>OZ010747.1:75655162-76398004 GCA_963932245.1 Tachinus rufipes
ATTTAAGATAAATAATTCTAATATAGAAAATCTAAATTAATATAATTTGTAGAAACTTGTAATTATCGATGTGCGTTAATTGTGTATGTTATGGCTTATTACTCCCTAATTATATAGAGCGAATTTAATTGAATTCATGAGCATACTCTATCGACATTTCAAATATTGCAATTTCTAATATAAAGCAATTTATTTAATTGGTTGATGAATCGCGATGCAAACGCGTTTCCTCTCTTCCACCAAAGCAAGCACGCAACTTTATCAACGATCAAAAGCGAGTTAGCAATCAATATGTTGTTTGTGTCTATTTTCGCAACTAAAACAATTTTAAACTGGATAAATTGGTAGTGGGGTGGATGCTTTATGGACTTGCAGTGGTGGATGCGCCCCCTGACTCACTCATGCGTCCATCACGATGATTGATCGGATTTATTGTGTTGGCTTTTCGTGTTTTACAGTTTAGACTAGTTCAACTGTTGATTTTACGAAAGCTCCATTTCTGTTAAGCTAACAAATTTTGTTTTATTTTTTGAAATTAATTCGGTTGCATAAATATCGGAAATTGTCGGAAGCACTCTGTATTATATTGTTGAAATGGACATTTCAATCCAATTGAACATTGACAACGCACAATAGTGAAAGCTGGTGTAAACACGGCCTGTTGGAATCGAATGTAATTCATCACAGTGATTTTGTGCTTACAATAGCGTAACCCATTGTCCGAATATTCTAGAAAGATTTACAATTCGTTGATAAAAATATTATTAAACCTACTAAAGAAATTTTTTTACTTTGTAAAAATATTTAATAAAATTTTGGAATGATTGTTATGTATGCTTTGTATTATTTTTTCATATAACATAAATCATTGACTTTTTATTACATAAAATTCACCAATTGTGTTTAATTTACTTCAGTATAGCCCATGTAATATACCTTTATTTATTTTGACATTGTTACACTATCTTTGGCACCCCCTTTTCAAATCGCCCATCATGTTTCTATAACTTAGAGTATGCATTTTAATAAAATTTGTGACCTTAGTACTTATATCAAATGTATAGTTTATAAGTTATGTTCTATTATTTACAGCTTATAGGTTATACGTCAAGTTAGTTCAGTTTGGTTTGACTTTGCCGTACCTAATTTAAATTTTAATTAATTTTAAAGAACAAAAGTTGCATCTAAACAGTACATAACTTCTAAATAACATATTGGATATGAATAAAATTTAGTAGTACTTATGTGTTTTGATGCATTTGTCAAGGTAAAATTCAAGCCTGCTGCTGATTTAGATCTCAACCCCGCCGGTGACAACGCTTTCAACCCCACTCAACCAGCTGCTAACAAGTCATTAAACTCCCGCCCTCCGCCATTCGTCTTGACTGACAAAGGCAAATTGGCCGTCAAATCGGAACACTTTAACGACAATAAAATTCTCTCTACTCCTAACACTCATGACAGTATCCGTATAATTCCGGCCACTAACGCAGACCATTAAAAAGCAACTTCCATTCACAAATCTAAAAAAACCAATTTTCAAACGTAGTCACTTCCTGCAGAACGCTGCATCCAAATTGCAAACCGGAACGCCCCGGAATAACTAAGGAAAGCAAAAGTTGGCCGAGCACTCCCCCTAATATCCACAGAAAAAGAAATAAATTTGTTTGTTTCCCACTGAACATTGTGAAACTTCCCAAACAACCAAAAATCAAAGAGATCAAAGATCTAACTGAGCTCTTGGGCCTAAAGGTTATTGTGAAGTCAAAAAAACAAGACGGAGGTATATATCAATGCCAAAAGTGACATTACAACGGAGACACCGCCAAAAGATGCTTCAAAACATCTGCCAAAACTGTTCGGGCTCCCACCAGTTAGTGAATTGTCTCAAGGGCACACCTTCTAAGTGTGTACTTAGCTTCAACCATATTCCCGCTAACTTCTAAAGCAATAATAAAGAAAACACTAAACCGGCGCCTAAGCTTGTAACAGCCCCGGCCCCGTCTTCTTCTCAAAGCTCAGGTTTCCACAAATTTGCCGCTGGTTTCTGGATTATAGATTTAAAGTTAGAAGGTAAACCAAAGTCTACTGCACATAAGTCTCATTAAGCTCTTTGTACCTTCTCTCATGGTGACCTCAATCCATTGTCCTAGCATTCAACTATGTGGCTGATGTATGCAAGTATATCGCTTAGAGGGGTCTCTCTTATACGAGAGGGGACCCAAAAAAACGGAAATTTCGTCATTCATAACATCTTTATTTCTTAATAATTTTACACCAATTTTTAATCAGTATATTCCCTTGACCACAACGCACCTCTGTAAACAATCCTTCCATTGTTCAAAACATTTTTTAAATTCACTTATCGAGATGTTCTTTAAGCCTTTCAGCAATCTTTGTTTTACCTCATCCACAGTGACAAAACGCTTTCTCTCATATCTCTTTTAAGTGTGGGGAATAAAATAAAATCACAGGGGGCTAGATACGGTGAGTAGGAGGGGGGGGGAGTAGATTGGTCATGCCGTTTTTGGCCAAAAACAGCTTGTGCGCCAAAGATCTGCCCTTTTCTTCCAGATACTTTCCCTCAATCTGCATTAAAAAAAACAAATGATTATTGTCTTAATGTTTGACTTCACTTGGCAAGCTTTTTTAGGACAAAGAAAGCCAGGTTTGATTGCTGCTTTGTTTCGGAGTCGTATCCATAACACCACGATTCATCACCAGTATTCACCTTAGAAAAAAAGTCCTCTTTGAGCTAATTTTGAAGCTCAAAACATTCCTGAAATAAACGCTCCATTTGCTCCCCTGTAAGAAGGCGAGAGACAAATTTGGCTGCAACTCTTCTCATGTGCAAATCTTTGGATAAAATCCTCTGAATTGAATTCCATGATATTCCAGACATCTCACAGAGTTTGTCGACTTTTTTTCACTTCTTGACGTTAAGAAACGTCCAGAACAGAGTTGGTCTTCAATTGACATTTCTCCATTTTTAAAACGTAAAAACCAAACGTAGACTCTGGTTTTAGGGTAGCATCCCCATAAGCAGTCTTAAGCATTACAATAGTTTTCACGGTCAATTTCTATAACAAAAAACAAAATTTCATAGCCACGCGTTGCTCTTGATAATCCGCCATCACGTTTTCAAAAAAATAGAAAAAAAGTTGTTTCACTAAAAAAATCTCACAGGCAAACTGATACACTCACAGCGACAAAACTTCCAAATCAAACAATAGGTTTCCCCACTCTCCCTCCCCGCAATTCCCGTTACTTTTGGGTCCCCCTTCGTATTGGCCATGTCAAGCTAGCATCTTCCCAACATGAATTCTCTATCGTATAAAAGGACCGGGCATGTGCATATCATGTACATAGCACGTGCTGAATTATTGCTAATACCAATTGTGTGCATGTGTATTTTTAGTTGGAAGTGTTCTGTCAAGATTCCTGTTATATTTTGCAAGTTCTTTCTGGACAGTCGCAAGTAGTAGCGTTTGATGCAGTCATTGCTTCCTTTGGAAGTCTGAAGCCCGGAGTTTCATCCCAACGCTTTTTTAATGCGTTGTGTGTATTAACTTTTAGTTAAAGCCGCTGACACAGCAAAGAAACCGTTTACTGCTTTCAAAACAAACTATCATGCTTCTTCTTCTTCTTCTTCAGCCTATTTTTATCCACTCCTAGATGTAGACCTCTTTTAACGTTTTCCATGTTTCTCTGAATTGTTTGGATGCAGTTCTTTCCGGCTATTTTTTGTATATCATCTCCCATCTTATTGCCGACCGGCTCACGCTTCTTTTGGTTGTCCTTGGGCGCCATTCTATGATTCTTTTGGTCCATTTGGTTCCATCTTGTCTTGCCAGGTGGTATGCCCATTTCCACACTTCAATTCTGCTATTTTCCTGGTGACGTCTTTGACTTTTGTTCTGCTTCTGATTTCTTCGTTTTTGACGCGGTCTTTAAGGCTGATACCTAGCATCGCTATTTCCAAAAATCTTTGCGTTACGATAAGTCGGATTGCGCTTCCTAGCGTCAGGGTTGCGGTTTCCATTCCGTAGGTTGTGACAGGTAGTATGCAGCTGTTGTATACCATTCTTTTAAGGTTGATTTAAATGGTTCTAGACTTTAGAATGTAATCTACTTTGCTAAATGCAGCTCAGCTCATCTTTATCTTTCTAGCTATTTCCGCCGTTTGATTTGGTTTGCCCAGTTTAATATTGTGGCCTAGGTATGTGTATTCTTCTACCGCCTCTACTGGTTCTCCATTTATGGTTATTCTAGCGTTTTCATTTGTTATTGTTTTTGTTTTTGTTAGGTTCATTTTTAGTCCGATTTGTTCTGATTCTGCTTTAAGTTCTTCTAGCATAGATTTTAATTCGTCGTTATCATTGCTGATCAGCACAATATTGTCTGCAAAGCGGAGGTTGTTTGTTCGAGTTTTGTTTATATTTATTTTTTTGGTTACTCAGGCTAGGTTTTTAAATATGTCTTCTAGGGCCGCTGTGAAGAGTTTTGGTGATATGATGTCTTACTCATGCTTGCCGTTCTCAAACTCAAAAACTTTGGATAGAAAAGCAGACATAATATTCCAAGTCAGCTTCAAGAAGACAAACAACAATTCAGAAACAAACCATCAAGTCTAAGTCAAACCACAAACCCAATCAAGCAATGAGAATCCTTAATACCTTCACGTACTTGAGAAAATTGGAAATAAACCTAAAGCATAACAAAATTATCTTTGCAAAAAGATATTTAAACCACCCCAACTTAGATACCACAACACTATCCCGCCAGAAACTAAGGCACATTCAAGAAAGCATCAGCGTACATAAATTTTATCAAAACAACAGATATCACAAACCTTCTTCCCACAACAATTGCTAGTCTCCAAACCAACGCCAAAAGCCGTGCTACGCTCGACTAAGTTGAGCAAAAAGGTTTTCAAGTATTGAATCCAGCTGAACCTATCCACTAAAATTCTGGTGGTCACCATAATGACGTTCTTGACGTTGCAATATTCAGTACTACTGGAGCTCTACAAAAAACTGTACCAAATGAAAAGTAATAAAAATTCGTAACTCTAATCTCGCAATTCCTGAAAGAGAGCATTGGCAAGCTGGCCGCAGTAAGAACGGTTGCAAACTTCAAAAAAACCGTTGCATTACTTATTAATTTATTCCATAAAGCCACAAAAATTGCTTCTAAAATTCATCAGGTTGACGCTAATAACCTTTTAGGTAATCAAAGCATTGATACATAACAACATCAATGGCAAAGACATTGCCACTAAATCAGTGCTAAAAAAATACTTTAGAATCAATCACAGAGGACAATAATCCAATGTGGAAGATTGCCAAAGCCTTACAAAACAGAAAAGTTCCATTCCAACCATCCTATAACTAAACCGTGTATCTGGAGCACGTCAAAATAGTTCGTCAATTATGATTTTTTAAAGGATAACGACTTGAAAAAGTTTGCTTGTAATAAATATCCCAAAATTAGTAAAAACTAAATCAGTTTTTTATGCACCTTATGTTAGGTTAGGTTAAGTTAGGTTAGGTTAGTTGAGGTTGAAGAAAACCTTGCAAGACAACTCGCTAAAAAAAGAAATATTAGAGTGAGCATGGTAAACTGCCGAGTAAAAGTAATGACGTATGTCACAAAATGTAGCAGATGTTTACGCCACGGACAAGCAAAGAAAAAATGCAACAAACCAACCAGATCCGGAGCATGTTGGAGATGCGGTACAGAAGGACATACTATTCATAGGTGCAAAAAACAACAATACTGTCTTCACTGTAAAACTGACAAACACAACAGTGGCAAATTCAACTGTCCGATATACAAGAATCTAGTTAAAAAAAACGGGAAAAGAAAAGGCTCAAAAGAAAAGCAATAGAAAAAACTTGAATCAAACAAAGGAACACAAAAAGAGGACGGATGCCCTCTGCAAGCAAGATAATGCAGATAATACAAATTAACATTGACCGCAGCAAAGAGGCACAGTATCTCCACTATAAAAACGTCCTGGAGATAAGGATCAAAATAGTCATCGTTGCTGAACCAAACCCCAAAATATTCAAAAAATATTGGATTGGAGATACTAACTGTGATGTTGCAATCAAAATCTTCAATCAAAACATGCAAGTACTTAAAGAAGGGATTTCCCTGGGCGAAAAAGGACAATTTCACTATTGTAATGTGCTATATTTTCACAAACTCTACATTACAGCAATTTCTAGAATTCTTGTGGCACGTAGAGACGTGGATTAAAAACCAGAAAAAAAACTTAATTGTTGTTCAGGACTCCAAGGCACATTATATATTGACTTAACGTTCACGACTGAGAAGATTGCCCATCAAATCATAAACTGGAAAGTCAGAACATCTACTACCAAGTAACCTGCAATTCAACAAATAAGCAAAATTCAACGAAAAAAGAATGAAATAAATAGGTCTTCAGCAATATAAAAATAAATTATTTTTTTTAAACTTTGACAGGGAATTCAGAAACATTAGCAGTAAAACCCCAGAACAACTCATGGAAGCAGTAAGTAAAGCTTGCACGGAAACCTTTAAAAAAAAACACCGAACAAACCAAAAGGAATGTACATATATTGGTAATAAAGTAAAATTCAACAACTGAGGAAAAAAACTAATAAAGTAAGAAGAGCGGTCACAAAAGCCAGAGCAAACCTACTTGCCTCAGACAAAGCCAAAAGTAAGCTTGATAAAGTGTATAAGGACCTCAAAAAGGAATTACGGATAAATATAGTACAAGCCAAAGAAAAATGCTGGCAAAACTTATTAACAAAAATGACAGTGACCCATGGAGCGCTGGATACAAAATAGCAATAAAAAGCCTAAAAACTCAAAAACAAGATCAGCTTGGGGAAAACCAAAAACTGCAAGCAGTTAATAAATTCTTCCCGATAAGACCCATTCTACCAAACACAAAAAAACATAGCAGTACAACGCAAATTCCAAAATTCAACAAAGCAAAACTCAAAACGGCGGTCAAACGACTAAAACAAACAAAAAATTCTAGCCCAGATGAAATATGTGCAAAAATATTAATTGTGGGTGCATTGGCCCAACCCAAGCTACATCTAGAAGTCTTTAATCAAGTCCTAAAAGATGGCAAATTGCCAAAATAATGCTACTGAAAATGCCTAAAAAAATGAAACTGATAACAAAAAGTTTAAACATTCTCCTAATAACCTTGAATATCAAAAATTCGTTTAATACTGCAAGATGAAAAAAAATCAATAAAGCGTTAGGCGGAAAAAGAATCAAAGAATATCTTGTCAACATGATCGCTAGTTACCTAGAAGAAAGGTACTGCACAATAGAAAGAAAAAGGGGTCAAATGTCTTGCGTCGTCCCACAGAGCTCCGTACTTGGCCCAGTGCTCTAGAACGAATTATACGACCAGTTACAGCAGATAAAAATGCCACAAGGCACAAAAAATATTGAGTATGCGATTGACTTATAGTCAAAGATTAAATCCTGGATTCATAAATCCGAGATTCATTTTGATAGTCGTTGATTGGCTCTAAGCTAATTTACGGATATTGTGACGGCGCGGAACGAGTTGAAAACTATGCAACCGTCAATATAATCCTAGATTCAAACAATCTTGGGACCACCCAAGATTATTTGAATATTGATGGTTGCATAGTTTTTAACTCGATCCGAGAATTAAGCAAGAAATACATTAGCCGAATGCAACTAAAGTTGCCGTCACAATATCCGTGAATTGGTTTAGAGCCAATCAACAAATAATCTCGGATTCGTAAATCCAGGATCAATCTCTCTGACTATTAGTACGGGCATTAGTGATTCAAAAAATTGGACTACAACTAGCTGCTTAAAAAACAGAGTTAGTGATCCTATATAGAGGAAAAAGACTAAAAAAAGTCACCCTTAAAATATTAAAGAAACAAATAAAACGTCAAATGAAAAGATAAGAAACCTGGGCATAGACATAGGCAGGAACGCCAATATGGCCCACCATGTAGCGAAATCTCAACAGATACAGAAAAAAAGCAACAACACTAAAGAAAATATTGCTCAACTATAAAGGACCAAAACAATCAACAAAGAAACTTCTCTGTGCAGTAATTCACTCGACAATTCTGTATGGCAACCCAATCTGGTACACAGCTACGCAGTACAAAAATAATGTAAACAAACTAAAAAAAAAAATAAACCAAAGAGTACCATTGCTATGGGTATGCCAAGCATACAGAACCCTGTCTACTAAAGCACTGCAAGTTATAGCAGATGTTGTGCCAATCCACCTACAAATACGGAAAAAGGCCAACAATTCTGACAGAAAGAAAAATGGCCTGGATGCATATACAAAAGCAAAAGCACTAACAAACTTGCTGGAGAGTTGGCAAATAGAATAAAATGCTGATACTGTCAATGCTGCAACCAAAAAACTAATAAAAAACGTTAGCACTTGGATTCAGTGGGAGCACGGGGAAATAGATTACTTCTTATTGCAGTATCTTGGAAAGCAAGGCACTTTTGGAGCATATCTCTCCAGATCAAAATAAAGGAAAAACAATAAATGCACTTACTGTAGCAAAAAGAACACAACTGCACACGCGTTGTTTTATTGTCTTTGATGGTAAGAATAAAGATAAAAACCAATAAAAGCCTAACAGCGTATAACATAATTACTCACATGCTAGACGAAGAATCTAAATAGAAAGTAATACATCAATGGATAAGGAAGTGCATAAAAAAAAGAAAAAAAAAAAAAGAGTTGAACGCATAAGAAAAAGACGTGAAGAAATGCTTACAGGCTGATTCCATTAAAATGAGAGTTGTTTTTAGTAGGTAAAAGCTTTTTTTATAAAAAGAAAGAATTCTCACACTACCACAATCAAATGGTGTGCATAAAGCATTTCCACTTCCCAAAATAAAAGGATAAGTTAGGTTAGGTTAAGTTAGGTTAGGTTAAGTTAGGTTAGAGAAGATAATTTTGAACATAACCCAAGACCGCACTGATGAAACCAGTTACATAATCAAACATTTCAGACTAAAGAAAACCACGGGTGTAGTTTTTTGACGTTGAAAAAGCCATTAACTAAGTCTGGCACAAGTGTTTAAATAAAACTTTCCTCAGCATCTTATATAGCTTATAGCTATAAAGCTTATAGCTGTAAAGCTTATAGCTATAAAGCTATAGATATAAATCTAAACCACAGTTCCTCAAATTATAGCTATAAAGCTTATAGCTATAAAGCTTATAGCTATAAAGCTTATAGCTATGAAGCTTATAGCTATAAAGCTTATAGCTATAAAGCTTATAGCTGTAAAGCTTATAGCTATAAAGCTATAGAAATAAATCTAAACCACAGTTCCTCAAATCTACGGAATGGAAACATGGCGTTAAAATGGCATAAAATGCTAACAAAACAGCAATAATCTACACATTAAAGTCACCTAAAATATTCACTCTAAAGCTACAAAGCGCCACCAGTAATCCTCAAGACTGGCTAAATAACTGGCGCGCCAAAATGACCAAAAGAAAGCTAAGCTGTTTTCTTAATACGGCAACAAACCACTTCTTATAATAACGTTTTCTTAAATAACGTTCCCATACCGTAGTCAAAAATTGCCAAATATCTGGAGACAAAAAACTTATGTACAAATTGCACGTACCAGATTGAAAAAATCGCACCTCATTCGTCTTGAGACCTTGCAAACTTTAACTTTGCAGATGCTTTTCAAAACTCCGTACGTTTAAAACAAACAAAAATTTAACAAGCTCGATATTGCCCCAATGCGGGAACACATTGAAATTTTGGCCAAAAAATATTACAATAATTTTGCGGTCTGCTCCAACCCTAATCTGGCCAGATTTGCTGAGCTAAACAAAAAAATATTTTATTATAAAAAACCGATCAATCTACCTACAATAGAATACCCCACAGCCTAAAAGGCGTTTCAATCAATCATCTTCCACATAATCTCAATTTTCTAAAATTTAACACTAAGAAAGGTTTAATCAGTAGGCACTTACCTTTTGAAAATAAATCCGACGCGTTGAATCTTTAGAAACCCACAAAAAAGAACACTGATAAGAACTAAGCTAAAAAAGTTTGCAAATCAACTAAATCAATTGCAGCAAATGGCATGTCTAAAAAGCAGCATATAATCAACGCCAACTGCAGCCATAGAAGCAATGCTGTGTATGTCAAACAAGCAACAACATCAGCGGCACACCTGGTACACTTCTGGAAAAATCGGCAAACAATTACCTTTCGGAAAAAGCTGTAAAAAAGAAACCTCTTATATGAGTGCAGACAGGCATCATGTCACTTCATGTTGCATTTAAGAAATTATATAGTAAATCCTACATAAACAACAAAGCAACTTGTGGACAAGTACAAACTCCTTTAGATGGCTCAAAAACTTTTTGAGGTTCTTGAGCGGGAAGAAGATTTAAAAACGATAGAAAATGTATTAAAAACAAAGTAGACAAATCTACAATCACTAAAATATGTCTGAGTGACAAAAACAAATGGAGAGCACTAAGAAACTATGCAACGATAGTACTGAAGAAAAATATAGAAGAGTTTGAAGCTTCAAGATTTAGGTAAACCAAAATGGAAGAAAACACACAAACTAAAAGACACAGAATACAAAAGAAAGAGAAGCGAGAAGCTAAATAGAAGCAAAAGAATATGGAAAAAAGTAATAAAGAGAAAAGAAACAAAGAAGGTAAATACAACTATACCTGCCAAGAAATGGATGGTAAATAGAGAGACAAAAGAAGAACATATACTTAAACAACAGTACCAACAAAAATTGCAGAAATAAGAAGGAAAAGGAGAGAACTGTTCAAGGAAAATAAGTTGACGGAATTGACTAGGTAATTTCCAAACGAAAGATAATCCATCTTGAGATTGACAGAAAATGCAACTATCAAAATAACCAGAGTATATCTGGCAACCAGGGGACACAAAGAACTAATCCCAAATAAAGATTCAAGAATTAATTTTACTAGAAGTTAAACTGGAAAATGTAGAACTACTAAAGGTGCACTTAATAGAGCTGCACACATTATTTATGAAAAAAAAAGGATTCGAAATGGAAAAAGTTAATAAAGATATAGAAAAAAACTAAGAAGATACATAAAAACAATGCAAATATCTACGCTGAATAACACAAGAATGGAAGAAAAGAGAGTGGGATGCCAGTGTAGAAAGTAGAGCAGCAAAATAGGGTATAGGGAGAGATTGGCCAGGGACAGCATGTGTCAAAACCAGCCCACCCCAAACCAGTATCACATTAGAGACCATGACTAAGACAAATTAACAGCAGAACTTACGCAGAGAAGAATACCGAGAGGTATTGCCATGCGTTAGATATTCTCAAGGGCCACTTGTTGAGGTCAACACCTTACTACGTCCTTAAAAAAAAAGAGCGGGAGTATATTCTCAAAAACCTAAAAATCTCGATATGTTTATTTCTAAGGCCACTCTTAACTAAGAAAACATATGCATACTCTGAGCATTGTAAAGAACCCAATAATATATAAAAGATGTAAAATTGATGAAGTGGCAAATAATCAAAAAGTTTTTACATCAAAACAAAGTTCAGTCGTATTTTTTAAATATTTTAAGCAAATTTATATGCTTCAATTAGCTAAAAATAATAATTCAATTTTAATATTTAATTCATAAAGCTTTCATAAATGTAATTGATGCAATGAATTATTTATCTGCATTAAATTTTCGATTAAAACACGAAATAAACAAATTGATGTGATATTAACGTTAAGTAATGAGTTTAATGCGACAACATGGAATGTCGTTGAGCTTTTATATAAATGACGCACAATAAATATCAAAACTAACAATTCCATCAAGATAAATAGCGTTTCCTTTAATCTGGAAAATTGAAGGAGCGAACGTTTATTAAATAAATCTATACAAACAGAACACACACAATACAAAATACATACAAATACGTTCCATAGATAAATGCATTACATTAATATCGAACAACAAAAAGGGCCGTCATGTGTAAACGCAATGATAAATTCGACACATGCGACTACTCTTTCGCATTCATATCCTTTGCAGGTTTAATCTATACATGGCTTTAATGAAATCGACATATTCTGAAACGTCGCGATACTTTGATAAGTGCTTTATCTCGTCGTACCCGGATTGACCATTAAAATCATTGACAGCCCGAATGACAATGAACGTCGAATGGATTATTTAAACGAACCAATTTTGTCAGCCAGAGAGGCAAACTGTGTTTCGATTGTGATTTATGTAAATATTGAATCGGATTAAATACAACATGCCCAATCGAATTGCTCAAATGTCATCATGTGATGATTAAAATATGCATTGATATTGTAGTAAGTTATCTATATAGATTTATAGCCTACAAGTATTAGTCTTCCAGTTCGATGAGCGATTTGTCGATTTTGCCCAAAAAGCGCACGATAAAAGGGTTTAACTGCTATATGGGAGGGTTTTTCGCCGCGCCAAAAATCATAATTCAGAGAGCGTCTTTGCAGCAGCAGCAGCAGCAGTGGTGGTGAAAAAAAGAAGGGATAAAAAAACCGGCGAAACCAAATCAGACAAAGAGGAATTTCTTTCGCGGATGAGAGATTCCATAAAATATGCAGAACGACGTGCCAGACTCGCAATACTAATGTCATAAGGGAAGAAATAGGATTATATCGCGGGTGCCTTTTTATAGTTTCCACCGTTATACGGCCGCGATAAACTCGACTTTTTTATGTGGCACCCTGCGCGAAAATTCAATTGCTACATGGAAGAATTCTTCTCTACTATTTTTTCTTGTTACAATCGATACAGACTTATCAAACATTAAAGAAAACCGGGAATTATTACACAGCTGGAAAACTTATGTAGCAATTTACTGTTATAACAAATTTTACAAATAACAAATATTTTATTCAAACTTACCAATTTTTTTTAGTAAATATTGATTCAATATTAAATGTTTTTAAGTAAATATTTTTATAAACTTAATGGTTTTGACACAGAGTGAACATTGCATGTTGTTGAATGTTTGTAGAGTTTCAATAATAAAACAGATCAATCGATAGAATTTTCCATCATCAATAAACTTGTCCGCATTGACGGACAGAATAATAAATGGTCATTCATTTTGTATATAAAAAGAAAATTTATAAATATTTATTCTAGGTGCAAGTTATATGATATATTATACAATTGATATAAAAAAAAGATGTCATACTATTTATTTATTATTAAATAATATAATGATAAGAGTTGACTACGTAATAATTTATAATAAAAGTGTTCAAAAGACTATTTATTATATCAAGAAAAATAATCAGTTACGGATACACTCATCTTAACAAGACGCAACAAAAATAGCACAAGTGGAGTGCTTTGCTATAGTAAGTAAGTATGGAAGACAAGCCGTTTATACTGAAAACTGGTAACAAAGCTTTTGTGTAGCTGCAAAACTCTACGGATGCAAAAAGTTACAGTTTGGTGTGCAGCACACCCCCGGAGAAAGAAACAAAGTATCAGATAGGAACAATGCATCTGACAAATCCTGTCTGAAACAAAGGCAAGATACTGCGGACAAAAGCAGGTTAAAATCAGATGTTGGTACTGTTCAAACAGCAACACGACAACAAGATTGCAGGTCACCCAAAAATAAATAAAACCACACAAGTTTTACTGCTATCACTACCCTGGTGAACAACAAAACGTCAAAAATTAAATAAAACCTGGGGCACGTAGAGATGCAATACTACTACACCTCATCCCCATAGTCAACCGCGGGAGCAAACTTTGGTAAATTATGTTAGCTCGCTACACGCCACCCTTAGCAGAAACCGGTTTGTATTACAAAATTAGAAATAGATACTTGCACCTGCTGGACCAAAACCTTTGTTATAGTATTTCCATAGATATAGTGTCTTTATCGCTTTAGGGAGACAATTATGTTTGTATTATATACCATAAATAGCTTATAACACTTCGATGATCAAGGATAAAAATATTATATAAATATACAATATTTTCACCCTTAAAAATTACTTCGAGTTCCAGGTATATAATACAATCATACTTGGTTGCTAATGAAATAATCCGTTGAGATAAGTTAAGCCCATGTTGTGAAGACACTATATCTATGGGCATACCATATTAAAGTACCCAAAAGCAAAGCAATTGCATACTTCTTAGAACAAGTGGTTAGCCAATTTGGGTAACTGTGAATCCTAAAAATTGCCAATTCCAAAAAATCAAACAACAACCCACTACCCGAGGATCACTGAATTGGAACAGGTAACATGCTTAATTAAAAAGAAGATTATGATTGTACGCAACTACAATACAACAAATACAACTCAGTTTCAAAGATAAATATAAACAATTCCTCGACTTGTTGTCAATGGCTGCGTTAGCATCTTTGTAAACAAATTACGTTTCTGTTCTTTAGCACCCGCAGTATTTTCAATTACGTACGCACTCACTCAGAGTACTGGTTCCAAATAAAATTAATTGTTTGTTTGTGGATTGACGTAAAAGTGCATTTAGCACTTAAATGGTCGTAGTCAGCTAAATTTTCAGATTCCATAATAAATTTGCTAATGGTAGCAGTTTCAATTTATAATGGTCCATCAACCGTTTTATTTGTCCACCAAATGCTTTGTTGCTTTCAGTAGGTAGTCAGTTGTTTAGTGTTTTGACTTTCACATTGCAGACATAGTTAGAGTCGTGCTCAAAGTTTTGTTTTTATTCCCTTATTAAATAAACTCGTGTAGTAGTCAAAAAGCTAGACTGTCTATGAGTCGCCCAATATTCTTCTGCTGTCTGTTGTTTTCGTGCTCATGAAGACACCATGTCCTTCTTTGTTCCACGTCTGGCCTTCAAGTCAAAACAATCAACGCCTTAACGCCTATCAGCATTGCCCGATAGACATCCCACTAAAAAAAACAATCTAAAAAAAAACTAAGCCAAACCTAAGACCATTGTCGTACCTCCTTAGAAAAAGCAATCCGTGATATTTACTGCTAAGTTTTATACTTGTTTCGATAAAATTGTTAATTTTATCGCTTTGCCGCAGTTTAGTTGTAGTACTAGTAGCATTTTAAAAATGTGTTACTTTACATTTTAATGCAATTTTTGTTAGATGTAGAGCTAGAAAATTATTTAAAATTATCAAAAACTATAAACACCAAAAAAATTGTAGCAGTATTCAAAGTTTTGTTACAATATTTTGAAGCTGCGTTAGTACATACACACCCAGACTAAACAAATACTTGATGGTACAATCCTACAACAGATGCTACTAAACAAACAAAAATCGCTACCAAAACTAACAAAAACTGTAGAAAAAGCAGCAAAACTGCAGCGTTTCACCATTCCAAAACGCAGCAAAATATACGCCAAATACCTCAAAACTAATTATGTATTAAACCCAAGAAGAACATTAAACCACAAACAAATTTTACGCAACCCTAAAACAAATTTATTACTCAGAAGTAAAGACAAGAAACAATAAAAAACATGGATCTGATTGCAGCTGCAAAAAATGCCTAGTAAATAATAAAAAACAAAACCCTAGCCAATGCTCGATGCCAAACCTCAAAGTGATATTTATTTATTTTTCAAAACCAAAAATAGCAATAAAGAGAAAGCCATCCAATCCGAGTACACATGCTGTGGTAACCCCCAGCCAAATCACCCTAAGAAAATACAGAACCCAAAAAAGAAAGCTAACAATGCAAAAACGCGACTTTAAAAAATGCCTAAATAACAATAACCAAAAGCTGAGAAGAAACCGCCAGCTAGCCAAAACCAACTCAGAAAATAATAAACAACCCTCCACACAACTAAAAAAAAAGCAAAAACTAAAATAGTAACTAGCAATGCACGCTCCCAATTAAGCCAATTCAATCAAACTAAAAAACAAGTAAGAAAAAAAATCCTTGAAAAAAATTTAGCAACCCAACCAATAACAACGCCTGGGTCTTGCCCCACCTTAAAAAGCAAGATAACTCCAACCTAACCAATCCAATTGCCCAAAATTAGCACCAACCTGGTTTGACAAGCGTCCAGAAAATAACCAAGAACCAGCAAAACAAAAGTCCCCAAAAAACATCGTAACTCCTACCCCAGCAACTAGCCAAGTGCAACTGAAGAAGGGTTTAAACTGACCAATTTATCAATAAAACCCTGCTAACTTAGAATCATCACCAAAAATACGGAAAGTTGTTAAAGCCAACAAAACCCAAAAAAAAACAAGTAAAAAAAAAATCTTTAAACAAATTTTTGCAACCCGGCCAATAATAACGCCTGGGTCTTGCGCCAGCAAAAAAATCAAAATATTTTCCAATCCCAAGCCAAATCAAAACAAAAAACTTCAGTTCTCACCCTAACAACTAGCCACGTGCAACAAAAAAAGGTACAAACCGACCAAAATATCAACAAAAAAACGCTGGTAAGTTAGAATTATCACCAAAAATACGAGTAGCCAAAACCAACAAAACCCAAAAAATGAGAAAAAATTTAAAAAAAAAAAGTTTAAATAGAGACCGGACCAGATTTGCTAGCGAATCCCTTGCAAGATATGGTCAGAAAACTATCTAAACCTCAACAAATGCAAACGACAGCATCAAAATAAAAACGGGTTACCTGCTAAAAAGAACTTTTTGGACAGGAATGGCAAAAACCCAACTACTACCTTAGTTAAAAAAATTTGTCTCAAAGCCATCAAACTATAAAATGTAGTCAAGATCTTTTGCCACAAAGGCTTCAAGTAAAATTAGACCACCACGGCCATCCCAAAAAAAAAAACATCAACCACCTTCCAGAAGCCATCCCAGTCTCAGACAGAGTGCATAGCTCTGCAGCGTAAGAGGGCAACATTCTTACCGGCATGGAAATAGCGTCTAAGATTAAAATTTTTATTTAAAACACAGCTGATGCTGCGAGTGGGCTAAGCCACACTTGACCGATGGCTTTACACTTTATTGTCCCTCATTCTTATAAATATCCAACTTTCTCAATCGCTTGAATCTGGGAGCTTAGGAAGACAACATGTAATAAAGAATTCCAGTTTATATTAGTGGCCAGATGAGGCCACTAATATAAACTGGAATTCCGTCTAGTACCACCAGGTGGTCGTAGACACATCACACTGCAGCTTCCTCACAACTACCACTCTCTAGATAGTCCGAGGCTACTGCAACCCCAAAATAAACAAATACCTGGCGTTTAATCCGTATTTTACCACACAAAAGTACGTCGGCATAATAACATATAAGAATAGTCTGATCACTGTAACCCTTCACCCTAACAATCTCTCCGACATGACCTACGCCTTTCAGATAGATGCAGAAACCTACAAAGTTAAGACATAATAAATGATCTATTAAGACAAATATTAAGCCTAGTGACAATGACTGCAAATCTTCATTATATCTGATATCCACAAAAAACACAACAAGCATGGTGGAAGTAGCAAACTAAATAGCAGACAGATATAAGTAGGTGACCTCTCAAACTGAACAGCAAAGTTGCGCTCAACACAAGAATAGACATAGAAGATCACATAGCTAAACTTAGCAGGTGCACGGCAATGAGTAAAAATGATGCATGATGCATCCAAAGCATACCTCAAAGACCATAAATAAAAACGCCCCAATGCTAACAAATTGGAGCCCAAATAAACAGAAGAAATCGTGGATAAAAAAAACAAAAATAGAGCGTCGAGCGTGCATAAAAGTACAGAAGTATGCATGAAGCAACTAAAACAGGTAAAGGGTCGTTGCAAGGAGTGTGGATGCAAGAAGATGTGTAGACGTAGTGCAAAAGGAACGTATAAAAGAAAATTGCAGAAAGAGTCAAAGAATGCTAAATTAGTAACTGCCATATGGAAAGGCATGGAAAAGCAAAGAGAGAAGTCAGGAAATGCCTTCAATAAGTTTGTGCAGAGTGGGTGGCCTAACAAAGCTTTTAGACGGACAAAAATTGAAGTAAATCCCAAAAAAAAGACAACGCACTCGTCATTATCAACGTGGTAGTAAGAAAGAATCCCATCACTAAGCTGTATAGAAAGAAAAAGGGGGCCATTAAAAAGATCATAACGGGGAAAAAACTAAACAAGAGTAGCGTGGCCTGCATAACATAAGAGACAAATGCTAAGCTAGAGGGTAAACAGCTGTTCAGTAACAAGAATTTCATTTTCCTGAAGAGAAAAAAATATTAAGGACAAAGTTGCAAAAAAAAAGAAAAGTCCCAAAAAAGAACAGTATATCTATTGATCAAAAGGAACAAACTGGGTAAGACTTACGCCAAGCGACTGAGAGTGCTTAAAGCCAAAGTAAACGTAAATCTACTGAATCAATGAAAAACAAAATTGGAAGCAATTAACTTACATTACAAGATAAAGAGAAAAACCTCATAATGCCTTCACTGTAAACAAAGAACAAGAGTCACTGGTAACGATAAAACCCCTGAGAAGAACAGAAAAGGTCCTAGTGTAAGATATTAATGTGGCAATAAAGATGGAAAGGGTCAAGGAGACTATTGATAAATTGGTTTGGCTGCGAGATCTACAGCCTAAAGTACCAAAAATGTAGGCTGGACCACTAGAACTAATTTGCAATAGTTTTCCAGAAAAAAAAACCCTTGGCTAAACTGAAAGATATAAGCAAGATAAACATAAACTAGACGCGGTGTTATGTAAAAATCTAAGAGCGCATTAAACAGTGTTCTAGGTGCCAAAAGCTTGAGCACATTGCAGCCAAGTATTTGTCAAAAGACAGAGTGCAAAGACGCACATATTTTGTGTTTTTTTTCCTCTCTTGCAACAATCGCCCCAACTGAATTGAGTTTACTGCTACTGTTTGAGGTTAACGATGGAAACCAACAAGGTTTAAAATTTTATTTGCAAAAAAACTGCTATGTTCTTTATAAATTCAGCAGTTTGGCCAGAAGCTTAGTATGTTCGGCAAATTTTTATTGTTGCCAAACCAAGGTATGATTTAACGTCAAACTTTTGTAACATAATCAAAACGACCAAAGTTCTACCTGCTTTGAGATAGAATTTGCTATCTGCTTTGAGATAGAATTTTCCACAAATTAAAGCTGGCAGGTTTCTGTTTAATTAGTTAATCAAGAGTTGCTTAACAGCGATTTGAATCCATCCGAACCAATGTCTGTAAAGTTTTACTTCCCGTCAGAAGGCTGTTGGCCGTGACAAACCTTGCTTACGTGTGTTAAAAAAAAGTATTATTTTAATTTTTTTTGTTGGTAATTTCACTTTCAGTTATACCAAGTTTCTGCTAGTGTTGGTGGTCCTGACCAAGATAAAGAAATTTAAAATTTTACTAGTTTCTTCTTCATAGTTTTGTTTTACAAATTTTGTCGCTGATTTCTGTAAAAGCCGCTTGTAAGTTTACCAAAAATTGTTTGCTTAGTTGCTGCAGTGTTTCTGACTTAAAAAAGTTAATCGTACAATTCACATTCTGACCTTGGTCAATATTGCAAATCTGTTAATAATCTATAGTAATTTATTGCAAAGTTGCTCAGGTTCAACCAATTTCATTAATTAAGTAGCATGCAAGCCAATACCAACTTTTTAGATATTGCTGCACTAAACTTGCACAATTTAAAATCTAGTTTGCTGGTCAGGAGTGGTCAGCACCCCATATTTTTTTGTTGCAACCATTTAGTTTATTTCTGCTAATTTGGCTAAGGTGATGCGTTTCTTAGAAATTTTTTCTTAGACAATGTTAAAAGTGTTCTACAAATTATTTTGTTCTAGCAGAAAACTGTTGGTGTTTTTTTTACTCAAGCCCGAGCTCCGGAATGTTTTAAAAAATATTGCATTTATTAATTTAGGACAGTATACATACATTACTAGTGTCTATGTGTAGGTGAACCAGATACTAGACCTCATCAGTATCTATAGCATCTCCATTCTCTTAATTAACGGGTTCGGTAGTATATATTGTGTAGTTAATTTACAGGTAAATATTCAAAGACAGCTGTGAGCTAGTTATATTACACAAAAGCTAAAATATCAGTTCTTGAAACAGGAAAAAAATGTTGCATTTTCTTTTTTTTTTGGTAATTCATTTTGTGTCGTTTCTTTTTTATTAATTTCCAATTTTTTTTATATGTGTTTGTAGCAGAATTTTGTCCTGTTTTAGGAGTCGATTAATATTTTTCTAAATTATTATTGTAATTAACCTAAATTAAACAGTGTTTAAATTACAAAACTAATCGGTTTGTTTGAGCAGCACGTAGACACTATAATCGAGCAATTTTATTCTTTTGTTAAAACGTGCAATGAAATGCAGTGTAGAATCGAAAGATAACAACCCTTGCAAATAGTTTCATCTCGATAATAGCATCCATTGATCATCTGTAAATATAAATAATTCATTCAAATCAATTTTATATAAAATTATACAAATTCCAACGTTTGAAATTCAGTAACCCTTCATGTTCCAAGCTTCACCCCTAAGTGAAAGATCATCGTCGAATAAAAAGCAGGTTAATTTAAGTTCTGTTCATTAGCGAGAGACGTTTAAAATTTGCTGATTCGCCCCGTACTTTCTGTCTGGAGGCTTTTACTCTCTTTCGTTTTAGTACGTCCGCCCCAACCCACCTTTTGAATGATTTTAATTATCCCCGCGTGAAATATCAATGGGGCACTCTCAATTAAGAACAATTAAAAGTTGAAATGTTTGCACAATGAGTCTGCTAATTATGCGCTAATTTATTGTTGCTTTAAGAATTTTTCTTCATATGTGGTATATGAATGCTCCAAGGGATTGCAACACGACTTTGGAAATTCAACTCACTTACAAGTTTCCGGCAAACTTCATGATCCGCGCGGCAAATATTTCGTCCCTGTGGGAGATTGTTAAGGGGCACCTTTTATTAAATTGCATATCAAAGGGGGCCTTCATACCATCGTATATAGATTCGAAGCGATGACATAACTAAAACATTAATTTAATTAATTACATTTGAAATTTAGTAAAAAATGATTTGTATCAACATCTTTAATTAGAATTAATTAATAAATTTAATTTATGGCGTTGATTCTGCTATCGTGAAAGGGTCACCCTCATAATATCACTCTCAGTAGAAGCTATTAATTAAACCAATAAATTTCATAAATAAACCACTTCAGTCCTTATTTACTATATAAATCTTGAGCCCTTCCCTCTACTAAACAAGGAGCACAATCAACCCCGATGCTTCTTATTAACAATTAACATGATTAGGGTTGACGTTTGATGGGCTTGGCACTTGCCGCATTTTTAATCGGATGCAAATGTAATCCAACTGTTTTGTTAGTGAGGGGGAAATTTGGGACAGGTTAACGGAAAACCACAACACATACAAACCGCGTGACACAATAAGCCACTGTATCAACTGAACTTGCGGCTATATACATTACGATCGTCACTAATTGTATGAAATATGTTAGTGCGCTTAGCTAACCTAGGTAATTGATAAATGTTGTAATAATTATATTGATTAGCATTTTGGATTTCACTTAGCAAACATTTCACCAGTAATACTCGACACATTAACGTCGTGTTGAAAGTTGAGAAACGGAATTAGAAAATATAATTTAAGTTTTAGTTATCGTTATAAAAAAAATTGAGATTGCGGACATCTGCGCAATAGAAAACTACACACGCATCAAAGATAACAGATTTAACAACCTTAGAGTGCAGATTTAGTATTAGTATTAGTGAGTCTTTATTTCATATATATTATATACAATAACAATATATAAAAATGGCGAAGTTCAGCACAATTGCTGCTCTTTCACTTAACCTTAATTTTAATTTATTTTTTTTTATTGGGAAGAACGCTACGCTCGGCACCACTTTGGGTTCACCCATCCAAGTTGTGACCAGAGCGGCCGTTGCTTAACTTTCGTTAGAGCTGGTATTTTACTCCAAAAAACATAAATTGGTCAAACGTAATGAAAAAAAACCAAAAATTTGTAGTAAGTTTCCTTCTTTAATTAATAAACTTGTCGCTGTAATAACAACCACACCCAAACACTCGCATTCCGCCATATGTTGTAACTCTTGTCGGACATTCAGTCAAAAATAAAAAACCTTTTTGCCCACCTAACAGGCACCATCCCCGCCCGAATTGTTTAATATCAAAAACTTGGTTATTTTGGCTCCCTCTCTTACTTATTGACAGCTATTGAACAATATATTTAAGATTAAAAATTTCTAAAAACGGCTCATCACAAAGTGAACAGCTAGAAAGACCCAAACTAGGTAAACTGCTACGCACCTCCGCCGGTTAGAAAAAGCTATCCCTACCACCAAAGCTACACAAAAAGTAATTACATTTCACCGCAACATCAACACGGTGGCCATCCTAGACGGGTTGAGACCGATACAGCCACCACATGCATGTATCACTGGCTGGGAGCTGGAGTAGATGTGAAGAGCCACATTTGCCGGTGTCTGAAGGAATATCCTCACCAAGCCTCCAACAATCAAAGACCCCGCTCCAGTCGCACCCCTCCAACAAGTCCTGGAAACAAGTAGTATTCAATTTTATCAAACTTTTCATCACCACCCATAAGGTAGCCCTCATCATTCTAGATTTGTGCACTCAATCGGTCAAAGCCGTACCACTGCACTTAGCAACCAGTAAAACCACAAATCCAAACCCTTCGAAATAATATCATCCATAGATAACAAAAATAGTACGGTTTGATAACAACCCTCATTTCTAAAAAAAATTAAAACAAACGCCATGCAGAAGTAGAAGATCATACCGCCATGAGCAGGCAAAACCCGGTCAAACGGCGTTACGCAGAATTAAAAAAGTCGATCTGAACACTGCTCAAAAAACATCTAAAGAAACAGTGGGATAAATTATTGCCACTTGCGGTTTACCAAAATAACCCCAAGACCAACCTTACAAAACCCGGAAGCTAATATGCTCTAACCAAAAAACTACCCTACCTAGATTAACGACTACAAAAGACAATGTCAGACTACTACCCAAAACAAACACACGTCCGCACTTACGCCTCGGCAACCAAATCATGGTGCGCAAAAGAACAAAAAATATTGCAAAACAAATGAATAGACCTAAAAAAATTCAGCACTACTGCCAGCCGCAACTGTTACCACCCGACAAAATTCAGAAAAATGCTGCCTCAATCAAGAGAGTTGATAAAAATTGATACCAGTAAGAAAAAGGCCTATTGGCAATCACCTCAACCAATCACTCTGAAGTATAGAAAAGAAGCCAATGGATGGCCTCAGTAAAGTATATAAAGACCCCTTTTTTCCGCAAAATTAGTTAGCCACAATGATTCGCCAACAAAACTCCTCCATAAGGCCGTCGACGGTGTAAAGAATTGTCTGGTGGTAGTAGTTCGGGTAAGTAGCGGAAATCGGCGTTGAAGTGTTCCAGTTCAGGAAGTGCAGGCCAATAGGTCCCACGTCCTAGACCCGATGCCAATCTGCACTCAACAACACAAAAATACAAAAATGTGCTCCGCTCCAGGGCAAAGTTGGTGTATCCACCGCATTATCCGCAAGGTACTTCCTCCTCCACTGATCGCTTTCAAACCGAGAGAACGGTAACAGCCCTATTGAATGTCTATTATATTTAGTCGGGACACAGTTTCCTCTGCACCACTCTACTACACTAAAAAGAAACACAATTGTTGTGATTGTGCCCGGGCTAAGTACATATAAAATTGCGTTTGCTTATTTCAAACCTTTCAACTTTATCAAAATTTCTAGTTTTTGCTAACCCTACACTCTTAATATTTACTAAAAACTTTTATTCCAAGCAATGCTAAACTACGTTAAACGTAAAAGTTTTCAGATATTAGGTTCAGATAAACCCACCCACTATAGTATTGCCGGCTACCAAGATCAAAATTAAAGCAATCAAGGACCAAAGCTCTAATGACATCCCAGTATTACTGAAACTCTATAAAAAAAAGAAAAAAAAAACAAAATAAAGAAAAAAAAAACAAAGATCCGTTATTCACACGGATTTTTTGTTTCTTAGAAGAGAGTATAAACTACCTTCAATAAAAACGGTTGCCAATATAAAAATGTAAACAATTTAATACACAAAGCTATAGTCAAACATTTTAAATTTCATCTGGTTTGGGCTAGAAAAATTTTAAGATTATCACGCGCAAACAAAGCATTAATTTGCGCCAAACGCCAAAATCACAAAACGCTAAATTCATTTCAAAAGTTAAGTCAAAAATGCTTTAAAAATACACAAAAAATTGTGTTAAAACAAGCTTTAGACTTGACTACAAATGACAAAAATCTAATGTGGAAGATTGCTAAAACATTACGTAACAGACTAGTCTATTCCAGTCCTTCAGTCTACAGTTAATGAAAAAGCCAAAGATGACAACACAATTTAAATAACGTCTGCCTTCAAAAATAAAAAAAATAAAAAATTCCAAAAAGTTTCGTACCTGGCTCCGCTAGTATTTCTCCTAATAAAGCACTTAAAAACATTTTGCACAAATCAATTATGGCTAGACGTACCGGGCACTTTTAAATTCTTAGAAATGTAGTTTACTTTACTAAATCTAAAAAAAAACAAAAGTTTTCTTAAACCTACTGGCCAATCAGTGTGCTATGTACACTAAAAAAACTATAAAAATTATAATCTTGAACATAATCTAGGATCACACAAAAACAATTTTCTTCCTGCTCACCAATATAAATTCCAACAAAAAAAATCCGTAGTTCACCAAACACTGCACTGACCATATTGTCAAAAGCTTTAGACTAAAAAAAACCATTTATGTAATCTTTTTCATGTCAAAAAAGCTTTTATTTAACAAGGTGTGTCAGATTTTGTCAAAAAGGTTCACTAATAATGTATAAATTCAAATTCTTCATGCGCTTTATAAAGCTGACAGCTTCATACAAAAAACGCAAAATTCTGATAGTCAAACTACTAAACCACATATTTACTTCTCAGCAAATTATGAGTTAGAAGTTCCCCAAGGTTTCATCTTCTTGCCTGACCAGCGGTAATCTATAACTCTAGATTGCAAGAGTAGTCCCCCAAACGCTACAGAGTAAAACCAAATTTTCAAAATTGGTTAACTGATCAACAAGTTAAAGTAAACCCAGAAAAAAGCAAAACTGTTTGCAACACTCTTCTAAATAACATTCCCATTTTCTGGCTTATAATAAGAGACATACGTACTACAATTTACTCTTACAGTTAATTTAAGATATAGCTTAAATAGCCTGTTAGAAAACGGCTTTTAATACGCACTTCAAACGACTAAAAGTTTTCCAAAATTCAAATAAAGACTTTTGTAGCAAAAAGTACTTTACTATCCTTTCATTTTGTTCCAATCCTGATCTGGCAGGAGTAGCTGTGGCAAACAAAGTATATTCCTATAACTACAGAAAAACCAATAAATATATAAAAAGTCCTAACCAACCTACTCGAAAATAACTTTTTTTTCAAACAAAAAGTATATAAACTTCAAGATCTTAATACTAATGAAAACAATTGGCTATTTTTTCACCGTCAAAGATAGAGAAAAAACCTATGAATGGCCACAGATAACCAAAAAAATTTCCGGCACCAACAATAACAAATCATACAAAAATATAATAAATAAAATAAACCTCTGCAAACACCCACACTACAAACCCGGATGGATTTACAATAAAAATACCTGCTGTAGACTGCCCAACTACCATCATCACATAAAGCCACACTTGCTCAAAATCATTGCACCTACCGTCCTCGCTAACGCGTTTCAGAATGAATACTTAAACGGACATAAAACTGTCTCAACTCCGTTTGACCACGCAACCCTAGATTGCAGCTGAAAGTCCCCAAAACCTGTGTAGCTCAACCAGCATGTTTACACCATAGACCTGACAGGTTTTTTTTTCAGTGTCTTCAATGCCGGAAAACTAATCAACCCTGACCCAAGGCCACTGCACACCTGAATAACCTCTCTAAGGAGTCGCCCAAAACACAAGAATCAAAAATAACACAAAAAATCCAAGATTACGCTTTGCTCAAAGGAAAAAACTTATCAACCAAAACTGGTGTATCCATTGCATCATCTTTAAGGTGTTTCCCTATCCACTGGTCAATTCCGCACTGAGAAGACGGTAACAATCTCAAACTTCCAAATATGTTCCGGGAGGGGTTTAGTCAATCTCCTCTAGAAAGTAAATACAACACTCAGTTTAAAAAAAATAATTCATCAACACCACAAAAAACAAAACTAATTACAGCAGGTCCACCAACCATGCAACAAGATGTAATACAACGTTGCCGCTGGTCACCCTTAATAAAACAAGACTGCTCAAGGAATTTACGTAACTGCTACTTACAATGCCGTACCCTGCAGTCTCATGATGGCTATAGAAACCTGTAGCAATATTAACCGCAATAGATATGTGCATCCGTTAGGTAAAAACTTTTAGCAACAACAACGTAAGCAACATAATCATAATACCTCATATCCTCAGTTCACCGGAAAGAAATTTTGGTATGTCCAAGTGCCACAACTACACGACAGCTACAAACCACCCCTCGACTAACCCTGTAAAACGACGCCACGCAACATTAAACAAAACCCTACAACGCTTGACGGACAACCACCCCAAAAAACGATTTAAAAAACTATTGTTCACGGCTACTATTCAACAGCTCACAAACGCAGCCACCAACTTGACTTGACCAAGTAAAGCCCTACTGGCGGCAAATATCATCATTACAAGCAAAAATACACAATAAGGAAAAAACCATGCCACAGCAAGCATCTAAAAAACGTCAAATTACTTAGTGCTAACCATCAAGTATTGCAAAACCTGGAAAATGTCTTTAAAAAAGATTAAAACGCAATCAGTGTGCAAAAAAAGTAATACAGTTCTTCGTGCAAAACTATAGTTTGTTGGGTTCACAAATAATTCTTCCGTAAATCAAATCTGATTGTAGTGGGCAACCGACTAAATCTGCACACCTCCGTTTAAAAGGACTAACGTTATCAAAAAGTTATAGAGAATAGAAAAAGTGCTGCGCAAATCACAAAATTGAACAAAACCCCATTAAGATAAGAGCGTTTCCTCAACAAACAACACAAAGCAGCTCAACCACAACAAGAAACACAACCACAATCAGCAACCGCAAATAATCCGCCTCTACACTGCGTACTGAATTCTCTTCAAGCCACTCTGTTAAATCTACCCTAAAAACATATAAAGAAACCCAAGCACTACCGTCTTTAGTTTTAACTTCTACAGAGCAAACTTTTCTTGAAGAAGCTCGTAAAACAGTCACAACACATTTCTTTATAGTCAGATTGCTTAAAAGTAGAACTTAAAGGCTTAAAACAAATCAACACAACAAAACCGATAGCAAATACCGTAAAAAACTAAATTAGTTAAACAAAAAAGTTTACTAGTACGTAGTAATATTTATTTCAAGCTTTTTTTGAGCCGTTTAAGAGCGAGCAGTAACGTGAGACTTCTTGGGGTCAATCGTATCCCATTCTTGCTGCATTTGCAAGTACTCTCTTGATACATTGATTAAGCCGATTGAAAAAGCGGACCAAAAGCTAGCTCGATAGAACTTGACCTACTACCCAAAAAAGACTATTATCAGACCACATTACTGCAAATTGATTTCCAGACCAAACCAAAAATGCTAAATTGATGCATATGGAAGCTAGAAGACACTACCAACAATTTTGGAGTAAATTAAAATCAAACTCAGAAAAACAGCGTTTTTGGAAAAGTCATAGCAAGAGATTCCAAGCCAGCGTTTTGCCGTACAATATCAGTACCTCTGTTCTTGTTGCACAACACTATACCCTCTCCCTCTCTCAACTATTGATCGAGCGGCTATACATTTTAGGTGATAGAGAAACGTCATGGTGCAACAAAGACTAATCTCTAATTATAAAACTTTTTGGTTTTTAATATCAAACACTACGACTCAGACAGTAGACATGTAAAACCACAACCGGTTGTAACCACTGGGAATCTGCTTGCCGCAGAATTGACAAAATTTGGCTACAATAAAACTCCGCTTTGAGTCTCTCCCAACCGTCAATCCGTCAAAGCAACACCAATTCCTTAAAGCAACCCAACCACAATCCATCAACCATTGAATCATCTTTAGGCCACTCTACCAAAACAGACAAAAAAAAAATTAACTTTAAAAGTCTCTTATAGTTTATTTGATTAAAAGTTTAATCTTAAACAGCATTTTAAATACAATAACACTACAAGACAAATAGCCAAATACCGCAAGCAATTGTTAAAAAAATTAAAAAAAACTTTAAAAGTACAAAAAGTGTTCAAACAGATCAATCGTCCTTTCTTTGTTGAGGGCAAATGTGTACATTTTTAAAATCTTAGTTTATTTGATTGTAAAAACAAACTAAACTCTGAATAAGTTTTCATTAAAAACAACTTTGAAGTGAACAAAAATCCAACTTAGCAGAGGTTGACCTACATAAAAAAAAATTTCACTAACGGCTCGGGTTCCACAAGTGTAAATCGAGAACTAGAGCAAACCAAAGATGTTATATAGCCACTTGGAGAAACTAAAAAAGTTCAATGCCAACCACTCCAGAATAGACGTAAATCCAGTTTAACAAAATGTCTTTCCAGTATTTGACTACATCTCAAACAGTAACCACGTGCACAACAAAATCAAACCATTAAAAATCAACAAAACAAAAAAGCAAAATAAGTTCTCAATAAATGCCAAAATCATAGAACACTAACAAAACAATAACCGCTTCAAGTCTGCTAGCGCCAAACAAGATACAATGAGTAGGCACCAAGACTTCCCGATCTAAATTCACCAATAACTTAGCGACTACAAACATTAACAAACCGCTCATAAAACTATACCAGCAAACAAAACTGTTCAACTACTCCCAAAAAAAAGTTTATTGCCAACTACTCCGGAGTAGACTAGAATCAACCTTAACCTACCCCCCCCTTAAAAAACAAACCGCAATGTCTTCTACAAAACCAAGCATTAGCTACTTAAAAAATAAATAAGTAAGAAATACACCACATAGCGGACCTAAGATGATCACAAACAGCCCAAAAATGTAGAGCTACCTACACATTACATACGTACTGCACGCAATAAAAGAAATCAAACTTATTTCAAATCAAAATTGCAATATACCACAATAACCTCAATAAAAAAAAGAGCAGCCTACCGCCAAATCTGCTGCTAGCAAAATTGTTACTCCCGGCAGGATAACTTACAAAACAATACCAAAAAATGCCGCACAAGCTATAATGCTCATGTACCAAATAACCGCAAACTTTGAGACAAAACTATAGAAAACCTTTCACAACACTCAGATTTTACTCTCTCAGAAAGGATTGTATTAAATGTGACTATATATGTTTACCGGATGTGACTTTTGTGCCTAAATTAATAGGCAACGTTCCGCGTTAACACGACACTGACCGCGCCAAAAACAAAAATAAAGAAAACTGTTGCAAGCGCACGCTCCCGCCTTAGTCGCAATAAAAAAAGAACAAAATTCTATGTTAAATTTTCTTGAAGATTTTGTTCAGATCAAGTCTACTTTTTGGGAAAAGCGCAACTTCTAAAATCAACAAAGCTTCAATGTGACTCAATTTTAGTTTCTACCGCCGATCTGGTAGATTGAGTTGACTACACCAACCTTTATAGAACGAAGACAAGCCAGAGATACTTATTATCCAAATCCAAAACGCAATACTTAAAAGATCCATTTCTGACTTCTATGACTACTTTAATACTTCTGTACCCAAACCCAAAACATGATACCTTAGAAGAAATTACTTAGATTAACGCAATTTCACTTTCCAAAACAACAACCCGGATGGGACGGCTTTACCGACTTGCATACTAGTTACTAGAGCCACTATAGCTATTAACTTTGGAGTAATTTCTCGTCTTTTTAACAAACGCTTAGGCTTACCAAACCATTTTTATTTTGTCCCTAAGGTTAATAATATCAGTCTCAAAACCACTTGCACCGTTTTTAATTTTATCTGTCAAGCTCAACCGCAACAAATTCACATGCAGTCTCCACTACCATCTGGACGTTGGACTATTCACTCAATATCGTTTATCAAAATACTATCAATTAACGCCCGCTTAATCTAGAGCTACATCAACTGCACTAGCCAACTTCATATAGACCACTGGCAACTCTCGAGTACCATTTAGATTTTAAGAAGCAACTCTGCAACGTATCTATTGCAATTCGCCTCTTACTAATACTTCTTCATTCAATTCAAAAGCTGAATGGGATGAAAAAGTATTAGTAAAAAACTAACCTTAACTGCTAGTGCTAACAAAAACTCTCGCCGTCCGCAGCCAAAACCAAAAAAATCAACAGCAACCAGAGACTACTGCATTGTTTTCCAATACCCAAAAATATTACCCAAAACTGTAATCATATCCTAAGCACCACCAATAAGGCAGAAGGGCAAAGATTGGAGAGTAAAACATTAACAAAATAAGATTTGCAGATGATTCTGCCATAACAGCCAAAAGTTTAAAAGATCTGCAAAGTCTACTTCACGCAGTCATCAAGACAAACTCTCTCAATAAAAAATTAAAGATCAATATCAAAAAAACTAAATGGATAACAGTCAAAAAAATAAAGGTCACAGTCTACTAATTAAAGAACAACTCATTGAACGCGTAGATCACTTCAAATATCTTGACAGCTAAATAAATGTGGCAAATAACTCCGATAAAGAGATCCTTGCGCTTATCAAAATGTCTAGAGTTGCATTTAAATCATAGAAAACTATTTTAACTAATCAAAACCAACCTATTATTCTTTGTAAAGGAGTTCTGCTGCTGCGTGTGGTCGATTCTATTGTATGAATGCAAAACTTAGACTCTTAGAATAATCATGAATCATCTGAAAGCATTTGAACTATGGTGTTATTGCAGCATGCTAAAAATATCCTGAAGAACGCACACATCCAACGAAAAAGTGTTAAAAACCAAATACTTTAGGCATACCGTCAGAAGACTAGAATATCATGAAATGTCAAAGAAAAGAGATGGATAAGGCGTAAGAATCTGTCAAGGCTACGCAACATCAAACAATAGACAGGCTTGGCTTGAGGAACTGTTTCGATGATACAGACAAAAAAGAAGCACCACCAACTAGAACCATTGTAGCCGCGCATAAACCATCTTTGCTGTTAAGTCAAAATAACGTTCAACTTTTCAGTTATTTGAATTTCTAATTTATTAAAATCAACATTTTCAAATGTCCTGTATTGTAATGACTCGCGTTAAATAAAAACAAAATGTTACGTATCGTTCTGACTCCATTAAGTTAAATTAAGTTAAATAATGAAATCCCGTTTTTTTAATAAGCTTAATATTAAAAAAAATAATAATAATAGTGAATCCTTAAATTTATTAAGAAAGCACCTAGTAGTTTACGTTTAAAAAAATATAAAAATTTAATTCACATGAGAATTTTCCATCCCTTATTGCCCTAATTAACTAAGAAGTTGGAAAGGGTGTAGCTTTAAGGTGTGTAAATTCTCTTCTTCTTCCCAACTGACGCGCGCATTACCGGGGAAATTCAACAATTTATTGCTTCATCTATTACCTACTTTAGACGGCGCCGGGAATGATAAAATATACAAGCCCAGACGCAGCAGTGGTGGTAGGAGGAATCATATGGAGAAGCTAAGATAAGACAATCTTTCTCACTCCCACCATGCACATGCTACTGCTACTGTATGTGTGTACAGAGAAACATCATCCCGAGGCACTTAGACGCTGTTTATTATCGAGGGCGCTGTGTTGTGGCCTAACAAAATTGCAGTTGGAAACTATGGGATCGTAATTGAAGTATCACTTAAGCGCTTGGCGAATGGTGATTGTCTGTTTTGGTTGTTGTGGTACGCGAATCTTTATGGATATTGGTTTAAAAAAAAATAAAATAAAAGTGTTTGCGCGCTTCCAGGCTATGTTATATCTTTCACGCGACACAATTCAGCACAAGATATAAAAGTTTTATGCTGAATCGAGCTACAAAATAACCAACAGTTGACTTTGTACAGTATGAGTAATCAACAACTTTGCTAGTGCAGTTTTTATTACATTTAAACGTTAATCTTTATCTTAATTAAATTAGTTAAACTTAAGTTTTTTTTGTACTATAACCAAATTATTTCAAGTTATATGTTCCTATATTAAAAAAACTAAGTAAATTATTAAATACAAACTATTTTACCATTTTCTGATGATATCCAAACAATGTCCGTATATTAAGAGAACTCACCTGAAAGAAAAAAATAAATTATTAATATACATACATAATTAGCAATAAAAAATAAATTATTTCACTTTCTTCTTATTCTCTTACAAAAACTAGTCGGTAAAAAGCATAGAAAATAATAAATAGAAAGTAAAATAAATATAATTGTAAGATTATACCAAAATAAATAAAACAGGTATAAATTATACATTATTTGGAGAGCTTAAAATTTTATCTTTAACTTGTATTCTCAAATTAGTTTTTTTTTCCTTAAAGCTATGATTATTTAAATTATTTTTTTCATACTAAATGCGCAGATATGCAAATTTCCCTAATCAAGTAAGTAGATGTAATTTGGAATACAAACTGCTCTGTTGAGGTTGTTTTTCTCTAAAAAATGATGGTGGATTCCAATTATAACTTTGTGGTCTAATAATATATTTTATGCAAGTGACGGTGTAGTTTCACGCTTAGGCCTTAAAAGAATCCAAAGAGTAGACACGGAAAATGTTGTCAATTAATAAAATTACAGTACAAACTATCCTATCTTGAAGCAGGCTCCGCCTCTACTGTCATCAAAATCAATTAAGATTAAATTTAAAATATTTATTTTTATAGAAAAATGAAAACACGCAATTTGGCTTTAGAAGCGAGTTTCGTACAAGAGAAGCTTTATTCGGCATTCAGAAAGCGTGAAGACCGATGTATACGCATGTTTTATTAATTATTCGAAGACGTTCGATAACGTCAAACATGATAAGCTGATTATTATACTAGAAGAAATTGGAATAGATAAACCGGAAAAACGCATAACAACAAACTTATACTAACACCAAAATGCAACAATCAGAACAGAAAATCCAATTTTGACCCAAATAAACATCCAAAAAAAAGTTCTGCAGAAGTGCATTCTGTCACACATGCTGTTCAATATCTAATCGGAAAAACTTTTTTAAGGAAGCACTTAAAGGAATAATTGTAAACGAAATAACATTTGCTAAAGAGGGCGTGGCACAGTAGTCTAAGCATCCGATTGCTGCACCAAAAATCGTAAGTTCAAATCTCACAACAGAAACCTTTTCAACGTTTATACGCTTCCCCAATCCCCATTCCGCTTTGTCAGCGTGGGATTTCATGACTAAGATTCTTCTCCAAGTAGATTAATAATTTCTTCAGTGGTTCAAAATCAAACTCAAAACAGTACGCCAACCCGTAATGTAAGTTGCCAGCATTACAGGTAGAGAAGTGGCTGCTGCCAGCCGTGGCGTAAATGTGGCTAAAACAATAAACCGCAAACATTCGCTATGTCAATGATTCTACATTATTAACAAAAGCTACAAAAGAATTGCAAATACTAATTAATAGAATAACAAAAAAAAATGAAAAATGCGGTCTACGTATCAACATAAAGAAAACAAAAATTATGAGTATCAAAAAATAAAACATAATTGCAGATTTCCGTCTGCATATCAAAAAATGTAGAAAACATTGCATATCTAGGATTCAACCTGAACTTAAGAAAAAATACTACAAAAATAAAAATTAGAATCAAAAAAAGAAAAACAACATTTAACAAAATAATTTTTTTTGTGACATCTAAAACTAAAAACCAGACAACAAATCAAGCCTTTCAGATGATATGTTTAACAGCCACCAATCAACACCTCAGGAATTAATTAATTCAAAATTTTTCCAGCATGAAACCCGAGATGAGCATAGACTAGATCATTGCAATGATGTACGTCCAGCTCCAGTAGAATAAAGACAACCAAAAAAACAAGAAAAAAAGATCAACGAGCTCAAAATAATCATAGTCAGCCTGATTGACAAAAAGTCTGACCGGATTGACATCCATAAAAAACCTCAAACAGATCAGGCTAGACTACATCCTGCAGAAAATAAAGAAGAGCAGAGCCGGCTCCCTCCTTAGCGACCATAATGTCAATGATACCAGGCAGTCACCATCGACCAGCCACTCAGTCACCGCTTCAGCCCACAAAAACTCCAGACGCCCCGCTCAGACTTCTCTTAAGAAGCCTACCAAAAATTCAGTCAAGTCACAGATTTCTCTTAAGAAACCTACCAAAAATTCAGACAAGTTACAAGATCTTCATCTACGACTTCAACGAAGACCATCCGTACCCTGGCAAACTCTACTGACGCTCCCAGGTTCACCCCTGTGAACGTGCCGGTAACTTTTTGGCAACGGTAACCACTAGTGCCGTCGACAACCACATTATCATTGCAGTCATACTTTCCAGGATACAAACATTACACCTAGTGCTTGCACACCCCGCCCGGGTTTTAGAACAGCCACTAATCACGTTTACGTAGATCCATCAAACAACCACTTAGTTCTGAGTAAACTCAGGTAAAGCGTCTGTGTGACGTTTGTGAAGTAGCGTCTGTGTGACGTGTGTATCAAAAACTTTAAGTTCCCACCCAAAAACAAAGTACAATGTACGCACCACCAACCTCCGACCACCAAGAAACTAACTCCAAAAGCCGCCGAGCCACTCCCGGACTTAAACCAGCTGCACCCATTGCGGAAGCGAGCCGGTATCAATTGGCGCCTAATGTGGGGCAATTAATAGCATAGTGTTTTAACGTATCTACAACACTAAATCCGAGAAGAGTAAGGCAAAGAGGAAGACCCGGCAAATGGCTACCTTTGGCCCTTATCAATAAGTCAACTTGAGGTTACAAAAGCCTGCACCCGCCACCATGTGGCAGACTACAGAAAACTAGCCAAGCACCTAAAGAAACATCCAGAAGTCACCGTGCCGGAGGTTAACTCATATAACCCTGATGGTAGCATCACCATCTAACATCACCACCACAAGCACCCGCACGTCGAAAACATCGTCAACCATCAACCGGCTGTGACCCCAGTCAGCTCACAATCGACGGTAACCCCAGTCAGTCTACCACCAGCTATGACCTCTGTCAGCCAAACTCAACTAATCACCAAACACTCGACACCTAGGTGCACGGATATGACAGAACATCTACGTCATAACCTCTAGCAGCTGAACGACCAGTTAATAACCAGCTATGAACAGCTCTGTCACTTAAGGTAGCATGATGTGCTTCATCATGGACCCTAACTATATCTGCAGTACCAAATTCAAATTCCACACTGTTAGCTACCTCATAAACAAGATCACAAAGCTTACGGACAGAATAAACTGGTTACTCGCACGCGTGCAAACCCAAACTGCAACAAAACCGCGTTAGAGGTAAAAAAAATCTCGGAACTTAAACTAGACATCATCAACATCCAACCAAAGGTTGTGCAAAAAGTTGCTACTATATACAACCCTTAAGAAACCGCCGTACCAGTACACATCTAAGCGACCATGATAGAAAAAGAAGAAGAAAAACGGAGGCAGACGATGACGTCAGACCAAACACTCTGGCAATGCTAACGCAACATGGGAAACAGGTTAAAACAAGCCTTACATACAAAGACAAGAAATAAACTACAAAGCAGCATGTCACCACTGCTAACCTCTACTGTCGAACCTCATGTTCTACCGCATTATCAATGTTCGGGAACAGTGCAAAAGAACTCGACCCCTCGGTTAGTGCCTCTGACCCGCTTAGAAAACCCCTAAGACCGCTACCGGAACCCGGAACATAGCCGGTTTTCAAGCTCCTGTACTGCAAGTGTTTAAACTTTCATACCCGCGTCTCCCAAGACTCATACTAAAACTCCAGTAGACACACAAACTACTCCCTTTCCATAAAATAGTGCCAAAGCCAAACCAACGACACCTGGACGGGAGCTTCCTGGCAATGGTAACTACTGGTGCCGTCGACAACTACATCATCACTGTAGTCATACTTCCTAGGATTGTCCAGAGAACTACAAATATTACAGTCGGTGCTTGCACACCCCGCCCGAGTTTCAAGACAGCAACTGCGTCGGTATAACGTGTGTGTAGGAACTTGCGGGTTCACAACCAAAAGCAAAGTACAATGTACGCACCACCAACCTCCGACCACAGGAAAACCACCTCCGAGAACCGCCATTTCGGAAAAAAACGGTAAAACTAAAAATGGAATTCGTTATGGTTCAACCAATGCAAAAGTATTTAAATGGCTTACAAAATAAAAGAAGTAATTACCTTTATAAAAATATAACAAATATCTTACTTTGAACATGGTAAGAGAAGAAAAAAACTCTTAACTACAAGTTAAGTATTATATTCAAAAAAAATATACAAAACAAAGGATCTAGTCAAAGACGAGTATCATGGCTTAACTTAATAATAATAATAATAATAATAATAATAATAATTTATTGCCCAACAGGTAAAACCTTATTACAGAACAACATATTAAAAACTACAGTAAATACAGGTACAATAAAATTACAAATAAATAATTAAAAGTTAAAAAAAACATACTTTTCAATAAAAAAGTTCACGAATACACTTTAAAAAAACACTTGAATTAGCATTAAAAAGATCACACTTATTTGATACACTATTGAACGTTGAACACATTAAAAAAGATGGAGATTTCACCATTGCCAACGTCTTTGCAGGTGGATTATAAAAACAGTTTGAGGTCCTGGAATTGACTCGTGGTACTAAAAAATTTAAATTATATAGCAGATCAGGAGAATCAACTGAGTTGTGTATAATTTTGTGCAAAAAAGAAAGTATTGAAACCGATCTTCTTGCTGCCAATGGAACTGCATCAAATTCCTTAAGGAGCTCACCATGGTCAAATCCTTGAGGCAATAGACAGAAACAACATCAACCAAATTATTTAAATCAGCGGCCAATAGGTTTAAATAAACCATGGTAATTGCCAACGATCAATAAGTATACAGTAACCCAAAAATAAAAACCTAGAGAAATCAAACTCCAAACCTAAACATTGTTGACTACTTTAATTAAAAGCCTTTTTTTTTAGAAAAAACAAAATTTAAAAAAAGCGTGTTCCAGCATTTGCTACAATCTTATCTAGCATAATATCAGTAGATAATCTAAAAAACAAAACTAAAACCAACACTGCTATAAAATCATACATTTTGCAAAACAGAATAAATATCAACAAAATACAACATTCCCTCCTTACTTACTAAGCTATTACTGAGTATTTTAACAAAACTCAATTATCCCTCCAAAGTAAAAACTTCTACTCAACCAAAAAAAAATTACAGCTTACATCTAATTCTAGCTATAGTGCCAGTTGAAACAACAAGCACTTCTCCAAAGTTGTCAACCAAAATTTAGTAATAATAATTTTCCACGTTCTTTGCAAAAGCTATCAACATCAATCCTGCAATCAATACAAGTAATAGCCTTTAAGTTAAATACTAAATCGATAAACCATTTACAAGTCTTGTCTTTGCAAAAGCTTCAAACAGCAAAACAAAGCAAACCAAAAACTAATAACCAAGTCAAAAAAAGTTTTAGGCTGTAAGTTCTGGTAATTAACCTCAAAAACATTGCTAGGTAGATTTCAGTCATTAGTTTATTAACACTGTCACCTTCCTCAACATTAAAAAAAAAATTGTTATTCTGCAAATGTACTACAATCAAGTAGCTAGTATTAAGGAAGGTGTAAAGATCGGTAGAAAAATTATAATATAAGATTTGCAGATAAGACTGCCATACTCGCCGAACGGCGGCAGCAGCTTTTCAATCTCAAAGATTTTTTCGGCAAAAGATTGGCAAAAAAGCATAACAAGGATAATTAGTTTGCTTCAAAAATGGTTATACCAATTTAGACAATAAACCAGGAAAAAGTTAATCTTCCAATGTGGATGACCAGTCTTTTCTGAGGGCTGTGAAAAAAAAACAAAAGTTGCACTACTAGAACACTAATTGAGAACTTCAACACGGATCAGTCTACAAATGTTTGTCAGTTTTAGGCCATCCAAATTAAAATTTGTATCAATTTGTTTCAGAAAAATTAGCAAAACCAAAAAATAACAAATAATTATGCATCAACCTAATAAAGAGTGATTAACACCAACAAGATTCACTCAACTGACTCGGTGAACGATGCATGGACAAAGCTGAAAGTTAACATAGTTTCTGCATCAAAAGAAGTATGCGGAACAAAGACAATTACCACCAAAACCAACAATACAAAAGCCTCATGGTTTACAAATAAAGTAAAAACACTAAGTAAGACAAAGAAAGAGGCGTACCTGAAATATAAGTTTTCAAAAACGCCATCGGACTACAGTAAATATAAGAAAACACGTAACAAACCAACGCAAGAATCCGCCAAACTAAAGAAGAATACGGGGAAAAATTCACCAAAAACACTAGAACATGACATAACCAAAGCACAGAACAAAGTATGGAAAATGATTCGGAATTAAAGGAAAAATATATACAAAAATCTCACAGCTTGCAAAATAAGCGCAGAAGACTGGTATGAACATTTCAAAAATATATACGATCAAGTACCAACAGGCAACGACCACATCGACTTACAGATAGAGAATAACACTATCATAATAGATGCAGAAGACATCGAGAAAGCATTAAAAAGTCTAAGAGGGAAAAAGACTCCAGAACTGGACAGTAAACCAAACAAACTGTTAAAGTATAGTGGCCCCAATCTAACGTTGAAACTGACTGTACTCACTCAAAAAATATTTGACAACCAAAAAATCCCTAAAAAAATGAAGACTAGTGTCACCATACTAATACATAAAAAAGGCAATAACAAATTACCCGAAAACTATCGAGAAATCACTCTATTCAGCTCTGTCCTGAAACTCATAACAAAAGTCACTATTAACAAGCTCAACTTAGAGCTGGAAAACAACGAAGAACAGATGGGGTTTTAAAAAAACAGGTCAACCACTGACGCAATATTCGTCATACAACAAATCGATAGAGTACAAGTCTCCAGCCTTCATGTGCTTCGTTGATCTTTCCAAAACTTTCGACCGTGTAAAACTCAAAGACGTAATAACAATTCTCACTAAAAAGAAAGTCTCCAAACCGCTAACTAATCTGATTCAACACCTATACCAAGATAAAACAACATGTATCTAAGCAAGGGGTGGAATAACAGAAGAAATTCCAGCAAGGTCCCAAATACGTCAAAGTGACTTGCTAAGCCCTATGCTGTTCAACATCATAATGGACAAAATTATCGACAGCGTCAAATCCAAGAACGGTTACAGAATGGGGGAAAGCAGTGTGAACGTGATATGCTATGCAAACAATGCTGTGCTGATTGCCAGCAGCAAAGACGTCTTTTAAAGACTTTATAACAACCGCAAAAAAATGTCAACATGGAAGTATCTAAACAGGGAACAAAATGCCTAACAATACCAAAAAAACCTTTAAGATGAAAATTGAAAATCGACGGTTGCGTCATCAAACAAGTAATGACCTACAACTATCTAGGCGTTGATATCTCAAGCGCACGTGATCTAAACAGAGAGGTAATGAAACAATCAAACAAGAGCGCCATAGTATCGAGTTGCCAGCAAAACAATATATGGAAGAACAAATACATGTTGGTAACAAATAAAGTCAGAATCTACAAAAGCATAGTTAGATTAACACTGACTTACGCGAGCAAAACTAGAGCCGAGACAAGCAAAACAAAATAAAGACTTAGAGTAACCGAGATGAGAGCGCTAAGGAAAACGATAGAATACCTAGTCAAGAAATCAGAAGCAAATGCGACATCCAGGACATAATCAAATTTGCCAAGACCAGAAGGAAAGAAAGGAACGCACACGTCAATCGTATAGATGAAGATCGGCTACCAAAAACCGTGCAAGACGGAATCTCTTTAGACAGAAGACTACCAAAAAGATAAACCAAAAGTTGGGCCTCATCATCTATAGAATTGCCACCACGATGAAGCCAAATGTTAATAAAAAACAGGCAAAATGCCTAAAAGAAAGAGGCAGAAGAAAAAGAAAAAAAAATTATTAAACATAACCGGACACCAATATCTTTTTGTTAAACTTGTAGACCCTGAAAAAAAATCAACATCCGGTGTAAAGTAGTACTGAGAATTCAGAGAAACTTTCTAACAAATTTGACTTCCAAAGCAACTTCAAAAACATTCATAAAACAACATCAAACAAAGTATTACAAACAAATAAAAAAATAATCAAAATATTTTAAAACCTCCATCCAGCGGACCACCAGTTGTACCCTGCTGGACAAAACGGTTTTTTGTTAATAGAAAAGGTTCAAAAAACGGTGTAAAGTACTACTGACAACCAAGAGCAGCCGTTCAACAAACTTTGCAAACTTCATCTAAACAATTTTCAAAAAATGTTGGCGCCAAGTACAAAAGCATCTTAAAAAAATTGTAAAAATGTATACAGAAAATATCAATAATGTAGACAACGCAACCGCGCGCTTGTATATGCTCAGCAAAACTAAAGACGCAAATAATCTTGCAAATAGTTGCACCTCATAGACCCACCAAAAGCTATTCCTGACCCTAGTGTGAACAGCAAAATACATGGCGCACCCAAGGATAATAAATTGTTTTAGGGAACGTACGTACAACATAGCACTTGTGTGGCTATAGAATTTGACAAACACAACACAACAAAATTTATCAAGTGATATCAGCTCTTAGAAAAATTAAAACACACCCTTAGTTAAAACAATCAATTATATGACGCTCTCTAAAAATAAAAAATAAGAAGTAGACAATATTAACCAATGCTAGCCAAGAACGGGTTAACGGGCAAAAAACTTAAAAAAAAAAAAACAAAAAGCTCCTCAACAATAAAATCAATCAGTTGTGCCGACAGCCATGCAACCAAAAGTCATCATAATAGCAACATTGCAAAACATCATAAACGCAACAAGATCATCACCACCGCATCTCTAAAATTAACTAACCAGGCGTAAAACAGAACCTTAAAGCACACTTTTGCTGCGTCACATGCGTATGTACACCCCACAAACAGTTTTAGAAACTCCGCCAAATCGATTATATTTCAACCAAATCAAATTGACGCTAATATGATGCTTCGTTGCCACGCCATGCATATAGAGATGATCAAAAAGTAATTTACTTGGGTAAAACGTCTAACTCAAATCTCAGTTTATAACTGTTAAAACATTGCGTTATTATTGCTAGTTTTGTGTTCGTCACTCTTGTTCAGAAATCAAATATCATCTTATCAAATTAAAACGCAAGATTTGAATTAAATAAAAAACACAGTTTTTAGTCTTTAGATTGTTATTTTTTTATTGAATTATAAAGTACATAAAATAAAGTTATTTATGAAATAACACATCGAGCAAATGACCTCCACGGCTTTGCTGGCAAATACGCATTTTTTTATCAAAATTTTTCACGACCATTCTGCATAAATGTGGCTGAATTTCGTTGATGAAGCGTTTTATTTCCTCCTGTAATGCACGGGTGGTTGTGATCTTGTTGATGGCATGTGGCACCGTTTTTGCTCCATTTTTACTAACCATAAACTGTCAGCTGTCAATTTGTTTTTCAGGGTTACCAACAATTAACTGTACAAATGACGGCAAATTCAAATCTTGCGTTAATTTTGAGACACCCTTTACAAGTTTGATACAAAATTTGTTAGTAAAATTCAAAAAACTGTTCGGAAACCAAATATCATTCTAACAAATTAAATCTAGTGTCATAAGACAGACAATTTATTGTAGATTTAGATAGCATGGTTTATATAAGTTTAATACAAAGTTTTTTAGTAATATTGGTGTCTATGTAACCATTTAATAAAAAAAATGTGAGTAAATCAGTTACTAAGCGTTGTCAGTATCTATAAATTCTGCATAAACTGGGGCCCAACGCTTTCAAGAAACCAGGCAAAATCAGGTCACCTTAAAAAACTTTAATCGTTAAAACGTGGTTGTGATCTACAAACCAGAAAACTAAATTATGGTGCAAAGCAGAGAGCGCGGTCTAAATTTAAATCTTTCTTCTCTGTGCAAAGGTTAGTAGATATCTAATTGAAAAAAAAGTATGGCAAATAGTCCGGTATATTTTCCTCATTACATCCCAAGTAAACATGATATTATTCGAGCCTAAAACCGGTACATCTTCACCCATGAATCCAGACTTCTTATTTTGACTAACAATGAAAGGGCCGTCCCCCATCAAAACCTTAAATGTATTGCTCGCTATACCGGTTCGTAGCTAAAAGGACGGTCAGACAGGATACAAGCAGCGTATTTGCCACTTCCACTTAAAGGTATGTCTTCACGCACGTAAACAACAAGATCCACTCTATCTACTAAGGAACGGCACTGCCTCTAAGAGACCAACGCCATACGTCATGTGGGTTAAGTAACCGTTCAGATAGCTTAAACTACCTGTACCTCACATCATGTATTCTAAACGATTCCTCTTTTGTCTAAAATATTCGGTTCGGGCAGAATCTGCACCTAGTTAAAAAAAATGTGAAGTCTAAACAGTATCCCGTAGTGAATGTTTAGCTAAGTTTCTTCAACAACGTTTAATGAGTTGCCGTTGTGGCACTTTTAGGAGTACCTACCATTACTCCACATAATTTTTGCGGATAACGCTTTTGCCTCTCAGAAGCTAATGATTTTTGAACCAAAACAGAGAATAAGTGGTTCAATCGAGAAAATTGTTTGATAGGTAGCTGCGGTAGAGTCTAAAATCTACTCTGCCTACTTGACCAAATGTTTGTACCTATTCTTTTTAAAATTATTAATTATCATAAACAATCATCAAAACGCAATTGTGGTCTAAAATCCGGAAAAAACAAATTATAAGGTGCCAAATATTAAAATATTTTGTTATCAAATTTTTTACAAATTTTTTTTCAATCATTGCTTAACATTTTAACAGCACTTAATTTTTTTTTTAAACCGAATCCGCAAAACTTTAAAATTGAAATTTTTGTATAAAACTTTTCACAAATTTTCTCCAATTATTGCTTAACATATTTCAAAACAATTGTTAATTTTTCGAAAAATTCTAAACAATTTTTTTTTTTCAAAAAACCGAAAAATTTTTTTTTCGAAAAATTAAAATTTTTCAAATTTTTTTAAAAAACCTTTTCTCAAATTTTCTTCAATCATTGCTTGACATATTCAAAAACATTTAAAATTTTTCAAAAACTCCAAACAGCTTTATTTTTCCAAAAACCGAATCAGCAAATTTTGAAAATACTCAAATATCTCCCAGAATTTTTGAAACTTTTTTATGAAATTTTTTATAAATTTTCTACAATGCATACTTAACATATTTAATAACATTTAATTCTTTTCAAAATTTTTAATAATTTTTCCGAAAAACCGAACAGCAAATTTTAGAAACATTCAAATATCTCCCGGAATTAATAAAATTTGTTAGTAAAATGTTTCACAAATTTTCTTCAAACATTCCTCAATACATCTAAAAACATTTGGATTTTTTTTTAATTCCAAACAGCTATTAACAATTTTTCAAAAAACAAATTTTGGGATTATTCAAATATCTTCTAGAATGTTTAAAAATTTTTTATGAAACTATTCAAAAATTTTCTCCAAACATTGTTTCACACATTTAAATATATTTGGAATTTTTCATAAATTCCAAACAGGTTTTAAATAAATAAATAAATTTGGAAAATATTCGAATATCTCCCAGAATTTTCAAAATTTTGTTATGAAATTTTTCACAAAATTTCTCCACTTTTTGCTTAACACGTTTAACAATATTAAATTTTTTCCAAAAATTCCAAACAGCTTTTAACAAATTTTCAAAAAAATGATAAATTTTGGAATATTCAAATATCTCCCCAAAAAAGTGATAAGTTTTGATCAAAGATAATTTATTGAAAAATAAAACTACCTCCCACCCTCCTAAGTGTTAATTATCTAGAAAATGTATAATTCTCTTGACTGCTAATGTAGGTTGTCATCAAACACAGAGAGACTGTGACACATGCAATCTCTTAATAACAAACACTTGGGTGGGTGGGCGGAAACTAAATTCAAAGCTTATAGGCGTAAACGATTAATTAGTGTTCCCGCCCATCCGCCCAAATGTTTGTTATCGAAATGTTGAATAATTCTCTCTTCTGCCGATTTTAATTGGCATCAAACAGAAAAAAAAAAGGTGACAGATGCAATCTCTTGATAACGAACAATAATCGTGTGACTTCAATTCCTGTACAAGTTGAATCTTGTAAGCTTCTAAACCAAAATCTTTTTGCAAAATTTATCATAAAGTGGATGAACACAAGTTTAATTGTTGAGCACAATGACAAATTGACACATTTGGATCATCATTAATACTACGCTGCACACTATCAATTACTTCTTGTGTGCGCACTGTACGACGTCGTACTGGATGCTTATTATCGTTTAGATTAAACGTATTGCAAAAAGCAATGCACAGTTTCTCAAATTACTTGCTCTGATGGACGATTATAAGCACCATACAATGCACGAAATGCCTGATGAGTTTCTCGAACTGAACCATGTTTTTCAAAATAAATTTGAACAATTTGAAAACGTTGCTTCGGCGTGAGTTAATTCATAATAAATTGCCAAACCAAACTAATCTCAAAACAACCAAAAACTGTCAAAAACTGATAAACAATTCGGCGGTAAGCAGGCACTTAGTTGATAAGTTTTAAAAAATATGGCTTAAATTAAAGTACCCCGTCTACCCGCCCAAATATTAATCATCTAATGATTAAATCTTTCTCTTTTCTCTAAAGAACAGTTGTTACTAAATTAGAAATAATCATAAATCTTCAAACTAAAAACAAACTTTATACAGCACAGCCACTGTTAGTTGCCTAGAAATATACCAAATTTAAGAATAAACCTAAAGCTCGATTTAATATGTTAGAAAAATGCAAAAAACATAATAATAATCAAGAAGAAATCAAAATTTAAATTGAATTCAACTAAATCACAAATTTGACAACCTTCTACGTCATCCTAAACTTTGACAAAAAACAACCCTTTATACATTTCTTAATACAACCTTTTAAATAATATTGTCTAATGTAAAAGATCTGTAAAGCCCTTATTATTTTAGCTTTCATACATAAAAAAAAATTAATACAACAATCTATACCTAGCTCATGTATTGTAAATAAAGTCAACAAAAAAATAACCGTTGTGTCTATCGTACAGACTGCATATCCTAAAACTCCATCATTTCAAGCTTATCGTTTTTTATTACAGACAAAATGTCAAAGCAGCGAAATTGTTCAGTTACATCTACCTCTCAACCAATAGGCTTCTAAACGTTCAGTCTTATCTTTAATGGTCTTTAACTTGTGTGTTTCTGAAATTTGTAATAAAATCGCTTAGTACACTAACGACACGTAGTGTAAAAAACCTTAAAGCACTCAAAAATAATTACGATAAAGTGACAAACTGCATGCCTTACATGCTTCGAGACAAAACAGTATAGATTAAATTATTTGTAGATGAACAAATAGTAATATTTATTATCAATAAACTTAATATTCTGCTACAAATGTATTTTTAGTATCATTATTTGTTTGTCTTTGTTATTATTTACCAATCTCATTCAACAATTTAATAAAAAGCATTCAAATGCATTCTTAAATAGGGTAAATATATCGAATCCAGGCAACAGTTGGATACATTCACATCGATATCGCAAAGAACCCATTGTGGGCGGCAGAAAACTGCCAGCAATGTACAATCGCATTCCGGCTTTTATGGCGCGCCGCACAACAATAACAATAACTAATGCAAAACGGCTTTTTAAATAAAGCAAATGTTTGTTTAATAAATATGTACTGCATGAAACATTTATACACAACAATGCTATAGAATAGTAAATAAAACATGATGAAATCGAATTTAGTTTAAGCTTTTGTTATCATTATCATATTTAAATTTTCTCTTTGTTATTTTAAAATATTGCTGATGAGCTAAAAAAAAATTAAAGGGCTGTTTATGATATTCGAAGCCTGTTCCTGTTTTGTCGTTCTAGAGGGGCATCTCTGCCGTGTCGGCAGATGTGTTGCCATGATGAAATATTAAATCTGTCGGCGGCACAGCGTCCTTTATTTTAATTAAATGTCAGACCGAAGCTTATAATGAAAGCTTCCTATCGCGTAAAACACAACCATAATTTATAACCCATCCAGCTAAATAAACCTTGTCGTTGTAGGGCTTCCACTCATTCAAAATTTTTTCAGTTCACGACGTCAACTTTATTAAAATATTTTTATTTTTTAAAATACTAAATTAATGGAAGCCATTATTTTATTGTATTTACGTGTAAATTGTGCACGTGTTGTTGTGTTGTATTGGAACTATTTGGCTCGATGTTATATCACGGCAATATATAATACCGCAAACGAAACGTATACACGTACAGCGGATAATTCGATGCGATTAATAGCGCAATCAATGTTGAACTGGAAATGCGGGGGCGATTATTTAACTACGGGTTGGGGTAGTTCCATATCAGGCCCATCAACGGGCCTTTAATGCAAATAATCGGGCAAGGAGACGGGATTTCCGGGGTCCCGGACCTTTCCGCAATCGGATTAACCCCCGCCACCGGCAGACAAGCAATTTTTGCGGGGGATTAATGTCGACCGACAAGCTGGATTCACCTATCGTACTCGATTGTGTGCATCATTAACCTTACTAAATCAACATAAAATATATGCTTGCCATAAATCGAATCAAGTTACTATAATGTCAGATGAAACATTAGTTAGATTATGACTTGAGCAATGATTTGCAAAATAAAAACAAATATCTCAAAATTATTAAAAAAATACGGCAAATTACACATTCTTATAATATGCAGTCTTACTAGTACAAGTTAACAAAAGTTGCTACCGTAGAACATTTTATTAAGGTCCTTACACATAAGCGCAGTCATAACCACGTACAAATAAATAACAAAAGCGTTTTAATTATTTTTTATTTGTGTTTGTTGAGTTGGCTGCAGAGTCAGTGTGTAAAATTGTTAAGGTCTGTCCACAATAGTATGATCTGAGTGGCGACGCACACAGCACATGACATTTTTCTGCATTAAAAGTGTTTTTATTTCTGTAGAGACCTTAATCATTTAAAGCTTCAAGACTTTGCAAACGTTCTAAACACTTTGAAAGTAATTTAATTGCTTTGAAAGCATTGTAAGTGCTTTAGAAATATACATGAATACTTTGAAAACTTTTTAAATGCTTGAAAGTGTTAATTTCGGAATACTATAAAAATTAAAAAAAAAAACATTATAAAAGCTCCAGCAAATTAATAATGCTTTTTGCAACATTATTAAATCAATTCAAATATTGTTAAAAGCTTAAAAAACATTATAGAAGATTATATAGTGAATCAAGGGCCAAAAATAAGTTTTAGCAACACTAAGAAGAAAGCAAGTGAAGGCTACTAAAAACAAATAGCTGCTAAAGCATTTTAGTTAGACTCAATATTTTTTGGTATGCCCTTAATGAAAAGATTGTTTCAGAGAACTTCAAAGTTTATTATAATTTGTCACTCCAGATCATAACTATAGCAAGTAGTTTGATATGAAGTTTACACCCACCCGCCTGAGTTATTGTTACCAAACAAATAAAAGTTATTCCTTTGCAAGTGTTAAAAATCCTTCAAACCAAAAAAAAAGGTGGTATTCAATTTCATGATGACCAACCCGCGGGCGGGCTGGTGGTTCACCTAAGATTGATTGATTACCACTAAGTAGTTTGAACTAAAGTGTCTACCCACCCACACAATAGTTTGTTATTAAGAAGTTAAAAGTTTCTCCTTTTTGCACGTGTTAGAAGTCTCTTAGCCGGAAGAGAAGAAGATGATATTAAATTTTTAGATGACCAAAACTTAAGCGACTGGATGTGTCACTCCAGATCATAATTACCAACAAGTAGTTTGAACTGGAGTGTACACATACCCGCCCGAGTAGTGGTTACCAAAGAATTAGAAGGTTTTTTTTTCTACAAGTGTTAGAAGTTCCTTAGTCCGAGTAGGAGGAAGTAATATTAAATCTCTTGTTGGTCAACATTTGGGCGGGTGGGTGGGTCACTCTAGATCATAATTACTACTTAGTAGTTTGAACTAGATTGGCCAAAAGTTATACAAAATTTAGAAATGTCTTCATTTTACAAGCTTTACAAGTCTCTTTTTCTAAGAAAAAGAAAGTAACAATTTTAATAATTTTTTGTTGAACAACACTTTGGGGGGTGGGTACGTAATTTTAAGTCATGACTACCATTGAGTAATTTGAACTGAAAGGCTTACCTACCTGCCCAAAAGTTGGTTAATTAAAAATTAAAAGTTATTTTTCTTTACAAGCGTTAGAAGTCTCTTTGACTAAGAAGGAAAAGGGGATATTTATTTTTTTGATAATCAACACTTGGGCGGGTCATTCCAGATCATGATTAGCAGCGAGTAGTTTGAACTGAAGTGCCCATTTAGTTTCTGTTCTTTGCAAGGATTAGATGTTTCTTAGTCCGAAAAAGAAGTAATATTCAATCTCTTAATGACTAACGCCTGAGTTGGTAAGTAGAGCACTCCAGATTATGATTACCAGCAAGTAGTTTGTAATGGAAAGCCCACTTAACTGCCTAAAATTTAATATCAAGAAATTTGATGTTTCTCTTCTCAGCAAGTGTTGGAAGTCTTTTAGTCCAAAGAGGAAATATCAAATATTTTAATAACCAACACTTGGGTTGGCGGGCAATTAACTCGATTATAATTACTATTGATTTGTTTAAACTAGAATGCCTACACACTCACCGAAAATTTAACTTATCAAGAAATTAAAAAAAAAATTTTTTTTGCAAGTGTTAGAAGTCTCTTAGCCCAAGAAAAAAGAGATGATATTAAATCTTTTGATAACTAACAATTGGGCAAATGAGTAGGTCCCTGCAGATCATAATAACTAGCAATTAGTTTAAACTAGATTGCCCACCCTACCCGCCCGAGTGTTAGTTATCAAAGAATTAAAAGTTTTTTCTCTTTGCCAGTGTAACAAATTTCTTAGTCCGAAGAAAAAGAGGTGATATCTATATCATGATTATTATTGAGTAATTTGAAACCGGTCTAAGAGTTTGTTATCAAAGAATTATATTTTTTTGTTTGTTTTAGAGTTACAAGTTACTTAGTCCAAGAAAGAGATGGTGATATCCAATCTTTTAATAATAAACACTTGGGTGGGTCACTCTATACCATAATTACCATTGAGTAGTTTACACTAAAGTGACTACTCACATACCGTAAAGTTGTTATAAAAAATTTAAAAAATTCTCTTTTGTGCAAGAATTGAAAGTTAGTTAGTTATTTATAAATTAAAAGTTTGTCCTTTTTACAAGCGTTAGAAATCTCTTTATCTAAAAAAAAAAGTATACGTATATGACAAACACTTGAGCAAGCAGGTGGGTCACCTTAGATCATGATTACCATTGACACCCACCCTTCAGCCCAAGTGTTTGTCATCACAAAAATTTACTTCCTCTTTCTAAGACAACAAGACTTTTAACGCTTGCAAAAAAAAAAACTTTTAGTTTCTTGATAACACACTTATAGGCAATAGGGTATTCACTCCAGTTCAAACTACTTAATGGTAATTATGATCTAGAGTGATTCACTCGGCAGCCCGACTTTTGGTCGTTGCGAGATCACCTCCTCGTCCTTCTAACACTTGCAAAACAAAGAAACTTTCAAATTCTTGATAACAATAAATCATCATAAAGATGTTCATCAACTTATTAAAGCTATTGTAAGATATCTGAACATTATGAAAGCTTTTTTAACATAAATAAATAATTTGAACTATTGATAAAAACATTATACAGTTTTTTAAACTTGTCAAAGTTTTCTTGATGATATCAACATTAAAACCCCTTCATTGTGTTTTATTGACCCAACTTTAGAGATAAAAGCTCCTATAATCATAATAACTTCTTGCGGTCTTGTGACTTTCAATAGATTTTTGATCTGCTTGTACTAATCAGTTCTACTTCTTCATCAGGCTTGTCAGCGGTTAGTGCAAAGATTTGGATTATATTGAGGTTTGTTGGTTGATTTCTAAGTTGCAATAGCATAGCTCTGTCAGATTTTGCACAGGCCAAGAAATAAAAAAATATAAAGAATACAAATATTAGGAACAACTGGAGATTTGAGCCAGAGATCAGAGAGAAAAATACATAAGATAGGCAGGCAATATCTGTGACCAAAGCATTTCAAAAAAGACAAAAACTCATATGTATAACACTATCGCTAAAAGCATAACCACATATGACTCGAAAATATGGACAATTAGCGGTAGAATGGAACTCCTAAAAGCTACTGAAATAGATTTTTGAAAAAGAATTGGAAGAAAAGACATAAAATCAAAGCAATTGAGATAGATAGAAAAACAGACTACCAAAAAACATATCGTTCTGAAAACCACCCGGACAAAGAAAAGAAAAAAAAAACTAAAAAGTGGAAGGTGTCGCGTAAATCATAACAAGTGACCTAGATAGAGATAGTATCAAAAATCAACAGAGAACGCCGATTGGATAAAATAGAATAAACTTTAAAAACATTAATTAATAAATTTACTAACAAAAGTTTAAAAAATAAAAGAAAGATATTTCAACATTATGAACGCTTTTTAAATAAGGTGAAAGCTTTTTATTATACATAATTACAACAACTTGCAGAGCATTATAAAAACTTAAAAAAGTTTAAGCTTTATAATAGTTACAAAGACTAGAAAAATTATCACAATATTAAAATTTTATGTTTTTTTTTTTAAATATTTAGAAGTTACATAATATGCCAAAACAATAAAAAAATACCTTTGAATTTTAACGTGTGAATCCAAACTCGCTAAAACTATCACATTAAAGACTAGATATAAGCAGTCTGTGAATATTGGCTTTGAATATATGTGGCTTATATATCTCGGGAAATAATAAATTTGAAAGTTTATTCCATTTGTCAATAGTACGGTTAAAAACTCTCTCTTAAAAGTTTTGGTCCTACATCTTTAAATTGTCAGTGAATATTTTTAGAATTCCTAGCTAAACTTGTCCATTAAAATATCTATAGAAAATGCATAGATCTGCAACATTACGCCTGTGTTGTAAAGTATCTAAGTCATTAGTCAATTATGGATCGGCAATGATCCAAATAGCTTGTTTCTGAATAGAGTTTAAAAAAGATAGTGTAGTTTCTTATGCTCCTCCCCAAACTTGAAAACAACATTCAATATAAGGACAAAAAACAAAAACTTTTTATATCTATTAAGAAATTTTAGTTTTCTAGATACTATCAAAGTTATGTCGACAACATGGTCGTTCCACAAAATATACCCAGAAGACAAATTAAAGAAGATTTAGATATAGATTTGTTGTTTAGTCTAATATTTAGTAGTAATGATACCTCAGATATGGATTTTTAAACAGTAAGAAGAGTTAAAATCAACCATGTTGGGAGTCATTTAGATATTGTTTTGAAGTCTTTGTATATAGAAATTTTAAGACGTTCTGCCATATTTGTCATTTCATAACAATGTAATTTTGCATTTTAATCATTGTAAACTCTTTGAAAAAGTTTCTAGAACATTAATAAATAGCTGCAAACATTTTTACAAGGTTAAAATAAGTTAGAAAAAAATTGAAATCTTCTAAATATTTTTTTAAACATTAAAAAAAGCTTTTTCTACCCATTAAAGCTTTCTAAAAGCTATCAAAGTTTTTTGCACAATAAGTAGGCTATCTGAAAATTATAAAACTTAAAAAAACATTAATTTTAAAATATCAATAAATACAAAAAAAAATCAATAACATGAAATAGCTCAAAACATTAAACATTATGAAAACATTCCAAAATTTTTCATAAATTTTTATAAAAACATTTTACACAATAAATCTTTTTAAAAAACTTTTGGAACAATGTTAGGGCATTAAGAAAATTAATGAATTAAAAAAAACATTGAAAACTAATTAATAAAACTATTTTTAAAGCTTCTTGAACAATACAAGCCTTTATAAGTCGAATAAAAATTTCCATAGCATTGTAAATTCTTTTATAACATTATTTTTTGAAGGTACTACTAAATGCTTCCAAAGCATTCATTTATAAAATTGTGCGGCCTGGGTGGCAACCTACTAATTGTATGCTGTCAGCAGAGCTTTCAAATGATAATTTAGTATTAAACATCAGTTTGTCTACTGATGTATAATAATTTATGCTTTTTTATAAGTATCTATAAAAAACATTCATTAATAAGTCGCATTAAATGCCGCTGCAAACTATTATTTTTTTGTTAACTTGAACAACCACCCAGCTACAAAATAGATTTAACAGTAAAACAGTGTACTATGGAATATCAAGACATTCAGTAGATACCCACCAAAATTACATAAAATTATATAAATAGAAACAATTTTCTAAAATGTTATTAAATTGCCAACAATATTCTCCAGTTTGCTATGAAATTATTATAAAAAAGTTCTTATTTATTATAAATGTGTATAAAGTGATGACAAAAAACTTGACTTTATCATTTATAAATTAAAACCATCTAAAAATTGTTATCAAGTGTCTTAAAACTAAAATGAATTAAATTGCTGAAAAATATTTCCAGATTTTCATACATTTATTATCAAATGTTTTTTATTTATTACAATACTCTTTGAAATGCTTGACTTTATTATTTTAAATTCTAAAAATTTATTATCAAATATATCTTATTTATTACAAATGCCTTTAAAGCTCAATTTTATCAAATTTCTAAAATGTTTCAAAAACATCATCAAATGACAAATAAATTTTCAAAAAATATCTCCAGATTCTTATCAAAAGTTTTTATTTTTTTACAAATATCTTTAAAGTGTTATAAATAGTTCAACTTTTATCATTTATAACTCTAAAATGTCTTAAAATTGTCACCAAGTGTCTAAAAACTACAGTCATATAAAATTACAAAAAATATTTCCAAACTGTCATAAATTTGTTATCAATTGAAGACGCAAGTGGATAAAGGGTTCACGTAGCATAGAATTCATTCGGAGATATTGCCGTTTAAAGTTTTTTTATCCACAGTGTTTTGGGGTTAGATTTACTAAAACAAGTTTAGTGAAGTTAAAGAAACATTTATTGTAGAATTATATCTAGATACATAAAATAGAAAACAAACTTATGCATTTAAAAAAACAATTATTTTATTTTATGCATTAAGAAAAATAGTTGTCTATACACCCTTTAGCAACTACTAACTTCTATATATCTTACGCTAGACAAACGAAACATAGCCCAAAAAAATTCTAGTGACTTAAAACCTTTATCTATTAAACAATCTCATTTTTTAAGACATTGTCACATGAACCCTTCATCCACTTGCGTCTTCAATTATTTCTATTTTAGAAAGCAAAATCTTCCCCTTTTAAAATTGTATCTTTATCATAAAGATGCGTGGTCCTGTAAATCCTAATGGTGTAGTCGGAAATTCTAGTCAACAGAAAAGCATAAGCGGGAAGTCAAAACTAACCTCCATCCTTGATCCTGAATGAATCCTTAGTTGCGGCGGTGTGTGCAGTAATTCATACACTGCAATAGTTAGTGTGTTACCTGTTCGTAGACAACCTACCTCCGAGAACTATATTCCTCTGGTAACCCTGAGGATCGATATTTGACGTCCACATATTTGCATGCTCTATGGCGGCACGTTAAAAACGTGTATTTACACATTTACTCTTTTGTGAATCCTCATCTGGAAACGATCCCAAGTCTTGAAACCTTCACCACAAGGTGTCTTTCTGGTAGTAATTCTCAAAGTATTAGTTGGTATATGGACTAGTCCCTTTACACGCAACTTTTGTTTCTTGGCACCACTGATCAAGTCAGAGCATACCTTTTCCAAAGAGCAAACATTGCAAGACGTCAAGGTGATACGAATACGATGGATTGGAGCCGATTCTTGAACGGGGTTTTCCGGATTTCTTTCTTTCATTGAAGCCATAATGTTTTCACTAAATATCTGGTCAAGATAATCAATTTATATTAAAAAATTGATCAGCTCTGAACCAGAAATGGTGCACCAACAGCTTTTCACCAGCAATGTCACAGTTGTGAGGATCAACTCGGTTACAGGATAAAAACCTACATCTTCAGAGCAAATGGTGCAGCATTGCACAAAAGTCATCATATCCCTCCTAGTCGGATGTGGTCTAACTCCTACCAGATCGTTTGGGAAGTATAGACAAAAATGATAAAGGTAAGCTGTTACACAATTTCATTATCAGTACTTATCTACAAATACTATCGAGGCGTTAAGCCGATGTTTGTTACATCGCGCAGCCAGACTGTAATATACATTATACAGACAAGCATACAAATTTTGTAAAAAAAATTCCAATCACAAAATTAAAAGTAGGTTCTACCAAATCTTTAGATTGACCAAAAATGCTGCATTTCAAAACAACCAATTGTATGTCTTAAGTATTTATACATTTTAAAGTAAACTTCTTAGTGTGGATGAAACATAAAACTACTTAACAGAGTTAGAACGTTCTCTAACACGCCCGCTTAAGTTGGCCTTCGGCTCTAAAATCCATAATGATGTAAAAAGTTTTAAACACCTTAAGACAGATGCAAAAAAATCCTTCAGCAAAGCAAAAAAACTCAAAAATGCAACCAGGCTAGACGTCTGATAAATACGTCCAGAAAGACTGCAAAAAAATACGTCAAAAACAGAAAAAAACTTTAAGATCTTTTTTGTAAGAATGTTGAATACACTTTCCCTGCAGCAAGTCTAAAAAATTCTTTCAAAAAATCCCTAACAACAACAATTAGCAGCAAACTAAAATATTTCTTAGGGTTCGTTTATGCTGCACATCGCCGGCGCTGCTCGCCAAGATTGGCGCTGCCCGCTGCTCGCACATCGCCATTCAGCAGCATAAATGTACATCGCCGCGCTGCTTGCACCACGCCGTTATTTAATTACTGTCGACTTTTATTTTACTAATTAAATATAACTGTAATAAAATTATTAATATAAGTCATATTATTGAGTTAAAATTATTTATTGAATTAAGCAGTATAAAAAAATTACTTTGGACCTTCCGTCGACGAAAAACAAACCAAATAATTAATAGAACACGCTTGTAAATGCTCCAGTTGTACCATCATCTAGTACATTTGTGCATAGAACAGTTTAAAAAAAATGATCTTTACCAAACGAATCGTAATAGTTTGTAAACTTCTAGCTTTTGCGACGGTATGATCTCAAAACAAACAAACAGAATTATTACACAACAGTTCGCAAAAAAACATTTCTTTAACTAAATTGAATAGAAGAACAACATAATTTAAAGTGACTAGTAATTTTATATAAAGTAATTAATTTAAATTGCAAGTCAAAGTTTTATTTAATTTAAAATTTTGATAATCGATCGGTATTTGTTTTAATAAAATATTACTATAATGAAATTATTAATGTAAGTCAAAATATTAAATTAAAATAATTAATTACTATGCCACTTCAGTAAAAATTCAAACATTTCTTTAACAATTTCCTGTTTAATGCAGATTTATTTTAATTAAATTCTTCATAAAATTATTGTAAACGCAACAAAGTTTTAATAAATTAACACAATACATGTAAATAAAACTTCATTCTTTTAAATTGCATATAACCGCAACACGGTTTGAAGTAACATACTAATTAATTAAACTAATTAAATAAGTTCGATAATATAAATTACATTATGTTAACGTCTCACAAAACTGGCACTAAACGGACCAATCAGAGCGCTAGTTTGAAGATGTACGGCGATGGTCCGATTATAAAAAACAAACTATTTTGTTCACATCGCAGTGGCGAGGAATGTGGCGAGCAACGCGGCGATGTGCGAGGTGCAGCATAAATGCTCCCATAAGATTATATAGGTTTGTTTCATCATTGCCACAACATCCCAGCGCCGGCGATGTGCAGCATAAACGCACCCTTAAAACCTGTTTCACAACCTTTACCAATCCGACATAAAAATGGTCTGATATTGCAACATTTACCCCATCACAGGATAGCAAAGCTAATGCTAATCAACTTGCAAAAAAGGCAAAGATAGCCTGGACAATCAAAAACTTTTTGGTATACAAAGACCTAGGATTGGAACAAATCTTTCCAAGTCTGCTACAGTGTCGCTAATAAATCATCGAAAAAAACCTAGCAAGAATTAATAGATTTAGAAACTGAAACTAGCTAATTTGACGTGATTGCTATAACTTCTCAGATTCTTCCTTAACATTTGAATCAAGCACTGTTATCACTAACTTCCAAAAACTTGACTTGACTTGACTTGACTTATGTATAAACATTCAATTTTTTATCAATAACTCCAGCTACTCAGACCGGCTTACTGCTTCAGTAGTCTCGCGCTAAAACTTGTTCTTTTTGTACCAAATTTACCTTTTCTTTCCTTTTAAAATGTTTCTTGTTACAAATTTGGCTTGATACTAAGTTTTTTTTCATTAAAGTTAAACTTTTTGAAGTTCTTTAGTTGTCATTAGGGACTGGCATGTCTAAGTACAACAAACTCTTACAAATCTACAAAAATAGGTCCAAAATATCCCAAGGTTTTGGGACAGGAAAACACACGACTATCCTCCAAGCTCATTATTGGAGAATAATAACCCTTCAAACAAGTCGTAAGACTTCTAGAGCGATGTAAAAGACTGTAAAACGCACAATAAAGACAAGGCAATTCTAGTTATAAACAAACCCAAAATTACATCAAAACTAATATTAGAATGTCACTCACACACTAAATTTGTGGACCTAAACTATGAACCTCTCCACTTATCAAAAGTCGTACCCTTCTACTAAAAGCAAACACATACCACACACTAAAAGTAAGGCAGTGCAATAGCCCAGTCTGTATACAAACAATGAAGGCAATAATTACTCCAAACACAAAGATAACCAAATATTACATACAACTCTCTAGAAAAAACCTGCAAATTTTAACAGGGCTTTGTTAAAGCACATGCATATGTTAAGAGTTAAAAATAACCTGTAATAACATGTAGAAGAAGCAAAATTGATGACAAAACAATTGAATATGTATTATGTACACACCCGGCCCTCTACTAAACAAGAAAGCCCATGTTGAAAGTGAGCTGGTTCTACATGGCTAACATAAAAAAAAATCCTCCAAGCGGTATTCTGGCATATATCAACTTCATAGGTTATATGTGCAAAGGGCAATGGAGTGAGGTTACCACTGGAAGAGGCACAAAGTCTTACAACTATAGTGAAGAGGGTTGATGGGACCAACGACTTATTAAATGACTTCCGAATCACACTGATAAATAAAGAACAAGCTATTATTTAGTCATAATTTGAAGATCAAACCCCGGACAGCTAAAACTATACTCCAAATTAAAATTAAATTTGCACGTCTCCAATTTGTCATAAAATATATATCTTTAATTCTTAATTATTGTTTGAAATTACTCAATATCATCAAATATGATCCTATTAGAAGACAATTTTTGTCAGAAAAGTCAAATTTGAAGAGTAATGTTACTGTTCAAGTTTGACTTTGTCTGACAAATATTGCATAACGAATGTCTAAATGTCTTTTTTGCTCAAGTTCACTACGTGAAAACTGCCAGTTCGGTAGTAAGTAAGTAAGCAGTAATAAAAATATTTATGACTTAAATTAATTTAATTAACTATTTACTGATTTGTTGTTTATTGCCATACATATTGATTTAATATAGAAACATGTTATGATAATAAAGAAAAATAAAGTTTATATTGCGACATAAAATGAATTGCTGCAATTATTTTAACAATCACAGAGTTAGCAGGAAATGAATCAATTAATCAAGCAAGCCTAATGTATTCCATTGTTGCAGTAATTTACATAAAGTTAGTAATTTATTGATTTCAATCGGGCTTTGAAAGTGTGCTTGGTGTTCTATGTATATGCACTCACTGCATTGGACAACATTTGTGTGTGTGGCTGAAATGCAACAAGAATTGTTTATGTAAGCTGCTGCGAAACGCAATGGAATTGTATAATTTCTTTAAATTATAAATTACATAATTATGCAAATTAATGTTTGTCGAAGAAAGGTATAGTATTTGTAATCATTATTATAATTCATGCAATGCATAAATTAATAAATTTAAAATAAATTATTTAGAAAACTTAATAAATTAATACCTTTAATGTAAAATATCCAATTCATTCTAGTCGATTTGTATACCAATATATGGCACATAACTTAACACAATATTTACACACACTGACTTATTGGAAAACTGCGATCCATTAAATTTGCGAGTTATTAAAACGTATGCGATGATCTAGAGAAGACCGAAGGCAGCTAAGTTAATGCGAACGACGTAGGAATGCAAGCGTTTTTTTGTTGCTCCATTAATCTAAAATAAAACCTTTTTTTTTTGTTATCTATAGAAAATATTTTATATTGATATTGAACGTGTTCTTTGATTTGATTAGAGGACACTGCGTCATGGATTAATAATAATATTGTTTTGAAATTATTATATTTTATAATTTATTAAAAATTCAATAATGGATTGTAATAATTGAAATAATGTTATAGCAAATGTGATAAATTTATAATTAAATATTCATTTGCAATTACGAGTAATTTAATTAATTTTATATATTATCAATTATGTTATTAAAAATATTTTTCAAACCAAACATTTTTAATAATTTTTTTACATGTTTTCTTTGCAGTTTGTGAGCGAGCATCGCGCTTCTATGACTATTTTCTAGTAATCATTTTTATATTATTCAATTTTCTATATATATATTGTAAATATTTGCATCTAGTTTTATGAACATTTCCATCTCCCTTTGCTACAATTTCCTACAAATAATTTCATATTGGAAATTCCAATTTTATATTATTTTGTTATTATTATTTCCGCCAACGTTTCTGTTATTCCTGCTTCTGTTTATTTATGGGAGTGCCAATTCAGACGGTTTGTTTATATTATTATATTCCTGTATGATCGAAGATCGTGTCAATAAAGTCGGTTCCGTCGAACGCACGTATTTTCATTTCCAATATATAGTTTTCTCACAAGAAATTGAAATAGTGAAAAAATATGAATTGAATTTTGAACATGTGGAACAATTCTAAATTAATCATTGGCGAAATAAAAGTTGATCGAAAAAGTATTAATTAAAATAGATGGATAGATATTCCATACCCGACATTCAGCTTTACAAGTTTTAATCAGCGCAAATGATAAATGACGGGTTTTGTGTGAAGGGGTTTGAGGGGGAAAGTAATCGCGTGTGGAAATGAAAAGAGAAGGGACCAAACATGCTCGAATTTATGTGTTTGCATTAACTCCGCGGCGGCATTGTTGTATCTATCCCACCCCCGTCTATATAGGATTGTGACAATAGTTTTCGCACACACGACGAACTTTATGAACTACTCGATATTATTCAGCACGTATCAATTGTTGTACAGAAATGTGCTTACCACTAGACTATTGTAGCAGAAGAGATGGATGTGATTATCTGCTGGCTCCGTTTGTAATTAAGTTGCAGCAACAATATTGTGCAGTTTGTTCGGTGGTGTGAGGTTATTGTATAAGTGGTATGCACACGTATGTATTGTTCGGTTTCGGTAGGCCACCCAAACTTCTCGGACAATCGAATCTAATTAATAGTACGGCGATGATTTTATCCTGTACAATTTCTAGAACTATTTCTTAATTTTTAAAATATTTCTATAATGTGATGATTTTTTTTCTTGTGATACAATTATTTCTTTGATTTTTAAATTATTTCCATAATAATGTATTTTGGAAAAATGTATCAGATTATTATATTAATTAAAATAAGTAGAAGCATACAAAATTTTAAACAAAATACAATGTTTTTAAACCACATATTTAATGACTAAAATAGATGTACCTAGAAACAGTATATTTAGCCATAATTGAGTAATTACTGTTAATGTATAATAATTAAAAAAAGATACTGCGTCCAAAACGTCGAAAAATCAACTTTAAAAAAGCAAAATAAAGAATAAAAGCGCCACTGGTGAAGTAACTTTTAAAGAGCTCCTAACAATACAACCTTTTATCCACTACTCCTTCATCCATCAAGCAATGCTTAAAATTTATAGATTATTAGTTGCAGCTTATAGTTTGAACATCGACATTCCGGCGGTCTTAAAAGATTCTCTTTTAATAAATAAGAAGTAGATAAAGTTTTGTAACTGGTCTTTTATTGCTAGGATGACTCTATCTAAAGTAGACTTCTATGATGTGCTCTCTTTTCTTTTTTCTATTTCAGTATTTTGTTTAAAGGTCTCTTAAATATTTTAAATAATTTTTGCTCCAACGGGCCCAAAAATGTTGTCTAAGTAGTTCAATTCTTTGCAATCGAGAAAGTTGATTTAGAATGATGTTTTGTAGATTTTCATATAATGTCCAGAATTTTTTAATCATCCATTTGGGTTTTCTGACAGTAGTATTAATGGTCGTGAATTCAGTATGGCTTCAGTTTGTGGTAAGATTGTTGTTAGTTTTTTTAATGCGACTAACACCTTGCCCAATGTTTGTTTTAGTAGTAGTTTGGTAGATTTGACAGCCGCTTCCCACAACTTTCCAAAAGTTGGTGCTTGTGGTAGGATAAAATGTCAATTTAATCCTGATTGTTCTAGTTTGCAATAAATGTTTTTTGTGTAGTTATCAACTCGAATATTGCTTTAACTCTGCATTTGCACTTACAAAATTCTTTTGTTATCGGAGTACATACTTAGTATGTTGCCTCAACGTAGGACAAATTGTTTAATTGCTGTTATAAAAATTTTAGTCTTCATGTCTGAGACTGGTTCTGTGTGCACTACTTTTGTGCTCATGTACACAGAATAGCAATATCACTTTTTCTTACTTTTTCAAAAAATTTTCTTTGTAAGACCACAAAGATTGACTCCAGTGTTAAGAAATGGCTTTGCTGGTTTTGTTTTGTATTCATTTTTTTATACTTACAATTGTGTATGGTTTCTTTTCCGCCTAGAAGCTAATATGTTCATTTTATTGCAGCTTCTGTTGCTTGTACCTCGCAATAAAAATTGATCTGGTGGTTGTGTTCAATTACTAACTACTGTTTTGCATGAAAAACCATGGAAAACTTTTGGGGATATAATACTGAGGAGTTGCGTAAACGTCCACTAACTTGAATTGTGCCGTTTTTGCTTAAAAATGAATCTAGAAAATAATGCTTGCTGTGTTTGTTAACTAAACCAGGTAGAGTTAAAAGTTGCTGAATCTTGAATCAATTTTACAAGAAATTGTTGCTTTAAACAGTTTTCTTGTAGTTAGAGCATTAAACCTGTGCATCTACAACTTTAGTTAATTTTCTTAATTTTGAGTAAATCTCAAATAAGCTTTTCTATTTTAGATTTGACATCAACCACCTATATCGCAAAACATATAAGTCCACCCCAAAAAGAAACCAACATCCGCACTGACTGAAAAACCGACAACAGATAACTGCAATTTTAATTGCAATTTAGTCACAGATGATTAATTGGACTAAACACTCAATTAACATCTACCCACTAATTCTTTTGAATTAGCTAACTGTTAATTTTATTAGTTCAAATATCTTTTCCAGCATGGACTCTAACAACAAAATATTGAACCAAGAAATCTTAGAGAACTTGTATGCTCTGGTAGAGAAGAATGAACTTTTGATAAAAAGGCAAGCAAAGAAAATCCATACCCCAAAAGTCCACATCATGTCTTTGATAAAAAGTCAAGCAAAAAGAATCAGCAAGTAGAGTGCCTAGGTCAAGCAAATCAAGCGCAATGCAAAAATAGTAAAAGCCACCCTCAGCAAAGTAAAAACATTTATCAAAACTACTATCACTGAGTTGCCATGTCAGTTCTTAATTTCACCAAAAACTCTTCCTTGTCTAACATCGTAAAGGCTCCGATGAACACCTGCTTAGCTAACTAGGTCCTGTCCAGCAAACCTGTGGTTTTCCATGATCAGATTTCCATCAAAACACCTTTTTTTTTTCTGAGGAGGTGGAAAATCTTTCATAAGACACTCGGAAGGGTAGTCTTAAATTCTTACTGACTAAAAACACCTCCTCCTCTTCTTGCGGGAATAACGATCTTTCTTCACCTCGGAATTGCATTTAAGTATTACGTCGAAGTGGAAGTTCTTGCGCGCCAGTCTTCAGGCGCAATTGACACGCATTTACATAGATTTGACACCTTTTTTTTAGCGTTTTGGTTTGCGCACACTTTTTTGTTTTGTTTTTTTTTTGTTTTGTTTTTTTTTTTGTTTTTTTTTGTGGTTCTTGTTGTTTGCCCAACTTTGAGCGCGCACATTTTTTACATATTTTTGACAAAACATACATAAGAACTGAGTTTACAATTACAAAATACAATAACGAGTAGCTACGGCCCCACCCTTCTTTCCGCTTCATTCACACCACACCATGGAACTAACTCCCTCTTTTCTTTCTTTTTCATACGTAGCATGGACCTTATCATGATGACCACAATATCCCAATTGTACACCGAAGACAGCATTACTGCCCACCATGTTATTCGGGTTCAAGCTCTCTCCCATCAGTTTCACTCTTGCTTTTTCACGCGTCTCCAACCATCTCTCGCAATAGAACACGGTGTGCTCAACCGAATCGCTTTGCCCACAGTACAGACATTCATCATTTTCAATCAATTTCATCCAATGCAGGTACTCCCGTAAACAACCATGTCCCGTTAGTACCTACGTAAGATAGTAGTTTATTTCACCATGGCCCCGACCCACCCACCGCCTCACGTCTGCGATGAGCCGTCTGGTCCATGCCGGTTTGCTACCACTCCCACTCGACACTCATTTCTCCCAACTCTTCTGCCATTCCCTCACATCCATTCTTCCGCTTCACACTTAGTAAGGCGACCCTCTCAGACCGCCGTCTTAACTTGCACCACAAGATATAACGGCTTCGTGCTTGCCACAACCAGAAGGCCCGCCGTCGGCGCTGTCCTGTATGCGCTGCAGACCCTCTGGCAACACCTCCTCTGAGTCCGCAGAACTAATTCCTTGTGCCTTTTGTTGTTGCACACGGCATTCCCCCATATTTTGGCCCCATAGTGCACTATGGAGGAGACTACCGAGCTCATCAGGCGCCTGGTGGAAAATTTCACTCCCTCCCTTGGCATTTGCCCTGCTAAGGACCGAGCCGCCTGTTCCGCTTTCTCACACACTTCTCTTACATGCAAACCCTCTCTAAGTTTGTGTTTAACGTAACCCCTAAGTTTTTTAATTTTAAGCGCTATTTAGACCTGACGGTAATCCCCGAGACAGTGATTTCCACTTGCGGTACTCTTCTTGGACAGGAAAGCCCCACAAGCTCCGTCTTTTCTGGGGCCAATTCTAACCCCAACTTCGTGATTTTTTGCTCTATAAAGTCAAGAGCGCGGTTCCCCATCTCCTCCAGTTCCCCCCTAGAGCGTTTTGTAACAATCACTGCCAGGTCGTCGGCATAAGCCACCCTTTCCACCCTTAGGCTTACCACGTCGTCGTACAAAACGTTCCACAACGTGGGGCCCAGAACTAATCCCTGTGGTACCCCCCCAGTTAAAATTACCATCTCCCTTTACCGACTATCCCTCATTAACAAAACCCAGTCCCATAAATAACTACTGATTATAATCAGCAGGTATTTGGGAACACCCCTGCCTTCCAAAACCCTTAAAATCCCTTTCCAATTAGCCGTGTTAAATGCGTTTTTAACGTCAAGTGCAACCAAAACGCATGCCTTACAGTGTGTGTAGCTGTACTTCTTGGCAGCTATCACCGCCGCTTTCACCTCAGCAAGCGCGCTCAGAGTTGAACGGCGTTTTTTAAATCCGTACTGGCGTTTGCTAAGAGCTTGGTCACCCTGAAGTGCTTCCAGCAGCCTTCCTACTATCAGGTGCTCAAGAAGTTTTCCAGGTACATCCAAAAAACATATAGGCCAAAAAGCTGTTGCACCCACCCCACTCTTTCCCTTGTCAAGGAGAACAAGGCTTGCCCTTTTCCATACTTTCGGAAAGTCTCCGTCCTCTAAGCATTTGATAGCTGCTGCTAACCACACTTTGGGGCATTGTTCCACCAGGGCTTTTACAACTTTTGCGGGAATTTCATCAAGCCCTGGTGCTTTCCCAGATCGTATTCTTTTTCCATCAAAACACTTGCCGTCGGCCCGCCTGGCTCCATCTCTTCCGAGGAAGAAAAGATAGAGACCGTCCAATGCCAACTTCTACCACAATCCCCGCCCGAGAAAAGAGTTTCATTGTTGTAGAATAAAAAAAAGTTCAAGAAGTTGTTACTAACCAGAGAGAAAAAAGTTGTAACCAACTTGAGCTCACAACAAGAAAAATGGGGAGGGGACCTCAGTTTAGACCAAGAACGCAAAGCAGCAACATAAGAGAAGACTTAACCTAGCATCCACAAGACCGTCTATTTCCATCTGGTACTACTGGGTGACCTGATCTACCGCCACTAAAAAAAAACTCATCCAAGGCAACTACCAACACGCAGTACAACTGTACAACACCGTACCCTGACCTTACACATCTCTCCAGAGTTTCAAGACGGCCACTGATAGTTGCTACGGCTTTTTCATGTCAATTTTATAAAACCATAGCCTTAGTGGGACTGCACGCTGTGTGTTTGCATAAGAGTACATGCTGTAAATGTAAACTCTGGCGTTCTGTTTAAGTGTGTCAAAACCCAAAAACAAATTCACAAACATACAAACATGTACGACCGTCACAATGTCTCCAACTCTCTCAAACACCGCTCCAAGGCAAACCCTGGATCTGAATCAGTAGTCTCCGTGTGCTATCACAAAGTTTAGGGAAATGTTATCGGCTTGCGCCCGCAAGAGTTCACGTTTACCCAAAAAGCTACTACCACACTCACACAAGGTGAAGTTTGGTACAAATTTGTTTGGTTTGTTTAGTAACCGTTGTCAGTATCCGTCCAGAAAGTCTAGCAAAATGTGCAGAAGCAAAATGAGTTTGTTGACAGTTCCTTGGAAAATCTTGAGTAGTAAACTGTTTGTTGTTGTTTGTTGACGGTACTAAGTAAAATGCCGTCATTTGCCAGAAAATTTAATTTTAAAGGTTAATTCGGCCTGTCCTCAAACTTCCAATTCCGCAATTTTCCAAAAGAAGTTTAGTCGGTAAAAACCTTTAAACTTAAGATTCTTCTCCTAAGCTACAAAAAAAATGGATCCGCGTTCCGCTCTTGTTAATGGCTTGGCTTTGATTAACTGCAATTCTGAAAGTTTGATATTTATAAGAGCTTGACTAGAAATGACAAAATCTGATTGGCTGTAGTTGCTCTGCCCACTGGCTGCAGCAAAGGAATTAGATAAACTCGCTTTATCTTATTGCTCTAGTAAGCCATTAACCGGCACGTCACGTCAAGTGTTTACAGTAAACGTAGTTGATAGTATTTGCAGGCACCTCCAAACACATGACAACTTTTGTTTCTCATTAGAAGTGTACCTGATTGCATCACAGCAGATGTGGTGCAGCCTAAACTTATCGCTCAGTGATATACCTTTTTATCTACGACAAAGCATGGGAAGAGATCGGAAAATCTTATCCATTATTTACGTTTAGTTTTTCCAGAAAGTCAAAAATTGAGACTTGTTAGCCAAGGTCAAACAAAAAACCTCTAAAATCGCACAATCTCATTGTTACGGACACGGGGCAACGCATCAAATTGGTGCGTCAAGTATGCCGGAATTTATTCAAGCTCCGCGTGTATCTTTCCAAAAAAATCTGGTTATATAACTACAGGCACCGCGTCCGGTAAGCCAGTTATAAAGGCTGCCTAGTTTACTAAAAAGTGAAGGCAAGTACACAGTAAGGCACTTGATCCCCGTAAGCTAACTCATGCTCCTCCCCGGAGTGTTTCCAATGCCCGCAAGGAAAAATCCATTTTGCACGCAACAAGACCAGCACCAAACGCCCTTCCATCAGCTAAAAATTTTGGAAAGCTAATTCAAGCTTTACCTAGTTTATTAGACATCTAGTCTAATACTTTCAGACTACTGTTTCTAAACTACACTTAGAAGTGGAACTAGTTCTCCACAAATTCTAATCACAAAAAGTGCATTATGTAATATTTTGTAATAGAAATTTAGCAGTAGCGACCAAACTTTCAGTACTTACCCAAAAAAATTTAGTAGGTAAATCCAATACTTTGTAAGTCTTTAGGAAAATTCCCCTCCTAGTCTAAAAAAAAGTCCCAGAATGACTATTACTATATTATTTTTTGAAGTTGATATAAAAATGAGTAATTGTGCTAAAAAAGTAAACATGTCGGCAATTCAAAAAACTAGATGAGAAAAACTCTAGGAGGCCCTAACAGAAAACAATAACAAAGCTTGCTCTTCATTTGTAATCGCTTTCACTCATGCCCAACAAAGATATGCAATCAAACAATGCTGAAAAAACTACAATGATAGGATCCTTATCAGTTTACTAGTAAAACGATAAAAATTGTTGAATTTTGCAAAAAATGTGCTAGCATAATAAGGAAAAAAAGTCAACACTTTTGAAACAATTATAAAAATTTGCATAATGAAATAAAAAAGAAGCAAACGAGATAGCGTAAACTGAAATATTTGAGAAGAAGGTTTGAAGATAGCCATAAAGAGTCAGTCTGGTTATTTCCTTATATTGCAAATAATAATGTAAATAATGGAGTAATCAAACATCATTTTTTTGTTTTTGTTGCAGAAAGTGATTCTAGTCAATGATAAAAAAACTGTAATATTTACTTTGATGTAGAGAAACTACGCGCAGCAAGTGCAAAATTAAAAATAAATATGATACCTGAACAAAAAAAAAAACATTTCTCTAGATATCATTAAAAAGGTTGCATTGGACAAGTCTAAGTATACATTGCCGATGCCAATATACAACAAGCTGCAAGTGTAGCAAACCTTTTTCCTTCTGATGACCAAGACAAAAACCAATCACTAGATAACCCTTAATAGTATTGATTGTCGAGGAAACATTACTTTAACTTGTCTGATTAACAATACGAATTTAGGATCAATCTTGCTCGCAAAGCAAACAACTTTTATATACGCCAAACATTGTGCACACTAATAACTCAAAACAAAAAAACGTCTTCCACAGTTTATCTTAAAAAAAATTAATAGAAACTTAAAGAGGAAGAAATAAAAAAAACCTCAATAACATTATAGCTGCTTACTTGTCCAAAAAGGAAATAGTCTTAGAGACAGAAAGAACATTAAAAGTAAAACAAATTTCAAGCAATATCCCGCATCAATAACTAAAACAATCTAAAAGAATTATGCTCATAAGCTTTGCTGACGATGTAGCAATGGTTTAAGATGCCAAAAAAAAAAAAAGAAAATGGTTATAAACAATGCAAACACTACACTTCAACGGGTCTCCTTACAAAAAAAAGATAACCGCAATTCATTTTAACGTACTTTGGTCAGAAGTTATAAGTTTGGTTAAACAAAAAACTTACGGTTACCAAACAAGTTGCAAAATATTATATTACTATACTATATAAGACAATTTTTAAACTAGCCAGTTTGATACCAAACATTAGATGACTTAGGGCTTAAAATAATATAGAATAGAATAGAATAGAATAGAATATTTATTCGTGTTTTAAGATGTCCGGAAACATATACACATGTCAATACAAAATAAAAACTGAAATTACAATTTAAAAATACAATATAAATGTTTAAAATACTCTCTATACACTATACAATAAATATAAGTACAATAAATAATAAAAACATTAAAAAATAATAAATAAAAAGACAGTTACTAATTGGAATACTCATTTGTAATATACTCTTCAAATTCTTGTAGACTATAAAAAGACTTACTTAATAAAATTTGTTTAATTTTACTTTTAAAAACTGACAGTTTAGTTAACGATTTTACTTGCTTTGGTAACATATTAAAATAATAAATGCCAGCATATCTAGGACATTTTTTATAATTAAAATAATTAAATCTATCTAAACGAAGATCATTAGCTCCACGTGTCTCATAACCATGTACATTGCTATTTTTTTCTATTGCATTGTAAGAAATAAACACAAATATAAACAATTTATACAAATAAATTGATATGACAGTCATCAATTTATTTTTGACAAACACTTCTCTGCAAGAATCAAACTTTTTGAGACCATACATTAGTCGGATAATTCGTTTTTGAGCGATTAGCACTCGACCAATGTCAACTGCCTGTCCCCAAGATAATATATTATAATTTAAAACAGAGTACACCAGCGCATAATATATATTTACAATGCAATATTCATTTAATGATGACGTAAGTGACAATATAGCATAGTAAGACCGACCTAATCTTGCACATACGTAATTTATCTGTTCGTTCCAGCATAGTTTACTGTCAAGGAAAGTACCCAGAAATTTGACTGTATTATTGAACTCTAGCAAGCTTTCGTTTAAAGATATTATATACTGTTGAGGTGATCTGTACATACCAGTAAATTCCATTAACGTTGTTTTATTGTGATTTACAATCAAATGATTTCTCTCGCACCAACTCGTAAATTCTTTAATAATTACATTTGTTTTATATTGCAATTCGTTGCAGTTGAGATCAGCAAGAATAATTGTTGTGTCATCCGCATACAAATATATCTTACCATAAGAAATATACGACGGTAAATCGTTTATATAAAGCAGAAACATTAGTGGTCCCAGCACACTGCCTTGAGGTGTTCCCAACTCAAGATTATAATCTTCTGAGCATTCTCCATCAAGATATACTGTTAATTGTCTATCTTTGACATATGAGAGTAGTAATGAGTTTACATTACCTCTAATTCCTAGATTATTTAATTTATTTTTAAGTATATAATGATTGAGAGTGTCAAATGCTCTTGAAAGATCAAAGAACACTCCTAACACATACATTTTTTTATCCAAACAGTTATTTATGTATTGAATCATATCATTTGTTGCTGTCTCCGTTGAAAACCCTTCCCTAAAACCATGCTGACATGTGCTTAATAAATTAAAATGATTTAAGTAAGAAACTAATCTATTAGAAATAGCCTTTTCTATTATTTTAGAGAAAGGGCTAAGAATAGAGATAGGTCTATAATTTTCTAATTGTTGGTTATCATTTTTTTTTTAAACTGGGATGCTTTTTGATTTTATCAATTGATTTGGAAACTGTCCAAGCTCCACGGATTTATTTATCAATATTGCTAAGTAGCAAGACATATTTGTGTCAACTGTACATTTTTTTATTAGTTCAGTGGGAATATTGTCAACACCTAATGATCTTTTATTTTTTAATTTTGATATAATTATAGATACTTCTGCATTAGACACTGGAGTAAAAATACTATACGCTACACTTGAACAATCTTAAAAAGCAACTTTCAAAAGTCCCGCCAATAGAGCTGTTAATACAGGAATGACAAGAAAGTACTCAAAAGCGGAAAAAGCAGCAACGAGATCAAATGTAGTAACAAAGTTGCTAGAAAAGTCTAATATAAAAATAGAGAAGCAAGGTATGTTTGTATGTTAAAAAAAACTGTACTTGCTTAAAATTGAAATAGCATTCAACTTGACTTTGTGGCATTAAAAAAAATATATTTGCAGATACAGTAAAAAAAATACTAGAACAGAAGAAAGTAAAAGAATGTTGTGGACGGTTTTATCAAAGAAATGCGCAAACTGGAATAAGCAAAAAGAGGCTTTTTAGTAAGTAAAAATTTCACATTTTTTTTAATAAAATGCACAAGCAATCAAAAACCTTTGACTTTGAAAAACCTAAAACTCTTCTTAAAAACACACACGACCGCATTGTTAACATCTGATAGTGCCCAACCGGTGACAAATAGCGCCCAAAGTAAAGCAGAAAATAGCATAAGAAAAAAAAACAGAAAAACTCAAAAAAGACGCTAAAAAAAAAAACAGCTAATGAAACATGTCTTGAAACATATTTTAAACAAAACTTAACTAAAACATATGCAACGTTACCAGTTTGACTACTTTTTCTATTCTTCTTCAGCCTGTTTTTATCCACTCCTGGATGTAGGCCTCTTCTAACGTTTTCTATGGTTCTCTGGATTGGGCTGTTTGGATCAAGTTTTTTTTCTGCTATTTTTTGTATATCATCTCGCCATCTTGTTGTCGGCCGGCCCACGTTTCTTTTTGTTGTTCTTGGGCGCCATTTTATGATTCTTTTGGTCCATTAGGTTCCATCTTGTCTTGCCAAGTGGCCCGCCCATCTCCTCTTCAATTCTGCTATTCTCTTGGTGACGTCTTTGACTTTTGTTCTGCTTCTAATTTCTTTGTTTTTGACGCGGTCTTTTAGGCTGATACCTAGCATTGCTCTTTCCATGAATTTTTGCGTTACAATGAGTCGGTTTGCGCATCCTAGCGTCAGGGTTGCGGTTTCCATTCCGTTGGTTGTGACAGCTGTTGTATACCTTTCTTTTAAAGTTAATTGGAATGGTTCTAAACTTTATAATGTAATCTACTTTGCTGAATGCAGCCCAGCTCATCTTTATCCTTCTAGTTATTTCAGCTGTTTGATTTAGTTTGCCCAGTTGGATATTGTGGCCTAGATATGTGTATTTTTCTACCGGCTCTACTGAACATTTTTAGTCCGATTTGTTCTAATTCTGCTTTAAGTTCTTCTAACATAGATTTTAATTTGTCGTTATTATTGCTGATCAGCACAATGTCATCTGCAAAGCAAAGGTTGTTTAGTCGAGTTTCGTTTATATTTATTCCTTTGGTTTTCCAAGCTAGGTTTTTAAATATGTCTTCTAGGGTCGCTGTGACGAGTTTTGGTGATATGATATCGCTCTCTCTTACTCCTTTCCGGATCTTTATTTTATCTGTTACTATGTCTTTGTCTATGGTTATGTGCATTGTAGCTTTGTCGTATATGTGTTCCATAATCTTTGTGTATCGTGAATCGATTCTTGCGCCATGCATTGCTTTTATTATCGATCATGTCTCCACTGAGTCATAGTTTTATAAGGACATTGTTTTCTGTGCACTTTTCTATCAGACTACGTATCGTATGGAGGTGGTCGTTTACGCCAAATCCTTTTCGGATCTTTGCCTGTTTGCATGGTAGGTATTGGTCAAGTTTAGTCGTCAGGCGGTTTGTTATTATCTAGGATAGCAGTTTGTACATGTGATTTAGAAAGCTAATTAGTCGGTAGTTGCCGATGTTATTGGTGTCGCCTTTTTTGAAGATCAGAATTACTTCCGCGTTCAGCCAGGTTTTAGGAACTTTTTTCTCGCTTAAGCATTTGTTTACTAGGCTGCAGATGGCTTGTTCTAATGTTGCCCTTCCTATTTTTAGCATTTCTGCAGTAACTCGGTCTTCTCCTGGGGCTTTTAGGTTTTTCATTTCTTTAGCGTAGCTCGTAATTCTGTTCTCGTAATCTTTGGTATTTTTTCCAAGCCTACGTTACGGATTGTATATCTACCCTCGTTTGGTTTTGCTATGTGTAAAGTGTAAAGTTCTTAAAATTTTGGATGACGTTTATAGTTTCTTGTTTACTTGCGGTGACTTCTCCGTGTTGGTTTTTGATCCTGTACAATTTCTTCTTTTCTTTTGATCTGTTATTTCTTAGTTTTTTCATGTTTGCGTTGTCTTCAATAACCTTCTGTACAAGTTGGGTGTTATATGTTTTTATGTCTCTTTGCGTTTCCTTGCTTATTATTTTACTTAGGACCTTGTATTGGCAACTTTTTCTCTCTGTGTTTCTTCTTTATTCTAGTAACTTTAGGGTGTTGAAGATAAGCTTTTCTATTTTGGGACCTTTTTTGTAATTGATTTTCTTTACTGCGGTTCTTATGCTGTTTGTTAAGTTTTCTGATAAATGGTCTATGTCCATTTGTTCTAGGTCGTTTACTTTTGGTAGGGTTTTCTTTACGCTGTCTTAATATTCGATCTCATTTTTCTTTAGGATTTCTATTGTTGGGTATTTCTTGTTTTGGATCATCTAGTTTCTTTCCAACTTGGTGTTGATGGTAATAGTTGCCCGAACTAGTCTGTGATCGCTGCCTGTGCTGAATCGGTTTAGTACCGTTACATTGCTGCATATTTTTTGCCTATTTGAGATTATGTAGTCAATATCATTTTTAGTGTGGCCATCTGGGCTCCTCCAAGTCTATTTCCTTTGACCGGCTTTCTTAAAGAAGGTGTTATGGCAGTACATATCTTGTTTTTGCAGGTAATCTACGAGCATTTCCTCTCTTGCATTTCTGTTTCCCAGTCCGAAATTCCCTATATTTTGTGGATCGTCTTTCAGTTTTCCCCCAACTTTGGCGTTAAAGTCTCCTATTACTATTTGGAGTTTGGCTTTTCCTAGTTCTTGAGCTTTTGTTATGTCTTCGTACATGTTTTCAATGACCAGGTTTTCTGAAGCACTCGTTAGGGCGTATATTTGCGTTATTTGTACGGAGTATCTCTTGTTTAGTTGTAAGACGATGTATATTACTCTGTTCAAAATAACTTCCATTTTTATTACTTGATGTTTTAGTTTTTTGTTGATAAAAACTGCCACCTTTCCGTTGTAGTGGTTTGTATGGGCATTTTTCTAGTATAGGAAGTGGCCTGATTTGAAGATGGTTGCCTGTTCTCTAGCTAGTCTTGTCTTGTCTTGCATAGACCAAGAATATCCTATTTTATGTTGCTAAGCTCGTTCTCCAGGATTTCAAGCTGGCCATCTGGCTTTGTTTGACAATTACAGAGAGTCAAATAGGTACCTGAGGCTATACTCATATATTATCACTAAAAGATACGGCAACACAATAACCTACAAAAACGGCTAAACCACCCCAAATTCCGCTGACATAACGGGACATTTTCTATACTTTTTAAACAATTTTCAACGCAAAAAAATAGTTAATGGAATTAGCAACAAACATACTAAAAAGGCTCGGAACACTTGATCTGCAACTGGTTAACAAGACAAAAAAATCATTACAGATTTGGGGTAGGCTACAAACTAATAGAATGTGTTAACAGTGCAAGACCAACTGCAAAATGCTAGCGTCAACAGCATTACCAAAAATCACAAAAATATAAAAAAAAGTATTAGAACTTGTTGAAATGCAAACAGTAATAGTCATTAAAGTCAAAAAACCAATATAACAGGCAAACGCAGGCACTCAAACAACCTGAATCGTAGAACACGACAAAGAAGAGTGCCACAAAAAAGTGTTGCACTTTGGCTCTACCCCCACGCAGTCACAAACATTTGTAACACCTCCGGACACAACAAACCATAACATTGATAAGAAAAATATTGCATCTCCATGCACCCCAGAAAAATGGAAGAAAACACAAACTAACAATTTTCCATCTAATTTTAAATCCAACTTCCTAAAGAAACCAAAAAAATCACATAATTACCAGCAGCAAAGCTTTCGATGCAACGTGTATAGCCTATACACACGTCACCAACACCGTCACTGCCATCTACCACAAGCAAAGGCAAACATCTTTGACAAACAAGACATCCTGGCACAGACACACCAGAACGGTTAACATTAACTTCTTTGTTTCTTTGTTAGCGCACTAATGCAGCAAATAGAAAAAACAACCTACGCCGATCAACATCTTCAGTCAATATCACGCAACGTATCGCTACCGCGTAGTGTTCAGTATAAACATGTGTCACTGCCAAATACTGCAAAAACATATGCCAAAAAACAAAACATAAAGAATTTTGAACTAGTCCGTGCGGCAAGTGTTTAGACAATACAAACCCACAACACCAATAATAAAACCCTAATAGAGACTGCTGATATTGTATAGACTACTTCCATTCCAAACAATAGAACAGTAGATCAAGACACTCGACAATAGCCATACAATACTATCTACAAATGAATAATTTAAATACCCACTTAAAAGCCCAATTCTACCACATTATTTTAGTTTCCAAATACCACCACACGGTGTCATTTAAGGCTACTTACACCGCAAATAACTACTAACCCCTGCGCCGTGCGCTATACACATCGTCAGACACAAATAATATTATAAAGGAACAACCAAATTTATCTACACAGAACTATAACAATTTCGAAAGAATCTTTTATAATATCAAACAATATAAACTAAAAACCCTTGAAAAAAACCAGCTAACCTAAAGGAGCGGCTACAAACCCAATGTAAAACTTTTACTACTTTGGCCACAATTATGGTTACCAAGTTTGCATCAACAGTCAAACTAGTCCTACAACGTACTAGCCAAATATAATCTAAAGTACAATCCTATAAGTTTAAATTATTTAAGCTCAAAATTATATTAAAAAAAAATCAGAAACATTTCAAAGCTCTCAAATAACATTATAAAACTTCTAGAACACCGGAAGTTTTTGATCACCACTATTTGATCAAAGCGCAGTTAGAAAAAGTTGACAAAAAAAATCTATGGCAATCTAAACGCAAGTAAATACAAAAAAAACCAAACAAGCCTTGTTAAAAATACTACTACTAAGTCAACAATTCAATAATTGTTGACTAAATGCCACAATGGCTAAGAACCTGTGTTTACATTCCTTTATTGTAAAGTAGTATCATACCAACAAAATGTTCCAAAAATTTTCAGTTAGGTTATAGCAAACTGTCTGATAAACTTAGTAGATTGCCACATTCAACGCAAAACAAGATTATTAAAAAAATTGAGACATGTCAACGAAACGGATATTAAAATCAAAGCCAAGTTGGCAAAATTTCTACCAAATCCAAATAACAAAGAATAAACTTGCGCATCAGCATTGCCAAATCATTATCACGGCAGTCAGCAGCTTAAATTAATAAAAAACTGTGATATTTGTTATACTCGGAAGAATTTCAAAAATATTTGGCAATGTTTGAACTGCATTTTGGCAAAATTTTGAGATATTTTGAGGAATAATTGAAATGTGATTTGACAACATTTTAAGAAAATATTTAAATTATATACATTTTTGTACTTAAAGCAAAGCATTGATACGGTAATTCCAGTACAACGTGACCGGTATAATAGGCAACTGGTATTACTATTATTTTGGTTAAAAAAACTAGATAAAAATACTTCCTATACACGTAAGCAATTTAATTTTTATAAATATTCCTTACACAATTTAACAAAAATAGAAAACGCGTTTGATTCATTTATTAAACCAAAGTTGTTTAAATGGAAATTAAGTTATATTGAGGTAATTAAATTCGACTAAATATCAAAAAAAATAGAGTATACAAGTAAAACATTAACATGTTAATTTATTTATAAGAACTGATTCTTTTCCAAACAATTTCCATGTTATTAACAATGATTAATGCGATGTCAGTTGCACACATGTCGCTGTTGTACGTCTATAATTACTAATTATAATTTAATTAGGTTCAAATCAATAATAAGATAATTAATTGGGCCAAATTATAGTTAATCCAGACGGTCATCAGCATTTATATTCATCGTCCAAATTGAATTTAGTGTTGCGCTTTAAGGAATAAAAATGGCTAAATATTACGTGGGACTAAGCGGCAATTCAGGGTGATTTACAACAATTTTGCGGCTAATTGAGAGTAATTACGGGCAACGAATGGCCGTCTAGATAAGTAGACCCTTTATTTAGAATTTATTATGATAAGAGATAAATTTATCTGTAGATATTCTACCTTTAATATTAAAATGTTTAAAGTGCGCATCTTTTATATTAAAGTGGACCGCTCAACCTGACAAGCAAGGTATATATTAAATCGCATCCCAACTTGTTGCGAACACAAGAACCACTAGTAGACCACATATAAATTCACGCCATTATCTTTGTCATGTGCAGCACGCCTGTACATTTCTTTGACTGTGTTCCGTCGGTTTGTAAGCTGTCAACATGAACACGGCCGTATACCACAATTCACTACACAACATGTGAAACGGAATTAATCTTTATTAAATTAAATGCAACAATTACAAAACAAAAATTAATTAACAGGATTTTATTCAAATCAATACATCATTGATTAATCCCCAAAATTTGCTGATAATATATCAATGGCTGCATTTATGTCACCGCTGCTTCTAACCAACGCCCTTAAATTGGCATCTTTATCAGTAAATCCCATTGCATTTAACTGTTCTAACTGATTGCTATAAAGCTCAGCAGGCGGAGTAGTGCTATTATTAGCATCAGACATTTGCGATAAAAAGTTACGCATTTGATCTTCAGTATGTATTGTCTGCAGCGATTCAAATACTGTACTTAAATTAGTTTGTAGAAAGCTCTGCATCGCTGGATCTCCTAAATTCGGATTGTTATTGACAACGCTTTGTAAGAAATTGGGGTCGTTTGCTAAATCACGCATTATTTGTTGTATTTGAGGGTTATTCAACATTTGAGCCACCATTTCAGGATCCGGCATGTAATTTAGATTCTGCAATTGGGGAGTGGTAGTTTCTGTTAGCCATGGATTTGGGAGGGGTGGAGTTGGTTGATTTGGATCTGCTGCTGCTGGTGTCGAGGTTGGATTGGTAGCAGGGACGGTGCTGTTTGCACCTGTGGCTGATTCAAGTTCTGATATGTTGTTGTACATGCTTTGCAAGGCTGCAAAACCACCTGAAATGTTTTTTATATTGAGATTTTTATATTTTTAAAATAATTTTCAAAACAATCTATCAAAAAAATTTAAAAAAATTTAAAAAATGTTGATAACTGTTTTAGATACTATTAAAATAAAATTATCATTTATGTACATAATTTGTAAATTGTAAAATATTTAAGTATTAAGTACTTAAGAAATAAACCACGTACAACCATTAAATAGTAAGATAACATCTCAAAAAAAAAAAAAAAAATAATTTTCAGCAAAATTTGAATTTTGTTTTATTACTTTTTTATCTAATGCGTAAAACCAGAAAAATATTTTTTTGCAAACAATTTATTAAACTTGTTATAAGTAGAAACTACAGATATATAATAAATTTTCTATTGAGTTAATTTTAAATAATTTTATTAATAGAGCAAATTACAATTAATCTTCAACGAATTAAAAAATAGACAAAATTGTAACCAATTTATTAAGAGTAAATCCATCAAAGTCTGGCAACTAAAAACAATACAAATAGCTAAAAATTTCAAAATCATATCTTGCAGATATAATAATGTTGAACAGTCAAATAAGCACTTTATAGTAGCAGGATACTATAGATCAATCAATCAAACTTGATATAAAAACAAAACCAATCCCAATCAACAGAAAAGTGAAACAGGAGGACACCATCACCTATTAACGATTAATAACAGCTAAAAAAAACATATTCAAAAAATTTGGCTGAAAAATCAAAAGTATTATAAATTAACAAATGCAAAATCACTTCAAATTTGCAGACAGTATTGCAATATTTGCTGAAACAAAAAAACTAACGCAAATAATAGAAGAACTAGACACAAGATCGGTTAAAGTAAATAAACACTGAAAAGAATAAAGTCAAAACAATCCAAAATAGAAAAACAGCAAACTGCACTAGCAAATACGCTCTTATAACAGGTAGACCAATGCATATATTTAAGTCAATACATTAGACAAAACAAAAGCCATTGGAAGACCAATATATGAAAAAGAACTAAACAAGGATAGAAACATTTAGAAGTTTAAACTTTGCACTGAGAAGTAAAACTATACCGCAACCCATAAAAATTAAAATGTTTGACCAATGCGTATTACCAGTATTTACCTACGAGACGCAAACATGATCTTTCACTAAAAGCAGCTTACGTAAGTTATCAGTAACAAAGAACAATGGAACAAAGAATGCTGCACATTACTCTCAGAGACCAAAAAAAAACTATGTAAATAAAGGAGAAGACCAAGATCGTTTACACAAAAAAAAGATTGTATATATACAATAATTGTCAAACCTAAAACAGGACAGGGAAACTACTACGCTTACATTCTTAAAACATAAAAAAAGAAGAGAGATTAGAAATTAGAAAGCTAAGTAAAAGTACAAAAGAAAAATATGTCAAAATAAACATTAAAAAAAAGTTTGAAAACAATATGAAATTTTCAAAATGGTTAAAAATATGAAAAACCATGCGTCTGACCATTGCATAGTTCTGGACCTGTGTATATATACAAATAGTAAAGAAACAATGAACGCAATCAGAAATGAGAGCACATAAGAACTAAAAAAGGAAGAATGTAAGATTTCGGATAGACCCAACAAACACAACCTAAAATATGAGGTTGTTTATAAATGCAACCAAAAAGCTTATTAAAAACTAAGAAGTAGAGTAATAGATGTTACAACTGTCTTAATTTTAGATACCAAGCAAAAAACTGTAAAATGGCAAAAGAGAAAAATTTGTGCTATACCTGTAAAAAAATGAGACCACATAGTTAAAAAATACAAACAAAACACACAATTATAAATGCAACAAAGATGGTTATAAAGCAGACCTGTTCAAAAAATCAAAAGAAAAGATAAGAAAAACAAATGGGCATTCAATCAAACAACAAATTTAAAATCTACCTAACAAAACTAGAGGATAGCATAAATAAAATATCAAAAAAGTAGAAATAACCAAAGACTTTAACGCAAAAGCAAAAAAATAGGGAGAAAAACAATATGACCCCAGCAACAAAATAATGATAGAATAGAGATTTAGCGTAAATCATTTGGTAGCAAACAATGATATAAAACCAACATTTGTAAAAGGAACATTGACGTCTTTTATTGACTTTTAACAATATGTAGAAATAAATAAAACTCTGAGCAAATTTAAAAACTAAAAAGTAAAAGAAGATAAAGAAAATCTTAGTCAGCATCACAACATTTACTTTGAAACAAAAGATACAAATAAAAAAAAAGGTTAAACATTCAAAGAGGATAGAAAGTGGCTATAAAAGAAACAAACTACAAGAAAGAGTATTTGTAAAATAAAAAACTGGATAAACAAAAAGAAATTCAATAAAAAAAATCAAAATCAAAAACCTACAACACAATACAATACTTGTCGCAGGTTTGAGACTCAGCTCCAACTAAGCGTTTTAAGAATGTGTGGCATTTATTAATTTAGGACATTAGTCTTAAAGCCGTCTGACACGAGACTGATTTTAATACAAGTGTCAGTACAATAATTATGCGCGCCAATTTTTCAAATATTTAGCAAGCTTTTAAGCAAAAAATTAGAACAGGTTCTAATTTCTTGGATGAAATCTTACTAAATAATTGACACATAAATCCGCCAATGTATAGATATGTCGCCAAGAACACTGGATTATAAAATTAAATTTTTAAATAATTGGCGCGCAAAATTATTGTACTAACACTTGTATTAAAATTAGTCTTGTGTAAGACGGCTCTTACACATAAATAGTGAGTATAAGTGGACCAGATACTCGATATATCTACAGTGCCCAACAAAGAAAAAGTACAAATACAAAATATCAGATGCCAAAAAGTTTAGGCCTGGAATCATCTATCCAAAGAAGTAGACATGAGATACCGGATATAATATTAAAAATATTCAATTAGAAACTGATGAGAAGGGCTTTTTTGAGATATAAAAAAGTATAGATTAGTACTGATTGGAAAGCTAAAAAATATAAAAAAAAAAACAGTAGAGTACAGATTATGCTAAACTAACAGACTCAGAAAACTTCACAAGCATATGATAATAAACAGACTAAAAGACAAAATAGAAAACAAACTTTCTCAAAACTAACATGACTTCAAACAAGGCAACTCTACGGTAGGTGCAATAAATGCATATGAAAGAAAGCAAAAAACAAAGCAATTAAAAACAAAAAAAATTGTCTGCTAGTTATTATAGACACCAAAAATGTATGCAACACGGTACCAATAGAGTGGATGATATAATAAGGAAAACGATCTTTAACTATCTCACAAACAGGATAATACATTTTTAATTGGAAGAATAAATTTAGAAGAAAATAAACACATTATGATGTCATGCGTTGTACCACAAGGCTCAATTTTAGGTTGTTTACTATAAAACGTGTATTACAAAATACACCAAATGAAAAAATGTTTACCCTTGGGTACAAATAGTGTACTTTGCAGACAATACTGCAAAAGTTATAATTTGTAAATCTAAAGAGGATCGATCTATTTATCTATCTATCAAATACAAATAAAGCACTAAAATGCAAAAGAAAAATTTTCAAAAAAAAGTTAATAATAACTAAAAACAAAACTAATGCTCTACGGTGAAAGAAGAGTACAATGACAATGGCAAAAGAAATAAGTAAAGTACAAATGAAAATAAAATCCACAAGAAAATACTTAGGTATATAATTTGACCACAACTTAGAAATAAAAGAGTACAATACTCAACAAGCTGAACCAAGACAAGAATAAAAGGACTAACTTAAAGCAAGAAAACAATACTGTAGAACACTTGGTAACTAATATGGGAGAAAGCTTTGAGATATAAAAAGATGATAACCACGCAACAGAAAAAAATAGCAATAAAAACTGAAAACTGATTTAAGACTATATTAACAAAATACAACAAAATAAAACGAAAAAAAAAAAAGATGCATACAATGCATCATTTTTTTTCGTTTTATTTTTCTTTTGGGCTTTTACCCTGATATCATCAGTATTGCGCCTTCAAGAAGTATCCAACAATATTAAAACTAGCAGAGAATTAAATGTGCCAATTAATAGAAACGTTAAGACACGTATTCTATAAATGCGTCCAATAAAAGCAATAAAAAAAAAATTAGAAGACTTGAAAGTAAAACTAACAATAGAAAACTCCAAAAAACAAAGATAAAAGAAAAGCTAAAAAATGTTCGGGGTACTTAATCTAGAAAAAGGCAAGAACTAATACCAAAATAAACAATATTGCGCCAACTGAAGTCTAGAATTTTAGAGGTCACAGGCTGATAGAGTTTTCCAAAACTACAATAAAAATACTAGATTTAAAGATAAAAGACTTACAATTCACAGGAAATTGGAACTCAGTTTAGTGATAATATGTCAACTTGTAAATAACTAGAATTATTAATTAAATCAAATGAAATGTTGCTTTTATTAAATATTGCGCCAATTTAATTCAAACAAATAATAATAACAAATTGTCGTTTTGTAATTCACTGAAAGTTGAAATTACTCAGTTTGATAATAATATGTTGCTTTGCAATTAACTACCACCTATTATGACTCATTGCACTAATCATCGGCTATACTGCTATCATTGATTACTGCGGCAACTGGTTGCTTTGCAATTCACTAAAACAAGCATGACTCAGTTTAGTAGTAATTTGTAACTTTACAATTAATTACCGTTCATTATGACTCTATTATGACTAATTGCAATAATAATCAACTAACTGTTTTCATTCAATATTTAATAACAAATATTGTTTTGCAATCCACAGAAAGTTAGAATAACTAAATTTAATGATAATGTGTTGCTTTTCAGTGTAATGCCATCCATTATAACTCATTGCAATCATACTGAATCATCAGTTTTTGTTAAATATTGCGACAAAATAATTCCATAAAAAACTTGTTGCTTTGCACTGTGGATCGGACAGCCATATTTGTGTCCATGACATTTTTGAATTTACTGCAATGACAGAAAACATACTTCCAGTTGACCACAAGAAATCAACATTTAAAAATTCAACTGTAGTATAAACGTTCCCCAAAACCTTAGAGCACAAGGCGCAATGAATCCTTTTTTGACCGCTTCTCTTGCAGCTTACTTACAAATTGACAGCAATGATTCAGTAAAGTAATAATATGTTGCTTAGCAGTTGACTACTGTCTAAAATAACCAATTGCAATAATAATAAATGTTCCGCAACTTGTATTGACAAATTGATGTTGTAATTAATAACAATCTGGTATGATTCATTGCAGTAATAAAATGCCATTTAACTTTTGTCTGAATGAGAACAAAACTGAGTTCAATAACAATTTATTGACTCACAACTCATTTAAAACTGGAATGACTCGGTTTGTTATGCAATAAATTGTCCGCTTTGACTTATTACATTATTTATTGCAAATCATTAAAAACCGCAGTCGGTTTAGTGATAACATTACTTTTGAATAAAATAGCATTTGTTGTAACAAAGCAAAAATAGTTAACCGGTTTGTTTTAAATAAATATCTTTATTTTATTTACAATTTGCTTATTAAAAATTGAAACAACTCAACTTATTGATAACAATGAAGTGATAATAAAATGATTTGAGATTGAGTACTGTCTAAAATAATTAATTGTAATAATAATTGATTTAACTAAATGTCTCCGTAACTTGTTTTACTGACAAATTGTCATTTTGCATTTGATGTTTGATTTGAAGTATAACTTATTGCAGTGACTCAGTTTAGTACTTATGAAAAAAAATTGCGTTAGTTGTGACTTATCAAGTCATAAATTAATGCAAATGTGTTGATTGTTGATTTAGTATGAAAATATTTTTTTAATTCTTTATATTTATTGTCATTGGCATCACAGAATTATTAATTAGTGTCTACCGTAGTGTTGCATTTTTGAACAAACAATACTTATAAAGGTTTTTTTTTTTTTAATTGGCAACACTCTTATCTGTGACATGTGATTTGTCAGTTCTTAGTTTTTGAAGTTAGTTTAGTTTTTATTTATCATAAATAAAATCACGCTTGCTAATTTATCAAGTTTATTTAGAAAAAACATGGTTCAGTTCGAGAAACTCATCGAGCATTACGTGCATTGTATGGTGCTTATAATTATTATCCATAGCGCAATTAATTTGAGAAACTGTGCTTTGTTTTTGCAATATGTTTAATCTAAACAATAATAAACATCCAGTACGACGTAGCACAGTGCGCACACAAGAAGCAAATGATAACGTGCTGCCTATGTTAATAATGATCCAACAACTCAACAATTAAACTTGTGTCCACTTTATGGAGATTTTTGCTACAAAATCTTGGTTTGAAGCTTACAAGATTCAACTTCTACAAAAATTAAAACCACACGATCATTGTTTGCACCGTACATTTGGTAAATGAGCTAAAAACAACATTGATCCTCAATTTCATTTAAAAAATTTGTCCAGTGATGTAGCACGTTTTTGGTTAAATTGCTATGTCAACAAACAAATTTATTGCATTTAGAGCAATAATAATCTACAAGCCATTGTCAAAACACCAATACGTTCAAAAAAATTACCGTTTAGTGCGCTTTATAGGCCAGTGGAATCATTGGTCTATATATCTTCAAAAATGGTGATGTCGAAACGTTACAGTCAACGGTAAGCGGTACAGAGACATAACTGCTAACTGTTTCGTGCCATAATTGGACAGCATTAATGTTGCAGACATAATGTTTCAACAGGACGGCACCATATGCCACACAGCGCGCGATTCAATTAATTTACTGAAAGAAACATTTTACAAACGATTAATTTCACAAAATGGACCTGTTAACTGGCCACCTCGTTCTTGCAATTTAACGCCATTAGAATATTTTTTCTGAGGATATATGTAAAGTCCCATGTCTACACCGATAAACCAGAAACAATTGAAATTATGGAAGCCAACATTCGACGCATTATTGCAAAAAATACAACCTGCAGTGTGTGAAAACTGGACCTCCAGATTACGCTATTTACGCTCCGGCCGCGGCGGTCACATACCCGAAATCATGTTCAAACGTTAATGCCATAAAATTATCTGCGTTGTAAAACTTGCTTTAATTTTTTTTTTTCTGTTTCTATAATTTATAAGTAGTCTTTTGATCGATTCATGAGGGTATAAAACCCTTAAAAAACGTCGTCGTTCGTTCATAAATTTTTTGTAGAATCCAATTCTAGCGCTATTTTAAGTCTATATCCTGTCTATATGCCTCAAAAGCCATAAAACCATGCTCTTGTTTTCACTGATCTGGGCAAAAAATGCATTTTTAAACCGCCAAAGTTGACATATTTTAATGTAAGTCAGAAAATATAAATTTAAAAAAACTGCAAAAGAAATATAGACCAAACATGATTAAAATTTTAAATTTTGCAGACAAATTTATCTAGAAAATAGTTAGTCCCTAGAAAAGTTAAAAAAAAAACAAAATTTAGTCAAAAAATGCGTTAAAGATAATTATTTTTTTATATTTACAAAAAATATTATAATACATAATCTAAATGGTGCCACTAGCTTAAAAACTCTCAAGCAAAGATTAAAATTGCCCAAAATTTATTCAAGCGACAAAAGATGTGTTAAATTTGAACTAAGTTTAAACCAAATAATCTCATAAAATAATTAAAAAATAGTTTTTTTAAATACAGGAAATTTTTTTTTTCACTTTTCATTTTTTTTCTAGATGGACGTTTCTACGGTAGATAAGCACAACACAAACTATTTCTCATGTAAAATTGTCCGCAAAATTCAAATTTTTAAAAATATTTGGTTTATAGTTCTTTTGCGCGCTGCTAAACGTGTATTTGTAAGAGAAATAGGCGTTATTACCATAAAGTTTTTTCAAGTTTTAGACCCCTAAAACACAAATAAACAAAACGAATTTATATTTTCTAACTTACATTAAAATACGTCAATTTTGGCGGTTTACAAAAATCTAAAAATGCTCTTTTTTACCGCCTACTGAGAACAAAAAATTGGTTTTGTCTTTTGCGGCCTATACACAAGATATAGACTTAAAATAGCGCCAAAATTGGGTTCTACGGAAAATTTATGATCAATTTCACTAGTAAATTTTTTTTGCGTTAAAGTTCCAATTTTTTAGATTCTAAATTAAAAAACAAAAATGGCATAGGAATTGGATTCCACAGAAAAATTTTGATCAATTTTACCACCAAGTTTTTGTTTCATTTAAAACTGCGATTTTTAAACCAAAAATGCTATTTTTCTAAGTCAAAGTTAAAAAACGACAAAAAAACCTAGGAGGTTTCAATCCCTTATAAACTGACCAAAAGATTAATAATATTAAGATATAGAATCAGAAAAAAAAAACTAAAGCATGTTTCTTAACGCACTCCCTCGTCCTAGGCATTGTCTAATTGAAATGGAATTGGCCAAACATTAAAACAATTTTCAAAAAGATTGTAAATTTGCCCAAAAAAGGTTAAAAAGTAAAAAACTCTGTTTATAAATTGTCAAAAATAACAAATCTAGCATTGAAACATCAAAATATTGTCTAGAATGGAAAACGTACCAAAATTTTGTTGAAAAATGTAAAAATTAGCAAAATCCGGCAATAAAACAAGTAAAAAGTGTGAAGTTCTTATTATAGAATGTCAAAAATAACAAAATACGATAATAAAATATTAAAATTATATATAAAAAAAAACAACATTAGACCAAAAACAGTAAAAACGTGCAAAATTCTATTAATAAAAAATTAAAATTATCTTATTGTTAAAAAGCACTAAACTAAACTGTTACAAAGTGCAAACTTCTATTAATAAAATAACAAAATGCGGTCATAAAACATCAAATATGTAAAAAAAGCAACAAAATCCAGCTATAAACTGTTTAAAAGCGTAAAGTTTTAATTATAAAAAGTCAAAAATACCAAACTCTGGTAGTAAAATATTAAAAAATTATGTCAGAAAAAACAAAATCCGGCCAAAAATTGTTACAATTTTTATTATTATTATTTTAATAGAGGGCGTTACTAATTTCGACACATTACTAAACATAAACTGTTTAATGGTTACTGTAAATTGATGTAAATTGTCTTTTTACCAGTGAGATGCTAGGCACACTGATGATGGGTGCATACCTTGAAACTCGAGTATATGTGTCTTTTACTAGACAAAAAGGCAATTTACATAAAATACATCGTTAATTAATTTTAGATGATAAATCTGATTCAAATAAAACGCGCTAAAAATACCGTTACCTGTCCGTGAAAGATATAACTGTACTACAGCTCTCCTTCACACAAACAGTTTAACTTTTCTCCTAATAGAGAGCATTGAGTTATTACTTTTAACCTTTAAATCATTTGATTAAAAAAAATCAAAATTATCTTTTTATCAGCACCAAAACCTAACTATGACTAAAGTTTGATCATAATATATTATTTTAATTGCAAATTTCTATTTATAAAAAGTTAAAATTAACTAAATTCGGGCATAAAACATAAAAACTATTTTAGATAGAATCAAAATCCGGTCAAAAACAGTTTAAAAGTGTAAATTTTTATTAAAAACAAAAAAGAAATCTGGTCATTAAACATCAAAATATAGTTAAAAAGTCCTAAAACATCTAAAAATCCGGCTGTACAATATCAAAATATTTTTAGAAATAGCAAAATTTGGTCATAAACTGTTAAAAAATCCAAATTTCTAAATATAAAAAATTAAAAATAGCAATATTTATTTACAAAATATTATTATATAAAGTTACGTCAGAATAAAACAAAATAAATAAAAACATTTAAAAGTGCAACATTCTATTTGTAAAAATCAAAAATTGCAAAATCCGTCCTTAAAACTTTAAAATAATGTTCAAAAGCAGCAAAATTCGGCCAGAAACAGTTAAAAAATATAAAAAAGGTTCAACATTTTAAAAATCACAAAATATTTTTAGAAATCCGGCCAATAGCAGTAATCTGTTAAAAGGAGCAAAATTATGTTTATTGAATGTCAAAAATAGCAAAATAGGGCCTAAAGTATACAAATGTTGCAAGAAAGCATAAAAATTTAATCATAAATTGTTAAAAACGCAATTTTTAGACAAAGTAAAAAATACTAAATCCGTTATAATATTATATTAAAAGTTTTTAAAAAGAACAAAATATTGCAAAAAACGATTAAAAACTACAAATTTCTGTTCATAAAATGTCAAAACAGAAAATACAGACTTAAAATTTTTAACAATTTTTAGAAAGAACCAAACTCGGCTATAAACTTAAAAAAAAAATTGAAACTAAAATCCAAGCATAAAATTTTAAACAATTATCAGAAAGTATCATAACTCTTAAAAAAGTTTTTGAATAAATTAGCGATTTTTGTAACTAAGCAACAACAAGCAGCCAGCCGGTTTGTTTTAAATAGAATTTACAAATTTAATTCATAAACAATTTGTTGCTTATTAAGTCACTAATGACTCAGTTTATTAATAACATGTCGTTTTGATATCAACTACTGTAATAATCCTACGCCGGCCCTTTTTGGAATAAATATTGCAGTAGTTTGGTTTATTTACAATTTGTTGATTAAAAATTTTAGAACAACTCAGTAGATAAATGATTAATTGTATAAATAATTTTTATGATTAAATATTTTGCAAACTTTGTTTATTGACAAATTGTCGTTTTGCAATTGATATTGACTCGGTTTAGTAATAATATGTTGTTTTGCAATTAGCTACAGTCTGGTACGACTCATTACATTGATCATGTTTTAATTATACGTCGAATAAACTAGGTTTATTAACAAATTATTGACTCACAATTTATTTAAAGCTAAAATGACTCAGTTTGTTAACAACACGTAGTTTTGCGTTAAACTGTAGTCCGCTATGACTCATTACTACGTTAATAATCTAATTTGTTTGTTAAAAAAAAAAAAAACTGAATTTCTTGACTATTTCTTGTAAATCACTAAAATAAGCACTAACTCGGTTTAGTGATAATGTTGATTTTAAATAAATTAATGTTTGTATTTTAGCAACAATAATCAACAGTTTAAATGTATCAAAAAGGTAATTCTTTAACATTTTGCTTCTTGAATCACAAATGACTAACATGAATAACATTTTGCAACTAACTACTGTAATAATAATAATATATTTTGCTTTGAATAAATGTTGCACTTAATTAGTTTATTAGTAATTTGGCTCTTAATAATTTATTAGGAGTCAAAAAAATCATTTAATAAAGTGTTAAATGTCAATATGTTGATTAGTCTTTTATTTATTGCAATAATAATTTCTATAATTATAAGTCTTTGCACTTTGGTTTATTAACAAATTGTTGATTATAATCAATGTTGACTCAATTTAGTAATAATATACTGATTCGCAATTAATTACAAACAAGTTTGACTCATCCCAATGATAATGCATTGTCTAAATGTCTTAAAAATGAGTACAATTTAGTGCTTCAGAAATCATATAAAGTCGGAATGACTTAGTTTGGTAACAAAACAGTTTTATTATTTTGATTGCGACGCAATAAGTTGTAAATAAATTAAACCAATGCGCTATATTGTTATTGAAATAAGTCACAACAAAAACTTACCTATTTGTAATACAAAATTTCACTAAACTGAGTCGTTAGTAACTCAACAAACAACAAATAGTTAAAAAATTAAAGAAAGCTAAAATGCTTTATTTTAGCAATTATTTACATTTATTGCAATAATAATACGCTTTCATGTTTTAACTTGTGTTAACAAAGTTTTATGATGAAAAAGCATAAAAATAATTTAATAATCTTGTTTTAAAAAATATTTTATTAAAAAATGTGCCCCTTCCCTTCAGAAAATCATAAATTAAACGTCTATAAAAAATGTCATATTGTTAAATATAAACAAAACTCCAATTAATTCTCCTCTTTGAAAATAATAATGGATTGGATCCTCTGAATAGAAAGATATAAACAAAAATTCATCATCCAAACACGAATGATTAATGAGGATAACTCTGACCATATATGATCCCTGAAAATCACCATCCCCTTTTACCCCATGCTCATTAAACATATTAATAACTGACTGGCGCTGAATCCACAGTATGTTAATCCGGCCCTAAATGCCGATGATTGAAATAAATTACCTGGCATATTCTCGATATTCCTGATGCTCAAATCCCTGCCACGCAAAAACTCCTGCATCATGTTCGGATTGGAGGCTATCTGCAGATACTCCCGCATGACATTCGGATTATTAATTGCGTGCGCTATATCGGGGTTCTGTTCTAAATAGGCCTGTAAGCGCGGATTCATACCGATTAACGTCCTGATATATTCGGGGTTGCTCAGCAAATTGGCCGTGATGTCGCTGAAAGGGCTGCTGGCTTCAGATTGTATACGGGTTTCTCTAGGTGGCTCTGGTTGACTTGTAGTATTTCTCCGTATTACTAAATGTATTGCAAAACCATCCTTAACATTTTGTGACGCTAATGTTTTAGCATCGCTTAATAATTTTCCAGCGTAAATCAAACATAATTGATCTTGTTCCGCTTCAAATCTAGCTGCAATTTCCGGTTTTATATCAGCTACTGTAGCAACTTCAGGAACAGTAAATTCTTCATTTCTGTTATGGGTTTTCACCAATATTTTGATTTTATCCGCGTCTGTTTTGGATGCCATTATACTAACATTTAGATTTATTTTGGGTGACGTTTGGCAGTCACATAATTGTCACAAGTTGCATTGATTTTTTTAAAGTAAATTCACCCCTCGATTGTGATAGGAAGCTTTGAAAGCGTCATTTATACTGAAAGTTTCAATTGAAATTCACCGCTCGCACAGTGCCGTCGATGGGAAGTTCTAGGTATACAAATCAGCCGCATTACAAGTGTTTACAGATCAAGTCCCGAACGCGGATTTGCATATCGGAAAGGAAAAAAGCAGCGATATCCGTGTTAAAAAAATACGTTGGCTTTGAAATATTTACTTTGATGAAACTTTATTATACAAACTTCATTAGGTATAATAAAATTGCAAACTGGTTTTGAAACACATTCAAAACAAAGTTCTAACCATAAATCTATTTAGAGTTAATTTTCCCAGTTATACCGGATAAAGTTAATTACTTCATACAGGCATGCAGTGGTAGTGGGGCCATCACGGTACGGGGGAGAGATCACATATCCTGTTTCTGAAAGTTCTTGATGTGTTTGCGTGTATATGTCTTCCATGTTGTACGTGGTGTTATTTGCCGAAACTAGGACATGGATGAATGGGTGGGAGTTGTCGGGTTGGTTTGAGAGACATGCGGATAAATCGTGCAACTTACTGGATTGCTTTGTAAACGTTTTCTTAGTACATTTTTCAAATAACATCTATTAGAAATGTATTTGAACAGCATTTTCCTTAAATCTTATTTATTTTAAATAATTAACATTTGTGGTTAGACTGTTATGATAAACTCACATTAAGATATTGATTAAAAAATTATTAACAAAATTTTGTTAAATTTTCAAAAGTTATTAAAAAACCTTTTCATTTTTTTAAATTAATTATTGAGTTAAGCATATTTATTATTATTGTTTTAACTATGATTGGTGCAAATTTTGAATTAGATATTAGTTGCAAATTACGACAATTTTTTAAAACTTATAAAATCTTAACACTAAAAGAAGCAATAGCAAAAGTTGTTTAAAAATATTTCTAATTTACAAAATTAAAATTTGAGATAAACACATTAATTATCATTTTTTTTACTATGGTCAATATACGAGGGACTATTTGCAAATTTGTAGTTCTCATATTATATCAAATAATAAAAAAAATTGTTAAATTTAAAAAATGATTTCAAATTTCAAAAATAAAATTTGAGCTAAACACATTAACTATTTAGGTTTTAATAGTGACTAGTATAAATTTTGAGTTAATACTTACAAATTTTGTTTCTAAAGTATTGCAGCAAAGAATTAGACTGCCAACAGCCAATCTTGTCGCATCTTGTTGCAGCTAAAAAAAGCCAGCCACCAACCAGCATCCAAATTAGCAAAAACAAAAACAATTTCAATTGCACCAAAAGCAACTTTTTTTAAGTGCAAGCAACCAGCTCAAAACTTCCCCTCAAATAACAAAAGCAATTGTCTACCCCTACTTGAACTTTAGGCCAAAGCACACTAAAACCATCTGTCCACAAAAACCAAACGCCAACCAAGGTAAGATTTGGTCCTGCTGCCGTGAATCTCAACCCCGCCAATAACAACTTTTCCAGTTTGTCTTCATTTGCCTTGACATACAAAAATAAATTTTCATGCGACTCTAAATACTTCAGCAACAATACTCTTTGCTTGCAATATCTTTGACCGTGTTTGCGGCCCACCAGCGCCAACCATAAAAAAGCAACTGCTTTTCTAAAATTTAAAAGAGCCGACTTCCACAATTGATCAACCCTAAACGAACAATGCTATAAATTGGTAATCCGAAACGCCCTAGAATACTCAACAAAGGCAAAAGTTAGACAGGCTCTTAAATCTCTTGAAATTAAGTCAACCTCAAAACGGCAAACTTAGATATTGTTTTTACTAACAATTTATTTAAAGTTTGGCATAGTTTACAAACCAACACCAAAAATCGAGCTTTGATTGTGTATGTTGAGCAAAAAATTATTAAAGTACTGAGTCAAAATGAACCCACTCACAAAAAATTGTAGTGTAGTTGCAAGTGTGAAAAATAAATATCCTAAAGCAGAAATGGTGTGTGTTATTAAAAAAGCAAACATAAATTCTAATATGAGTAAAGATGTGGTAAAGCCAGATCAACCCTCAAAATGCACATAGCCGCATCCTAAGATCAGAGTTGAATATACAAATGCATTTCCTCCAAATATTTTGCATACAATTGGAAATATACCCATAATTAAATTGAACAAAAATCTAGTCTTGTAGTTTTAAATGCAATATGCATGCAAAATGTGAATTCTTGAATCCAAGCAGTTTAGTAAATGATTTTTTTAAAACTGTTGAAGATGTTGAACATGAGGATTTGTTGAAACTAACATCTAAAAACACTAGTATTGGTTTAGCTTTGGCATCAGCTGTTAAAGGTTACTGTTGTATTATTGTGATGCCAAAAAAAAGTCTAACAAAAAAGTTGATTTTTTGAAACCATTGAATGCTGAAATCATTCGTACACTCACAGCAGCCGCTTTTGATTCACCGAAAAGATTAACTGCTGTTTCACAAAAATTGCAGAAAAAAATACCAAGCTTAATAGTAGTATACTAATCCGAAAAATCCATTGACTCATTATGGTACTTGCCGCAGAAATTATTGAATCATTGAGTGGCAAAATTGATATAGTGTGTTGCTGGTGCTGAAACAGGAGGTACTATTACTAGTCTTGATTGTTGTATAAAAGAAGATTGATCATCTTGCATACTTGTTGCTGCTGATCCTGAAGAATCAATTTTAGCTAAACCTACAGAATTTAACAAAACTGAAACAACTTTCTATAAAGTAGAAGGTATTGGTAATGATTTTATTCCAACTGTTTTGGATCTTTCTGTTGCTGATGTTTGGGTTAAAGTTGGTGATAAAGATGCATTACCAATAACTAAACGTATCAATAAGGTAAAAGAATTATTAAGAAGTCAAAGCAGTAGATGTGCACTAATAACAGTTCTTAAAGCAGCTTCTAGGCTTAAAGAAAGTCAAAGTTGTGTTGTAAATTTACCTGATAGAATCCGTAATTACATGAACAAATTTGTTTCTAATCATTGGATAAATATATCAGAAATCTTAATGAGTGTGTAAGCACACAAAATCATTGGTGGTGGAATGAGAAAGTATCAAAGTTTCTTCTTTCAGCTTTAACAACTGTGCTCACAACAAATGTAACGTTATAAAGAAGAAAGGCTTTGATCAACTACCAATTGTTGATAAAAATAAAAATATTGAAAGAATGGCCATCATAACTACACAAATAAGCAAAACTGGTCAACTAGTTTGTTAAACCAAATGATCCAATCAGCTAAGCAGCACTTATTAAATACAATACAGTGACTTGTATCAAAGATTTTAGAAAAAGACACATTCGTATTAGTTACACAAATGTCCAAAATTAAAAAAGATATTGTTGACTTTATCACCAACATCAATCTTCTTTATTACATTACCAAAAAAAGCACAAAACGGAAAAAATAATTAACATATATTTTAACAAAATATAAAAGTTTTGCTTTATATAAAAAAGAATAAATGTAAATAAAAAATGTATTTTTTAACTTACTTTTAAAATAAAAACATTTAATAACCTTAGCTCCGACCACAACCTAATACTACTGTAGTTCCATAAAAAAAATTAAATGAAATGAAAAAATTGTAAACCATACGGATTAGATTCTCTACTCTCATTTCCTAGTACATTAGCAGTTTGGTCTCATTAAGATCGGTTGCGGACATTAAAAAAACCATTGCACAATTTACCAATCGAATTCAAAAATTCACAAAAAAACTTCTATAATTTATCAGATTTGCCTTAGACTACCAATGCATTGATACAAAGAAAAAACATCAATAGCAAAAGCATCGCAAAAAAACCAATGCTTGAAAAATTCTTTCTAATCGATTACAGATTCTAATGTAAAAAATTTCCTAAGCCTTACAAAATAGCCGAATCTCCATTTCCGCCATCCACAGCAAAAATAGAGATCAACATACAATTAAAGGAAAGGCCAAAGCATCTGTTGACAGTTTCAAATTCCAATGCTTTTCTTCTATGATTCATGACACGGATCTGGAGCACATCGAAAAGGTTCACCAAAAAGTTAATGATTTTTTGGAGAACTTTGACGACGACACACCGCTGGAAAACGTCCGACCTTCTCAAATCAAAAAATTTATTAAAAAGTTCAAAGCTCAATCTGCTCCTAGCAGAGCTTTAAAATCATTTTTGCGCAAAACAATAATTGTCCTTTTCAACATTGCTAATGCAATTTTTTAGGGCTTGCTCGTTATAAATATACTAAAACCTAGTAAAAACCAAAAGTTTTTTTCAAAACTACCGTCCAATCAATCTGCTATGCACCTTAAGAAAAGTCATAGAAAGGATTGGGCATAATCCAAGACCACACAAAAACTAATAATTTTTGTCCTGCCCACCAAGATGGGTTACAATGAGGTTTTTCAGTTAGCTATCAATTAAAAAGCGTAACAAACTACATAGTAAAAAGTTTCAGACGAAGAAAAACAACAGACAAAAAACCCGGTCTGCTCCTGGCTCTGACAAAATCCTCAATATTGCTAATGCAATTCTATGTACTGGGTATATTACTACGAATTGGAAAAGCTCAATTGTTATCAACATTCCAAAACCTGAAAAAGACCCAATTTTAATGAAAACATTTAGCAGTTTACCATATATAATATAAGTTAAAAAAAGCCTTTTCTATGTGGAAAAACCTTTGACAAAGTCTGGCATGTAGGTCCTGTTTACAATCTTTACAGTCAAAACTTTTTTCTGCGTCTTATAAGGCCGATAGCTTCATATTTAAACCGCAAAACAATTGTTGTTAAAATTCAAAAACACATCATAATACGGCAAAAATCCCTGAAAGCTCCATTCTCGGTCCGGTTCTTTTTGACCACTTTGTCGCCGCGGACATGACTTTGGTAAGGAAGCACGAGGTTAAAATGGCACTATACGCCAACAACACAGAGCATTTCTACTTGTCAAGATCACCCATGGTCATCACTTCCAGATTACAAAAAGCTACCACCAATCTGAAATGCTGCTTAGATGACTAGCAAATCAATGTGAATCCGGAGAAAAGCAAAACCGTTTTCTTCACACGGCGACGGAACGTCCCTCATAAAAACGTCCGTCTTCACAACGTTTCCATACCGTGGTCCAATTCTGCCAAGTATCACAAAATAACCTTTGACAAAGACTTACGTACAAGTTGGATGTGCAGGCAATTCTCAACAAAGCCAAAATGGCAAAAAATCTTTTGTTTCCAATGCTGCGGGGGAACAGTGCTATATCTCTATTGAATAAAACCCGGATCTACACATTTACCATCAGACTCATTATGTCATACGAGTGCCTCATCTAAAGAACCGCTGCAAACACGCATCTTGACAAATTGGAGTTGTTCCAAAGTTTGACGTTGCGGATGCTCCTTGAAACTCCATGGTTTGTTCAAAGTCGTAAAATTCAAAGTGATTTCGGGATTCCTATATTGCACAGACACATCAAAGCTTTGGCTGCAAGTACTTCAACAATCTTGCGGTGCACTCCAGTCCTGATCTCGCCCGACTTGCCGAGCTAGACAAGAAAGCATTGCAGCACAAGCGTGAGTGTAAATCTGACACATTAAGTCTTAAGAAGATTTTTTTTCTAAACCACAAAAAAAACTTTTTATGACGTCAAAAAACCTTTCGACAAAGTCTGGCACAAGGGTCTACTCTTAAAACTGCACATACTGCGTCTCTGCGTCATATAAAGCTTAATGCGTCATATTTTAAACGTAGAACTAGAGCAGATAAACTCTCAAACTACATTTCTACTTTGCGACAGATCATGGCAGATCCTCAAATCTCCATCTTTTTGCATATGCTATTTCATTTGTTTGTTGCTGACATGCCTACGGGATGGACGCATAAAGTTAAAATAGCTCAAAATGCTGATGACAAAGCATTTATCTATACTTTACACCTAAAGTAGTCTCTTTAAAACTACAAAAAATCACTAGCAATTTCCAAGACTGGTTAAATGACAATGTCCAAATAAGCCCAGCATAAAGCAATACTGTTCTCTTTAAACAGCAACAAACTACTCTTTGAAACTCCATAGTACTTTCAAAAATAGAGAAACAACACATTAAAACTTTGGCTAAAAAGTGTTTTAACAATTTTGTGGTTCTTTTCAACCCTAATTTAGTCTGACTTACTAAACTGGACAAAAAAGTATATTCTTATAAGAGACCTGTTAGGCAATTTAAAACCTACAGTAACTAACACCACATTTCACCCAGCAGCTTATAGAACAAAACAATTAACATCTTCTTAAATTATATATCCAAACAAAAGGTCCATAAGCTATAGTTTTGAACTTCTAAGTAATTAATGCTAGGGGAGGTTTAGTCAGTATGCAGTTTCTTTTTAAAAGCAAATCCGACACATTAAATCTTAAGAAGAATTCTCTCTAAACCACAAAAAAAATTTTGCTTCTTTTGTTGCGTTTGTAATTGCAATTTTTTTTCTTCTTATTCAGATAATTTGATGAGTAATGGTATTGATTCAATTAAGCCCTAGTATATGGTCTGCCCACACTCTCATATTAACTGTAATCATATGTTAGACTAATGCCCTAAATTAATAAATACCATAATTTCATAATTTTTTTTTTGCCGGAGCTGTGGCTCAAACCTGCGACAAATTATTGGCCAAAGTTTGAGTATTAGCCCTTTTCCGGATATTAGGCAAAATTATATCATTGTTATATATTATATTATTATTATTATTTAAGCCTTCACGCTCTGAAAAAAAAACAACCTACCTTTCAGAATAGACTTATTATTTAAAAAAAGCCAATGTTTTAGGTGTTATTTCGCAGAAAAACTGAATGTAACGTGAAAAAGTGCATAAAATAGAATTCTTTTTGTTTTTGCTTTTTGATTGTAGAATTTTTTAGTGTTTTTATCATTTTTTTTATTTTCTGCGTAGTGCAATGATCTTATCAGGATTAATAAAAATTAAACCACAAAATGTTCAGAGAGCAATAAGTTGTTGTTGTTGTTGTTGTGATGACTAAGCTCTGAAAAGCTCTGATGTTGTTGATAATCATCCAGAAGTGACGCTTCTCCGGTGTAGCTAATCTTGTGACAATACTGTTGATCTGTTTTAAAATATTATGAGTACTCGGGCAATTAAGTAAAGAAAGCTAGAACTGAGTAATTGCGGTCGTAATAGTGCTTTTATTAATTCTTACTCACAAATCGTTTTTTGTCTAAAAGGTATTTTTATAGTTTTGTCTATTTCCAACAAGCCATATCCCACAAAGATTGAGAAAACCAAAACACTATCGCAACTTCCAACAAAATATTTTAAAATCCCTCGTTTAAGAAAAAAGATTGTTGCAAACGCAAAGTCAACGTCCAAGGTAATTTAAATATTATCTTTGTTGCACAAATCTTTCATCGGCCGGTGTTTTGCGTGCGATTGGTGCTGCCTCAAATTAACGGTTTTCAACATTTGAGACCAAAAAACAACCGATCTTGGCGCAATTTTTAATTGATCAGCAAAGAATATATTTTGGTTGCTAACCACCTAAAAAATAGGGTCTATCTACTAAAAAAAGAATATATATTTTTGTTTGCCACATGAGCAAATAAGTTTCTCCGTCCGAGCTAAACTGCGGTTATTAAAACAAGAGATATAAGGTCAAAAGCAAGCAGAACAAGTACAAACAAACACGTAAAATTTTTAAACAACATCAAAAAATGCTAAAAAAATTAAACATTTTCGTAAAAATATCTCTACAAGCTAATAATACTACCAAAAAACTAAATAGAAAGTAAAAAAACAATTTCTAATTAACACACTTAACGCCTAAACATGAAAAAAAAACAAGACTGACACGGACCAATCAAAAATTAGAATATTGTTAGTGCTAAAAACGTTGAAATTATCTTGTACCAAAAAAAAAAAACATACTTAAACCCATATTTTTTTAAACGCTGAACTACTCCAAACTAAACTATTGACTTGATAATTTGTTCTAAAGTGACCTATCCACCCATCCACCCAAGAGTTCGCCATAAAAAAATTGCATGTTTGGCCTCTATGCAAACTTCAGTAGATACCTAATCACAAAAGAAAGTCGTAATCCAACTTTTTGATAACTAACACTTGAGTAGGTGGGTATGTCACCCCAATCCAAACTATTGACTTGTTATTTTGTTCTGGAGTGACCCACCCATCTTCCCAAGACATCAAGAGATTGCATATTTGGCCTCTCTGCAAACGTCAAAAGATACCTAATTACAAAAGAAAGTCGTGATCCAACTTTTTAATAACTAACACTAACCTAACCTAACCTAACCTAACCTAACCTAACCTAACCTAACCTAACCTAACCTAACGGTGGGTTACTCCAATCTAAATATTGTGGAGTAACCCACCAATCCACCCAAGCGTTTGTCATTAGGAGATTGCATGTTAAGTCTCTTTGCGAACGTCAGAAGATACTTTGATCTAATTTTTAGATAACTAACACTTATGTGAATAGGTGGGTCACTCCAATCCAAACTATTGACTTGCTATTTTGTTCTGCAATAACCCACTCACCCACCCAAGTTTTTGTCATCAAGAGATTGCATGTATGGCCTCTCTGCCAACGTCAGAAAATACTTAATTACAAATAAAGTTTGTGATCCAACTTTTTGATAACTAACACTTGGGTTGGGTGGGTTGGGTGGGTAGGTCAATCCAATATATACTATAGACTTGTTATTTTGTTTTAAAGTCACCCATCTGCCCACCCAAGTGTTTGTCATAAAAAAATTGCATGTTTGACCTCTTTGCAAACTTTAGAAAAAAACTTAATAGCAAGAAAAAGTTGTGATCCAACTTTTTGATAACTAACACTTGGAGAGTATATGGGTCACTCTAATCTAAACTAATAACTTGTTAATTTAGTCTGAAATGACTCACCCACCCACCTAAATGTTTGTCATCAAAAGATTGCATGTTTGGCCTCTCTGCAAACGTGAGAAAAAACTTAATCACAAAAAAAAGTCGTGATTCATCTTTTTGATAACTAACACTTCGGTGGGTGGATGGATAACTTTAATCTAAACTATTGACTTGTTATTTTGTTTTGGAGTGACCCACCCACCCACTCAAGTGTTTGTCATCAAGAGATTGCATGTTTAGCCTCTTTGCAAACGTCAGAATACTTAATCAAAAGAAAAGGTCGTGATCCAACTTTTTGATAACTAATAACTCCAATCTAAACTATTAATTTGTTATTTTATTCTGGAGTAACCCACCCATTCACTTAAGTGTTTGTCATCAAGAAATTGCATGTTTGGCCTCTCTGCAAACGTCAGAAGACACCTAATCACAAGAAAAGGTTGTGATCCAACTTTATGATAACAAACACATGGGTGGATGTGTAGGTCACTCTAATCCAAACTATTGACTTGTTATTTTGTTCTAGAGTGACCCACCCACCCATGTGTTTGTCAGCAAAAAATTGCATGTTTGGCTTCTCTACAAACGTCAGAAGATATTTAATCACAAGAGAAAGTTGTAGTCCAACTTTTTGATTACTTACACTTGGGTGGGTAGGTCTGTCACTCCAATCCAAACTATTGACTTGTTATTTTAGTCTGGAGTAACACACCCAAGTGTTTGTCATCAAAAGATTGGATGTTTGGCTTCTCTGCAAACGTCAGAAAATACCTAGTCACAAAAGAAGGTTGTGATCAAAATGTTTGATAACTAGCACTTTGGTGAGTAAGTGGATCACTCCAAACTAAACTATTGACTTGTTATTTTGTTCTGAAATAACCCACCTACCCACTCAAGTGTTCGTCATCAAGAGATTGCATGTTTGGCTTCTTTGCAAACGTCAAAAGATAACTAATCACAAGAGAAAGTTGTGATCCATTTTTTTGATAATTAATATTTGGATGGCTAGGTGAATCACTCCAATCCAAACTATTAATTTTTATTGTTCTAGAGTGACCCAACCACCCATCCAAGTATTTGTCATCAAAAGATTGCATGTTTTGCCTTTCTGCAAACGTCAGAAGATACTTAATCACAAGAAAAGATCGTGATCCAACTTTTTTGGTTCACACCAATCCAAACTATTGACTTGTTATTTTGTTTTGAAATAACTCATTTTAAAAACGCAGTACAACAATAGAAAGCAACATCTACACAACTTCAACAAACTTTCTAGCAAGTAGAACGTAGACACGCGGAATTTAAAAAATAATAACCAGTAAAACACCCTTTAGCCATTGGTTGAGTTCCACTGCAACCTCATATATACGCGGCCACAAACCACACTCAAAGCAAACTCTTGCTAATACTCAAAAAATCAGACGCATCAATAGTATGTCTGAAAATTGTTATTGTCTACAACAAGCCAGGCAAAAATTACTCAGAACAAGCAAATGTTAGAAATATAAAACTGGAAAACTAATGCAAAAAGAAGGTAAAAGTTTAGACAATAATTGATTAAATACTAACTGTTATTGAGTAAAAGATAACTTCCAGGCCTTAATGATCTTCTAATAATCAACACCAACAGTATTAAAAACTAATAAAAAATGTACTTTTAAAATGTACCGTTAGTCATAAACTCTAAACTGCTACCAGTGCTCAGATAATAACTTTAAGAAATTTTGGTCTACTTTAAAAGCATAGACCCACACGCTTTGACAAAATACAAAAAGACTTATTTACTACATTTAATTTATACAAAAAAACGGCCGGCTATTAAAGCTTCATTGTGCACATAAAAGTGCAAACACTGCAAAAAACTAACAAACAAATCTAACTGCTTCCACAAATCTACACTTACACCTTATCCGTCCTAATCACGTTTGAAAAAAAAAAACATTTTATTCTTGGGTACCAATAAAATAAAAAAAATTATGTTAACTTCAAAAACTATGTTTTCATATTTATTTAAAGTAGTTTAAGTATTTGGATAGTGCCAACAAAGTGAAAGGTGCTGGCAGCAATTATTAATTATAGTAAAAAAATATTTGGACTATTTCAAAGTACCGACTTCTGACATAGTCACTAGCAATAATATTTCGATAATTATAGTCTAAGCCTAATAAAACTTTTTTTACTTACCTTAATCCTAGTAGTAATATAATATAATAACACAATTAAAAAGTCTTTTCAGAAAAAACTAACGACAAACGCTACTCAAGAAAATCCTTCTTTAAAAAAAAAAATTAACTTCATGTAAAGTAAAGACGCAATGACTCCATATATTCCAAAAAAACTATTTTCAATCTAAGTTTTAACTTGTTAATTATTAACAATTGTAGTCTTGTAACATTTTATTTAACTTTTAAGTTTAATTTTTAATTAAGCCCTTGATCTTAATTTTATGGTCATCCAAAAATCATATAAAACCTTCTTATCTAATTAATTTTCTAACTTCATCTAATTTGTTTATTATATAAAACTTATTTTATATTATAAAATGACAAAAAATTAATAAAAGAAATAGACATTTCTAATTTACCTTTTCTATATTTCCAGTTAAAATAAAAGAAACTTTAAAAATATATAATTCCCAAGTCGCAATGCTCTTACTACCAATATGGAGAAGGAAGCAGCGCATTGTATGTCTATGTGCATTTGCCAGCCTTTGTTTGAAGTGGCATAGCGGAAAACAATTCCACTTTAATGATTCCGCAGAACTAAGGGTTGAAATAAAAAGTGCGCCAACCAAGCCAACCGTCTCCTACCCTCCGTTCATATTTGTTCATTTCGATGATGCACCTTTTTTCAATTCAAATATTTGTTTCGGTTTAACTTTCCAGGTAATTACACAAACAGAAAAAGACGTAATATAGCTTTATTTACAAATGGTAAATATTAAAACTATCTTTATGATATTAATAATTTAAAATAATAAAAAATCCTACCTGCATGTAACCGCCGTCGCAATGACTAGCATTCAGCAACGTTCCCACTTTGAATTTGTTGAACTTGATGCGGAGTATCCAGTCTTTTGGGGTGCCGCGAAACGACCGGAACCGGTACCAACAGGTCATGGGTTTCCCCACATTTTCCGGCGTCACTTCCGGACTAGACACGTCGTCGTAGATATCCACCGTTTTGTTGCAGTGGTCCTTCTTTGCTTCCGCTATAACAAAAAAAAAATAGAGATGAGCTTGGGCGGTGTCACGTTTTGTTGAAAATTTATACTATGTACATGAAAGAGGCGGAAACTGTTTTGCACTGAGCAATAAATAAAATACCGCTTTATATACATATATCAGTAGGTGGTCATGTGACACCCTTCGCTTCCATGAATAAATTAAAGAGATTTGAGAATGTCATTTGCATTGATGAAACGTTTTGTGTGTGTTAGCGTATACTTTGAAATTACCTAATAATAGTCCCTTATTGTAAATTTGCATGGAATACATGAAGATTCAAATTATGTATCTAACAAATTGATTATTTCACTATTTTAGTGCTCGCTTTAAAATTAATTAATACAAGTGAAACTATATTTCCGAATCCACCCCATATTAATTGCCACAATGCTCATGCAGTGTAATTAATTGCTGTAATTAATTAACGTATGAAGTAGGCGCTAAATTTCATCCATTAAGATTTCTCTTGAAATTGCGGATTATGTAAATGTTTCCATAAAAAGGGTTATCTGACCGGTTACAGCGCAACAGGATCCGAAATATTGCGGATAAATAAAATGGTCTTGCTTTATTGAAGCTAGTAGGCTAAGAAAGGGAGAAAAGGGGAGAGATTTACACGTTATTGGCAATATATTTGATGCGCGATTTATTGTTATTACTTACTTTCATCCGTCGGGGTTATATGGAGAGGCTGGGATGGAGAAGCAAAAAAAAAACAATAACAAAGTATAAGTAAATCATCTGCGGGGGCGCGCAGATTCCTTTTTTATCGGTCTCGGGATGAGATAAGGAGGTGATTTATATTTTTAACCTCAAAAATCTATTACCCATAAAAAATAATGGGCGGAAAATGTGAAATTGTATCCCATAGGTCGATGATTTTTTTTTTCAATAAACGATAATATTGCATTAAATAATTTGAAAAATATGCAAAAACATAAAATAGCAATTGATTAAACTAACACAGATTTAATAATTTGTTTTTAGTTCTTCAAGCATGTATTTGATGACTTTAATAATACTTTAAACTAGTCCTATAAACAATTTAATAAAAAAAAAAAAATTTGAAACTATTTTACTTGTTTTGAATAGTAATAGTTATCTTTTTAATAAATGCCTTCCAAAGTTTGAGGTTTTTCGTATATATCCATCAATAAGAAGCAAAAGTCAGCTGCAGTAAGGCTGGGTTAACCATATTCATATTAATCGGCATTGAACAAAATTTGTATCAAGATGTTTTAACTTGTTTAACCTTGTCAATTGTAGCAGGCTTGCAAGCAAATCGTGTAAATTGTAATTTGTCTCAATGCAGATTCCAAAAGATAATCACTTGAGCAACCATGGGATTGCAAAGTTTGAACATAAATCCTCGCAGTATCTTAAAATTTAGTGGTTATGTGCAATTTTGTTATACTGTATATCATTTGTCTTTGTTCTATCACACGCACTCACAGAGTGCAAATTTTCAATAAAAAATAGTTTGTCGTTTGTGTTACACAACGTATCACGTCAGCATAATACCAACAACAGTAGACTTGTCACAAAACCCAAACAGCAGTTAAAAATGATTATAATTGTTTATGCACAACAACAATGGCCGTACAGAAAATCTTGACGGGTTTCCAAGCATAGAATGTGAATTGTAGTTTGCCTCAATGTAGATTCCGACGAATACCTTTGTGGAGTAAACAATACTAAGCTACAAAAAAATAGAACGTTGCGGTGTTAGTCGTAACACAAAGTAGCATAAGACGTAAGTGCTCATTCATATTAATGTGGTCTTTTTTTGCTCCGGGCCTCGACTGATATTTTTTAAGCAGTCAGTCGAGTACGCTAGCATGCTGCCATTTGCCATAACAATTGCAGAAGATGGTGTCTGGGCAGTCACTAAGTCATGATGTTCTGAAAAGTTTGAGCACTTAATGTACAAGCTAGTGTAAATACGTTTAGGTCAGGGTTTAGGTAAGGGTTTTAAGGGTAATCTGCAAAATAAAACTTTTTATAACAAGTTCCAAAGTCGGTAAATAACAATGATTGGTTGTGAATTTTTTCTATGGGGTTTGTTCATTTTCCAGGTATGATGTTATAAGTTCTTGCCAATTTAAAATTATTTTTTTTAAACCGTGCTTAGCTGATGATGGTTAAGCTAAAACGTCCGGAAAATGGCCAATGTTTGTTTACGAGGCACTATCATTCAAAAACAAGACCAAAAAAGAGTTTACTAAGTAACTAAATCATGGTGTTTCAAAAAGTTTTAACACTTGATGTACGGGCTAGTGTTAATACGTTTATGTCCGTGTTTTGGCAAGGGTTTTAAAGGTACTCTGCACTGCGGTAAAAATCCAAAAATTTAAAATTTTTGCTAACTGGTTTCAAACTCACTAAATAACAATGGTAACTTTTTAGAGATTTTTTTCCTTAAGCCGTATTTTACTGATATTGTCAACTAGTTTTAGAACTAAGCAAAAACGTGCTGCTTCTTTGTAACAGTCGGTGATGTGTGTGATTTGGGTGGTTTTTGACTTGTATCGACAAGTAATGCAACTTGACAGTCAGAGTAGTATTAAAAATTATTGATTATTTTTTTTTTAAATAAAGCTAAATTAAGCAGAGCGTAGAGATGTTTGCCAAGCCGGCTTTGTTTAGTGTTGGTCAAACTCTTGCATGTTACGGTTAAAGTAGTAAATTATGTTCAGAGGTGGTAGCGCCGGACTGGATATATTCACAATTGGGCGGTGGTTGACGTAATTTTTGAAAGTGTTGTAAAAAACCTTGCCTTTGATGTTTCACATTTGGTGTCATTTGTTACCATCACACAGTCACAGTAAGCGGGCAAGTCTCCGCTGTTTGTTGTCAGTATTTCACAACGTGATGCGGAATAAATAATAATTTGCATTTAACAGCTAGTTTGTAAATTGTAAACCGTTGAAAAATAAGGGGTGTAGATGCAAAACCGGCATTCTCTACATTTTTGCAAAAATTAGTTAATGCAAGATTTTTACTCATTTTGCCGCAAAATTGGAAAAATCTTGCTGTAATTGAGTTCCAAAAATCGTGTTTTGTTGCAAACTTGGGAATTCCAATGTACCGTAAAATTGCAAACATGACAAATTGATCATTATTCTATAATAGATTCTAAGGTTTCTATGCATTCTAAGTTATTTAAAGTTGTTTCAGACTAAAAACAAATTTGGTTAATTCTAGAGTTATTAAAAATTTAAGTTTTATTTGCTTAAGTAGAGAATGTTTAGTTTGCATCAATATTCTTCATATATGATGTTAGGGTTCCCACAATAGTAAAATATTGTATGTCGTAGTTGTAACAAATGTAGCCTTTATCCATTTTTTTTTTTAATATTTATAATCTTCTTTCAACGTGTTGTTATCTATTGCAGAACATAAATTTCTTTTTTTTGCTGTTATATTTCTTTATTTTATGATTTTTAAAATGACTTTTTTCCAACAATGGTTTTGATATTGTTTAACCATCTCTTTTGAGGTTTTTCTACGCTTCTGTTTGTTTTTAAGCGCTAATGAACCGTGTTATTTATCTATTGCCCAGTTTTACTTAAAATGGTAAATAACATTAGTAACTTTGTTCCGTCTGCGTATTTCCTTGTTATTTATCTTTTTCCTTAAATTTATGCTGAGCATAATCCGCTTCATTACTTGTAGTGTAACTCTAAACCTTTTGCCGCTTGTCAAGATTAATTTATTTGCAAATATCCTAATATAATTAACTTTAAAGCTTCTCCAAACCTGGTATCCCAAACCTACGTAGTCTGAAGTTCATAGCTAATCCAACATTGTTTGGTATTGCCTTATCATTTTTTTGTATCTGAGGATACCCATTTTACACTTAACTATTGACCGCTACAGTTTTGTGGACCACAATAGTAGTAACTTTCTATCTTTCCCAATAAGATATTCCAGATTCACGTTGTTTAGAGTTTCTGTTTTGTCTAAAATTGTTTGGTATTTTGGCTTATAATTTTTTTTATCTAAGAGCAACTTATTTAACATATTAATACCTTATCCGCTATGGCTTCTTTTTTTCCCAATTTGCTGTCTTAGATCATCCAAGTAGTCTAGAGTTTCTGGAAAAATTGTTTGGTTTTCCTTTATAATTTTCTGTGTCTGAAGTCATTTAATTTGACACCTCAATACTTAAGCCGCTAAAATTTTGTCCGCCAGAATAGTAACATCTTCTTATCTTTCCAAATCTAGTATTCCAGATCGTATATGCATCTAGTTTGACACCTTTGTATCTTAATCATTATGAATTTGTTAACTAACACAATTATTTTTTTGCTCTTGTTTTGGTACTACCGATTTAGCTAGTGATATAAACATTGTAGACTGTCTGATATTTTATTTCTTGCGTTTTTAAAAGCGGTAATTGTCCCTTCAATGTTTTTGACTACAGAGCAATTGTTTTACTGTGTCCAGCAAAAGGTTTAATTCATATAGTTCTAGTTTAAACAACAAAAAGCAAAAACCATTTAGCGTTGGAGTCTTTAAACTATGAAACCAAACAAGTTGTTTGTTTTATTGATGTAGTGTAAATGCCTACCCCCCTCTAAGTAAACTTAGTATTAGTTAACTGATTAATATATTGCCATGCACTATTTTTTTATGTGCTTCTTTATTACTTAAGGTTGTGGCCACATTTTACCATATTTATTCGTATCGGCGGACATGTGAAACAAATGTCCGACGTTTATACCTTTCTAGTTTTAGATATTGCGTAATGTTAATTGATCTTAGCTTCTCAATCCGTTCTTCTATTATCAAGAGCAGAATGCGCAATGTGTGACCAAGGTATGCGCTTTTCTTTTTATAATAATGAGCAGTAAAGATTTTTTGTTTGTTAATTTTTTAAAGAACAGATTTGTTTGTACGTTCTTTGTCTAAGGTGTTTTTAGTAACAGTCGGTAAATCCAATTTTAAAAGCTTTTAGCTTGTTTATATTGCTTAGTTTTAAGGTCCATGTCTCAGCTCCGTACAATCTTCTTTGTCAGCCCGTGTTTGTCCACTCCTGGACATAGGCCTTTCCTATACTGTTCCATTTGTCTCTGTCTTGTGCTTTATGGTGCCAATTAAAATGCTTTGTTATTGCTGCATCTTAACAAAATAATTTTTTTGCAACTAAAATTACATTAGTGATACGGCAACTTTAAAAAAGTTAGTCCAAGTTACAGTGTAGCAGTTTTTGGATTTAAGATTGTTTGTGATTCTTTATTTAAAAGACAAGTTTTAATTTGATGTTTGCAATAGTTTTAATGTATTAACTTAAAAAAAATTGCACTTTAAGCCGTGCTAATTGTTCAAATATAGATTTAGGCCGTCTAAATTAAGCAACACAAATTTCCTCAACAAGCCGCCAAAAAGCGTTTTTGTAAGTTCCTAAGCTCAAACAGTATAGCGCAGAATTGATAAGTAACAATAATATATAGTGCATCAAAGGGCCAAATAGGCTTTAGCAACACAAAAGAACAAAGCAAATGAGTGAGTAAAAATTAAAGCTTCCTGCGGTTGACCCTCGATAGTTATCTTTTCTAGCAATTTTTATACTTTTATACTAAAATGTCTCTAAGTATGTGCATTTTTGCTTACGTTAGTTGCAGCGTTTTTTACTGTGAGCAAGCCAAAAGAACTTTTACTTCTTTTACTACCCGGCTCTGTAATACGTTTCTGAAATGCTTTGTGGCACGTCTTGTAGTCGGTGTCCAAGGTTTTGCATCATTTGCATATAACTTTTCTCCAATTGATAATGTTTTCCAATTTAGCTTAGTTTAATAATCGTTTAAGCAATTTAAACTATATTCCTACAATTTTAGTTAAAGTGTTGGCCATCATCTGCTCTGTATGTCTCAGGTTAACTAAAAGACCAAGCTTAACCAAAAAACTAATAGACATTTTCACAACCAGTGACAACAAATATAAACTATACTTTCTGTTTTTAAACTACTTAAATTTTGGCCTACAAAATTAAAGTGTCGAGCATGTATGACGTTTAGATACTTCAAAAATATCAGCTCCAGCTAAAAGTTTAGTTTGACTAAACTAAATAATCAGTTGTACAACCAGAGACAATAAGTGTGAAAACTACGATACTCTGTTTCTGCATTCTAACCATTAATTTAAAATATTTAGCACGTTTAACGTTTGCAGATATGAAAACATTAATTCTAACTAGAACAAGACGTATTTTGACTAAAAAAAATCAGCACGCAGTTGCACAACTAGTGACAACGTGTACAACACTATGCTTCCACACCCCAGCCCTAAAAGTTAAAATATCTATATGTATGTCATCTGCAAACTTCAGAAACATTAACTTATAATTTTTAATTAAAACAAAACTAAATTTAAAAAAAAATACAAAGCATCTTAAACAAAGTAAACCAAAATGATCATCTTAAGATAGAAGCCATTATATTTCAAAAAAATGCTTTTTATTAAAAGTAAAACCTAACAACAGACAAAAGATTAAAAAAAAAAACAGTTAAAATAATATCTACAAAAGATGTTGACTACTACGACTAAAGAATAACAACATCAAAACTCGTGGTGCCGCATGTAATCACCTTTGGTATTGTAAAAAAAAATCAAATCTTGCAGCTAGAATCTCACTATAATTAAAAAAAAAAACTAAACTTTAGGTATCATCTAAAACAACAAACAAAGAATCTATAAACCCATAACAGGACTTAATTGGCCAATTTATAAACTACAAATTTGCTAGTAACCGCTGTGACGGCCACTAGACCATATCCAGGATTAGGCCGCACCCCCTTTGCTACCCGGCACAGCCAATAGCGCCAGAGTAGGGGAGTATAAATCAAATCCATTTTTGGCCAAAAGTCAGTTGAGACCAGACGACCAAAGCAGAAGTAACGACCGGTTTTACCGTAATCATACTCTTTAGAACTTATGGAACCTAAACAACGTAACCTTCGCAAACAAATATCTATGAAAACCGCTATGCCCACTGACAACCCTACCGACTTCTTCGACAAACCGACGCCTGCACCGGGGTGTAATTACACATCCACCTCGGCTTCAATCCAGCATTGCACTCCCGACTGGATGGTTTATCCCCCATCCGGTCATTGCACGGGAACCGCTGGCCACCCTTTCTCATCCTTCTCCGGTCCATCCCGTGGACTTCAGGTGCTTTGGCAGGATCCCGCATTGATCTCCTGACAGAAGCATCGCGGCCTTACACTCCCGACGCGTGGGTGTATTATCCCATTAGAGCCGCTTCCTACACCTCAATAACCGCAACAGCGACCTCCACCGAGACTACAAGTCATCTGGTGAATTCCGCCGTCACTCCCCAGGTTCAACCCTGGGGATGTGCCGGTAACAAAATGGCGCCCAACGTGGGGCAACTAAGGACATGGTGTCCTTACTCCACGCAAATGCTTGTTTTGCTCACACACCAATTGAGTGTTTTGGTCAGGGATCCGGACAACAAAGGGTCACGTGCTCTGACTCCGCTTACACACCACTTCAGTGTTTTGGTCAGGTCTTCGGACCACATGACCACCATGACTAGGAGCTCTGCCTCCGTTCAACCTGAACGATGTTTTATCGTAACCGGACAGTCGCTCCGACGTTTATGACAACCGAATGATTGATCCAACTAAAGCCAAACTCTGGGCCAAACAACCGACAATCAATCAAGCACCGGTTAACTTGCATGCAGGCTATCCGCCCGCACAATGCTCACATCTTAACCTAGTGCCGGCCACAGAGCCATACCACTTCCAGGCACCGACAGAGCCGTTTCCAGTAACCATGCAACAGCTAGCTACACACCTGGCTCAAGTATAGAAAAGCACAAAGGAAGTGGTAGAAGTACCCACTTTCAGCGGCAAACCACACGAGGACCCGGAATCGTATTTCCGCTGCCAAGCTACGAGCAAAGCAAGCAGAGAATACTTCTAAAATATAACAACCCTACGTTATTACGCAAGCACACTCACGGGTAACGTACATCAATCCAAGGAGCCGGTGGAATACTGCTTGCGGAAGCAGGCAGCGTTATACCAGCGAGTATACCCGCAACAAAATACCACGCAAACGGCGAACGCATTAGTTACCTGGATTGACCCTCAAATACAACAAGCCCTAGAATTGTTATGGTTTCAAGACTTAGAACAATTAATTCAATATGCCAGCCAAATAGAGGCAAACATCAAACACCGCCAAGGACTACGCTCTAACAACAAGCAGGACGTTTCAAAGAAACAAGAAAAGGGCCGGACAGAATTAAACTCCACCGTTCTACCGGCCCCTCTCGCAAAAACAACGGAAGAAAACATTCTTAAACACAGCGTAGAGTTTATGGGACCACCAACTCAGCTACCGCGAGTGGTGGTAACCATCGAAGATCAAGAACACATGGCCTTAATAGACTCCGGAGCCAGCCGCAACTTTACCAACTTGGCATTAAAGTGATTCAAATCTATAACAACGTCAATAGCCCAAGCCACCAGCAAAGTCAACATAACATTAACCATATGCGACAACACCAGTCAGGCGTTTTTTCTGGTAGCACCAAAAGTAGAAAAAACAGTCATCTTAGGTTACTGGAGAATGGCGCAAGCTTGTTCTACACCAGAAGGTGTATGCACTTTGGAAAAAGCAAGAGGGCAACCGCATTCAGGCAAGGGGCAGAGAATAGGAAATTTGCCAAGATGCACCCAACACCCCCGGAAGGGATGCCGACCCAACCGGAAATGGCAGACCTTGTACGAGCCTTCTTAGCAGTGTTTGCTGATAACGTGATGCTTACCACCACTTGCACGATCACGCATAAAATTGAGCTGCAAGATCAAACACCAGTTCGTGCACCTCGTTATACGTATAACGTTCATAAAAAAGCCATCATACTGAGACAGGTCAAAGATATGCTCTCTACGGGAATTATAGAGAGAAGCACTAGCGACTATTATTCGCCAGTAGCGTTGGTAACAAAGAAAGACGGATCCTCACGGTTCTGTATGGATTTCCAAAAACTGAATGATGCTACTAGACAAAGCCGCACCTTTGCCTAAAATACATAAAACCCTTAAAGGTTTTGGAAGAGCTAAGGTATTCACCAAAATGGACTTAATTGGCAAATTCCTTTAGAAAAAAACCATTGCCATTACACCACCTTTGCAGCACCAGACGGTAGAACATACCAGTTTTGCTTCATGAAGTTTGGCCTAAAAAACGCCTTGGCCTCATTTCAGAAACTTATGTCAAAAGTGTTGGCAGGCTTACTAGGGGAGTTTGTGCTAGTCTACTTAGATGATATTTTGGTCTACTTAAACACTTACGAGGAACACGTTCACCACCTCCAAAAGGTTCTGGAGCGCCTACAAGAACATGGTCTCACGTGTAAATTAAAAAAATGCGAATTTGCTAAAACCGAAGTTGAATACTTGGGGCATAAGATCACCTCAGCAGGAAACCAACCCTTACAACGTCATCTGACATAAATTAAATACTATGCTCGACCCACTAACAAAACTAAATTACGCAGCTTTTTGGGATTATGTACTTGGTTACGTAAATACATCCCGGACTACGCTCAAATGGCAACTCCACTAATGGAAATGCAAGGTAACCAAAAACCGTTTATGTAAGATGATACGTCTGAAGAATCGTTCCAGCAGATTAAACGCAGCATTGACCAACCTTTACATCTTGCAAGACCGCAACCAGACTTGCGATTCGTGTTGCAAACTGACGCATCCAAAGCGGGTCTTGGCGCAGTGCTTTATCAAGAAGACGGTTTTTGCAAGCAGATTATATCGTACTCAAGCGCGAAACTGACAGACCCCCAAACCCGATTCTACTCAAAGAAATTGGAATGTCTTGTCATAGTATGGGCCATCAAAAAATATAGCTAGTACTTAGAAGACGAACCGTTCACCATACGTACAGATAACCGAGCTTTAGTATGGTTGTCCAACTCCACAGACAGCAAAGCTAAATTTAACTCAATGGTTGTTAATTTTGGCTGAATTTACGTTAACATCAAACATACCATCGGCTACATAAACTTACTACCAGTCTCGGAACCCTGGCAACAAGATAGTTATGAAGGAAGTCAATGACACTAAACGTATGTTACTACCAAAAGGCAAACAAACCGTACAAACACCAAGCTTGAATGTTATATACCAACGCCTAGGCAGACAATACCAAGTTGACCACAACCGCATCAACGTATTAGCTACCAAAACTCTCGCAGAGACATCCAACGGGCGCAGCGAGACAGCCCGTTAACGCAAGAAATTATTCGGACATACTGAGAATACCGGGCAGAATCAGAAGAACTCAATCCGGACCAACACTACACCATAGGTGAACAGGGAGAACTACTACGCACCAAAGCAGGTTAGAACCAGTTAGCGGTACCGCCGCAAGCTCAACGGAAAGTCTTAAAAATTTACCACTCTTAAGAAGCCGCCGGACACCCGGGTAGAGAAAAAACCCTTGCAGCCATTATTGAAGCATATCACTGGCCTAAAATCAGAAAAGATACCCGCAAGTTCATACGTGAGTGCCTGATTTGCACAAAAACCAAGCGAGAAGCACCGGTTTCGCCGGCACCGTTAAATCGAATCGATCGTACTGTTGCTAGAGAAAAATCTATTTCACAGGTTTGGCAGCAGCAAGCTATTCCAAGATGCAACCAAACGCTGGCAAGTGATACATTATACGACCGTAACGTACCATCCACAAACTAACCCCGTAGAGAGGAGGCATGCGGAACTCAAGAAAAGCATCCGCATATTGACTGAACAACATCCAAACAAACAATTGGACAAACTTCTACAAACGGCAGTTTACCATAATAACCGCCGGACCAACGCGGCAACAGGACAAAGCTACAGGAAACTTCTGTAAGGCAAAAATTTACGTCAACCAGGCAAATGGGACAAACCCAAACAACAAACACTCAGGCCAGACCTAGACACCAGGTTACAAAACGACTGACAGCGACAAGCCACATACAAGGAAAAAAGGTATCCACGTTAACAAAATGCGGCGCACCAATAACAACCAGGTGACATGGTGATGGTAAATGGTCGAGCCAAAGGGTTTAACAACAAATGGACGGGCCCAAAAAAGCTATTTGTCACGTCGGGCTCACATTGTTTTTGGGTCAAAAACCGACAGTACCATCCGCCAACCAAAATTCTTGGTTGACTTAAAACTGGCACCACTTACAGTAGAAAAGAACATTACTTCACCACCGGAAGAAAGGGCAAACTTTGCCAAACCACCAAAAGTTGTTCCGCTTGAAGGAGATGGTGAGGATTGTGACGGCCACCAGGCGGCGCCACTAGACCATATCCAGGATTAGGCCGCACCCCCTTTGCTACCCGGCACAGCCAATAGCGCCAGAGTAGAGGGGTATAAATCAAATCCATTTTTGGCCAAAAGTTAGTTGAGACCAGACTACCAAAGCAAAGGCAACGACCGGTTTTACCGTCATCTTACTCTTTGGAACTTATGGAACTTAAACAACGTAACCTTCGCAAACAAATACCTACGACGACCGCTATGCCCACTGACAACCCTACCGACTTCTTTGACAAAACGACGCCTGCACCGTGGTGTAATTACACATCCACCTCGGCTTCAATCCAGCATTGCACTCCCGACCGGATGGTTTATCCCCCATCCGGTCATTGCACGGGAACCGCTGGCCACCCTTCCTCATCCTTCTCCGGGTCCACCCCATGGACTTCATGTGCTTCGGCAGGATCCCGCATTAATCTCCTGACCGAAGCATTGCGGCCTTACACTCCAGACGCGTGGGTGTATTATCCCACGTGTCATTGCACGGGAGCTGCTTCCTACACCTCACAAACCGCAACAGCGACCTTCACCAAGACTCTAAGCTAACACTACCTTGGCCGCGCCAGAAGCACTGTAACCCAATTTTAAATTATAAAAGTTTACAATAATGATTTTCTATGTAAATTTAACTTTATCTCCCGCATGTTCGCATGTTGTATAAACCCAAACTGTTAACAAAAAATATGTGAAATCGTCCGTCAGTCCTCTTTAAATTAATAGTAATTGTGGCACTGCAATTAATTTTTGTTTAAGGTAAAATAGTAACTAAATAGGTTAAAAAAATCTGACAAATCCGTTATCTTAAAATTTTATTTCCAGTCTGCCTTTTTCTGATCTAACTCAAGATTTGTGTGTGTAAAAATAAGAAAAGTTTAAAACAATAAAATAAAAAAAAGCTCTCCCGGTAGCTCTTTCTGTTGTGTGAGTGTATAGACTAAAAATACTTCCTGTTAAAAATAAATACACAACAAAAACAACGCAGCAGAAAAATACATTTTTTTCAGAAATGCTCCAACAGAAGAACATTTGCATAATCAGCACATCGTAGTATTTTTCTGCAGCGTGTGAGACGGGTCACGTGTTTTTTTGCGTCAGCTTTGTCGTGCACTCACTTTTAACAAGAAGCACTTTTGTTCTATTCACTCATACATCACCAGCAACTGTCTCATTTTTCATCCCATTTTGTCCAAGTTTTTAAGTCTTTTTTTCTCTTACACATACACAAACTCTTATGGCTGAAACCCACAATGTGAAAACGCCACCAATAGCGCCCACTCCGCACACGCTATTGTTGTTGAACGTACATTTGAGTGATTATTCAACTAAACCAACCAGATGTACATCATATCCCTTTGTATTCCTATATGATAACTTTAAGAACACAGATACCAAACAATGTACGTTCCATCTAGCAAAACAAAAATGACTTATATATATTTTTCTACAAAACTTTGTAACGTTCAATCATATCTACAAACAGTTAATGCTTAGTCTAATAGTGCATTCTAGTGCATTGTCTTATGATGCTACAGGAGGATGCTCAGAATTTCATAGACTGACACCGGCCACTAACAAAACAGTAATGCACGAAATAGGTAAGACTAAAAAAGCAATACAACAATAAACAAAAAGAAAATCCTAAAAGAAAACAAACATAACATTCTTAAACTAATGATACAAGAAAAAAATTTAAAACAAGATGGATTGAAAGAGAAAGAATATCGTAGCTTTGCAACCTAAGAGATTGGTTTGGATGCACATCTGCCAAGCTATTCAAGGTAGCAGTCAACAAGATCTGCATAATGATGGTTTTCAATCTCCGATAAGAGGGAAAAATCGTTTGTACTTTTAACTATTAAAATCTTTTGATTATTTAACTAACTAAACTGAGGAATTTTCTTATAGTTTGGAAACTTGCCATAATTTTATTATTTACCTAGTTTCATTTAGTTTATTTACTTATCTCATATTAAATTGTGTAAGTTCGACATCTGTTAGCAAGTAAAATCTGTTGAAATTCCTTGGAAAGCAAGGGTTGCTTGTGCGCGTGCAGAGCGAGAAACTTGTATTCTAAATTGTGCATGCCGCGCGTGTACCTGACATGTTTATAAATGCGCATACATTAGACAAAAGCCCCAGAAATTATAAAACCATTACTGCATCTATACATTAGGGAGTCAGACTGTGTCGGTTTGTTCATAACCCTTTTCCCATGCACGCCGTGCTTCTTGCTCCTACTCAATGCACGTGCCCATTCAACTTTCAGTAAAAATACGTGCCCCCGCAAATTTTATCAATAAAATTTAACTGAATTTGTTTTCGTTAGTCTCGATAGTTTTTCGTTTGTTTTTCCAGGCCGTGCGTATCACGATAAATTTCTACAGAGAGTTTTCTATATATTGTTGAAATAGTAGGCGTGACGTGGCTAAGGGACGTGGTATAAAGAATGAAATCTTTAAACCCAGCAAATGCGAGAACTTCATGTCCAATTTTTCATACTTAGAAAGCCCCACTGGCACATGCAGTGGACACTACGGGGGCCGTCTGCTCTGTTCTCCACTTGGAAATCAATACGACATCCAACCGCTTCAACAATCGTTTCTCTAACTTTTTACTGCTACCCGAATGTGTTTCATATTTCTTATTTTATATACTATATAAACTGCGACAAACTAATTGCACCTGAAAAAACTAACTAATTTCAGTTCAAAATAAACCATTACATCCAAAAATTAATATTTATTTAATAATAAATTCTAATATGAGATTGCCAAAACAGTTAATAATTTACGATGATTCTTAAACAAAGTTAACTACATCTTGCTGACAATAAACGGACTTTTATTTATATAACGCCCAATTTTCTGCTGAAAAATTTAGCGGCGGCAACAAATAAAAGTGCTTTTATTATTTTATGGTTGACATATTTACTGTAGGATTTTTATGACGGACTTTATGCTCTTTTATTTAAGATATTTTTAACGCGAGCCGCCGGCGCGTTCCTATTTCTCCGCGCATTTTTTTACGACCACCGGCTTCCGCATACACCTTCATCACCAGTGGCATATTTACGATTGCCTCCAATATCCATATCGTTTTTATTTTCAAAAATATATAAAGGTTACAAGATGATAAGAAAATAGGAGATCTTATATGAACCAAAATTTATATTTAATGTTTTTGAAAGAATAATTGGATGTGAGGATAGTCTTTATGAACTAAGTCAAAGTTATATACTCATGTAAGTTGCCACTATAGTATTTAGAGAGGAGAAATAGACAACTTAGGAAAAAATATATCACAATATTTTGCGCTGAAAGTAAGTATTATTTATTTTTTCAAGCATGTAGTGGTTTGCTGTTAAGTTTGTCTTTTACAATTGTTGTTTAATAAGTTGTTTAAAAAAGTTTAACTCAAGTGTTCAGAAGTTCATTTAGTGTGTAACCAAATATTGTTTAGTGAGAACCATCCTTACCCAAATAAGATATAGTTATGGATAAAATATAGTTTTGAATAGGTAGATTTTTAATTTTCATTCTTTCAATAAATAACGTAGCGCCTAGAATACAGCAAACCAGATTTCCAATTAGCAAACGGGCCATCAATAACCACTCCCAAAGAAGTTAACTGTATTATCTAATCAATCATATAATACTACCACTATTGTTTATAAGTGGAATAAAGAATTGGAGAAAATTTTAAAAATAAAACAATAACACTGTCAAAACTATTAAGACATCATTATTTATCTTACTAGCCAGATATCCAAAACTTTTAGGTTTATAGTAAAAAAATCAAACCCGGTTGTCAGAACTGGAAGAATTAATTGATTCAAAGTATGTCAGTGCAGAATCAAAACCCTCTACCGCAAATTCAAAATTAAATATATTGAATTACAAATAAATTGAACGTCAAACGCTTTACTGATCTCTTATAAATTGGCAATTCATATTTTTTAAGTAACTGTGAATTAGTCTTAATACATTTTTTAAACGTAGTGAAAAATTACGCGTAACAGTCATGTTTTAGGCGGCAACTACCTACTAAGTCAATAAGCAAGTATTTTGCGACAATAATAATCTTATACGTATGTCTCTCAACTCCCGTCTTAGATGGAATAAAACTTTATGTTATTTGTCAAAATCTACATCCGTATTTTTTCAATGGTATAGATTTTGCAGAAAAAAGTTTTATAGAATAGATACTTAGCAAGTCAAGTTCAAGTCAACCAATTCAGCCTTAAAACTAATGCATTTTTTTTTCTAAACTCTACAGGTGTAGGTTACCGTTTTTCAACGTGCTTCAAAACAAACAAAAAAGAATTTTGTTCCGGTTCTGGAGCATCAGGTGTTATAAAAAGGAATTGTCAATAATGCAAAAACGCAAAAAAAACAAAGAAACAAAGTATTTAAACGTTTTTAAACTTTAAGACGCCAGAAAGACTAGAGCGCAAAAGATGGTTAGTCGACTGTCAGCAGCTGACTTGAGTACATCCCAAGAAAACACCGCAGCCATACCTGACTGCAGCAACTCGAAGAAATACTGCAATTTTTATTGTCACCGATCAAACCAATAACTTTGTTTCAAATTCAAAATTTCTTACAGCATAGACTAGGACAACCTGACCGACAACAAGATCCTCCAACTGATGTAGCAGCTAAAAAAATAAGTAGGAGATAGAAGAACAGCTCAACAAAATCAACGTCCTCAAAGCATACATCTTGTTTTTAGGGGAAGACCAACATGAGACAATTGACGCCCACAAAAAAAAAATTAAAAAAATTGTCTAAACCAGAAAGAAACCTATTGAAAATCAAATAAGACATTACAACTAGCGCAATACTAAGTTGCCCACTCAACTCCAAAAAAACTGACCTTTACGGCAACCACGGTTCAAACTAGCAAACCAGCAAAAACCTCGGCTCAGGTTGCTTTTAAGAAACGTGCCTCTAACCCGATGAAACCTGCATCTTAAAAAAATAGAACTGTACCAGGACTGCAATGTTGACACCCGCTATCAAACCTTACCCCAAAAAAAAAAAATTCATCCTGGTTAAAAGCAAAAAAAAAATACAACAAAATTGAAGGAGAAAACGTATGAAGTTACTTTGTCTAACAGCCCATCAGCACATGTCGTCCGATGTTTTCAGCGCCACTTAAACCATCTGCCACCAAGCAAAAAAATCAAGCAATTTTGGTACAAGTACTAGCACCTTAGGTTTTTCCTTAAATCGGTTTATCAAAAGTTGTTGGCAACGTTCAAATCAATCAACGTAGCTAATGTACTTAGTTGATACGGTGCAATATGCCATTGTTGCCATCCGTCCGATTTTGGCAAGTAGCTACATGCGTTGCATGCATTAGGCCGCACACTATCCAAGACAAGAGCTGTCCAGTTTAACAGAAACTGAGAGCAAACCGCAACAGCCAAGCCCGTCTAAGCACTTGCTCATTAATAGCAAACTCCCAACGCTTGTAATGAGCAATCTTATGCGCAAACAACAAAATTGTAGGTACCCAACAACCACTGTTACAACCTTGACTCCAACACTAAGAACCATTGCTAGCTAGCTATCTACTAGATCATTCGACGCACTTAATCTCACACTATAGAAAACAACATGGACACTAAAGGCCAAAATAGCGGCAAATTTGTCCATCAAAAGCACCAGCTTAGGAAGATGATAAAACGCCAGGCATCTATGTCTTTAGTCCTGTCGACAGCAAAATGTACCGACAACAACACCGCAACTAAGTATAATTTTACCCTCCATCTTCTCCCAAAAAATCCAAAATTTTTTACAATGTTCTAGCCGCTGTAAACAATGTCATATTCTCGATCAAAATCATCAAAAATACCGCTTACCTACCTACCTACCTACCTTTGCATAACCTAGATAAATACACCAGCCTCACTGCAGATGACTTAAAGAACTTGTATCACTTACACCCTCCAACATCAAACGTCGACTCAACAAAACTTCTGTCCCCCAACCTTCTTATGCGTATTAAAAAACGTATATTTCAACATAACTAACGGACAAACCCACAACCGCAAGCCACATAAAAGACGTTCTTGACAATACTAAAGACCGTCAACTCAAACGCAGTAGTAACTACAATCAACCTAAGCTATACCACAGTCCGGTACTACTAAAGTTACTTGAAAGAAGTCTGGAGAAAGGCAAAAATTTGTTATACGGACGGATTAGATTCTCTTTTCTCAATGCCCAAAAAATAGCAATGGTAGCCTGACCCCAGTACAAACGGCTAAGGACATCAAAAAAACCGTTGCAAAAGCTTCTAAAACCTTTCAGGTTTACGTCAATAATCCTCTAGAATTACCATAAGAAACAAAAGCATTGATCTAATCAAGAAATACCAAACATCAATGGCAAAAACGAGATCTTAAATTGACTTTACAACAAAGTTTGAACGTCCATAAGGGAGAACAAAAACCAGTGCAAGAAAAATACGCTAGAATCTTTCACGGAAGACAAAAATCCAATGTGGAGGATTTACAAAACTTTTAGGAGCAGACGAGTTCCCGATTAATCCAAAATATTTGCAGACAGCCTCAAACTCCAATACGCCAATTTATATACCAATTATACGGATCTGGAGCAGAACAAATAAGTTCGAAAAAAAAAACAAAAATTTCCTAAAAACCGCTAACAATGACACTACACTAGACAGCATTAGACCATTTCAAATCTAAAAATTATTAAAAAATTCAAATCCCGTTCTGCCCTGGTCCAGATAAAATTTCCAACAAAGCTTTCAAATTGTTCTTGCATTAAACAATAATAGCTCTAACTAATATTGCAAATGACATTCTTTGCACAGAGCGTTTTCCGTCAGACTAAATAGGCTTGCAAGTAGTCAACTTAAAAAAACCTAGAAAAAACAAAATAATTCCTTACAACTATTGACCTATAAGCTTACTATGTACCTTAAGTAAGATCATAGAAAATGTGATCTTGGATATCATTCAAAAGCACACAGATTTGAACAATCTTCTCCCCTCCCACCAACATGGGTTTCAGATGGGGACACTCAAGCGTGCACCAAATGGCGGACCACATTGTCGAAGGTTCAGATAAAAAAGGTGGTTGTTTTTAAGTTAAAGAAGCTTTTAACAAGGTCTGGCACAAGAAACTGCTTCTAAAGCTAATTAAACAAAGGTTTCCTCTGCGTGTTATAAAACTGCTAGTCAAACTAGCAAACTATATCTCTACCTCACGGAAGATCCAGGCTGTAGTTCTTTAAAACTCCATTCTTTTGCCGCACTTTTTTAACCTTTACGTAGCTGACATGTCTTCAAAAACTATGCATGGGGTTAAAATGGCTCAATATGATAACGACACAGCACTTATCTATTCCGCAAAGTCAACCAAACTGATTACCTTTTGCCACCTCCAATCTGGAAAATTAAATAAACAAATGGCACTTCAAAGTAAACCCAGAAAAAAGCAAGGCCGTTTTCTTCAGCGTTAATCACTTACTCCTTATGAAAACGTCATCTTGACGTTCCCATACCGTAGTATAACATTGCTGCAAGTATCTTGTGGTAATCTTTAACAAAAGATTTTATTACAAACCTCATATAGAATTGCTACTAGACAAAGCTAATATGGCCAAAACTCTACTCTATCCAATCTTTAGCCGGAACAGCGGCATGTCGTTTTGGAACAAAACCCGGCACCTCAAACGTCTTGTGGCATTCTAAAGCAAGACTTTGCAGATGCTTACTAGGGTTATGTGGTTTGTTTATAATTTGCACATTTGGACTGACCTCAAGATTTTTCTACTAAAATAACACATTAAAACTTTGGGCAAAAATACTTCAAAAACCTTACGGTTCATTTCAATCCTGATCTGGCAAGATTTGACAAACCAGATAAAAAAAAATCTAATTACAAACAACCAGTGAACTCTATAGTAGCCAAATTACTTCTTACATAAGTGGGTAAAACCACATCTAGAACAAAATCCAAAACCTAACCTATAGGGCGATCTCTTAAACACAATTCCTACATACACATCTTTAATCGGAAATTTTTGAACTTCCAAGCAATTCCCAGATTGAGTGAAGTTTAAGAAAGTAAATCCGACACGTCCTAAAAAACAAAAGTCTTTAAAAGGTTCCTTTTTCAACACGACAAAAAAAAAAACATAACGTACACTAACGTTGTTCAAGCCTTAGTAAAAACCGGGTTTGAAATAATAAAGGTTATCCGCACAAATTCTTTGCTACTAAACGCTTCACTTCATTAATGCGAATAATATCCGCAAACCACTTATAGCTTAATTATTTATAAACCCCTTCAATGCCCCCGTTGTTTCAGATTCTACAATTTACGTGACTCTTGTCACAACCCTATTATATGTGGCACTTGCGTAGGACATCAACCTACCCGCACGTAGAAATCTACCGTTCTCTAATGCACCCTATGCAACTCTACCAAACATGCCATTTCCTACAAATGACCTGCCCTCCCTAATACCCTTTTTTCAAAAGTTTTAGTAGTACTTTCTAAAAAATGTCGACAAACTAACCGACTTAGTAAAAATTAACATATTGCGGTTTGTGATGCTGGACCTCTTTCCAAACAAAAGGACATCGTAAACCGTTACACATTGCAATGCTTCTTCTAACACTATTCTACTATAAAGGTAACACTGTATACATTACTTGTAAAGCTAAACCATAATGGCTAAACAATCCTTAATAATTGCTTCTATAAATACCTGTGGGTGTACGCGCAAATGTGGATTTATCAAAAATCTATTCAAAACTGACAATCGCAGTTTAAAAAACAAACAAGTTCAGTTTAGTCAGTTAGTTACCAATGAAGCAGTCTAAAAATTTAATTGGTTGAATGAATTATTTCCGATTAACTAATTCAGCATTTTTTTCCAGCATGGATCCACCAGCTGATTCCGCCACCTACAAACTGACGGATAACTAAATGTTGGCCTTTCTCTGCGTCAAGTTTCAAAAGATCTAGACTTATCTAAAAAAGCAGGAAAAAGAGATTATTAAGATAGTTGAGATAACTCATTCACCGGATCGACTGCGTAGTTGATGACATTTGTCAGAACCAGTACAACCTTGCAGATATATTTCTTCAAAGACATCACTAACAAGATTTAAAAAAACGTAACTGTCACAAGCGCAAAATATAATTTGCTCATGGCTAGGCAATCCATCCAGCCAGCCCATTCGCCGGTAACACCGGCTCCGATCTCTACCGCTGCGATTAAGAAATCTATTAATTCTTTTCCAGCTAAGACAGCAATGCTCCAGCTCATCAAAACCTTTGATGACCTGTCCCAGACCTCCCTCAAAATGCCTGCCGCCAACCAGATTACTCCTCTAAGGACAAAAAACTCACAAAGCTACAGCAGGATAGAAAGGTCAATGCCGTCAAGGATGCCCAGAAAAAAAAAAGGTTTACTGTTGTCATTTACAACAAATCAAAAAAAAAAGTAAGGGGTACATTTTTCAATTTTAACATTATTAAGCCATGAGCCAGCCTTCCAGGTCAGCCGTCTTAAGCGTCATCGTTAACCCTCAAAGCCAGAAAGTCCACGTCCCGGCCGGCTAACAAGGCCAAGACGTCCACTTCTGACACAGTCTTTAAGTTTCCTTGCCCCTCCTACAAACCCTCCATCTCAATTAGCATTCACTTCCCATTACAATATAAATAAGATTCGTAAATCCTAACTTGTTAGCGACGACAATGATATGTACTATTACAAATACCAATTAGCGTCAAAAATAACGCTAATATACGTTGTCAGAAACATACCCGACTGCATTATGACTGAAGTGGCGCAGGCAGAGTTATTGGCTCTGGGGTATTTTCCGCTATCTATCAAACGCATAGAAAGGATAAAAAAACTACCCATGTTTTACGTTCAATTGCAGCAGAATGAGCAAAACAAAAAGTACCTGTCATTTGCAAAGCTTTGCAAACTCACCGTAAACGTTGAAGTTTCACGCAAGTCCAATGCCACCGTTGCCAGCGTTATGGCCACATGGCCACATCTTGATGCAATTCCCCATACATATGCGTTAAGTGCAAGCCCATCTCAACTCCACGTGCAAATTTAACAAAGAATCAGAGCATGCACATCGTGCAAGCGGCCGCACACAGCAAGCTATAAAAGTTGCACAAACTACATCAAATTGAAAGCAAGCCTATCATCTAAGCTTCATTCCAAAGCACCTGCATTTCAAAAGCAAATTTTCGCTGCTTCCCGGAACATTTCCAAAGCAAGCACGGAGCAATCTTATGCTTAGGCAATAGAAATCAGACGCAAAAAACTACTCTTTTAGTATTTCTTCCTCAAGCAAGTGACGCTAAAAAAATATTATCTTTAGCACATTTTCTAAGTTAGTTCTAGATACAAACTATGCTTGTTAGTCTGAATTTTCAAAGATAATCGGGTTTTTATCAAACACTATGCACCGCCTATATGGCTGGCACAAAAACGTGCAATTTTAAGTTTTTAAGGTAGAAAAGTTCTTGCACACAAAAAATCAAACTTTTAGAAATCATTAAATGGGGAGATCTCATTATAAACTTTTTCTTATTTCGTTTAAGCTGGTCCAACCCTACTTTCTCAAACTACAACGGTCACTCTATTATAGACCACGTTGTAATCTCTCTGGACTTGATCTAGACCTCTATTGTAACCTTGTTGCCAAAGTCTCTCCTAACTGCATCACTTGCAACCACATGTTCTTTTTACGCTTTATTTTATTAATTGACCCCTTTAACCTTTCCCCTATTTTTAATATATATTGTAATTATCAAAACAAAAATTGGTTAGCGTTTCAACACGACATCAATATTAGTATCCCAAAACCTCCCTCTGACAACTATATAGACAACGTAGATAGTGCTATCAACGTCTTTTTTGTCGCAATTAACTTTGCCTCTTCTTCCCATATTCCCATCAAACTTTTGTTGCAATTCTCAGAACCCCCTCTCCTAATCCTTTTCCTCATCAGGGAAAAAAACTAAACGTATAGACAACTATTAGAATAAACTTAACGCTAAAATGCACCGTAAAAAAAACTGTTTTAAAAACAAAAAAATGAAAGTAAAAACAAATAAATGAACAGAATAAAAGCCTACAAAATGTAGCTCTATTGCAGAATGTTTAAGATTCCATGGACCGCACGAATAACCAACAAAGAAGTCTTGCGACGGGAAAATAAAAGTCGTGAGCTGTTGACTACAATAAACAAAAAGAAAAACTGCATATTTGGGACATGTCATGCAAAATCAGAAGTACAATATACTACAGCTTATTATTGAGGACAAAATCAAAGGAAAGAGAAGAATCGAAAGAAAGAAGATGTCGTGGCTGAGAAACATAAAACAATAGACAAGACTGAAGACCATTAAAAGTTTGATCCACACTGCCAAGAAGCGCGAAGAGATAAACCATATTGTCGTTAACATCCATTAATGGATAATGACACAAAAAAAGAAGAAAAAACCAAAAAAAAAACCGCTAACCTGGACTAACAAAAGAAAAAAAATTTGGAAACAAGAGGTTCCCATTTTTAACGAGTGCATGTTTTCTAGATATTTTTCTACCAGCCTTAAGCAAGCCCATTCTATCCTAATCTCAAAGCCAAATAAACTTCTAGACAACCCCAATTCTTACTACCCTTAATCAATCCCGTTTCTGATATTTCTGCAACAATCAAGATATCCTCTTTAAATTCTAATTTAAATTCAAAAAAGACGTCTCAACCCGTCACGTTATCTTTAACCTTTTGTCAGACTTGTTCTTTTCTCATATTCTAAACAAGGTGCCCATAAGCTATAAACTAAGTAACATACCCATTTGCTTGAGTGTAAAGTATCCATGAGTTGGTTGTAACTTTGTTCTTCTTAACGAAATAACAACTGACATTCATAGTGTAAAAAACATACAATCTTTGTATAACCAAAGCAGGTAGGCGGAATACAGTGTTTTAAGCCAGCCGTCCACAAATTTGTAAGCAAAGTCCTCATCATTTTGCCCAAGTGTTAGTCAAGAATTAACTGCAATCCCGTTCTTTGAATACAGTGTTCTAAGCCACTCACTCATAAATTATAAACAAAGTGCTTCAACCACCAACCCAAGTGTTAGAACTGGTTTTTATAGTGAGAAAAAATTTTCAATCGTTGGATAACTAACATTTAAATGGACGGGTAAAGGGCAGTATTCTAAACCAATTGCCTATAATTTATAAAATAAGTAAAAGTCTTATTAAAAAATAAATAAATAAACGTAGGTTATTAGTCTGTATGGTAAACAATCAAAACTAATGTTTACTAAATGCAAAGGTATCTAGAAGTTAGACTTGAATCTGGCTCAAATGTTTCTGCGAAGGCAAAACGAGGATTTGAAGAATTGTTGCAAAGAAAGTTGTGCGGATGTTAGTAGTCTATCGTAAGTTGGTGGCAGTGGCAATAGTTGTGACTGCTTTTTTCTTTCTTGCAATATTAATCAATTATGACTGTTGTAAAACTAAACCTTGCAGTAAATTGATGACTTACAATGACAATTTTCAACAAACTTACTTAAAACTCAACTTCCAGTTTGCATCAATCGCCACACTTTTGAACTATAGTCAAGTGGATGCAGGCTCCCTAGATAGTGAAAAAAATGTATGCCAAATAAACGCAGCCTTTATATTCAAAAAATTTGATATCTAAGAAGGATGGTTTATTGTCTGTCTACAAATGCTGTTGCACACAATGATTAATCCAAAGACAAAAAAATTAAAAAAAACTATTTTTATTTGGCAACACTAATATGAAAGTAATAGTAGAGTATACTTCAACACTAGTTTAAAAATAGCTTTTATATTCAATTCACCAGAGCTTAAAATCTATTAAAAGACAACAAAGTATAAAGTTCCCTTACCCCATCTTTATCATACTTCATATATAAATGTGCATCACGCGGTTCTAAAATGCGAGATTTAACACCCTTTGATACCGATCATAATTCGCGCGACGAGAATACGCATCGCCTTATAAAGGACCCCTTAATTTATTCATAATCCGAATTTACCGGCTACCATAAAGTCGAATGTGCAGCGAGAAAGGACCATAAGAATGGGAATTTTCCAGTGCACCGCATAGATAAGGCGGTAAACATTGATAGATATTTACGACGCTGTAAAATCGCGTGAAAAGATATTCTATAACAATATTTTTTATAAAGGGTATCAGCCCCAAGTCCGTGACTAATTGCATGCTCAGGCTGTGGTTAAATACATTACTGATTAATACAATTGTTCCTGTCTGTCAGCACTTTGTCCGAAGGGCTTCTATTACAGAACCCGTCCCTTTATTAGAAGACCCTTCATTGTTTCCCGGAAGAAAATTTATTAAAAAAATCAATTTAAATTCATTGACAGTCGTATTGTGGTACATATAAAGCCCTCAAAATTTGCTTTGAAAAATTAATAATCTCGCGATGGCAAAATTAACGCCAAAATGGAATTTGTTATGAGTGCGACATTGCCACCCCTTGCTTTTATATTAAATATAGAATCCACCGCGCTTTCTACCCCAACACTTTTTAAACAATTTATGCAAAATTTTGCGTCACATAATCGTTCCATGTGTAATTTAAATTAATGCCTCCCGCCGTGTGTGTATGCTATAAATTACTATTTAATAAGGGTATCTATACGGTGCTTATTAATATTTCATAATAATCCCACATGAAGGGTTTCGATATGTATAATAATTATGAATGCGCAAAGCGTGCTTTGATTGGATTTAATCGTTTCATATTTTTTTCAAGTAGATTTTATCTGGATGGATGAAGTCGTTAAAAGTGCGAAAAGCAAATGGCCAGCTTGGGAGTTGTTTAAACATTAAGTTAATGTCTTAAATCTTCCAGCTAACTTTTAGAGTGCCTGGTAATACCGACTCATTTGTTTTATGTCTTCGAATATATTTTTTAAGACTTTAATTAAACGGAAACTATAAAAATTATCAACAAATTACGTTTAACAAAAATTATTTTTATAATTAATTAAATTAAAGCAATATGGCTTCTGAACACAATTATCCCAAAAAACAGTCAACATCATTTTATCATTATTTAATTATACATAATATATAAATTGAAAATTGCGTTTTTATGAGACTTCAAATAATAAACAAGAATATTTTTTTAGTAATCTTGTACAAAATATTATTATCTTTTTTAATTATATTATATTGTTATTTAAGCAATTTTCCTAATAAAGAAATGATTGATTGAAATTTTAATAATCATAAAATAAATCAATTCTTATTTTAAAATATGCATTCATTCAAACAACAAACAAACAACCATCAGTTATCTTTCATCTTTACCAAAAAAAAAAAACGAATACCCACCAGAACTACTATGCTTCGGCAAAAAATCTTACTAAGTTCCAAATACCATTTTTAAAGTACTCAATCAACATTTTTGCAATCAAAAAAATTCAAAAACGTCTCATCTCAAAGTACTAACTCATTAACTTTGAGAAACAACCAAAACTTTTAAAAGTTAATACAACCAAAAGCTTAGCTATATTTATGTCAACTCCAAACTCTAAATTTTAAAGCAGTACGCAGATCAGTATACCTAGTCAGAATTACCAGCAACTAACCACTTCTACTAACAAGTTAAATACCAAGTCAAAATCCTAATAAATTTAAAAGTCAAAGTTTTTACTTTACCAGTAAAACTAATACTAATGTTTAAAAAATTAAAATGTTAGCATTAACTCCTCACGCTGATACCTGCACTTAAAAAAATTCTTACAGCAACATCCGACAAAATTCTGGCTAAGATTACAAGAAAATAAGTTAAAATGTCAAAATGTAAAATAGAACATTCAACGTCAAATATTTGAAACATCAAATTTGTACAAAAGTAAATCAACTGCTCCCACATCATCTGCCAATAAAAAGCAACTTTGCTAGTTGCTCATAATCTGCACTTGGCTCCGGAAATACGTTCCAAAATTCTATAGAGACAAAAACCCATTCATCTATACAAAGATAAAAAAAGCGTTTAAAGTGGTAAAAATAGCTCTAGCTCAACTTTTCCAATTGATTAGACCTTGACCAGGATTAACTGACAAGTGGAACTTGGGTCTTGGAGCCATGTTATTTAAAAAAAAAACAAGCAGAAGCTTCTAGTGTCCTATGTCAAATTTACCAAATCCTAGAAAAAGTTTTACTGAAATAAATTGTGTTTGGCGATTATGTAAGCGGTTTCCAAAAATAAATAAAAACTAAATAACACCATCGACGCTATAGCCAAACTAATCAGGTATTCCTTACTACTGCAAAAGTTTACATTTACAGTCAAACAAACCCCAAAAAGTTCAAAACATTTGATCAAAAAACACGGAAAACAAAATAGTAAACTTTGCTATTGAAGCAAACAAGAGACTCTTGTCACCAGAAAATAATCACAAAAAAGCAACCCAAAAGCATACATGGCATAAAGGGAGATTCCAAGTATATTATGTTTAAAAATTAGTTAAAAACGTTTTTTTAATAAGGTTAAATCTAAACAAGCTCTAGTTTGTAGCAGAAACCAAGGTAAAATTTTGCTAAATTCAATTTTGAATACTTAAGAAAAATACATGTTTGTACTTAACTCACATGACGGTTAGCTTAAGTTTTTATATCTGCTGCTGCGCTTCATTTCAATAATAAATTGTTTGTTTATATGTTTCTCATCCTCATTAAATGTGTTGCTATTTTGTACTAAAACACAATGCGTTAGCTACGTGGTTAGCAGAGAAACACCCAATTTGCCGCAGAAGCTTGGTATGAGACTTGTTCAAAATACTCTTGTGATGTATTTGGTTGCTGTTTACTATGCGGACTGGGTTAGTAAATAACAAACAGTGCTTTTTTTTCAGAAACCATAAACAGTTAGCTTAGAATAGTGTTCCTCACTCACCCGCTCAATCATCCAAAAATTAAATGTTTCTTTTTATTGTAAATGTTGGTTATTCCTTAGTAAAATAAACAAATAAAGTTAAAACTACCTCATGAATACGTTACACTTGGGTTGTACCCCACCCACCTACCTAAGTGTCAATCCAAAAATTATTTTACATTTACTGAAATGTTGATTGTTTCTGGCGCGGGTGTGTTAGGCATTTTGAACTACAAAAAAGAAAGAAAAAACTGAATTGATGCACCCAAAAGCTAACAAAAAAGTACACTTTGCAGAAATCTCAAAAATGATTAAAATTAAAACATTAAGGTTAATACTGAGTATGAAAAAACTTCAAGGCATTTCAACTCAGTTAAAGTTTATTACAAATTAAGCATTTTGCAAAAACTGTTGAACATAGTAAATATTAATCAATTTTAAAAATATTTTTTAGAAAAACATGAAAAAAGTTGATTTACAGAATGTAAAAACTTAAATACATCTTTTAAAATTGTGCTTTCAGATTTATATTTTTTTTTTACTTTGATTACTTTATTTACTTTATTTAATTTTCAAAAATTGTTTAAAAGTAGGAAAAAATAATATTTTCTAAAAGATTTTCTAGAAAAATTAATTTACATAATGTTAAATATTAAAAACACTTATGCAAAAAATGTGTCCAAAGATGCATTTTAGTTGAATAACAAAATTATTTTTTAATGATATTCAAATAAAATAACAAAAGATTATTTACATAAAATAAAAAATTTAAAAATATTTTTTTCAAAAACTGGTATACAGTTTGAGAAATTTGAACAACAAAATTTTTCATAAATTATTAATGATTGTAAAGTTTAATGGATTTTAAAAATATTTTTTAGAAACACATGAAAAAGAGAAAATTATACATTTAAAAACATTTTTCTAAAATTGTGCGCTTGCCATCGGTGAGATGGCTCAATTATAGAGCGTTAGCGTAGCACGCTAACAGTCCGGGGTTCAATCCCCGAATATGACTAAAATAATAACTTTGCTCTTTATTGACCAGGGTGATTCGGAAGTCATCTAATAAGCCGTTGGTCCCATCAACCCCCTTCATACAAGTCGTAAGACTTCTAGGGCAATGTAAAATAGCTGTAAAACGCAAAATAAAGAAGAAGCTGTTTTCAAAAAATGTTAAAAATAGTTAATGTATTATTTTTTTTTTAATTTTTTTTTAGAAAAGCTTAATTATATTAACCATTTTTTGTTAAAAATAGTAAACATTTATACTAAAAAAAAAAAACATTAGTCAGTAGTAACTAAATAACTTAAACTAGAACATTAAAAAAAAAAAAAAATTTCAGATAATTATAAGAACTGACCTACATATATAAAAAAAAAACTATTGCAAACATTGTGCTTTCAGATGCAATTTATTGGTACATCAAAGCTTAACCAAACTCATTTTCAAAAATTGTTCAAAAATAATAAAAATTATATTTTTTTAAATTATTTTTTAAATTGTTATAATTTAAAATATTATTTGCAAAATAATTAAAAAAACGTGCTTTAAAATGCAATTTATTTAAATAACAAACTTAAACTATTAAAAAAAAAAAAAAAAATTAAAAATTAATAAAATTTTTATAAAATTACAAAAAAGGTTAATTACTAAGTAAATCAACCTTTTTTGTAAAAAAATCGTCAAAATTTAAAAAGAATTTAAGAAGTGTTCTCAGTTGTAGTTTTTTTTTTAAACAAAACTGTTAAAAATAGTAAAGAAAATATATTTATTTTTAATTTTAAGATAACATAATAAAAGTTAGTTTAAATATTATATATTTAAAATATTAAATTGCAAAAGTTTTGCTTTCGGATGCAAATTATTATAAGTAAGTATAAAAAAAAATTGTAATAGATTATTTACATGTTAAAATTTAAAACCATTTTTTTCTTAAAATGTGTCTTCAGTTGCAGTTTAATTAATCAACAAAACTTGAGCATTTTTCAAAGTAGTTAAAAATAGCATAAATTACATTATTAAGAAATATTTTCTAAAAAAATTTAAAAAAATTTGCAAAAATTGTGTTTTTAGTACCTAGTAGTTTATTTAAACAATAAAACTGAAACATTTAAAACAAATAAAATTTTTTTTTTTTATCTTTTAAAATACTATTTATAAAAACATACATAAAAACATTGATTTCTATGTAGTCAAAATTTTAACATCAAATCAACCTTTCTTATGTTTTTTGATAAAATAATGTTGATAAATTTTATTTTTTTCTATTTTTAAATTAAGTAATATTGTTGAAATATACTTTAACTAAAGATCTAATTTTTGTAAAAATTGTTTTTAAATAAAAATGATAATTCGCATATTATTATTAACCTAACCTAACTTTTTTATGTTTTTGTAGTAAAAATGTTTATATTGTTTTTTTTACTGTTTAATAACGATTTTTAAAAATTCTGATGATCAACCCCTTTTATATAAATTAATTAAATAAGATGCATCTGATTGTGTTTTCAGTTGCAATTTATTTAAACAACAAAGTTTAAGCATTTTTCAAAAACTGTTCAAAAATAGTATTTTGTATAACAAGAGTGGATAGTATGCCCATATCGCACGAAGACGAATTTGGAGTCCAAACGTCTAAGTGCAATATGGGCATTCCACTCGAGTTGTACAGCTTACTTTTTCTACGACTGAAAAAAATCTAAAAATTATTTTAAAACTTTTCAATTACATTATTTTATATTGAAATAAATTCAGGTTATGTTTGACATCTGACGTTTCGCATAATTATCAAATTCAGAACTACCTATAATTTTGGTTAAATTATGCTGTTCAAATATTTAATTAAAAATGACTTAAAGCTTTATTGTATAACAACAGTTAATAAATAAGACGTTCTTAATCTATTTTTGACATTTTACAAATAAAAAAACTATTTGTATTTAGCGACGTAATCAAATAAACATTGTGATTTGTATTTTTTGTTTTTATGGTTGGTACGGCATATCATATCCACACTAGAGTGTATATATGATACATATCCTTTCAGTTAGGCGTGGATAAAAGTGACAATATATAGAAGGGAGTAGAAAAAGTAAAATTAAAATTTTATAAAAATATTTTTTAAAATAAAATTAAAAAATTGATTTACTTAAAATCAAATTCCCTTAGATACATTTTTTAAACAATTTTTAATAATTTAATTTTTTTAGAAAATTAGAAGAATCTTTCTTATTTTTAACATAATGTCAAAATTTAAAAATATTTTTGCAAAGTTTGTGTACTCAGTTGCAATGTTTTTGAACAACAAAACTTAAAAATTGTAGAAAGTAGTAAAAATTACATTTTTTTTGTGACCGTTACTAAAAATTAAGTAACAAATGTTAAATAATATTGACAGTTACCAGAAGTTTTTTGATAGATAGTAAAACATTTAGATAAATTCTAGTTCATAAGTAAGATTTATAAAATAGTTGACAATTGTTTTATCAAATTGATAATTAGCAGTTTATATAGCAGATTGGTTAAGATTCGAGTTTAGTTTATAGAGTGTGATTCATAGTGAAACCGCGTTTTCTTATTTTTTTTATTCTGTATATTGAAAAAAAAAAACATGCAAAAGGTTAATTTATATAATGTTAAAATTTCAAATCATTTTTTGCAAATTCATGGTTTCAGCTGTTCAAACTACAAAACCTAAACAATTAAAAAAACTGATAAAAAAGTAAAAACCAGGGTCTGGTGAAAGAAATGCAGCGACTGGCACCGCCGATTTAGGGTCGTTGAAGCTTCACAGATGGCGCACAGAGCGACGTTTATTAAATTAAAAATTGCCGCCACATTTGTATTTTAAATTTGACCAATAAGAGCCAACCAGCCAAGGACGAGGACGGGACTTAGTCCGCCATTTTAGGTTATGTTGCAGCTAGCCGGCTAACGTGTGTGTATCATTAGCCGTGTTCCATTTGACAAAATAGTCGCACTTGGTGGCACTAATTCAGTAATTTTTGAATTTATTTGTAAAACGGGTCTTACATTTTTGATTTGTTTTTGAGGTAGAAAACATCCTACAAACGCCAAATATTTTCTAGTTTTACTTTATCAATTCTGAAACGCCCTTGCCCTCAAAATTTAAAAATTCTCTAACGCACCGGGTGCATGAAGCGCTCAAATGGAACACACCTATTGTGGTGCATATATTTAGGTAAGTTTATTTTTATTATAATATTATAAGTGTCAGGTTATAAGTAATTTAGACTGTTCAGTAAATTCTAATGTTGTATTGGATTTGATTATTGTAGATTCTACTACCAAATCATTATCTTCATTTAATCATCCTTTTTTAAATCCCAAAAAATTATCAAATAATTAAGAAACAAAATATATCATATGAACAGTCTTTTACTAGAAACTATATTTTTTATATTTTGCTATATTTTAATTTTTGTTACGTATTATGTGTTATTAATGTTATTGTTTTATTATTTCATATTCGCTTTAATAATAATCATCATCGAGTATTCAAGAAGCTGCCAAAGATTGCAAATGGGAGCTGCGATGGAACATGCACATTAAATCTGCTGATCAGATGAACGACAAATAGGAGGTTACTATTACTCGTACAATATTGTAAGTAAATTTTGTTTGTTAAATTATTTATTTGTACTACGAGCAATGCTATGTTAGTACGAACAATTTTAAAAGCACTTTATAAATAATTAATTGCTAAATTAAATCAAATTTTTAACTTCGACAATTTTATTTTTTTAGAAAAGTTGTACTGTCACAACTTCATTAAATCTAGTTGATAATTATAAAAGAATAGATGTTAATTCACATAAAATTAATTTTATATTACATATATATCATGTTTAAAAATAATAATAATTGTATTAATTCATATTTATTTTTAGTTTCGAAGGAAGTTGGAAGACGAATTATGGATACCAGAACTTAAAAAAGTAAGAAATTAATAATTTTTTATGTATTAAATATTTATTTTATTACTGTATTTGTTATAAATAAATTAAATTTTTATTATTACTTTAAATATTTGTTCTTTTTATTTATATAGATGTAAAACTACCCTTACACATAAATATGAATACATAATATATTTATATTTATGTAAAAATATAATATATTAATTATGTATTCATTTTTGTGTGTATTTTATAAAGTTAAAATTTAATTTTAATAACTGTTAAATTTAAATCTACCGCTCGCCGGGTTGTTCTGATGAGCGCGACATCTATGAAGCATAGACGGCGTTATCTGCCGAATGTGTTGCCTATAATTTAAATGAGATCGCTGCATCTTTAAGATGATCTGTGGTAAAAACCATTATTTCTTAAAAACATTAATTAAAACAACATAAACGACAATACTTTAGCATTTTTGAAAATTCTTAAAAATAATTTAAAAAAATTAAAAATATTTTTTAGAAAAACATTGGAATTTTACTAAACGTAAAAACTTATAAGCACAATTCAAAGAAATATTAAACACATAAAAAGTACAATTTACAAAGTGTTAGAATGTGAAAACATTTTTGCAAAAATTGTACCTTTCAATGCAGTTTATTTTAACAAAAAAGTAAAGTAATCAAACACTAAAATTAAATTTTTATAATTTTTGCTCTCAAGTGCAATTTATTTGAACAACAAACTTTATGCATAAAAAAATAAGTTTTATAAATATGCAAAAGTTGAACAGAAGTAAAAAACTTTTTACATCTATTAAGAAATACCAGTTTTCTAGATACTTTCAAAGCTTTGTCAGCAATATAGTCGTTCCAGATAAAATCATGTGAGATTGTAACATCTAACACATACGATAGACAAATTAAAGACAATTTAGATATGGATTTGTTGTTTAGTTTAATATTTGGTACTAATGATACCTCGGATTTTGATTTTGAGTAAGAAGTTGAGTTTTTTTAGAGTTAAAATTGACCATGTTTAAAGTGCCTTATTCAAATATTGTTTTGAAATTTTTGTTTATAGATGTAACAAATTCTAACCTAAAAATTTCAAAACGTTGATATAGACTTAAGAATGTATGAAGTATGAAGAGTGCTATCATTTTCAAAACTATAAATAGAACATTTAGTTATTTAAAGAAGTTCATTAATGTAAATCAAAAATATAGTTAGCAAAGAACAAAACCTTGAAAAATACCAGCATTTATGATTTTGGGGTCAGAGTAAAACCCATCAATTCTAACTATATTTTTTTATTGTCAAAAAAACTATTGATGAAATTTACAGTATTTTTATCAAGGTCTAAACAATGAAGCTTGTTGACAAGATTAGAATGCTATACTCTATCAAATGCTTTGGAAATGTCTAAAGCTACTGAAATATTTTCTAGTTGTCTGTCTAAAGTAGAATTTCGTTTGTTACTAACATTAGTAATAAAGATCTGTTGTTGAACGTATTGATTAAAATCCATATTGAATATCTGAGATAAAGTTATTTTGTTTTAAAAACTTGACAATGTAAAAATTAATATTTTTCATTTTTTTGACAGATTGGACAATAATGCAATCGGTCTATAATTTAAAGAACCAGACTTGCTGATTTGCAATTATATAACAATTTAGATATGTTTCATTTTTGTATGATAAAGCAAATATTTTGGTCTAAACAAAAGTTAATTTATTTGCAAATGTTTTAAAAATAGTTGGTGGAATTTTATCGATACTTGGTGCCTTTCTAGTATTTAACTTAAGAAAATATCTTTTTACAACCCGTTGCATTACATAATGTCAAAACTTTAAAACATTTTTGCAAAATATGGATCTTCAGTTGCAATAAATTTCAGAAAAAAAACTTGGGTTTTCAGTTGCAGTTTATTTAAACAGAATAATTAATAGAAATTTAAACATATTCAAAATATTTTACATATGGCTAAAGTTCTACAGTTTTTCTTTTTTAAAACATGTAAAAGGTTTCTGCAATAATGTTGCACCTAGATTTAATTTATTTAAATAACTAAACCTAAGCATTTTCTACTTTTCTTTGAAAGCCTAGCCTCTATGAATGTTTGTACCTTATTATTTACTTCCAGTTAATGTTCAATGCGATGAAAGACTATCTTGTTTCAATACTTTTAGCATGTAGTTGTAACACCACATCTCAAAGACATCCACTTGCTTACCAGCATCTTTGGTAAAGGTCTAAACTTTTTCTCCGTATATAAAAGTTAAAAAGATGTAACATCTATAAACGCGCATACTAAAGTCAATGCTCAGGAATAAATTACTCAGTACAATTTGCATTTTGTGAAATACATTTCTTACTATTTTCATTTGTTGTCTAATTTCTACATGTAATCTCAATTTATGTTTAACATGCAGCCTAAGTAGGTGACTTTGTAGGGTAGTGTTATTATTGATCAAAAACTGTTGGTTATTGTTATTGTTGTTTTTGCTGACAATTAAGATCATTTTTTTTACAATTTCACGTTATGCCCATATATCTCAGTCGCCTTTGCAAGCCGGTTTATTAGTCTTTTAGCGCTATTAGCTAACAATACGGTGTCATCGGCATATCTCAAATTATTTATTATTTTGCCGTTGATCACTCCCCCACCCCGTTCTCCACCTCATGCAGTGCATTTTTGAGACGTTTACAGCATCAACGGTCTATGCGTGCTTTTCGTAGAATTTCCAAAACTTTTAAATATTGACGTCGCGTACTTGCTAGATTAAAACCTGAATGCTAAATAAATCCGTTTTGGAATCCAATGCACGTTGCTAATGTTTTCGTTTAGTTTTGTGTATATACATAAAGACCGGTTTCGGCTGTTAGGCCATCATCAGTTCTAAAAATATTACATAAATTTTAAATATATATGTGTTACATAGATTATTTTATTAACAAAACTTACTTTTCTTTTTACAGGTGTTGTTGTGTGTTGCGGGTAGTGTGAATTTGTTGTGGTTACTGTTACATATTGATTGGTTATTGTGTAGTGTGGTTATTGTTGTTGAGTGATTAACTGTAGTGTTATTATTGTTTTTTAAATATGTATAAATATGTTGGTATGGGTTATTGATTTGGTCGTTTAGGCATCAGTAGTTTTTATTGTTTTTTAATTTGTCTATTTCATATGATTCTAGTATTGTCATTTTTAAGCCTTTTTTACATTGATGTAGGAGTTTTATATTATTTGTTCTGTTTTTTTTTCTTCGCTTTTAGTTTATTATTTATTGATTTTTTCCAAGTATCTTCTATGTTTGCATTTGTCAAATATTTTTTTTTTACTTTTTCTCGATTTTTAAAGCGTATGATGTGCGCTAGTAGAAGATTGTAGTCCAAAGAACCATCTTCACTTTGGTATGTTCTTGCTGACGTTATTTTATTCCTAAACTTCTTATTTATGATAATGTAATTAAATTGGCTTCTGACAATTTTTTGAAGGTTGTCTTTTGGAAATCTTTACGTGTACAATCATTTTGGTAGTAGTTGGAAGTTTGTATTCATGATTGCATAGTCTTTTTCTTGAAAAAATTGAATTAAACGTTATTATTATTATTATTATTATTATTATTATTATTTTTTTTTTCAATTTCACAGATTGCTCTGGTGTTTTGGCATAGCCGGGCTTGCTTTAAGCCATGACTATCCCATTTGTCACCTACTTATTCAAGCATTTACGTATTATAGATATGTGTATGTAGCCTTTTGCATCCATTTAATGTTAGATATATTTAACCCCAATTCATCTAAGTGTCCAGGTAAGTTTTTATTGACAAGTTCGTTAGCTGTAATAATTATCGGTAAGGTTTTAATAAATTTTAAACTCCAAACATTTTTTAAAACAATTTGAAGTGGTAAGTACTTTTCTGTTTTTTTCTTATATGATGTTTCTACGTTTTCATCTAATGGTATAGATACATCTATAAGATATACTTTCTTTGTAATCTTTTCCCAAACGACAATATCGGGTCTATTATGTTCAACTTGTCTATCGGTTTGTATGGTCAGATCCCAGTATATTTTCCAGTCATTATTTTCGTAAACGGGTTTTGGGTTATAATTATAATATGATTGAGATTCACTTATTAATCCTGTTTTTTGCATATTGCTTGGTGTAGAATTTTAGCAACATTATTATGTCGTTCTGTGTAGTATGTTGGCGCCATGTAGCTACACCCCGATGCTAAATGTTGGATTGTTTCTTGTTGTTTGCCGCACATTCTAAACATTATTGAATCTAAATCTTCTTTTAAAATGTATCGTCTATACGCTTTGGTTGAGATAACTTGGTCTTGGATAGCAGAAATAAATCCCTCAGTTTCCCCAAACAAATAGCCCATTTTAAGATATGCTGTTGATTCTGTTTTATTTATATTGTCGGATTTTAAACTAGCATAAAATCTACCATCTCCTACCAAATCTCCTCTATTTCTAGGAAAATACAAACGTTCAATTGCTGAGTTTGGGTGGTGTATTCTATGCTTGGTAAGCATTGTTCTTATTGCTCTGTCTAAGCTTTGTATATCAGTTTTAGACCAGTTTAGCACCCCTAACGTATATTGTACTACAGGTATAGCCCATGCGTTTATAGCTTGAAATTTATTTTTAGCATATAGTTCCGTTTTTAATATGCGTTTTACTCGGTCGAGTAATTCTGTTTTTACGCGTTGTTTATTTTCACTTTGTTTTATATTAAGTGCTTGTTGGATTCCTAGGTATTTGTAATTTGAATTTGTAAGGTCACTAACAACAGTTCCATCCATAAGTTGGCAGTTATTTAATTCTGTGATTTTACCTTTTTTAGCATGAAGCACAGCACATTTTTCTATACCAAACTTCATGTTGATCGATTTGCTAAATGACTTTACTAATTCTAACTCGGACTTCAATTGTTCATCGTCCCTTGCATATAATTTCAAACCATCCATATAAAACAGATGTAAAATTGTTTTGTCTTTTTCTAGTGCATACCTATATTTTGAATTGTTAAGTATGCTACTAAGAGGATTAAGGGCCAAACAAAACCACAAAGGACTTAATGTGTCTCCTTGGAGAATTCCTCTTTTTATTTTAATCTTATCTGTAGTGTAGGATTTGTTGTCACTTTTAACATCAGTAATTTAAGTACGTTAATAATAGAATTGTTGATTTTGTACAATTTTAATATTTCTAAAAGATACGAATGAGGAACGGAGTCATAGGCTTTTTCATAGTCTATCCAAGCTATAGATATATTACGTTGTTTAGATTTAGCTTGTTTTGTAATAATGCTGTCAATAACCAGGAGTTCTTGGCTACCTTTTGCATTTTTTTTGCAACCTGCCTGTTTCCAAGCCATTATGTTATTACTTTTTAGATGTTAATTTATCTTTTCAGCTAAAGCTGCTGAAAATATTTTGTATACATTAGGTAAACAGGTAATAGGCCTGAATGATTTGGGTTCTATAGGGTTGAGAGTTTTAGGTAGCATGTATGTTCGTCCTTTTGTAAAAAAACATTGGAATTGCAGATGGATCTTCTAGAAGTTTATTAAGAGATTTTGTTAGTGCCACATGGGCTGACGTTATGTGTTTCCACCAGTAGTTATGGATATTGTCACTTCCCACAGCTGACCAGTTTTTTAGCCGGCTGACAATTTTTTTAATTTGATTTATGGTAAATTTTGTATGTGCCATTTCTTGTAGATCTTCATTTTTTTTCAGATTTTAACCAGTAAGCTGTTTTGTCATGTTGTTGTTCACTATTCCAGATGTTTTTCCAAAATGCATGCATTTGTTCTGGCGGTGGTACTGTAGAGCACGGTAGTGTGGTTGCATCATTTTGTCTGAAAAATTGTTTTTGGTTGGAGACAAATAACTTATTTTGTTTGTATCGTTTCTGACGTTTGTGATATCGTCTAATTCTATTACCTAATGCTGCAATTTTCTGTTTATTCAGTTCAAGTTGTTTTTCAAGTGTTTCTCGATACTTAAGATGAGATGGTTTTAATAAAATGCTTTGGGCATATTTTCTAACTTCCCTTTTTACCTTGCGGCTAGGTTGTTCTGTTAAAAAGATATAAAGTACCCCAATATGTTTTCTCAATTTTTTAATTTTTTCTTGCAATCTAAATTCCCAAGGCGGGATGTTGTTGTTACTTTGAATTACAATAGGTTGTCGAGTTTTAATACCAAGTAGTTGAGTTGCGACTTTTGCCGCACAGTAAACATAATGACATAGAGTTTCCATGTTATTGATATTTTCAAACACATTGCCTAAATTTTTATTTAGTTTATTCATCACTTCTTTTGATTTTGTTGAATAAGGAATTTTACTGATGGTTGTCCTATTCTCAAGTGGTATACCCTGATATTCATTACAAGTCTGTTCAAAAAGATTACTATATTGTAACGGTGAACAATATTTTCTTCTATTGTTGGCAAGTTATGTGCTTCTGTTGCCGGAGCAGCTACTTCATCTTCTTCTTTTTTGTCTTCATGGGACTCATTTTGAAAGCTTTCTTCTTGATTTTCATGTTCTTTTGTGGTGTGGTTCTTTGATACTTCATTTTTTGTGGCATACGTTGATTGTAAGTTGTGGTTTAGTGGTACTGCAATGTCTATGATTGACACTTCCTGCTGTTCTTTGTTATATACCACTATGTCAGGTCTGTTTGCTTTTATTTTAACGTCTGTTTTTATTTCGCGATCCCAATATAGTTTATACCTATCATTTTCAAGTACATCTGTTGGTTCATATTTATAGTACGGGGTATCAGATGGGAGAAGCATAAAATCTCTGGCTAGCTGTTGATGGATAATCTTGGCCATGTTGTTGTGTCTCTGCGTGTAGTCCATATTCGCTAACATCGAGCATCCGCCAGTGATGTGTTCAATGGTTTCATTTGGTTTTCCGCATCTTCGGCATTTATCAATTATTGATGTTTCTTTAATAATGTATTTTTGATAGTTTTTGGTTAATATAACCCTATCTTGGATGGCTCGCATGAATCCCGTTGTCTCAGCGTACAAACCTCCTTGTTTTAGCCATATGTTAGAGGCGCTAATATCGTTTGTATCAGATAATAGTTGATGCGGGTGAGTACCGTGGATTTCCTTCTGTTTCCATCTTTGCAGTTTGCTTTCAATTTCATACGGTTCATGTTCATGCTCATGCTCATGCTGGCTCAGGTGTAGTGGCGAATTGTTAATATCTGCTTTGCATATTGCTTCAAACATGATGTTGTGGGTAGCTTTGCTCATAAAATACTTTCTAAGTGAAGTGATTTGAGATAGGTGTTGCTGTATTATGTCTAGTATACCCATTCCACCCATTTCCGCTGGTAAGGTGATGCGTTCGATTGCTGATTTCGGGTGATTCATACGGTATCTAGTCATACTTACCCGTATTATTCTTGATACTTTTTCCAGGTCGGTGTTTGACCATTTTATGAGTCCAAATGAGTAGGTTAATATAGGAATAGCGTATGTGTTAATTGCTTTGATTTTATTAACTGAACTTAATAGGGTGTTAAGGATCAGTTCTACACGTTTCTCAAATTTTATTATAAGTTCTTGTTTAATTTTGGTATGGTTAATACCTCGTAGCTGCATGATACCTAGATATTTATAGTTATCTTCTTTGCCTAGATTTTCGATCACTTGTTTATCATCTAGTGGAAAACCTTCAGTTCTAGTTAGCGTACCTCGTTCGAGTTGGATAGTTTTAGACTTGTCTATACCGAATTCCATTTTTATGGCATCGCTGAATTCTTTGGTGATGTTTAGTAGTTCGTGAAGTTGTGTGGTAGATTTTGCGAATAACTTGAGGTCATCCATATAGAGTAGGTGGTTTATGGTATATTATTATTATTATTATTATTATTATTATTATTATTATTATTTTTTTTTTTTTTTTTTTTTTTTTTCACAGGTTAACCTGGTTTCATTGTATTAGACGGGTACATACTACCAAGTCTAATACATAGATGTTTTACATGTGTTGTTTTAAAAACGATCGTACTATGTTACATGTACTTAGTATTACCGCCTTTTGCATGTTTATAATATTGTATTGTTCTATGTCTAATTGTTTTATAGAGTTGCTTAATTTTGATGGTATTATTCCTGTTGAAGATATTATTATAGGAATAATTTTAATGTGTTTTTGTTTCCACAGTTTTTCTATTTCTGAAGCTAGAGGTAAGTATTTTTCTATTTTCTCTGCGTATTTTGTTTCAATGTTATGATCAGCTGGGATTGCAATGTCTACTAAAAATGTACTATTTGATGTTTTAATAGTAATAGTGATGTCTGGTCGGTTATGGTTTATTGTTTTGTTTGTAAATATTGTCTTGTCCCAGTATAACTTACAGATATTATTTTCAAGAACAGATTGCGGAACATATTTATAGTAAGGTTCTTTTTTACTTATTAGTTTATATTTATAGGCTAACTCTTGGTGTACAATTTTAGCTGCAGCATTGTGTCGTTCTACGTACTGTGTCGGTGCTAATATTCTGCATCCGTTTGTAATATGTTCTATCGTCTCTGGGTCTGTATTACATTTTCTGCATTTATCGGTTTTATTAGCTGGATCTTTTAATATGTACCTTTGGTAGCTTCGAGTATTTATTACTTTGTCTTGAATTGCTTGAATAAATCCTTCCGTTTCGGGGTATAGTTGTCCAATTTGCAAATATTTAAATGTTTTGTCTTTATCCACTTCATCTTTATGAGAATGGTTGTAGTATCTCCCATGCAGTTGTTTTGATGCCCACTTACTAATATTGTCTTGTTTAATAGACATGGGTTCTTTGATAATAAGATTTATGTTTTTTAAACATAAAGGGGTATAATTGTTGTCTGATTTTATTATGGCTTGATGTAAGTGACTGTCTTTTCTTGAGTAAAAGTAGCTTCTAAGATTTGCAACTTGTTTATTATGTACGCTATAAATGTCAGATAGTCCTCTTCCACCTTCTGTTTTTGGGAGATTAATGCGTTCTATACATGCATTTGGATGGTGCATTTTATATTGGGTTAGCATTGTTCTTGTTGTTCTATTTAATGAGTCTAGATCAGTATCAGACCATTTAATAATTCCAAAGGAATAGATAAGTATAGGTATAGCATATGTGTTAATGGCTTTGCTTAGGTTTTTGGAATTTAAATATGTTTTTAGTATTTGCTTCAGTCGAGATGAATAAGCTTTACTTAGCGCTGTTTTTAGTTGCGTGTGATTTAGTTTAGTTGTTTGCTCAAAACCTAAATACTTGTATGTTTCTTCCTGTTCCATTGATTGTATTGTTTCATTATTTAGAGTTTTTATACCTTCTGTTTTTGTCCATTTACCTTTTTCTATTGCGTTGACTTTGCATTTGTTTAAACCAAATTCCATATTAATATCTTTTGACACTTGTTCAGTTATCCGTATTAGCGATGTTAGTTGTGTCTTACTGCTTGCGTACAGCTTTATATCATCCATATAGAAAATATGATTTATTTTATGCAAGGCTATTTTGTTAGATTTAATTTGAAAACCGTAATTGGTTTCATTTAATAGCTCAGATAGTGGGTTAAGACACAAACAAAACCAAAGAGCACTTAAGGAATCACCCTGAAACATACCTCTTCGTATGGAAACTAAATCACTTTCAAATGAACTATCTGAAGTTTTTAAGCAAAGTTTTGTTTGCCATGTTTGCATAATCTGCTTAAGAAAATTTGACACAATTGGGTTTATATGATATATATCAAGGATTTCTAAGAGCCAACTATGTGGGACACTATCAAAAGCCTTTTATTATTATTATTATTATTATTATTATTATTATTATTATTATTATTATTATTATTATTATTATTGTTATTATATTAGGGCATATGTCTGTATAGTGTTTAGGTTACATGGTTTTGCACTGATTAATATTTCTAGTAGTGTTGTCCCAGAATAATAAATGCAGTGCATTGTTCTAAGTTAGATCATCTTATCTAGCTGCATCTTAATATTTCTATTTGCAGTTGCTATATTTTGTTGTTGACATTTGTTGCTTTATCGTACTAGTATATACTTTGCACATTTTATGTTTCGATGATTTTATCTGAGTTATCTCTAGTGATTAGTTTTATTTCACAGAAATTTTGTTATTTTTTTAGCTTCCCAAATCTATGATCGGTATGTTTTGTTATTTTGTCATTACTGACCATCATAATTATATTTAAGAGATGTAATGTGGTAGTTTTCCATTGCCTTCCACATCGCAGTACTACAGCCGGTTAAATTAATAGATAATTGAGGTTCGTGACTATCTGACATCAAACTTTTAGGAATATTATTTATCTATAGCCTTAGCTCAGCGATTGTGTAGTTTTATCCATATACCATGTTAAAAGTTAAATTTACTTTACATTATGTTAAAACGGTTATTCCGTTGTAAATCGGTCACCAGACAATTAATATTCTAAAAAAATACTTTTTAGGATGACATAAAAAGTTTGATTCTAAAAGTATCAAAACAAACTCATTAAAAAAAATGTTTAGTTTATTTCAACAATCAAAATTAGGCATGTTTAAAAAATAGTTACATAAGTATTGATTTTTGTTGTACAAACAGGCTTATAATTAAATTGGCAAATTAATTATTGTTTTTGTTAAGCAAGATTTAACTAATGGTACGGTTTATATCAGTAGCGCGTCATTTGTGAGTCACTTAAAAAAAAGTTAATAGGCATATTATCCAAATTTTAATTTTGTTTTGCAAAAACTGTGCTTTTAAGAAGTATTTTATTTGAATCACTTTTTAGTAGCAGTGCTGTGAAGACACCGACCACCATCTATCAAACAGTTTTTCCTAATCATTACGATATGATTCAGGAGAAAAACAACACAATTGGTTTAAACCTACCCAGCTTTTACCAATTTTAGTAAATCAAGCAGTTTCTACAACTAGATATTATATTTATCTTATATCTTTATTTTTGTGGAAATAATATCAAAAATTTAAAGAAATTTAACAAATAATAATATCCAATACTGTACAATACAATTACGTGTTCCTAGTATAAAATTGCTTAATATTTAAGCAACAATTGTCATTAGACACGTAAGCATCATTAGGCCTCCCCCGTTCGGAGCACACAATTAATTATTCAAAATGTTATTATTTACTTACTCGATTCCTCTAGTATAATTGCGTACTGGGGATATTATTACCCATAAATAAATTAACAGAATATGGTTACAAATTATGAATTATATATCTTAGCTGTAATTACAAATCATTGTATATACAGAATCATTATAAAAGATTGGAATGATGCTACTCTAGTGAAATAGTGAATTCAATTTTGGTGTGCGTAAATACAGTTAAAGTTGAACTGTCAAAACAAAGTAAATAGATTGATGCACAATTTTAAAAAGGCGGCATATTTAAAGTTATTACATAACCCCAGACATTTATAAAGATTCTCTACAATCAGGTTTAATGTTAATACTTCTAATATTATTGTAGATTAAGCAATTAAAAGTTGAAAAGCCCTAAAAATGCAAATCACTCCACATTAATTATTTTTCGCATTGATTGATTCCGAGGGGAAAAGCAATAACAACCCTCCGTATTAATTAATATTTCCCTAAATGGCCGGCCGCAATTTAAGATACAGATGTTTCTACTAATTGGCTTCAAACCCCAGCGCTATAAGAGCTCCACAGAATGAAGCAGTCCCAATTAATTTCCCGTTCCCAATAATACACAAAGATTGCGCGAAACAACCCCTCACTACCACAGCTGCTGTGTCAATTGATTATAGTTGTTTACCAGATTGCGCTAACTAAACTTCCATAATCTCGGCTAATCTCTCGCGAGGCCAAATAACTTTTCACCCAATAAAATAATTAGCACCCCTTTCCCTTCTGCTACCTGATAATACAAATACAATAATGTCGGTTATTAAGGGGAGACTCGAGTTCCGTTTCAAACTATTTAAATATTCAAAGTTGGTGCGAGTAGAGGGGGACCCTTATTACTGCATAATTTACACGCTGAATAGCCACAATATTTGTCCGGCAATATCTCAGTCCACAGGAATTTCATGACTCCCAATTATAGCGACCGCAGGAAAGGGGCTAATGCTACTAAGCGTAGCTTGGGTAATATTTACAACAAAACTTATTATTAAATTATACTAAAAATTCTTATAATTTCAATTTTTGTTTATTACTAATAAAATTAAAATAAATTACTGTAATGATATTAATCAACTAAAAAATGCTATCAAAAATTCATATAAACCAAAACAAGCCAATGCAAATTAAACAAAACTATTTGTATAGTATACCTGAAGTGAAATTAGTTTTGAATAACAAACTAATACATCCACCAGCCATTGAAAAGTTATGATTATATTGAAAAGTTACAATTGCTTAAAGCAAAGTTATTAGAAAACATTGAAATTCAATCAGTTTTAGTGCATTTAATAAACATTCATTATCCGCCATAATATTCATCTATAAAAATTTCAAGTCCATTAAAAAAGAACGGCGGCACATAAAAAATAATAATATCCGTTTAAAGAAGAACGCGTGATGGGGGGGTTGAGCGGAATGTCGGAACTTTTTTCGCCGTGCAGTTTATTACAGACGGGGATAAAGGGAAGAATCGTCCCGGATAAAGGGAAATTACGAAACGAGTACTAAAACGGGCGCAATCTTAAAAGTCGACGGGGGCCATTTAGCAGGAGCAAAAAAAATCAGTAACCTAATTCTTATTAAACCGACGGCGGCTAGTACCTTAGTAGATTAAATTTGCTCGCAAACAGAAATACTAACTCACCTTTTATTATAACAATCTTTAAATTGAATCGAATTAAAATTAATATTAATTGCAGCTATAAATCAAGTTATATTCACGATTTATTTGCAAACTTGAGGCAGGTGTATTTTTGTTGTTCCCGTTTGTGATTTATGGGTTTTTAAAAGGGAGGAATTGTGGAACGGTTTGTCTTAATCAAAAACCAGGTTGGGGGGAGGCTTTATGCGGAACTGGGCCAGGTAGGGGCATAAAAGTTTCAGCAGGGACATAAAAGAGAGGACCGCGCCATTACTGCATTATACATGTGTATGTGGGGCAATGTTGGGCAAGGACCTTCAGTTCACACCAAATAGCCTAACAGCATCAATACGTTAGGGTTTCGTCCTTTTTTGTCTGTCTACCTCTAACGAAACAATGAACAGCTTGGGATAAATAGTTTAGTTACTAACTAAATAAAAAGCTGCAAATAATTTACTTGCTTAATGGTTTATTAGGGTTATACTCTGCATAATTATCAAATCAATTTATATATAGCAAAAGATAATTAATTAAGTATTATTAGAATTCATAATTGTGTTTATATCTAGACCAAATATACATTTTTATAAACAAAATCAATAAATTAGTTGTAGGTTGCTTTAAGAGATAAGTTATGTTTATTTAAAACATTTTATAACTTTTTAAGTGTAGATAGCGTAAGTATTAAAATACTTTGATCAAATTAGATTATAAAATGAAAATTTTATGACTATAAATGCAATTAAAGGTGTTGAAGATACAAAAATAAAAGTTATTTTAAAAATATATTTAAAAAACCGTATCTAGTTTCAACTTTTACAAAGCCATCATCGGACGGTGATACAAACAAGTACAAAATCCAATAATGGCCTTGTAAAAATTGAAACTAGTTTTTTGTTTTTTAATATATTTGTGATGATATTCGTTGCAAATGCATAAGCGGTTCTTAACCTTTTTGGCTGATGACTCAAAGTACAAACATATTTTTTGTTTGTCTTATCTAAAAATATCTGTATCGGCTCGAAAATGAAATCGACGATTTAAAGCTCCAAGAGCCAAAAAGTAATTTACTGTATTTGATTGGCTTTAAGTCATAAATTCACACGACGTCAAAAAACCAAAAACTAGAAGACCAGCTAAAAAAGTTAATGGCAAAGTTCAGTGAGATGGACGTTCGCTAACGCTTCTTTGATGGTCACAAATTTGCTTGTATAACAAATTCTTGTCCGGCCATCTGCTGCAAAAGCCCCGATTCAAGTCTCGCCCAAGAAAGCCGTGACGCCCCTACGCCTTCCTCCGGTCAACTCTAGTTCATTTGACAAAGAATCGATAAAAACGTTGGAGCCCAAAATCATCGCCTACCCTGATACCTTGCCACCAGAAAATGGATTTCAGACAGTTGAGAAAAAAAAAATCAAAAAAGGTCAGAAAAAATCTGGGTAAGTCTTCCTCAACTTTCAGCAATACCAGGCCCTCAACCAACTCGTCAAGCGCCTTCAGCACCAAAAAACCTCCAAAGCAAAAAGGTCTTTAACCCAGAATACGCTATCTCTTGTTTTCAATAAAATCTGCAAGCTTTGTTGTACGGTTTGATACAAAAAAAAGACCGCAGAGATTGCACAATACCATCGTTGCCAGAGGCTTGACCACACTGCATCTAGATGCAACGCACCATATGTGTGTGTCAAGTGCGCCGGGGCTCATCCAAGCTCCGCGTGTTTTATCAAACAAGTCCGAGCACGTAGCTACAAGCACCGGGTGCGGTAGGCCTTACACTGCCAGTTTATGTTAAATTGCTCATTGTCAGCAGACCAATGTCCTTCCAAATGACACTCTCAAAGCTAAGCGATAATCTTATCAACAAAAATCATTTGATTTTCCCTTTATCCTAAGCAAATGATGACAATTTTAAAAAGTTAATCTTAACTTTAGCTCAAGTTTTAGCCAACTAATGGTTAACTTATTTGACTTTGTCAGATAGTCTGATTTCCAGACATAGTTGTGGTACAAAATTGCCACAATACTATGTAACACCTATAGGATTGGCGCACTAAGTACAATCTGTAAATCAAACCCGTAAAAATTCATCTAAATTAGTAAGGAACTTACATAGACAGGGTTTAGTCAGTAGGCTTCCGACACTTGCCAGTCTTAGGAAGATTCCTAGCCACAAAAAAAGTCGACTGCCAACATCCAACCAAGACACTTAATCCAACCGCTGCAGCAAACCAAAATATTAACCAGCAACGATCCGCAGCAATAATAATGCTTACTGATATTAACAATTATTTATATTTTTTTAAATTTAAATTTTTGTGTTTTAAAAAAAAGGTGTTCACCGTAGTACTTCAACCTTTCCGGTGTCAATAACGACTTATCTAACTCCACCCACCCTCCCCCTCTTCTAAATTCCGCCTCTCAGCATTTGTGCTTAGAAATAAGCACATTTTTCTGCAAAAAACACACACCCATAAACGTATCCGCATCACTTCTGCCAAAAAAGCATCGGCCTTTCTTAAAAATGTGACGATTTCTACACTTAGTTAATTGCCAAAGAACGTTGCCTTAAGATAGTAATCCGACATTTTCCGAAACAGAAGAAGACGTTGGTTAAGCCTTAGAAACCATACAATACTCACTTTTTAACGTGCATGGAGTAGGAAACAAATTTATTCGTTTCTCAATAGTCACCGTACAACTCCCAAAGAAAACAAAAAATGTAAAGATTATAGATTTTACCAAGCTTAAAAACTTAACAGTTATAGTGAAACGGGGCGGTAGCATTCCACAATGCTAAAAATAGCAGCATTACGTGTAGACCGCCCGGTATGCCGCAACTGTGCGGGGCCCCACAAATTGGTCACTTGCCTTACAAAAAACAACACCCAAGTTAGCTCTCTGTTCTGGCTTATATTTCACGGCAAATCAAGGCAGAAGTTCATCAAGACTTCATTCTCTTGCCTCTTCTACTTAACCTGTTCGTCGTTGACATGCCTATGGGATACACAAAGTGGTCACTATAAGGCTACAAAAAACCACTACCGATCTGGACAGCAACAAACCATCTTCCATAAAATTGTCCTCTGAAACAACGTTTCCATATCATGGTACTATTCTGTCAATTATTTTAAAACAATCTTTGACAAAAAACTTATGTGCACATTGCATGTACAAACCATTCTTGATAAAAACAGAGTTGCCAAAAAAATTCTAACTTTAATGCTGCACATGTACTATCAAGGCTTTCCAAAATACTACTTTGCAGATGCTCCTCAAATCTTTATAGTTTGTCCAAAACAGAGAACCAGACCGATAGAAGTTTTAGGAAAAAAGTATTTTAATAATTTTGCGGCTAACTCCAGTCCTAAATTGGCTAGACTTGCTGAGCCAAACAAGGAAGCTTCTACCTACAAGCGACCGGTTAATCAACTTATAACCAATTATAAACGTAAATTAAATTACGCCACATTTTACTCAAAAACCTATAGACCGTCTCCTTTAACCTCCTTCTAAAATCCTATTACTAAACAAAAAAAAAACATGAGCCATACGGTTTGGAACACTAGGAGAAAAGAGGTTAGTCGGTAGGCACTTTTCTTTTAAAAGTGAATTTGACACGTCAAGTCTTTAGAAGATTTTCTTCCCAAGCCACCAACAAAAAAAAAATATAATAAATTTTAAAATTTCCTATAACAAAATTTGACACTTTTATATTATGGCCGCTATGTTTTATTGCCCAAAATGTTTATTCTGTCACTCTCTTTTTGGTAGTTTTAGTTTAATTAGGAGTACAAATGTGTGCTGATAAACGGAAGGATATTGGGCATATCTCTAAAAACCAAAAAACAAACGCCTGGATAAAGGAGAAGACGGAGATAAAAACGTAATAGAACATATCAGCAATTGGTACCAAGTGGCCCAGAACAGAGAAAAATAAAAAAACTTAAAAGAGGCATATACTCTGAGAGTAGAGACCAGCCATAGAAAAAAAAAAGTAGTGAGTAAGTTAAAAAAAATTAAAATTGGATGGTCCCGGGTTGAGTACGCAAAATCACCAATCCTCAAAAGCTAAATCTAGCTTTTCCTGCGCTTGAAATAGGTAGAAAGAAGATAATTTGGACCCAGGGCACGGGAGTTTGGGTACGCAAGAACCCTACTTTTTAAAAACTAAATCTTAACTGGTTAGAAAACTTCGAAGTTAGACAAAAAATAAAATTTGCTAAGAAATTACAATTACCATATGCAATTTAACAAGCTTTGCGCATAAAACTCAGTTATAACATAAAATTGCGCAGAAAACTTATTTATAACATAAATTTTACTCAAAAGTTTTGTTTTTCAAATAAAATTTATCAAAATTAAAGCAAAAAACCAAAATTTGCTTATAAAACATCAAAATTGCACTAAAAAAACATTTCAAACATATCGATAAAAAGAAAATTCATTTCTATCATCAAATTTGTTCAGAAATCACGTTTTCTTAACGAAATTTATTTGAAATAACAAAAAAACCATTTATAGCAAAAAAAAACTCAAAATTAAAATAACTAACATTTCTATAATAAAAATCTTATAGATATATTTCTAACATAAAATCTGCTCAGAAATCACGTTTACAACCTAATTTATCAAACGTTGCACAAAAAAATATGTTTATAACATATGCACAAACAATTCTAAATCGGAAATCACATTTCCCACATAGATTATTGCAGAAAACACATTTAAAGCACAAACTTTGCTTATAAAACGTAATCCAACAAAAGAACTTTTTAAATTGACGCAGAATATGCATTTAGTTGCTTAAAAAAATAACATCAAGATCATTTCTAACGTAAAAACATAGAGAAAACACATTTCTAGTATAACAAAAACTAAAGTTTTTTTTTTGGATTCTATTTAAATTGACAAATAAAACCCATAAATTTTGTTGAAAATCAAAAAATCGTTTACTACAAAAAATTCATCAAAATTAAAACAGGAAACCCAATTGTATGTAGTGTATAAAATTTACTCCGAAAGCATCATAATTGCACAAAAAAGACATTTATAACATAAAAATTACAGAGAAAATTCATTTCTAACATAAATTTTGCTAGAAAATGTCGTTTACTACTCAAAATTCATCAAAACTTGAAACAAAAAACTTATTACTAATGCAAAATTTGATTAAAAATATAAAACACGTTTTCCTTTTATAGCATAAAAATGACTTCGAAAACCTCAAAATTGTTCATTGACATTTCTAACACAAACATCGCTCAGAAAACTAATTTTTAACATAAACCTTGCACAAAAATTACGTTTAGCGCATAAAACCTGTCAAAATTGACTTAAAAAACCACCGACAGCACAAAAATAGCTTAAAAAATATCATAATTTTACAAGAACAGCATTTCAGCACAAAACTCGCTTTCCTTATCAAACCCTTACAAACTGACGCTAAAAACGCACTAAATGCACACATTTTGTTTAAAAAAATTTAGATTGCACACATTTGGCACAAAATTTGCCTCGGAAGACCTTCCCCAATTAAAGCATAACAAACCTGCTCAAATAACCTTACAAATTGCACAGAAACAACATTTTCAACACAAGCACCGCCCAGAAAACTAGATTCTATGACAAAACAGGCCCAAAAATAATTAAGTTTACTACCAAAAAAAAACTATTAAAACAAGATCCACACTAAAGAAACAAATAGCTGGCCAAGCCATAGAACCAGATAAAGGTACTTTAAGATTATAAAATTAATCAATGATGACAAAATTGAAGTATTAACTGATTTACTCAACAGGATATTTATATTACAAGAATAATACTAACAAAACTTCTACGTTCATAATTATCTCCAAGAAACCCAATGCTAAAACATGTAAAAACTACTGGACCATCAACTTCATGAGTCATACTTCCGTACTAATAGTCAGAGATTAAATCTCGAATTGATTTTGGATCAAATTCAAGATTTAATTTGCTAATCATTGATTGGCTGTAAGCCAGTTTACAAATATCGTGATGGTGATTATAGTCGCAATCGGCCAAAATTATTTGAATCTAAGATTATATTGACGGTTGCATAGTTTTCAGCTCGATCCAAAAATTAAGCAAGGAATACATTGGCAGATTGCAACTAAAGCTACCATCACAATATTTGTGAATAATCTTAGAGCCAATCATCAATTAGCAAAATAAATCTCAGATTCATAAATTTAGGATAAATCCAAAATTTAATTTCTAACTATTAGTACGAGCACAAAATTTCTGCTCAGAATAATCCTCTCTAAATATACCTAAAACTAAACTGCATTATAGGCAAAATCCATTTGAGTTTAAAAACCACGTGCCCACAACATCTAAACTTAATTTCGCCTACCTACCAAATGTGTGTGTAATCTAATTTAATGCTTACAAACACTTGGGGTGGGTAAGCGGGCAACACAAAACCAAACCACACCCCCACAGCATCTGAAGTCTGAACTTAGTTCTCGCCAACTCACCCAAATGTTTAGGATCCAATTTTTTAATTACAAACACTAGCTGAGCAACACCAATCCACACGCACACAGTCTCTGAACTTATTTTCCGCACACCCACCCAAATGTTTGTGAGCAAAAAATTAAATCACATACACTCGGACGGGTGTGCCCAAAATTTCAGTTAAAATTTCTGGCAATAAGTGCCCTTTCCGCCAACTAAAGTGTTTGAAAACTAATTTCTTGACTACAAACATTTGGGTAGATGGGTGAGAAACACTAATCTAAACTATACGCCCACAGTATCAAACTTACTTTACGCTCACCCACTCAACTGTTTGTGATCCACCTTCTTGCTTACAAACACTTGGGTAAGTAAGGGAGCCCAAGTGTTTGTAAGCAAAAAATTAGATCACAAACATTTGGGCAAATAAACGAAAACTTCAGTTAAAATGTTTTCGCCCGCCCAAGTTTTTGTGATCCAATTTCTTAATCACATATTCTTGAGTGAGTGGGTAGGTATTACGAAATCCAAACCAAACGTCTACAAAAACTAAACTTAGTTCTTGCCCACCCACCCAAGTGTTTGTGATTCAATTTAAAACAAAGTTGTCTATCTACTATCACAGTGAATCTACAGGGAGATAATGGGCATAAGCATAAGATGAAAGAGTATGTTGTAGCTTAAGAACTTGCTCAAATGGTTTAATGGTAAATAAATCAAAAATATTCATGATGATCAGCAACCTTCGTAAGAAAAAGATATAATATGAAGATGAAAAGAAATAATTATTTTTGTTGCCTCAAAATGTTTGTTGTAAAATCAATCAATTATTAATTTAAAGATTGAAAGATTTAAAAGGTTTTTATAAAATACAATAGCAAAAATAAATAGTAAATATGGGGTGTAAATGTACGATTACACCACTACTAAAACACATAAATGTTTCATACAATTTCTTTATGTTGTTTATGTAAGTAAACTCGCTCGCCAAACTCTACTGCCCCCACCTCCAACCCGCAAAAGATACATCCATCCCCTGGGTTTGGAGTCCCGGTTGCGGTTTCTGGCACCGGGATCACGTCCTCCTTTTCTCCTCGCTCATGCTACCGCGATTTATCGGGGGTCGCCCGGTAAATATTAGAATTTATATTCACCAGACGGGCCCCCACTTATTTATATTTATGTTTGTCGGGAATCTCTCTGATACACGGACGGACATTTATGAAATATGATTGATGTCCCACGGACCTTTATAGAGATTTATTGGGGACGGATTGATGGGTTTGGGTTGGTTGGAGTGGGGGAAAGGGGGCACTGAAATTATAAGTAAATATATAACTGGAGCCAACAGAACCGGGGACGCCGCTAGTGATAAATCAAAAGTTTATTTGCTTGCATGCAAATACCCGTTTGACGGATTATTTATTGGGAAATTAAATTTTCATCTTTGCTTTAATATTCAATATTGCAAATTTATTATATTAATACATTTTAATTGGCAATTTCTAATACATAACTTTTCTCATTATAAAATATAGTTTGTATGCTATTAATGTATGCAACAGTTTTAATGTAAATATCATTGATAGTTTTCCTATTACTTCTTCAACAAAATATCACAAACTTTTGAATGTTTTAAAATGTGTAATCGTATATTAAGTATCAAAGGCTGGAAAACATTGCATGTTGCTTTCTTGCTCGTGGTGTTTACAACTATTTCCATCTTAAAATAAAATATTGTTAAAAAAATATTTCTCTTTTAGTACATTTTTTGTTTGTTTATTGTTCTGCAAATTTTAATGTTATAGTTCATATTTCCTAACTACGTAAGCAAGTTTTAAATCTATATTCGACGGCATTGTTTAGTACCCATCAATGCTGATGGATTTGCTTTCAATAACCATTATAGAATATAATTACCACAAAGTACAAAAGCCTTTGTTAGTTCAATTTTCTATCAACTTTTGTAAATGTTCACACTAAGTATAGGTACTAAAGTTAACAAAAATGTTCTCCGTTTTACAAGTGAATAAAGCTTTTAGTATCTACACAGTTTGTTACATGAATTATTTAATTCGGAATAAAATATATTTAAGCAATTTAACACTGGCAATTAAATAAATACACCGGAAAAATCAATTAACAAAATATCATAACGACATTTGGTCCTGCGGCAACTAAAAACAAACACGGCTTTCCATATTAAAATAAAACTATTTGAAATAAATATTTTTTGCTATATTTTCACCGGCAATAAATAATAATTAATTTCACAACCAATTCGCCCACATTTATATATGGCTTTATAACTGGGGGAAATAATAAAACGTTATTAAAACTATGAATATGCAATTATCGGTCGTGAATTACAAAACATTGACAACAATTTTTATCAAATAAACTTATATTTAATTAAAAAAATTTAAATATTAATTAAGATAAATTTGTGCTTATATATGTTGAGTTGGGTGAATATTCCACGACAACAATTGCGCTGATTGGGAGGTGTTTTATTTATGCCTTTGTGCGTATGAGAATGTATTCCATTCCGTTTGAATATAACAAATCGGTCGGAAAATCGTGTGGGAATACATAAATATGCGTTACGTTTGGGCATCCCTTAAAATCTGCCATTATCCCTGAAATTCCTAGCGGGGAAAAGGGATGAGCGAACAAAGGCGGCGCAACCTGCGGAAATGAAAAGCAAAACCACCTCCCTCAGTTACAAGTGAAGTAATATAAACATAAAGCTTGCCCATTCATCCATCCCGAAGATACACATATAACATATATATATTTCATATGAATAATATATTCATAGCTTCAGAACCCTTTTTGGACCGCACGGGCGACTGTAATTCCGCACCCCTTCCAAAACCACCCCGCAAAAGCAAACAGACCGGTTATCCTTGACGACTCCTTTACTAACAGATTTCTATTAGGGATTTTCTGGGTGAATACGTTTAAGGGGCGGCTGGGGACGGCGACACACTCAGACGAAAGGGGGATGATAGACGAGCCATTGAGCGGGATGAATGTACCGTGATAAATGGAACCCCCACTAAATCATAAAAGTGCGTGACGTGTTGACAAGTTGTTTGAAAAGAGTCCAGACATGCGCTCATCCCAAATTTACAAAAAAAAATATTAACATTAGAACTTGCAAAGCTCTCACGTTTTATTAACCCAAAATGTGTTGAGATGGAGGATTAATTAACTGTGTAATTAAATATATATATGTATGTAGCTTTTACTTATCATTAATCTTCATCCACTTACAAAACGTTGTGACACGGCAAGAACAATGAGTCTCGCAGATTATGAACTTCGCAATTTACGTGTCACGCCCGATCATTAATTCCCGAATATTTCATCATATTTACAGCCAATTAATTATCGCCTTCATTTGTTTCACAAGCCTAAACCAATTAATAATAATTACAAAATGCGAACATCACTTACTTAGTGTGAACATTTATGAAAGTTGGAAGAAAATTGAGCAACAACGCGTCTTTATTGCAGACAAAAGCTTTTGTATACGTTAAGTTAATAATATTTTTTAATGGTTATTGAAAGGAAATACATCAGCGCCCTAGACTTAAGGGAGAATGTTCAATGCTGTCCCAAAACTTTATATTTAAAACTTATTTTAACAGTGTTAACATTGTATATAATAATAATTAATCTACTATTTACATTGTTATTTACGTACAGGCAGGGAGTCTGAGAGGCGGTTGAGGTTATTTATATTAATCAAAAGGTAATTTTAGATGTAATAATAGAGTACATTGACAAAGCACAAACACAAAGACATTGCTTTGGCTTTAATGTGATTGAAATACTTGGCAACGGACTGCAAAAGATTGCGGTTAAGAACATGCTGTGCACTGGCATTTAAAGTCTTTGAGATACAAAACATTGTAAACCTTACATTGAGTGATAAAGCTTTAGTATTATTTCTAAAACACAATACAATTGTAATAAAAAGTTATAAATACACTGACTAGAGTACCTGAAAATTTTGTTAATTAGGTGTATGTGAGCGAATAAATACTTTGATGTTATGCTATACTATGGATTGGTGTAATGGACAAAATAACGGAATCATAACTTTTTAATAGTTTTATATTGACTAATTATGTTGTATTTAATATTTATGTGCAGGTTCAATTAATAGACAGAATTGTAAATGCTAAAGAGCAACTTATACTTGTAGTTCTTCATTTGAAACTTTGTTTTATTAGCTGAATTTAAATATAGTTATTCACCAGTTTTTATTTATTGCTTAAAATAGATTTAGGAGTTTTAATATTGCCATAAAAAATCTTTTGCCAATTTTGAACATTTTTGCAGAAAATTAGACTTGTTCACCTATTGAGCTTAATTTGTCATCTCTCTCATCCAACCGTTTGATTATTTTATAAACAAATCGAGAAGTGAAAACTAACCTTCCACAATTAATCGGCTGCATTGTCTAGTCAGATAGTCTACATGAAGTTCTTGGTTGTGGCACAGAAAACAGCAAGCTGTACACGTACCCGCTCATGTACAATGTATTTCCCGGACAATATTTTGTTAATAACCTCGGGAAATCAATATACTATGTCCCTACATTTAGAAGCTGCATGGCAAGTAGAAAACCAAAAAAACAAATTATATTCTCATTCTCATACGTCCCCCTTCCTTACCGCGGCACGATTTGCGGCAAAAAATGAAAAAAAAAGCCGGCTTTAAAAAGAGTTAGGAGCAAAAATTCAGAAATCCGCTACTAAAATTTTTGCGCGTTCTCTTCCTCTTTTGAACGAGACTAAATGCGACCACGTGCAACCGGTGGACACTTTTATTTTTTTGCGCGATCAGACCTTTAGCGTTTTTTTACTCTTGCGCCGCCACCCTTAAACGCAAAAAAATGGAAAACGCAAAGCCCGATCGCAACAAAACTCGGGTTCCGAAGAAAGTTGGTGCAGCAAATCCAAATCCAAAATCTAATCGCCCCTAAAGCAATCCCCTCCGCATCGCAACCCGTTTTGCGGCAAAAAAAAATAAAAAAGTCGTCTGATCTTGAAAATTCCTAAAAAAGGTTGGAGACAAACATTCAGATATATGCTACTAGATTCTTTGCGCGTTTTCTTCCTCTTTTAAACGAGACCAAGTGCAACCTATAAGTGCAACTTCTGGACACTTCTATTCTTTTGCGCAACTCTACCTCCACTTCCACGTAAAAATACAAAGTACCAAATCCCGATCGCAACAAAACTTTAGTTTGCAATGGAAATCGGTCTGACGAATCTAAATCAGTAATCAAAACGGCTTTAAAATGTTCCTCGACCGCACGGCGGCCCGATTTGCTGCAAAAAATTTAAAAATAATCGGCCGACTTTAAAAATTCGTAAAAAAAATTAAAGCAAAAATTCAAAAATTTGCTACTAAAGTTTTTGCGCGTTTTTTTCCCTTTTAAACGAGACCAAGTCCGATCTTCTAAGTCAAACCCTTGAACACTTTTAATCTTTTGGGCAACTCCACTTTTTGGCCAAAATTGCGTTTTTTTAGACCTTAGATGCTCCGCCGCGGGTTAACGCAAGGAGAGAGAAAAACGGGAAGAGGGGTAATCAAAAGACAGAGAACAAATCTTGCTAATGAAAAGAGTCTTGATTTTTTGCGGGTTTAGAGACGGCAGGCTTTTAAAGGCCTCCTTTGGGGAGCGGCTGGTAAAAAACAAAGGTCCAACTCAAAATTCGCTTCAGTTAAGAAAACTTTTGAGTCCTTTATTTTTCAAAAAATTGCCAGAAGACGCACAGACCGTTGTCGTTTTTCACTTTAGCAAAAATGCAGTTTTTGACTTTAAACGCAAAATTAAAAACCCCGATCGGGACGGGGTAAAAAAAGAACTAACGAAACTCTTGGAGAAAAACGTTTTGACGTATCCGCCGCCCCCGTGCGGTGAAAAACGGCAAAGTCACGGCCGTTTTTTTGTTTTTTTTTTTAAGTTGGACAACTCCCCGATAACTCTCAGTAAATTTCTAAGCAGGCCGTCTCCTCATTGACGGACGTCAACGGCCACAAAAAAAGAAACAGAAAAATGCTCTGATACCACGCGAATCCAAATCTTGGGTCAAATTTCCTTAAAAACTAAAGAGAAAAACCAAAATAATTAAAGCGCGCGCTGTTGTTCCTAGCGCGGGGGCGGCGTTGGAATTTTTATCCTAGATTACAATTCTGCCGTCCTTCCCGGTGGGAAACGGTGCAGGTCCTATCGGGATTGGACTGCGGGCGCCTCAGCGGACCGACAAAGGGGCGGCCAAAGGGGTCCTAATTTTCTAGATCAGCAACCCGAAAAAGCGCAAATATTTCAAAAACGGTGCATCGGAGAGAAAAACAACTTCATTAAGGTTCAAATTAAAAAAAGCGGAGAAGAGGTTCTGGCCAACGTCCCAAAAAAACATTTTGTGATTTTGATCACCGAGAGCTTAGATAATCGTAAAAAACGTAAAGACCAAGTTTTGCACATTGCTGGAAAACCGGAACACTTTCCAGGTTCCGGTTTTTGCCGTTCTCATTTTTTTTTTGAGTACATTTTGGCGGGTAAAACCACCTCTTTGCCTAAAACAGCTCTTGCCCGAAAACACCTTTTGATGTTTTTTTCATCTTACGGCTTAGCTCTACTAATCACAATACGCCACCACCAAACAAACTTGCATAAAAGTTTGCAATTTCTCTCTTACCAGTCACTCAAGTCCAAAAACCAAGCAAACAACATTGAATAAAAATTAGCACTTAAGCTCAATATGGCCAATTACCGTCTAGTGTCTTCAAGCAACCTAACCTAACTACATAACTGCAGTTTTCGCTTAACCTGTAACCTGATGTTGTCAACCATTATGGTAGTAAATATTTTTAAGTTTTTGCGCGGCTACTTCTACCACAAACAGTAGACATTTTCGGTCACAACCAAAACTACTAACTTCTGCAGTTAGCGCTACACACATCGCCAAAGTGCAACAACAAACAAGAACCAATATTATAAAGAAAAAAAAAACGATAACCTTTTTGAATGCCTCTTTTACCAAATATTTTTGACTTTGAAAAACTTAAAATTATATTTTATAATTCAACCACCAAGAACTATTATAATAAAAGCATTAAAAAAAATGACAGAATACTAAGCACTTCTTGCTGCACTCAAATAAACTAACGCTGCTTTTCAGCAAGCAACAACGCTAGGCATGCATGCACTCGCCCACACTCAACAAAATAACGACCTATAAGAAACTGAATTTTTGACTACGCTGCAAACTACACAAAAAACCGCACCGTTTTTTTTGACAAACTCAAGAAGCGCTTTGCTCAACAATAATTATGGTACACAAGCTTACCACCGTATTTTAGTTTAAAACCTAAAAGTGAAGCTCTACAATTTGACAAAAAATAAAACCAAAAACCAACACCCTTCTACAAAAACACCAAGAGTTGGCTAATTAGGCATTACGCTGACCCAGTCTTAATAAAACACAAAAACCAGTTGACTACTTTTTACTACCCCAGCGCTATACCTACAGTTTTGGCCGCACTACCCGGAGCAAACCTTGACTAATGTATTGGTCATTTTATCATTTTCTATTTTCAATCGTCTGATCAACTACTTTGCGCGGGCACTAAAGTCTAAACCAACATTGCCCTCCAAAAGAATGCAATACCTAATTTAAAAACAAATACAATTTAAACCTGCACAAAAAAAAATACTTACTCCAAAAATCAATCACTGTAAACAAAAAAAACCATAAAAATGTTGATTGAATCAAGAGCCAATCACAACTTCACCTGCTTAAAGTTCGGAAAACCAAAAAGCCCGAAAAATCTCTGTCGAAAAACAGACCCGTTCACCTTTCTAGATACAAAAGAAGAAAAATTGGACAATGCCAATTAATATGCATAAACCTATACAGCTACCCAAACACTCGTTCCTACAAAATTCAAACAGTTAGTTTGCCCACAACCACGCCGACTGTCAAACATCATATTGAGTTGATAAACACTACACCAATACAAACCAACCATTGCACCTAGAATTCTCAAAATAAAGCCATAATCTTTAAACAAATAAAAAAACTGTTAGCTAATGTAAAAATAAAAAAGAGCTCTAGCAGTTACTACTGCCTTAAGAAAAAAGACTGCACCATGCGTTTTTGCGTAAACTACCAAGCTTTTAACAATGTTGTTGGAAGAAAGCTGCCCTAAAAAGTCAAAAAACTTATAAAAAACTTTGGAGCATCCAAAACTTTAAGCAAGATAAACTTAAAGACAGACGAAGTATTGGCAGATACCAATAAACGACAGCTACAAACACTTAACTGTCTTTGCTGCCCATAACAGAAACAAAATTCCAAGTAGTGTCTTTAGTTTGAAAAACGCCCCAGCTTATTAGAAAGTATTGTCCTGATATATCTGGACAACTGGTGCTAAAAAGCGCTTGTTTGGAACAGACTCCGTCAAGTATCTAGAGCACAGAATTAGTGCCAACAATAATCAACCTTTGCTCAGCTACTTAAAACTTATCGAAGACCAATACACTCTACAATACAAAAAACAACTACCAAGTTTTTTGAGCTTATGCACTTGACTCCAAAAATACGTGACAAACTATTCTAAAATGGCGACCTTTTTGATGATACTACAAGAAACTAAACTAACGTTTATGTAAGACAAACCCAAAATTAATGCTTTCTAAGCATTTAAGACTGCATTAGATAAACATTTGTACTCCAAACAGACGAGTGCAACATTAGAGTTAGAGTTGTCCTGTACTAGAAAATAAACTTACACCAATACGTAGTATTCTACAACAACGCAAAGCTCACGCATTGCAAAACAAAGTACTACTCAAATAAACTAAAGTGCATAGCAATAATGTGGGCAATAGAAAAATATTAGATAAACCATTTACACTTCAAACCGACAATAAAGCTCTGGTTTAGTTAAAAAAAATTACCAAGTGGTTTACCATTCTAGAAAAGTTTAATTTTACACTTGAACATACCCTTGGCGCCGTAAACCTTTGGCCCAATGCCCTCAATTGACACCCAAGCAAAAATATTAAACTCAAACGGCTGCTACCACCCAAAAACCCAAACCAGAAAATATCGAACACAATCTATATCAATGACTGAACTAATCACACTACCCTCATTAACTCCAAATATGCTTACTGAGTCCGGCAAGCTCAAAAAGAGTATAAGCTCATACTCAGCGTTATCTAACGGCGTCAGAAGATGCTCGATGACCCAAGAAATTTCGTAGTTATAAACCTGAGTTACAAACTAAAAAAAACAAAAGTTAATAGTCCTAGCTATGACCAATAGGCGGTACAACAAAGCGCACAGCAAAAGATCATAAACCAACACCATTTGACAACCACCTCCGGTCATCCAGGAAGGGATGAGACTACAGCCGCCATTTTGCGGGCCTACTACTGGCCAAACGTACGCAAGGATGTACGCACCTTTATCAAAAAACGCATAATCTACGCCAAAGTAAAAACAAGAATCTTAAAATCTCACTTCCTTGGTCAACCCTAAAAAAGACTTACAATTTATTATGTGGGCTCTTTTAGACACTACTGGGGCTTGTAAACAATACGCACTCTCAACAATAGATTTATGCACTAGATAAAAAAAAACAGTACCAGTGCCTTCACAACAATAGACTTATGCACTAGATGAAAGAAAACAGTACCAGTGCTTTCAGCCACAAGCAAAGCAACCTCAAAGCTTCTTAAGCAACAGCTGTTCTACCGGTAAAAATACTCAAAAAAAATTCTTCTCAGACAACGTCTAAAACTAAGGTTCACAAGCCAACATTTTCAAAATAACCGTGCAACAATGGAACATTGCCCCTAGACAAATCCAATGGTACGCAAACACTTCGAGCTCAAAAAAAACATAAAAGCGCTGCAAAAAAATCTACCCACAAACAGTGGGACAAACTTCTACTAGTAACAGTTTAGCACTTCTTCTTCTTCTTCATGTGTCATGCCCTCCAAGGGCGTTGACGACCAATTTAATTATTTGAATTTTATTTGCAGCTTTTCGAATAGGGATCTTGTACTTTGTCCAAACCATTGGCGAAGGTTCTTGAGCCATGATGTTCTACGGTGGCCTGGACTGCGCGTACCTTGTATTTTACCCTGTATTATTGTCTGCTGTAACTTGTACTTATCATTTCGGATAACATGACCAAGGTATTCCAGTTTTCTTCTCTTTATTGTGTTGAGAACTTCTGTTTACTTATTGACTCTTTGCAAAACCTCGACGTTAGTAATTCGATCCTCCCAAGAAATTCTCAGCACTCTACGGTAAGTCCACATCTCAAAAGCCTCCAAGCACTGCAACCGCTGAATAAGGTAAAACCCCAAACAAGCTCTTGTTACAACAAAATTAGGCAAAATCGAAAGACTATGACGCACTCTGCAAAGCACTGCAGGACCAAGACCTACAGTTGCATCAAACTGCACAGGATTAAGCCGTATACCTAAAACAAAAATACCCCTAACAAAAATAGTCTACAACTATAATCCAAAAAACCTAGTAATAGTGCGTCAACAACCAAAAGGACTAACCAAACAATTTTTTAGAGCTAGGCTCTAAACGGGTGATTACCACAGCCGGGATAAATTATTATTGAATATAAGATTCAATTTCACTTCCGCTATGCCTTCTTACTACTCTTTTAGATCTTTGAGCAAGTTCACTTAAACACCAACAACCGCCTCGGGAATGATAGTCATGCATCCCGGCCTGTACTGGCGGTACAACTGATTGCCCAAAAGGTGGCCATAAAACAACACCATTTGACAAGCACGGTCAGCCACTTAACAAAAGAAAAAATTACAACCTTCATTCTGAAAGCCTACCACTGTCTAAACCTACGCAAAAATGTACGTTATCAAAAAATACATGCCACGCGCCGTAGTAAAAGCAGGAACCTCACAACCAAAAGTGTTTTTAAAGTCCTCAACCCCTGACTAACTCTGAGAACAGGTTGCGATTGATTTTGTGGGTTTCTTAGACACCACAAGAGCTGGCAATCAATACGCACTCACAATAATAGACTTGTGCAATAGATGGATAAAAGCAATACTAGTGCCTGCAGCCACCATAAAGAATTTTAAAGAACGGCTGTTTTACCGGTAACAATTCCTAAAAGTTTTTATCAACAAAATCATAATCAACATTTTTAAAAAACCGTGCAACAATCACACGATTGCTACACATCACTCTTACGCAAACTCAATAGAATGCAGACATGCCGAGCTCAAGAAAAGCATAAAAACGCTGCAAGAAAATTTACCCTAAAAACAGTAAAACCAGCTTTTACCACTACATCAAAATTTGGACAAATTGGGAGACTGGGATGTATTTTGCAGAGCACCTTAGGACCTAAACATAAAGATTTAACAAACTTGATAGAGCCAAGCCGCATACTGAAAACAAAATTACCTTTGACAAGGAAACGTCCGGATATAAATCAAAGCAATAGTGCGTAGACAAACAAAAAGAGTAATCAATAAGTGTCTAAACACTACAGCCGGTACAAATTGGGTGGATGATAAACCCCACATTCTACTTATCAAACAAAACAATTTAACCACCTTTATGCTCACTGACTACTTTTTTAAAATCTTCAAGCAGGTTTAACTAAACACTATAGATCGCCCCGGGAATAATATCCATGCATCTAGGTCTGCACACTACTTACGGTATTGCACCACTGGCCGCAAGTTGCTTCTTAGCACCTAGACACATTGCCTGTTTACCACTAAAAATACCTCATATTTACTCTCTATGTACCTGCGTACTTAAATACAACGGGATTATGTACCCAACTTAGGAAAGGGCAACGCTACCTTTTCCAGAAACATCAACTACCCTCCAGTCACCAAGTGATGATTCAAGAGTTAAAAAATCAGATAGACAAAATGACGTCTCGTTTTAAACAATGCTCAGCTTCAATTCTACCATCAAGAGTTTGATCAAAACCATCGTTATCATAATGGTCTTATAAAAGTTACGCTCATGCTCTACTGCCTTCTATAAACAAAGTTATGAACATAGCCAAAATGGAAGAAGAAGTAAAACCTATTAACAATAAAAGACCAACTACGGCTCCCATAGAACAAGAGCAAATCCGTCACGCACCTCCAAGTGTCTGAAGAGAACAGCTTCACCGCCGGCATCCTAGACATCAACTTATTAAAAAAAATATTTTTTTTTACTCACACTACCCCAGTGACACTCAAAAACTCTAAAAGATACATAAGCGTAGTAAGAAAAAAGGAAAAAACTCAAGGTGTGTTTCCTCTTTTCCAATTGTTAACAAGCCATCAAACAACCCCAAGCAGTCGCTTCTTGGTACTGTTACAGAACAACTCTCAGAGGGTAATTTTGCAGGCCTTTCAGACCAAAAGGCAAAACAGCGCATCATCTGTTAACAAAAAAGCAAAAGCTAAAAAAGCATACGATGATATTCGAATAATTCCAGATACAAATGCCAATCATTAAACGGCAACTGCTTTCCTTAAATTTAAAATGGCAAATTTCTTCACATAGTCATCCTCCAAAGGCCATTAATTTAAACTGGTAATTCGGCATATGCAGCAAAAGAAACAAAAAGTACAAAAGTTATGGAGATCACAAAGCTTTTAAATCTAAAGGCTAGTACACACTAGTAAACCATGTTGCGCGATTTGTCTATAAACTGTCTAGAGACACGGTCTATAGACCGTCTAGGGACACCGTTTTTGTCTAGCGTCCACACTACTATGTGATCTTCTCAGTCTCATCTTTGCAGTTTATCATGAAGTATATTGTTTTGTGTAAAACAAGTTCCTGCTTAGTGCTAATTACAAGTGAAAGAACACGAACAAGTAATGTATGTTTGGTAATGTATTATTAAATAAATTAATACTGGAAGACGCCAACAATAAAATGCATGGTAATATTTAATTAAATGATACATACCATTTAAAAATAATAAATTAAAAATAAAACAAAATGATGCAAGATGATACAAAAGTAAGGCGTAAAATTATGCTGCAATATTTAAAAAAATATTATCTTCAATCCAATTATTTAAACCAATAGGAAGCATTGCGTTAACACCTTCAACACATAGTAAACATAAATTGATTAATTGTTACTGTGACTTTATGTAAATTGTCTCTTTGACCAGTGAGATGCTAGGCACACTGATGATGGGTGCATACCCTGAAACACGTCTATGTGTCTCTTACAGGATGAAAAAGCAATTTACATAAAATACATCATTTATTAAATTTAAACAGTGTTCATTATTTATTTTTACATATCTTGTATCAAATTGACTAACATTTAATCCAATTTCAAAAATATGTCACTTTAAATCATAAAAATTATTGAAAATTAATTAAATCAATTTTAAAATTATCTCTGGATTAAAAAAAACGTGGAAATTGACCTTTTAGCGTTCTAGACACTACAATTAGTAAGATTACAACAAAATTATCACAACATGATCTGCCTGAATTAAACCAAATATTCTCTAAATATTGGTACTAATGCAATATAATTTGATAGCATATAGTATTTAATTTGCAATTGTAAAGCTTTTGCTAAGCTTATTCAGGTTAATTACATAACTTCATTTATAATGAATGCTTCAATTCAATATAAAATTTTAAACATGATCCATAAAGCATTCATTAATTACTTGATAAATTACAACCAGTGGATATATTTATTTATATTTAATGGACGATCCATTCATTGAATGAAACGCCATTTCCAGTTCAATTCACGATACCCTAACAAAACACACACACAAATAGAAAACTGCTGCCCACTCACAGCCAATGAATTATTCAGCGTCTACAAATAGAAGCATAAATTGTCGGTAAATCGATCTAGGAATGGGGCAAATCAAATCGCCATATAATTACGATTGTATTTTTGAAAATTAATTCAAATTATTTATTAAAATGTTTTGCTGCATAGAAATGAAATATGTTTAAGCAGCGTAGAAGTTATGGTTAATTTTGTTGCGCAAAGATGGAAATAAATCGTCCAATTCGTGGACAAGACAAGCCATTAGCACAGTTGGAAATTAAGTGTAGTGGAAAACCGCTGTTTAGTTTTTTTTTCTTCCTTCTGGTGTTCCGTTCTTATTTCGTTTATTCTGAAGCACTTTTCTTCGAGGGTAATTCACGGTTTCATTTTACACACAACTAAGCAGATTAGTTTAGTTTGAAAAACAAGTTGAATATTTCCTATTCGATTAAATCATTCGCAATTAGAATAATTTAATTATTTTGTTTTTATTAATTTAGGTGCAGTAATTCAATTATGATTTTAATTAATTCGTTTACTATATTAATTATTATGTAATTCGATTAAATGACAGAACCGCAATAAACAAATTCATACAATTTGCAATGGAATGTTATTAAAATTTTATTAATTAAGCGATAATAATATTAGCTTTGGTGGTGGAACAATATTAAATAAATTTTATTTAGTCGCGTTTAGTATTATTTGGAATATTGATTTTAGAAAGTATCAAATCAAAAATGGTTCAATTGTGCTTACAATAAACGGATTTAAAGTTGCAAAAGACATGCATTGTTTTTTTTATCACACAGTAATGTTTTGTTACATTAATCCTTACAAAAATTTAAAAGTGAATTGAATTGCCAGATTTGCTATTGCTTTGGAAAGCATTTTAAAGATATTCCTGCTTCAATGTTAACTAGGATCTTTTTTAACCAAAAGTGTTGCTGCAAAACTAAAAAAAAAATTATATCATGTAAAATGGTTTATAGACTATTTTTTATTACTATAAAATATGCAACCCTTAATTTGAAAATAATGAAAACTTACTTTCAAAGTGATGAGTCTTCTACTCAAACGGTAAGAAATTTACAAAACAAATTTGATAGAAAAGTAGTACTTTTATTGCAGTTTGTAAACCAATTTGTAAAACAAGTTTGCAAAACTAGATTGTTAGTAGATAAAACAACACGTTCACGTTCTTGTTCAGTGCGCTCAGCCAAAAAAAAAATTAATGCTGTTGCTCAGAGTGTGCGTGAACATGTATCAACATCAACTTGTCATCGTTCTCAAGAACTGAACATTTTTTGCATTTCTCTAAAAAATGTTTACATATAGACCTTAGTTTAAAGACTTACAAAATTCATATAGTTTAAGAAATATAGTCTTATAACCATCCGATGCGTTTTCAGTTTGATCAATGGTTTGGTTTGTCCATTTTTATTGAAAAATTGTGTTTTTCAATTAGACTCATTTTTATCTTGGAGGTTATGTCAATGATCAAAATTGGGGATCAGAGAATCCACACATGACTATTGAATAGCCCATGCATCCAAAACGAGTAACCGTTTAGTGTGGTTTTGGTCCGGCAGCATTATTGGTCCATTTTTAACTAAAATTTGCAAATGCTTAAAGAAGAGAGTACAAGGGTTTTGCTTGGGCGAAAATAGACAACATCATTATAGTAATGTGACTTTAACTCTAAACTAAAATTGTAAAAAAATAGAAGAAAAAAAATAGGCAGCAAAACATAAACACGTTCTGCACAACAAAATTACTGATACTTTTTTTAAGACTTTAAGACGCAACATATATTGACCTTACGTTAACAACCAAAAAGATAGCCATATTATAAATTAAAAAGTTAGAGTAGAAAAAAATCTCAGTAAAAATGAAAACATATACTACCAGATAACATGCAATTCAGCAAATAATCAAAATCTAAAGAAATAAAAATAAAGCAAAGTGGGTGTAGCAAAAATGAGAAAAAATGTATCTTAAAAACTTTGCCAAAAAATGCAAAAAAAATGTCTAATAGTGGAATAATGACATCCACTCACTAACGAAAAAAATTACAAAACAAGAAAAACAGTCACAAAAATTAGAACAAACTTTTTTGTTTTAAACAAAATTTAAAATAAGCTTAAAGAAATACAAAAAACTCAAAAAAGAGTCATGTATATCTTACAAATCTGCTGGCAAAACAAAATAGACAACAATCTCTTTCTGGCAACAAAATAGCAACTAAAAACCCAAAAACCAGCGCAGCTTAAGCATTAAAAAAATATAATTAGCTAATGTTTACCAAGAAAACCTATTTTCAGGAAACATACTAATTAAGCACAAGTTCTCAAAAAAAGTTGACAAATAGCTTGTCAATACGGTCACTAGCTACTCTAAATAAAGGTACTGCACTATAGAAAATTAAGAAAAAGTTTCAGATTTTTTGCGGTGTCCCGCAGAGCTTTGTACTCGGCCCAGCGCTGTGGAACGTGTTGTACAATAAAGTACAGCAAATAAAAATGCCCAAAAACACAAAAATACGCATACAATACCGCTATCGTAGTAACAGCAAAAACTAAAGCAAAAATTGTGGCAAGTGCAATGCTCAATCTTATGTGCAAGAAAAATTCTGGAAAAAGTCAATCTAAAGGTTTATTTTTTTACGTTACATTAAAAGAAAAGAAAAATATTTGAACACAGATATAAGCAATATGAGCAACTATGTAGCCAAAGTTTAAGCAGAAGCAAGAAAGAAAACAGCAACTCTAAAAAAATATTGCCCAAAAAGCCAAAACATTCAAAGAGAATTATTTTCTGTGTGCAATAGTCTACAAGGTTATTTTAAAAATGATTTTATAATCAAATGTACCTCTTCAATGTACTACTCTCCCCTTACCACACATCGTTCTATTTGTTTTTTTATTGGTTAAAGCAGTGCTAGAAGTCTTTTTTTGTAAGAGCATTTACGAACTCAACTAATTTTTGGCCCACCTCTTTCATTGACTCAAACCTTTTAAGGCAAACTTGATCTTTAAAAACAAAAAAGTCACATAGTGCTAATAATTCAGGCAAGTACGGTGCGTGTTCAAGTACTGGAGTGCCTCTAGCGGCTAAATAACGCTTCGTCTATTTTGACGGTTTTCTTCCTCTCACCCAACTACCTTCCTGTACTACAAAAAGAAGCCAATCTCTATAACTTTGATATTGTTTTGTATAGAGGATTACTGTTACACAAGGTGGTGTGGCCCAAAAATCTCAACAATTTGTCTATGTTATGTTGCCTATGTTCTCAAGCATTATGCCGGCAAGAGTTGTATTGTTGTGTTTGATGGTTATTCAGTAAAACCATTCAGTATAAAGACAGCTAAACTAAACCAAAGTACAAGCTAAAGAGGTCAGTTGACATAAACTTTGAACACAAAACACAAATAACAGTCAAAAAGGATAATTGTCTTTCTAATAAACACAATAAATCCAGATTTATTTCATTCCTCTTAACTGCTCTTTACAACCATTAATTTAAAACAGAACAAGCATCTAGTAACGCTGATACATTAATCATCCGCACAAGATTCATAAAATAATAATAAGCAATAGTAGGCAAAGATGTTGATTTTATTGTTCTCCTCATGGCTTTAACCCCATCTAAAAGACAGATATTATTTGTTAAGCAAAGCCACAGAAAATTTAAAAAAGAAGGAGATAGCTATTGCAAACTATGAGAATAAAAGACTGCATACTTTTTATGCATGCATTCAGCGGATGTGATACGACTTCTACCGCGATATCGAAAAGAAAAACTTGTCTGTTTCAATTTGTTCAATAAGCAAGCTACACTGCAAAGTATTACTGAAGTAATAAAGCAAACAAGCAAACTTTCCGTAACATGCATCGTTAAATGCTTTTACCTAATTGGTCTTAAATGATAAAACAGGCCTTTTTGCGCTTTTGCCCACAAAAAGAACAGCAATTTAGCATGCTTTTTGTGTATACCACCAATCCTAAGTTTGACTAAGAAATGAACTTCTTCCAGAACAGTGAGGTTAAAAGTTTGAGCCGACCGGTTGATCCCAGTAACTGCAGAAAACGCAGCAGGACTTGGTCCTCAACCTTATTTCTTAAGAAATGTATAACTAGATGTGGAAACAGATGTGGTTGCCAAAAAACAGAAATAATGTGCACAAACATTTGCCACAACTGCTATGAAGAAAGGTTGAACGGCATTACTTCCACCCCCGAAAAAGACTTTGATGACCTCGATGATCTGGATTTCTTTATATTTCTAGAAGAAACACAACAGTCGGTAAAAAGGCTTGTAAATAAAGATAAAAATGCTGAGTGTACTAGACTTATAACCAGAAATCAGGTAAGATTGCACTTTCTTACTTTTCACTGATTATGTGCAGCTTAACAGTAGTAATTAGTATTGTTAATAAATTACATATTGTGCCGTGCTAACTTTTTTTTGTTTAACCCGCCTTATAACTCTATAACCGCTAGGAATACAAAAAAATGTATATGATCATTTTTATTGCATATTTTATCAGCTTTCATTATGTAAAAAGTTTTCCAATAAAAAGTTTCATTTTGAATAACAGTCTATTTGAGCAACTGTTAATTTTGAAGCTATTATATTTTGACATTTGACAAGTAAAAACTACGCCATTGTTAAAATGAAACAATACACGCTTAAACAACGCATTGAAATTATTAAAGTTTACTACAAAAATAGTAAAAAAATTTCAGTCACAGTTTGCAAAACTAAAGCATTTTTTTGGTCGTCGTAAAGCAAACTCTCGACCGGCAATAGTAAACCTGGTGGAAAAATTTGAGCTGTTGGGACAAGTTTGTGATGTGAAGAATTGAAACCGTGTGCATCGCTCAAGAGCACATGAGAATATTGCTGATGTAGCTAGTAGTGTTAAAAGAAAACTACATTAAACCGTATTTTACATAAAGACTTAAGTCTTAAAGCTTTTAAAGTTCAGTTAACACAAGAACTCAAGCCGGTCAATCATCATAATTTATAATATTTTTGCTGATTGGGTTCTTCAAATGCATCAAAATGATTTGGAAGTTTATCCAAAAATTCTCTTTAGTAATGAAGCTCATTTTCACCTCAAAAGCTACGTTAATAAGCAGAATTGTTGCATTTGGAGCTAAAAAAATCCAAGAATGATTGTTGAAAAGTCTTTACATCCTTGGACCCTACTTTTTCAAAAATGAGGCTGGTGCAACTGTTAAGGTGAATGGATGGCGTTACCGAGCAATGATTAATGATTTTTTATGGCCGGAATTGGAAGATATTGATGTGGACAACGTTTATTTTTAGCAAGACGGCGCTACGTGCCACACAAGCAACGAAACAATCGCAATTTTGCAAGAAAAGTTTCCTGACCGTGTTATTTCTCAAAGAGGTGATCACAATTGGTCACCGAGATCTTGTGATTTAACACCTTTTGACTTTTTTCTTTGGGGCCACGTAATAGATAAAGTCTATGCCAATGCTTTATAATCGATTCAAAACCATAAAGATGGAATTTGTAAAGTTATCGAGGACATATAGCCGCAAATGTGCAAATTGGTCATGGAAAATTTTATGGTTCTGCAACCGTAACCGTGGCGGCCTTTTAACTGATATTGTTTTTAAATGTTAATAACATACCTTCCTCTTTATAATGAAATAAATATTTATTGATTTCTCTTAAAAATACCCGTTTTTTTAAATATCAAAATGAAACCTCTTATTGGAAAACCCTATACAATACATAAATGATCAAAAATGTTATTGAAAATAACATTAACATGAAACTACTATGGAATAATCTATCATCAAAGCGAGAAAAATTGTCAAAACTAAAGAACAAAACAAAAAAAATAATTAGAAATCAAGAAAACATAAAGACCGTTATAGAACAGTTATATAAAAAAGTTTATGGTTTCAACATTTAAAACCCTTATAATAACATTTTAGATCAGGGGTGGCCAACCCAAATGATCTTGCGGGCCACTTTAAAAATGCATCACATAACTCCGCGGGCCGCATATAAAATTATATAACCATGTATTAGATTTAGACTCAGTATAGACATTTTTTTGAAGTGAAGAATTGAAACATAAAATATAATTTAATTATTCTGCAAACTCCAAGCCCTATACTCTTTACCACATTAATAGACGAGGCTATAAAGAAAAGTCAAAAAAGAGCCAAAGACACAAGAATAAGGCACAAAAAAATAGAACAAATTAGTATTCAAATCCTAACGTTTGCAGATGACATGATATAAATAGCAGACAAAGAAGAGAAACTACAAGGAAACATAAAAATGTACGAAGAAGAACTAAAGAAGATAGGCATAGAAATATACACAAGTAAAACAAAGACAATGGCAGTAGCGACAAAACCTAAAAAGCACAATATAGAATTGGATAGACAAATAATTGAACAAGTACAATAATAATAGAAGAAACAGAGAATACAGACATGGAAATAGATGCAAAAGTTTAAAAAGAAGGAAGTACATTCAATGCACTTAAAAAACAATTCTTGGTTAAGAAAGAATTAACAAAGGCAATAAAATCAAAAATACAAAAGGTAGTAAAACCAGCCAAAATATACTTGAGAAAATCTTGGACAACACAAGAAAAAAATAAAAGCAAAATTAATGCAATGCAGATGAGATTTCTAATAAAAGTTAAAGAAATAACAAGAAAAGATAAAGTAAAGAGCTTGGAAGTAAGAAGTGAACTAAAAATTAAACCTATAGAAACAGTAATAGAGGAGAGGCAGCTAGGAAGGCTAGGACTCATACACAGACTGAATAGAACCAGAATAACCAAGAAAATACATGAATTGAGAATACAAGGAAAAAATAAACAACTGGTCCAAACAAGCCCACAAAGCAGCAGAAAGAAGAGGAATAGAGTGCAGCGAGATAGCAAAAATGGCTTAAGATAGACAAACTTGAAAAAAAAAAGAATAAAGAAGTTACAAAATAATACATCCCACACCCGAAAAGGGTATTAAGAACTAAAAATAAAAAATAATAATATTCTGCAAACTCATAACTGTAAACTCATAAATAAAACAGGCAATATCTGTCATTTATATGCGCAAGAATATTATTTTAAAATCAAATAAATTTATTCTCATAATTTCTACAGTTAATTTTTGAATTTATGGATGCACAAATAATGTATTTTTTAAATAAATTGAAGTTCACTACTTTGCCCATTATAAAATAAATATATTTTGTAAAAGTGTTATAAATCTCGCGGGCCGCAAAAATGTTCTAGGCGGGCCGCGGGTTGGCCACCCCTGTTTTAGATATTAACATCCAAAAAGTAAAAACAGAGTTAAAGAAAATGAAACAGAGAAAAACTTTGAGGATAACAGAATTTTGACTCCGTTAAGTTATGGGCAATATTTACAGCAATAGACAGTGTAAACCCACGCTACGCTAATTTTTTTAAAATCCATCTACAAAAACGAAACGATTCAAGTAACTATAGATTGATAAAATACAAATATTAAATGATTTACTTTAGCCATAAATATAAACAAAGTTTATTTTTTTTAGACTACAAATTTTAAAGAATTTAATTATTAAACCATAAATTAAGTTAATGATTAATTACTTAAATTGGTTTGTAGAACAAACTTGGTTTTGTTTTGCTAATGTAATTGTAATATAAACCAAGTTTTTGTAGGCGGTTTGTTATATGCTCTACAATCCACGGTAGACAAAGCTTTGTACTTATTAGACGCAGTCCAATCTTCTATAAAAGACTGTTTTCCGGGCGTTTTATAATTACCACCAATTCTAGATTAATAGTTATTGTTAGTAAGTTGTTACTTACTCCCTAAGTTAAAAAAAAAAATGTGTTCCCGAGGCAAGAAATTCAGGTAAGTAAGTAGGTAAAAGTAAAATATTTAGAACGTAAAACACAAGAAAACGCTACTTTAAAACTAGTATTCAGACTTAAATGCTTTGCATTTTTATCTGCAACATAATTTTTAACCATAAAAACAAAAAATTATTAAAAAAAATTCAAAATCCGGCCAAAGCAGTCATTAAATTTTGACAAAAACTATCTTAATTTGCAACAATAAAAAAGAACATAAAAATTATACAAAACCAGCCATATAATAGAAAAATGTAACATTAAACTATTACTTTTTAACAAAATCTGGCCAGTAACTAAAAAACACAGAAAAAATATCAAATCCGTCCAAAATCAACCAAAAATGATCAAATTTTTGCTAAAACTTTAATATTTTGATTGCAACAATTCAAAAACCCATCAAAATTATAGAATTCCAAATTTATTTTACAAAAATCTGTTTAATATAATATAAACTCATTTTTAAACTATAAAAAATTAGGCCAAAAATAATAAAAATTTAACCAATTTGTAGCAAAATCTCGTTGAAACCAATAAAATGTCTACTTGATACATGTAATTTGGCCATAAACTCTAAATATTTGATCAAAAATTACAACAATTTGTTCAAATTTTTAAAAATTTGCTTGCAAGTATCAAATATTGATTTAAAAGCAGAAAACTATGTAATTCAACCACTAACTAAAAAAAATCAGACAAAAAGTACAAAAATCTAGCTCAAAAACATAATAATAACAGCTTGATATAATATAACCATAAAAGTTTAGCTTAAATTAAACAAATTTTCATTTAATAAATTGTCGTACATTGATAACCAAACCATGTACTTTGGTTATAAACTGTAAACAAAATTTAAATTCTTTTTTTAGATCACAAACGTTCAATTAATTAATTTAAGCCATAAATAATGTCAATGTTTGATTGGTTAAATTAACATGTCAAACATCCATGCCTTGGGAATATAATACTTAGTCTTTATAAAACTTACTTGAAATAGATTAAAACTTTGATGAATAGTTCACACTCTAGCCGCTCTGCTAGAAAGCATGAAGGTTTAGAACTTTCCATTGTTCACTACTTTTACCAATAGTAAATAATATTGTTTGGTTTAAAAATTGCGTCTGTAATTATCCAAAAATTGGTACTTCGATAGCTAGGCAACTTTGCCCATTTATATCTCGAGAATGTTGTAAAAACTGTAAGCTAATTAAACTAAAATTTTAAGACAAATTATCTTTTCGAATTTTGGTGCCTAAAATTTCAATAACAATAAAACCAAAAAAAATGCAAAATTAAAGTCACGTAAACCGCAATGAAACAGAGTATGCTTGTCAGAAACGTAAAATACCAGAACACAGGTTTAAGTGTAAATTAAGTGTAAAAAAGTGTAAATGCATTTCTTTATCGCGTAACTAACTTAAAGTGAAACTGAGTAAGCCATCTTGTAAAACAAGACCCAACAAGATGAACAAACTAAACAACTTACCGACGTCCAAAAACTACTTAACAAAGCACGGAAAGAAAGAAAACAACTACATCAAAATACACAAAACAAAACGGAATCAAATAAATGTGGACTATATCCAACATTGTACAAAGCACAACTGAAGTTGTGGTATAGTCACAGAACCACTTAAAACATTTTATGTTAGTTATAAAATGAATTAACATGCCTGGTTAAATCCAACTTGAATATAAAAACAAATTAATCACGTCTCAAAGAAACAAATTTCTAAATAGAATACATTGTATCAATTATTTGTTTATTTAACGTCAGTCTATTTTTGCGGCCAGGGCTAATCACAGACAAGAGGTTAAGACTACCACATCTAGAAATTACGCAGCAAATTTAAAAACTTCAACTTAAATTATTGGGTTATTTCTTATCCGAAAGAAAGCGTACTAAACATAATATTTTTTTTCTTACCCAATAAAAAGCCCCAAAAGTTTTGGCTGCTAAACAATCACCCACAACATTAAACTGCAGAAATCCAACTGTAAGAAAGTTAGCTAGTGGGCAGCAGTAAAACTGCTAAAACTTGAATCAAAAGTTTTTTTAAGAAGCGATAAGAGTTTAGTAAAGAAAATAATAAAATTAGTAGAAATGGAAGAGAATGAAAAGGTACGTGCGACAAACTTTGGTATAGAAAGAAAGAAGTTGTATGAAAGGGGTTAAAATGTCAGTAAAAAGTAATAGAAAGTAGAAAAATAGGTAGACGTAGACTTATTTAACAGACTAGAAAAAGTAAGACTAAAGAATATAAAAAGTGTAAAACTTGTAAAAATGAAGTAGGGACTTGAAACCATTAGGTGAATAATGAGCAAATGCAGGCAAGAAAATAAAAAAAATGTTTGAATAAGAATGAGAAAGGGGTAAAAATATTTTAAAAAACTAACGAGAGCAAAATAAACCCATTAGAAAAAAGTTTGAAATTATTATTTTATTTTAAAAATTTGTTTTTTGTTTGTTTAATCTTGCAAGATTAATGCAAAAGCAACTACTGTGCAGCGGTGGTGGTATAAAATACAAAAAAAAACAACATAAAAAAGTAGAACACGTAAGTACTCGTATTTTGGTGGATAGTTGTAGAAAACATAGAGTAAAAAGTTGTTCAAACCTATGCTGTTAAAAAAAAAATTAAAATTAAAAAAAAATCAAAAAAAATTGTAAACTTTAAAGAGCTATAATTCCAAATTTATTAAAAATAATTTACTACTTTATTAGGTCTATATTACTTAATTTGCTTGTAGTTTCTAGCAGTTCTTTTCTGACTAGTTAATTTGGGACACCCTGTATGTCTTTATACTATGAATTACCTAATTAACACATCTCCAAGGTACACTTTAATTCCAGTGTGTTTATAACTACTCTTTACCGCTGTATGTAATGTTCCCTCTCTACAACCTCTAGGCTTTACGGCCTGTATAAGCTTGACAATCTTTTTCAGATATTGTGTAACCAAGTCCTTAACTGCCAGAGCACAACATACTTTTGGCTATTACGTATAATTTACTGCCAGATACAATGTTATCCACAGAACCCGAAGGCTTTGGCTGCCAGTGTGTAAAGTAACAATCTTTTACAGCCCTCCAAGCATGCTATAGTTATCAATATCTTAATGACTTTACTGCTAATGTACTTTCTATTACACACCTCTAAGACCAGTCAATGTGTAAATAACCTCTGATGAAGCTAATTTACACCCCTTAAAACTCCTCTAGCCATAGTGTAATTAAGTATCTTTCTCTTGAAACTTGTAAAGTTTTACCAAACCTTTCTATCAACAAATATAACAATCTATAACCATAGACGAAAACAAAAAGTAGTTATTCAAAGTATAACTGGAATCACTTTTGAATCAAAATACTCCGAAATGAATATTGGGGTGCCGCAAGGAAGCGTTATGGGACCGCTTCTGTTTTTGGTGTATTTTAATGATATTAATAACATTTTTAAAAAACATAAAATAATTACTTACGCGGATGACACAAATATTCTTATATGCAGCAAAGAATTACCTGCTTTAATAACTAAAACCACTATTTTGTACTCACATTTAAAAGATTGGCTTATCCAAAATAAATTATTTTTAAATAAAAATAAAACAAAATTATTGATTTTTAGAACTTTTAGAAGCAATACAACCTTACCCAAACAGCTAACAGTTGGTAATAATACTTATAATGTAAACTCTGACTGCAAGATGTTAGGCCTACAACTTGATCAACATCTAACCTGGAAGCTTCATCTTGAAGAATTAAATATAAAATTAAACAAGACAATATACATGATGCGATCTATAAAAACTTATGTCAATCAAAATTCAATGCGCATACTTTATTATAGTAACTTCTATTCATTATTAAAATATGGAATTATTTTCTGGGGCAACTCAGTTAATACTGACATTGTTTTTAAAAGTCAGAAAAATATAATTTGTTTAATTTATTCAGAGATTCTTTCAGAAATATCTTTAGACATAATAGTATATTGACACTACCTGGAATATTTATAAACGAGTGTCTCAAGTTTATATTAAAAAATAAACAGTATTTCTCCAATAAAGAGATAAATCATACCTGCAATACTCGATTTAAAGAAATTACTTACAAATACCCCAAGCATAACTTAAGCTTAACAAAAAAATCGGCATTGTATACCTGCATCAGTTTTTTTAAAGCACTTTCATCAAAATATCGTAAAATTTATAATTTTCTCTGTTTTAAGAGAGAAATAAAACAACTTTTAATTAATATAGAACCATATGATGTAAGCGAATGTATGGAATACTTGAAAAAATTGTGATCAATTGTATTTTATTATTTTAATCTATAAGTATATTGTTTATTTTAATCTGTAATACATCTGTTTTATTTTTTAACTTATGTTGATAAACTAATGTAAATGTAATGCAATGTAATACCTAAATGTTTAATTTTATTAATGTATTTGTTTCTTTTAACTTTTTCACATTATTGTCATGTTGTATGTAGCATTACCCATGTGAAATAAATGATTATTATTATCTGTACACAATTAACAATGTTTATGAAACATTTACTATTATAGATAATGCTAACAAAAACCACTGTTAACACACCTTAGATTGATTGTAAAACAGAAGTACGGCATAACATACAATTTCAGACAAAATCAAATCAAGTACCTAAGACATAACAATATTACGTCATAAAGAAACTAATACCTGAAACATTTTTGTAACTTTAGAAGTGATAATTTATAAGGCTACAAAAAAACGTTACTTTTCAAAAAATAGATCTGCCTCTCAAAGCTAAAATCTTGGTTTTAAATGCCAAATTCAGTTATAAAAGTACAACAAAATCATTTCATACAAAAAATTTGCCAAAACCTACAAAATATGAAAAATAGTTTGTAACAATTATATAATATATTCAATAAAAAATTAAAACAATTCAACCGCAAACTATTCTTTATTATCAAAATATGCCCAAAACTATAAAAAAATAACAAACGAATACATTCCGGCCAAAATCAACAAAAAATTATCAAATTTTTGCTAAAATTATTTTAGTAGTAACAATTCAAAAATCTATCAAAATTATTTAATTCCAAACTTAATTCAGAAAAATCCGTCTAAAACTACAAAAAAATGTTCAATATAATAGAATCCGTCTATAAATTATAAAAATAAGCCAAAAATAATATTTTTTTTGCAAATTACTATTTTATAGCAAAATTCGGCCAAAAACTTAACTTAAAATAATAAAAATCTAATTAATTTAACCATAAACTATAAAAATTTGGTCAAAACTATAAAAATTGAGCTTAAAACATAAAAATTTGGATTAAATAATGTAATGTTTTTATAGAATATAAGAATCTTGCTAAAACTATCAAAATCCGATCTAAATTAAATAAATTTCACTTTAGTAAATAAACATATATCTACAACTTATAAAAAATTAGAAGAGTACGCCAGTGAGATACAATCTGTTTTAAACTATTTACCTTAAGTTTAGAAGACGTCTTTAAAAAACTCAAATAACATCTACGTTTTGCAGACTTTATCGTTTTAACTTTGAGTGACACAGTAGAACTAATAGAAATACTAAAACAAGTTAACCAATCATATGATTATGCAAGTAAAACCAAATCAAACATTAGAAGTTACTAAGCGCATAGATCTAACATGACTTCATCATATCCTAAAAAAGTGGTATACCTATAAACCTAAAAAAAGTTTACAACTAATTCATACTACCAGTAGTTACATACGGCTCAGAAACAATAAGCCTTACAAATAAAAAGTAATAAACTAAAAACAACACAATAAACTATGAAACGTTCAATGCTCAAAATCTCGTTAAAAAACATAATCAAAAACAAACAAATTTAAGAAAGAATCTTCCAAACATAGTGGAACGAATAACACAACTAATTGAAGCTGAGCAAAACATGTTGCAAGACAAAACAGCAATAGATGAACAGTTAGAATTATTCACTGGATGCCAATAAAAACAAAAAAAAAAACAGAAACAAACCACAAACAAAATGGTTAAACAATATTGTCAGCTATTGGTAAAGACCACAAAGCCCAAAATCACCAAACGTGAAAATTATGCGGAGAAGCCTATGTCCAAAAGTGAATTAATTAGATTGGCTCTAAAAAACTACAGTTAAAAATATGCCAAAAATGGCATTAACAATTAGTAAAAATCTTTAACTGTTTTAAAAAACATTGTTTAGTTATTAATAGCAAATCACACTCAAAACTTTGTTTAGAAACTAAAAATATAATCAACTGTCAAATCTGATATTTAAGTGTAACTCAAAATGTTTTTATTATCTTGCTGTTAGTTGTTTTGTCAAAAATTGTAGATAAAAATATGCCAAATGTGACATTTGATAAAGATCTTTAGGTGTCCCAACAAAACAATGTTTAGTTGTTAACAACAAATGGCATCAAAACTTTGTTTAAAAATTAGAAAACATGATCAACTTTCAAAAGTAACATTTAACTGCCATTCGTCGTTTTCATTTTGTTATCTTGCTAAAAATTGAATGACATGTACAAAAATACAGTTATCTTGCTAAAAAAATGGCTGTAAATTTGAATATAATAATAAATTTAAAAAACATCTTTTTTCAATCATATGTTTTAATCTTAAACTATTTATAGAAAGTTGTCAAATAGCTATCATATTTTTTTTATTATAGTATCAATTTAACTTACAGTCCACACTATATATTATCATTAAACTCTGCAATTTTTTTTTTTTTTTAGTTTTAAACTGTATCTTTTTTATTTACAAAATGTTTAGTGAATAAAAAACTGAATAAGAATAAACAAGCAAAATTATCATATCATCTCTAGACATTTTGAAACTCATAATTCTCTTTCATCCAGCTTACTTAACAAATAAGATAACCCTTTATCCTTCCCACTTCTTTAGTAAACGTGCTAAATTCATCCACACGTCCCTTCCTTATCTTATTTAATTCTTATTTTCTCCTCAAAACTTCCGCCGCGTTACTTTTTTCTCTTCTCTCCCTCGTTGTATTATTTAGCGTGTTGTGAAAAGTGGATTTTGGTCCTTAAATATTTTAAGCCGCTTTTCCACCTCCATACTTACTTTTTTTATATGCAGCGTATCGTGTGACGGAGAAAAACTTTGCGACGACCACTTAAAGTGTCGTGCTCTGTGGCGAACAGGCGTCCGACGACATGAAAAATTCATAACGTTGGAAAAACTTACCTGAAAAAGAAATAAATATTAATATTTATTACTTTAAATCAATTTAGCATTAAACATATCTCTAATTAAATTTTGTTTGGCCAGACGAGCACCTATTGTACGGTCACATAATCCCCCAGCAAAGTCTAATTGTCACGAAAAGCCTCCCCTAGCTTTTAACCCTACTTACGTTATGACCGACACATAAGCTTGGAATTATTAATACGGGATTAGTTCATTAAATCACCCCCCACACAGTAGCGACCGATGTCCTTTGCGGTTTTATCCCAAGATTTACGTTTGGCTCGTGCGTGCTTTACAGACCAATTAAAATCAGATTGTTTTGTTAAAAGAAAAAAAGGAAATGAACAATAACCTTAAAAGTAAATGCTGTATGAATTTGTTGGGATATAGGTAGGTGGTAGTTATTCCGTGTCGGTGCCGAGCTCGCACAGATTATCGTGGAAAATTGGAAAATGTTTGAGATAAATTCATTTCGCGCTAGCTGGGAAAAGATTTTCCAGTTTACTGTGTAAACTTACATGTCACGTAGTTTGATGTCATTGTTGAAAGTGTTATAAATTGAGATAATTATATAATATTTGGGAAATTGATGCAAATTACATTAGAAGTACTAATACGTAAAGTGGCGAAATTAAATAGAATCGAACAAGAATATGAATAAAAATATAAAAATTATATTGATTATTAGATAAATGAAAGTTCACCATATAATATAATTACCATATAAAATCAAATTGCAGTTACGTCAAATATTCACGGAACTACCATTAGTAAGCAACCAAATAAATTGTTTGTTAAAAATTGTTTCTATATATTGCAATGGGTTAACCGTTTAAATATTTTCTTTTCTATGTATATGCAGGCACTGTGTCTATGCTTTACTATTGATAGGAACCTAATGCCAATTTCCTGAGAATTTCATTTACGACTGGGGTAGGCAGCCTTTTTTATGAAAAACAATTCATTTTAAACTGCAAGCATTAAGATAACGTTTAGAACCGTACAAATTGTATTTTCTGTATACATTTTTTTTGGCAAATTGTTTTTAATTTTAATTGTCTTTACGCTTAAATGAAAATTATATACAATTTCCGATAAATTTTTCGTAATAAATTGATATTTTTTTAAATTCTCAAATCTTAAAAAGCGTTTTTTAAGTTTGTTTCACGACAATGAAAACTCCTATCACACTCAAAATTGCTAGTTTTATTATCAAAGTTCTGCCAAAATTTCTGTGATTGGAAACAGTAACAGAGTAATAAAAAGAGGACAATGGAAAAAGCATAAGAAGAAAAAAAATAAAGTCTAGTTAATTTGACCACATTAAAAAATATGAGGTAAGCAAGCAAGCAACACCTACAAACCACCGCCGTCACACCCAGCTGCAGCAAATCAAATAAAAAACTGCAATTATTATTGCACTTGAGGCCAATGATTGATTAAGCTAGTTTTGCAATCAATTATCAAATCACTAATTCTATTTAAATAATTAATTAAAGAATTCATTAAATAATCAAAAAGTTTTTCCTGCATAGACAAAAAAGATGACTTATTTCAAAAACCAAAAACAACAAAGTCCTCCAGATAATGTACCGGCGGCTAAGAAAAATCAAGGTATTCTTTAGCAGCAGGCAACAAAGATCATTGCCCTTATGTCTTGTATCTAGTGAAAGACCAATTAAAGAAGATCAACGTTTAAGAGAAACCCTTTTTTAAGATAAATGTGGTTGTAGAAGCTAGCGGAAAAACCACCAACAACAAGCCAGGAGAACCCCCAGTCCTGGTTCCTAAAGAGAAATTTATTGTTATGGGCAACAAAAAAAAGCGTAAAAAGAACGCAAGCGGATCCCTTTCAGTTTCTGCTGCCATAAAGTCATCAACCAGCGTATTACTTTCAGCGCCATCAAGACCATTAACTAACAAGACCAAAGAGTTTACAACCTGGCAAGCCAGTAAAGCCAAAAAAACATTTTCTGGTGCAATCAGCATCGATATGAACATGTAACAGATGTTATATAAATAGATATAAATATAATCATCAACCGCGCTGTAAACGTGGTCGATAGCATCTGCATTTGCATGCAAATTTCTAAACTGCAAAAACAACAATGTGCGGTATTACACGATTTAATTAGAGTCTAAAAAAATGCGATGCAAACAGAGTTAAATGCTCTAAAGTCCGCTTCACTATCCATTAAACGTAAAGAAAAAAATAAGAAACCCTTCTCAATCCTGTACGTTCAGTTGCTCTAAAAAATATCTAGTCTAGAGATACTGTCTCTCACCAACTTGTGTAAACTTATAGTAAGCGTTGAGTACAAACGCAAGTCCAGGGATTTTATACAATGTCACTGTTGTAAGCGTTGTAGTTACACAGTAAAATAAACAAATGCGCTAGAGCTTATTCCAGCTTCACTCGCAAATTCACAAAGGACTCAGAGCATGTAGCAACATGCACAGTAGAAAAAGTTATTTACTTACAACTTAAACTTGATTCCCGCTCACCCACTCAAGCGTTTATCATTAAAAAAATTATTGTAAGCTAATCGTCTGCCAACGCTTCTTCTAGATACTTGAGGTCTCCACTGTAATATTGTCTTGGACCATTTTCTCTTGCAACGTGTCCCGCCTATTGCCATGAGATAGAAGAATAATATACAAAAGCACTCGGGCAGAAACTGGATACAGACTGCCCAACAAAAATCAACATGAAAACGTATAGAAGAAGACTAGGTTCAAAAGTAGGCAAAATCAGGCTCAAAAAGAAGAATTGTCTGTTGTATTGTTAACGACATCTACAAACAGTGAGTGTAATAATAAATCTTTTAATTACCAACACTTGGGTGAGTGGGTGAGTTACAGTAAAAAAAACTACCTGCCCAAAATTTAAACTTGGTTCCCGCTCACCCAAGCGTTTGTTGTCAATAAAGTTATTGTAAGTTAATCGTCTGTAGTATTGCTAACAACTTACACAAACGGTGGGCAAAATAATAAATCGTTTGATCACCAAAAATCGAGCGGGTGGGTGGGCTACACTAGAAGAAGCTACTCGCCTACAATTGAAATTTGGTTCTCGCCCGCTCACCCAAGCGTTTGTCATAAAAAAAATCATGTAAACTAATTGTCTGTTGTATTGCTAACAATTTAAACTAAATCTCTTGTTAAGAATAGCGGCACACACAACGGTGGGTAAAATAATGGTTTTTTTAATCACCAACACTTGGATGTGTGGGCTACAGAAGAAGAAGTTATCCGCGTACAACTTAAACTTAGAAATTGTACTGAAGAGAACATCCTTACGTGTGATAAACGAATTCAAAACAATATCGAATAAGATTGCGTGTATTGGAATTGCACTTTTGGAAAGGCAAAAATTATAAAACATGAACGTCCATAACTCATCTTAAGTTAAATGCAAGCTAATCTTCTATAAAAACTCAACCCATCAACCTAAAGCATCTGCTTATCAAAGACAAACTTCCGCTTCTACCTGCAACACTCCTTACAAGCAACAAAAAACCAAGCAAAACGTATCAGTATCAATCAAAAATCAGCTTTTCCTCAGTTTGGCACAAGCAAGCAAAAATAATTTAAAAAATTGGTTTTTCTTCCATGAACCTTTTAGTTTAAAAAGCTAGAAACAGACTTTTTGTAAAACAGTATAAATTTTCAACTTAGTCGTGGTACAAATTCTCAACAAAAACTAGGTAATGCCTATATGGCTAGCAAACTAATGGCCGTTTTCACCAACGATTCCTAAAATATAAGCATTACCTAAGCAACTATAGGAACTTCCTAACACTAATTTGGTTTTCACCAGGCGTTAGGTATTACCTAAAGGCGTTAGGAGTTCCTATCTTTAGGTATCCGATTTACGGCATCCCAAACGCTAGGTACTAGTTTCTAACCTAAATTGTTATGTCAACACTAACAAACATGAATGCAATAAATTTAATTGAGCGATTAGATAGATTTGATTCTTCTGATGAAGAAAATTACAGGCGTCCGCGAATTATCAGGGTTAGAGAAAATTATTTTGATATATATGACAACATCGATTTCTTTCGGAGGTTTCGAATGAAAAAACAAACGGTGCTATTAATTTTAGAGCAAATTGAAGTTGATTTGGAATTCAACGATGATAGGTAAGTAAATTAATATATAATAATTATGATTATTTATATTTATTAATATTATAATTTACAGAAACAATTCTATCGCACCGATTAATCAATTATTGCTAACTTTAAGATTTTATGCAACAGGAAGCCACTTAATTCAAGTAAGTGATTTCAGTGGTGTTAGCGTGAGCACAAGTTGCAGGATTGTAAAGCGAGTAACAAATGCAATTATAAAGTTACGAAAAAAATATATTAAATTTCCAACGGATGCAGAAAAAGATCATATAAAAGAGGGATTTTACAAAATTGCAAGATTTCCCAATGTAGTTGGCACGATGGATTGCACCCATGTAAAAATACAATCACCAGGTACGTATATATATATATATACACTATACTAATTTAACAATTAAACATTGCGACAAAAAAGTATATTTTTATTTTTTGAACATGTCTGACGCATTATTTTATTCTCATCATAATGTTCGGTCAATCAATATAACATTACCATTTTATTGCTGCAAATGTACTTGCTCTTATTAACTAATCGTACTACAGTATACTCCAATTGTAACGTACAATCGGTTATAAGGTACGCCAGTTATTATGTACTGACGTATCCATTTGCAGTTCCGTTATAACCAGAGTATACTGACATTAGTTTTATATATAATAGCAATAAACATTTAAAAAAAAAATTTAAGGAGGAGATGACGCAGAATTGTTTAGAAACCGTAAAGGTTATTTTTCAATCAATGTGCAAACGGTATCCGATGCAAATTTAAAAATATTGGACATTGTTGCACGTTGGCCTGGATCAACTCACAATTCTGCAATCTTCCAAAATAGTCGCCTCTACTATGGATTTGAAATGGGAGAACACAACAACTCGATATTATTGGGTGATAGCGGCTATCCTTTAAAGGTAATTTAATCATTAAAATAGCTAATAATATTTTAAAAACGTTTTATTATAAATCATTTTTATACATTGATCCAGGTTGGGTCGATGGCTTCGTTATCTGAAAATAAAATTGTTTAATTATCATTCTAGAGATATCTGATGACACCATTTTTAAATCCTATAACAAACGCACAAAAAAATTAGAACCGTGCTCAAATTGTTACAAGGAATACGGTGGAAAGGCAGTACGGTGTCCTAAAACGTAGGTTTCCAGTTTTGGCTATAGGCATAAAGCTGAAATTGGAGACTGCTGCATCAGTAATCGTAGCTTGTGCTATACTTCACAATATATGTGTCAATGAAAAAGAGCAAGAACCACCAGACGAACTTGAGAACATTCAACAACTGATTGATAATGGACAAATTAATCAGGAGAATAATTTGAACCAAAATGGCATTGAACGGGATGTATTAGTGAATACATATTTTAATATGTAGAATGCAAAATAAAAGATATAACTTACTTCTCAGTTTTAATAAAATTAATTCTTTTATGGCCACGTTTTGCTCCAAATCCTTTTTTTTTAGTTGATGCAGCTCCTGCGCATTTTTTATTTTGCAATCCAGTAATTCTTGATTTTTCTTCTCCGTACCCAGCTTTAGATCCTGTAGATCGGAGAAGCTGGCTCTTGAAGACGGTCTTCGTCGAGATTCTCTAGAACGCTAGGGAAAAATAAATAATTCTATAATTTAATAATGATGTTGTTTATATTTTATTCATAAAAATGAGAAAAAGTTAATACTTACAGGTGCTGTATCTACAGATATTTGTGCGGATGTTGTAGGAGTTATCTGTGCGGAAGTTGTTGGGGTTTGCATTTCATGTCCATATGTTGTAAACGAAGCCATTTGGACCTGAGCGTCCTCCACATTAATAAATATGGGTAAAATGGAATCTCCTAGTGATGAACAAGCCATATCATCACCTGATACAGGTGATAATATATCACCTGTAGGTGATAATATATCACCTGTATCAGCTTCTAGAAAAAAAGTTTGTTTATTTTAAATTAAATTGCTCGATAATTCTTACCCTGCGAGTTCACATCCATGCTACAATCGGAATCTTCGACACCCATAACTCCACTTCCACCTCGTCGCATCATGGATAAAACTCTCTCTAATATAGGGTCATCTTGAAGTTCGTGGGCACCACCACCTGTCTTCATAACAGAAATCCTCTGCTTTGACTTATATATTTTGGCCTCACTTTTTAATTTATTGAAATTTTTTTTCAAACTCTCAGGCATACTGCAATATATTAAAGAGATTAAGCATGTAGTTTTTGTAGCTGGTGTGGCCAGTACACAGACATGTAGGTGTAGGATAAGTAGTAGTAGCATATTATGACTATCATGAATGCAAATTCAACCGAAACTTACAAAGCGGTGACTGTTTGTTTTGCATTTATAATATTAATTATACTTACCAATGAAATGAAGTTGTCGCATTAAACGACATGCACACTTTACCCCATGCCGTTTCTTTGCACCGGTTGGTAAATCCATCCGTTTTTTATTTAATATAACATTATTTTTGTTTATTAATTCTAATAATTTTAATTTTTCCTCCTTTGAAAAATTTTGGCTCCGTTTTCTTTTCTCACTATCGGACATTATCTTACTTTCTTACACAATTTACTTATCAATTACAAAATAATAATAGTAAACAAACACAAATGTGTGGTTATGTTGCTATTAATTATTAAGATGAAGTACACGCACGCAATTGTACCAACATGTAAAATAAAAATATCCCTAAAAATCCATTACCTTACTAGGAACTGCCTAGCTAAGTACTGGATGTTATGGTGAAATCGAATTTAGGTAAGTATTCATTTAGGCATTGCCTATCGCTAGGCATTACCTAACTAGGTTCCTGTTTAGGAATTGTTGGTGAAATCGGGCATAAGTGCACTTTTAATAATCCCAATAAAACAATTTTTAGTAAAGCAAAAAAGTCAATACATCACTATATGCAAACTTATAGAAAAATCGAACGGGGGGAGTTTAGTCAATAAACGCTTGTAAAAGTAAATCTTTATTTTAAAGAAAATTTTTCTGCTTATTAAAAAAAAAAACTTAAAAAAATGGAATCAATATATAGACTGAGTATAAACCAAAACAAGACAAGTAAACAAAAATAAATTAGAAAAAGTATAAGCACCTTGATACCAAAATTACAGAAAACTAAAAAAAACATAACAGAAATAATTGTACGCATAGAAATAGCAAAAAAAAAAATTAGATAAAAGTATAAAACTTTGAGTAATAAGTTAAATATAAATCAGCAAAAAAATATTGTAAAGTAAAATCAATCAACATATGGCTCTGGAGGAGATTAAGTAGTCAAACAAGATACAAAATTGTGTATAGAAATTATACATCTCTTGCAGTATTTTCTAACAAAATTTGAAGAGATCTTTATGCAAACAAAACTAATTTGACTTAAGAATTAAAACCGGCCGCAATGAGGGCATAGAAACTTTGCCAACTGGATCTTAAAACAATAAGTTGCAATGCATTTTATATCAAAATCTTTTTTAGTAATAAATCACGTTTCCACCAATTTTCAATAGTTACATCAACAAACGTAGATCTGGGCTCAGAAAATCTACATGTTTTCAAGAACTTTTGGTGGAGCCTCCAACGGTTACACTTTAGTTTGCTATATAACCAGAAAAGATTATTAAATAATACTTTAATATCCAAAAACCTTCCTTCAATCCCGACCTCTACCACAAAGACCACGAAGAAACGGTCAACCAAAACTTCTCTTATCTATATAAGTAAATCAGCAAAAAACCGGTCCATGCCTCCATAAAAAAAATTTGCAACCGGTCCTGTTGACTTTCAATGTTACCGGTTCCATTTGAGAAACCAATAGACAGCCGACCGAGCAACACGTCTACAACTGAAACAAGCGCGCAGCCCAAAAATAAATGCAATTTTATTGAAACCATGCAGATTTAAGTACAGTTGATTGATTAGTTACCAATCAAGCCATTTGACAATTAATTCTATCAAAATAATTAATTAATTTTGATTAATTAATTAATTTTGATTAAACCAAATTATTACAGCATGGATCTACCAACATCCAAATAATTTTTATTATTTTTCCTCACCAAGTTTAAAAAGATTAAGGCAAACCTGAAGAGGCAGGATGCTGAATTCAGCAGCATGGAGAGAGAAGTCATCAAAATAATCAAAGAACAGGCACATTAAGGAGACTGCTTATCTGACTATCTAAAGCAGAGCAAACGTGATCTTGGTGATATCCAACTTTCTCTTCAAATAGATATTACAGCGGAGATCAAGAAAACCGTAGCCGACTCAAGCGCGGACTTTATAGCGCTCAGGGTTAAGCATTTCAACTAGTTAGCCTTAGCGATAGTAGCACCAGCCTTGATCTCTACTCCTGTGAAGGCAACGCCCCAGTTTACCAAGACTCCTAGTGCACCAACACATCCCTCCCTCAAGAGGTATGCCGTTAACCAGGTCCAACTCTTCCGTGAACATAAACGCCACTAAGATGCACCGCCCTTAAAGAAAGAGTACCTGGTTGTCAGCTACTCCTAAACAAAGAAGAAAATGAAAGCGCAAGGTGAGATTTCTAATTCATTTATTATTGGACCATCAGCCGGTCCTCTAAGTCAAGCGCTTTCAACATCATAGTCTTCAACCACCACGGCCAAAAAACCCAAGACCCATTTTTTGGTCCTTCAACAAGCCCCCCAGTCAGCTCCCATAGAAAGAGCAGATTCACGTTGCCCGCCTCCCATCACAATTTGTAAAAGATCCAAATTTCCTGAACTTTCAAAAACATAAAAGTCTCTATCGAGAAATCGGTGAATGTCCGCGATGGCATTTGCAAGCAGCTGATATTGGATGCAAATCACAAAACTATAATCAATTACGTCAAAGCCAACAACGTACATCATTACACTTATTGAGTAGCGTCGGAAAAAACGCTAAAATATATTATTAAAAACATACTCGACTATGTCACAGCTGATGTGACGCAGACAAAGTTATCGGCTTTATGGTTTGCTCCTCTATCAATAATAGAAACGCAAAGAAATCTTGTCAACATCTTTGCAACCTTTCAGTGAGCGTTGAAATTAAACGTAAGTCAGGGGACATCGTGCAATGCCACCGTTGCCAGCGTTATTGCCACATAGTTTCGCAATGTAACTTATTATATGTGTACGTTAAGTGCAAATATACCAATGAGTCATGGCATGTAGCAACATGCCATACAGCTAGTTACAAAGGATGCCCAAACTATCTCAAGTTGAAGGCAAATATGTCCTTTAAGCTCCATTTTAAGGCAGCTGCCTTTCAAAGGCAAACTCTAGCTCGTTTTTGAAGCACTCCCAATGCTTGCACAAAAAAATTCTACGCTCAGGCAACAAGTTGTCAGGCGCAAAAACGCTAAATTATTAATGAAAAACCAGTTTATTCTTTGCTTGTCTCTAGCAAATAATGCTAATTTCAAAAAGTTTATCACAGCTTCTGCACATCTTTTAGATTCATTTCTAGATTTAGACTAAATGCTCGTTAGTCCAAAATTGGACAGTCAGAATACAAATTTTCTTCAAACACTACGTCTATAAAGCTAGCACAATGTAAATCTAAAGTATTTCTATTACAACGTTTTTCACTAAAGTTATAATAGTCCTTGCACCCATAAGTACAAACTTCTAGGAATCATTGAAGAGAGAGTTTAGTCGGTAGACATCCGTAAGGATAAATTTGACACTTTTCAAAGTCTTTTAAGAAAATTCTCCTCCCAATCCGCAAAAAAAAACCGATAGACGTTGCCAGTGTCTGGCAATAAATTACATTCGAGTTGAGCAAAAGTTCTATCATCCATCGTTCTCCACTTATTTATAACAAAGTCATCCATATTAAATAATAAGATATGACTTTGTGTGCACATGTCTGTGTGCAAGTCAAAATTTGTCTGGCAGTTAAACTTAAGACAAAGTTCCTATCTGGTCGGTTGCACTCGTGACGGGGTCACGCTTACAAACAGGAGTGTGCAATGTTTGTGCCCGGGAGTGCAATGCCTTGAAAAATAATGTTAATTGTAATTGAAAAAAGTTGCATAAGATGAGGAATGTAAGAAGTGGGAAATAGGGTTTGCCAGAATTAGTGGTAGGATAAGCTGGAAAGCCAAAGGAAATGAAATTTCAATCTGCTTTATAGCCAGCGATGGTGTCTTTGGAAGATGTCGTCTTGCTTCTTTTGGTAAACTCTTCTGAGTTGACTTTGCTTGTGCAGAAGCTTTCGGAAAACTGACTAAAATTTATTAATGCATTTTTAATATGCTAAGCGGTTGATTGAACGTACTCGCAAAATCACCGCCCACCACAAAATAGATTCATCCTAGCCACCAAAAAAAAAATCAAAAAATTGTGGAAAGCAACAAGTGAGTCTTCCTTAGTTAATTTAAATAACAAGTCTTTCTCGTCAGAAGTCTTTAGCGTTATATAGGAAATCATCCACTAAAACCAAAAAGTGCTCAATCCGGCCAGCCGCAGTCGACCAACTCCATTCCGATTATAAGCTTCCTAGGTATTCCTGCAAACCTAACAAATTTGTCAACACCCACAAAGAGTGTAGACACACGCTGCTCTCCGCTCATTATTATTTAAGGTAAATCCACTTAGCAAGATGTATTAGCAACGTAACCATCAACCGGTTGGTAGTATCTGCTTACATCCTCTCTCGCATGCAGATTTCCGTGCAGAAATAAATTAATGTACTAAAAACAATATATATTATTACATCTCAATCAAATCAAATTAAAACTGAAATAACTGTAAAGTACGTAATCAAGCTATGTGGTGCAGGCTGAGTTTGTCGCTTAGGAGTACAATCTTACTTTGCATGGAAGAGAAGTCTTTTGCGAAGTTATGCGGGTTTTGAGTTACCGTTTAGTACAAGCAAAAAACTGCAGAAATTGCACAATGCCACCTTTGCCAACGCTACGGCCACACGTCATCTTAAACCACTCACTATATGCGTGCGTCAAATGCGCCAGAGCTCAACCAAGTTCTAAGTGCAATTTTACCAAAAAGTTTAAGAATATAGTTGCGTGCAGTGAGCTGCACACTAACTGTAATAAAAGCTGCCCGGTTTTCCAAAAATAAATGTTAAAGCACTTGTTTTTTGTCAGCAGACTCCTGCTCTACCCAACGCTAGCAAAAAAAAACTATGCGCAAACGATGGGACCGTCGCAAAGCGCACTACTTTCAGCTAAAAATCACTGTTACTCTAGTTGTCCCAAGCAAGTGATTAAGATTTTATGAACATATTCCTATCTTCAGCCAGATTATTAGGCAAGCAAATTAGCTAATATGTTCAGACAACTTTCCGACAGTCTGAAACTAAAACTTAAACGTGGTAGAAGTTCTCTACAAAACTTTAAACAACACTTATAGCAATTTGCTACCTTAACACAATTTTAGAACCAACACAAAAGACTTATTTTAGATGGTTATAAACAACCATTTTCAAACAGGATAATGCAAAGCCGCATGCATAGCTAAGATTACTATGAAATTTCAGAAACTGGTTTAAGTTGATTTATTTTTATAGCTTATTTGTTTTTTAAACCTATCACCTATTAAACACATGTGAGATACAATTGGTAGAAAACTGGGCTATTTTCAGCCATCCTCACTCACTTTTCTTGATATTTGGATGAGTATTCAAAAAGTTTGCGATTAAATCTCTTAGGCTAAAATTGACAATTTAATTTTTAGCATGACTAGGCAAATTACTAAATGCTCCAAAAATTTTAAAGGAGCACCTTAATATTGAAATTTACTTTAATTTTTTGTTGAAATTTTGCAGAGTTTTAAGAACATCATTCTAGATTTTTTTTTTTTTATGTTTACCCGTTTTTAAGTTTTTAACTTTGTCTTTGTAAACATTTTTATTATTGTAGTCTCTTTTAACATATACTCAATTACTCAATTTTTTGGCTAATAAACCTATTGCATAAACTTTTATTTTGTAGACAATTTCTAGTAGTATACCCAGGTCTCATTGCTAGTTACAATTCTATAGAATCATCTTGAGCTGTCTTCTAGAAAATTTATCGTTAACCCAATTTTTGTTCGGGACTGAGCAGTTTCAGAATCCAGCGTGCTTATTTATAAATTTTCATGTCATGTAGAATACAAAAATACTTGTTTTTGATATTCTTATTTCTTTAGTAATAATTGAAACTTTTACTCGGCGGTCAATGAATGCTAAGTATTTAACTTTATTGCTTTGCAATACTTGCAACATTATTTAATTTAAAAATAAGACAGACTATTTTATCCATACAATGTTACCATTCTCTTATGGATATTCTATAAGTTACAGTTTTCTTTTAACGTTAAACTGTGAAAATAATAAATGTTAAGCAATTAAAACTAATCTTGAAAAAACCAGTACAAAATATTACTATAACTTGATATAATAAAAACTTTGCAATAGCATATTATTTTTATAACTACGTAGATAACAAAAAAAGCATTTTTTGTAGGAATACAATGCATCTACATAAATTAAAATAAATTATCCACGTTGATGCATTAATTTTTTTCTAATACTTGGCCATTACAAACTATTTGCCACGTAGCTCATGTAAATTTAGGTACATCCCATCTACATCGAGCACTTAGAGGGTTGCCTTCATACGATAAGACAAGTTGCTCTACCAAATTTGTCGTATAGAACTATAGGGCAGACAGGAACCAGTCGGATCAAGACGCTCAAAGTTGTAGACTGTGTATGAATTGTAATAAATAATCACAATTTATTTTAAAATTATGATTTTTTAAGAAAATCAAAAAATCCTTTTTTTTAAGTAAAAACCCGTTAATCCTACAAAGAACTAAAAAATCTTAAAAAAAAGACAAAGAGACAAATCCTTCGAGTTGGCATCACTGCTTCCCACATCTATTCATCATTTGAATCTGATATCACCTAGATCCAATCCTATCCAGAAATCAAATAACCAATTCCCAAACTTTCTAGTAACTAACGGTCTGTATACGCTCTAAAGAGTGTATTTATTTAACACTTTCCAATGCCAAACCAATGGTAAACATTCAAACTTAGTTGCAAGTTTATCTAAAAAATTTCTAATGCGCGCGTTGCATCAAACTAGCGCAAAGGTCAAAATACCACTTTTACTTTGATACAAAGTTTACTGCAAACTTAGAAAACTAACGTGTAGAATTTTTCTGTTTACGTTTTCTATATTGTTGAACAACACATAGCCAATACTCCTTAACTGTCAGCCGTAATTCATTAACAGGTCCAAGTAGCACACGTCTAAATTAGGCATTTTGAAGTCTACTTCAGGAGCATTCCATGTAAGCCATCATGTTGTATAGTACAGAAACAATTGGTTTTCTTCATAAACAAACAATAAAATTTACGTTTTAAAGTTAATTCGTTAAAAATAAATAGCAACTCACAAGCATCATCACCAAGAGTAACTCTATCATTTTTAAAGTTAAATTGGCCGCCTACAACCTTACCTATTTAATCCCAAAATTGAAGTAAGAAAGTAAAATTGCGTTCATAAATAGTTGATACAAAATGAGAGCGTTTCCAAGGAGCTAAAATGTCTAAAATTCAATTTAACTATGATTCAAAAATTTGTAAAATTATAAATTAGTCATATACTAACTTAACCTAACCTAACCATGCAATTTGTGTTAGATAACTATAAAAACTATGAGTTCAAATATTGCTTTTTATTGGCAAGTAGCAAACTACATTAGTTTGACAAAACTAAAGAGCCCGATAAATTCCTTTAGCAGAAAATTTGATAAGTAGCACATTTTTTTGTCTTAAAATGTTTATACACAATCTACAATACGTAGTACAAAGTCTCTATAAATGTCTGGGATTATGTAATCAATTTAAATGTGCCGCTTTTTTAAAATGTTCACCAAACTATTTACTTTTTTTTACAGTTCCACTTTAACTGTGGTTACGCACTCCAACCTATTTCAAAAGAGCGGCACAAACGTACATTAGATGGTTACATAATCTCAAACATTTATAATGACCCTGTATAAACAGATGCAAATGTATTAGCAACTTCAAAAGCAGAAACAAGCATAACTTAGTTTAAACAAACCAGTTATTAATTTAAATCCAACACAGAACATTACAACTAAGCACCAACATTGCGTTAAAAATGACTAAAAACTTTTTACATTTGTAGAAGGCTCTTGTAGAGCCGAAACTAATTACATAGCATTTGAACAATTAAATCCCATAATCTTAAAAATGTGTTCATAAATCAAATTGCAATTTAATTTTACGGTTTATTCAGTTTTTTTTAATTGTTGTAGAAAGTAAAATAAAAATTCTAAGTAATTTTTTTCACAGTTTTATTCTTGCAGTTGCAATTATGTTAAAGTTTATATAATTTACAAAAATTAATTATTTAAAATTTAAAAATTGTTTTAACAATTAATATATATTTCAACAAATCACTTGTTAATATAGTTCTTCCATGTTGAGTAAATTTCCGTTTCTCCTTAATTGAAATAGCAAAGATGAGAAGTCGCACAGTGTGTGATATACCAATCTCATATAAGCGTAACATATTGGTCATATTAAAGAGGTCTCTTCCAGCCCGGTTAAAATTTATGATATTCACTGTACTCGGAGCGTTATTAGAACTTACTGGCTCCACTAGGAGATAACTTGCCGGCGATGTTAGAAATTTATGGCGTCCCAAAGAAGTTCATATAATGCGACTAGCTTCGCATCGGTTCTAACTTAATAATTCATGCTGGATTAACATTACTAATTACTGAAGAATCGCGTACCTTTACAGTATATTTTCAGCTATATATTATCCAGTTTAATATTATACATTCTTCGCACGCATTTTGCTGATTTATCTTCCCTTACATTGTTAAAATATGCTTAATACATTTCGATTGAAAAAGTTAACCGGTTGGATTTTAGGATTCTGTGGTCGCGTGCAATTTTTTATTATTATTTTTTTGTGTATAAAAATGAGTGCCCGAGTGCGCGATATTAATTATAAACGGGGGATGCATAATTCAGTAGTTATAGTGGGAAAACTTTATGAAGGAAACTTGGGGAGTGCTCGTCGGGATGGAAAAAAAAGGATAGTAGCAAACAAGTTTTGTAACAAGCGAAATAACGCCATTTACAACAATGATGGAATGCAATGTTAAAATTCATATCAAGTTTTTAATACAACGTAACTGGAATACAGCGTTATAATTTGTAATAATGGTGTGTTTTTACTACCAACTACAGACATATGTAAACAAATTAAAATAGTTTTTAAAAACGTATTTAATTTAAACTTAATTTTTGGTTTTTATGATTTTTACACTGACTTTATGTTTAATTTCCAATCTTCAAAATATAAAAAAAAAACTGTTTGAGTTTGTTAGAGATTTTTATACTATATTTGCGGATATTAAGTTTCGTTAGTATATTAGCAGTAAGTTAGGAGGCGGTAGAGCAAAATGAAATAGCCCACGCAGATCAACAGAATAACAGAGTCAAAACCTCTTAAATAAAAAGTATTCCTTAACCTAAAATTTTCTATTTTTATTTAACATCTTAGAAATTCCCTACAGTAGATCCCCAACACCCAAAATAAAGAAATGAATGGCACTTGAGTATACAGATAGAAATAATTACTGCTTTCTGTTACTACTTATCTCCAAATACAACCTTTAAAGAGTGCAAAGCAGACGTCAATGCAAAAAATTCTAAAAAACCCAAAAAGAATGCATCATTCTTGGGTACATTAATACAAAAACACAAGTTCAGTGGCAGACAAAAAGAACGCTTATTTTTTTTGTCATTTGTAGTCTTAAACATAATTGTGCATAGCAATAAAAATGATCCAACTTTTATTAGGAAAAACTCCAGAATATTTATAGACGCAACTTGTTCAACACAAGCGCATGGAAAACTTATTAAGAACTAGAGCTAGTGCTAGATAGAGAATGTGCACTTACAGCTGCAATAAATTAAAATAAAAACTACTAGGAGACCTTTAAAGAACTGAAAAACAGAATGTAATGTTAACAAAAAAAATGACGCTCAAAACATATATTTTTTTAATAAAAGAAGCTTTAGAAACAGTCCAAGCAAAGTAAAGACTAAATGCGTATCATATTAAGGAAACAAACTCAAAGCCAATAAAAAGCGGAATGTCTTAAAATAAGAAAGAATTTTACAAAAATAAAAGGAAAAAGGTACAAAAAACAACAAAACTAATTCCAACTAGAAAAAACAAAAAATGTTTAAATATTCAGAAAAAAAAAACAATGATTTACAAGATAACGTTTATATAATCAGCATGAAAATAAGAAGTTACGTCCCAACAAGCTAACTACAAAGCAAAAACTAAAAAATTATTCCTTCAAAGGCCCCATCAACTAAAACTGCTAGAAATAGTTAAACAATTGACTCTATTCAACAAACAAAAACTGACAGAAGCTCTGAACGCTTTAAAACTGGGTAACTCTCCTGAACTCAATAAGATTTGTACAGAGATTTAAACTTAAAATTAAAGTCAACTATCAACGAAAAGCAAGCAATCTCAAAAAATAAGTTAAAAAAGAAAAAGCTCATTTAAATCACCAATATGGTTTCTAAAAAGTTAGATCTACTTTGCATGCCGTAGAAAAGGTTGTCAAGTTTATTGAGCAAAGACAGGAGAAGTGGGCAACATTAATTACTTAAAATATTTTAAAAAATTAACACTTTCTTTAACTAAAAATACCTGCAAAACATCGTCGCAACCTAAGCAAACTGCAAATGAATAAAGACGTCGTAATAGACTGGGGTTAGTCCTGGGGACACTATTTTAGAACCTGGTCTACTATGGCATTGTTAGAAAGTTGCGAGCTGAGATATTGGCAATAATCTTTGCAGACAACATTGCATTTGTCATAGTAGCCAAGGACAAATACGAGTTACTGTATAAAACAAATACCACCAAAAATATAGTGAACAGGTGGTTAACCAAGCACCAACTAAAGCCAACCCCTGAAAAAAAAAACAGTAAAAACTTTACAAAAAAAATTACAACAAACAAGCTATCAAATACCTGGTCTAACATAAATAAACCGTCAAATTGTAGTAGGCAATTGTTGAACTTTGTCAAAAAGTCAACAATTCTTTATGGTCTACTAGTATATTACAAAGCAATAAAAATATAAACATTCAGAAACAGACTAATCAACCTATAAGACTGTCTTGGCAAAAGCTCTTCAGGATGTAGTTTAAGCAACTCCAATCAACCTGTTGGTAGAAGAAAAAGCTAACTATATAACAGACTTATGACACACATAAACAAACATAACATAATAAACACAAGACAATATGCATTTCAAAAAAACTCAAACACTATGGGCATAACAACTGACATAATACAACACATAGCAGGTAAGCTAGATGACAAACAGTATGTAATACCAATATTTATAGACATGAGGAAAGCCTTTGACACAATCGACAAAGACAAATTGATCAACAAAATGGAAATTCTTGGAATAAAAAACACAAACTTAAAACTACTAAAAACATATATTAAAAACAGAACACAAAAAACAAGAATAAACGACATACTTAGTACATCTACAATAGCAGAATATGGGCTACCACAAGGTGGAGTACAAGCGCCAATATTGTATATATTATACATAAATGATATATATAATATAAACTTAGTTGGTGAAATTTATACATATGCAGATGACACATGTATTATATATCATGGAAAAAATAAAGAAGAAATAGAAAGAAACATAAATGAAGACGTTAAGAAATTAACTAAATGGTACGACGAAAACATACAAACAATAAATGAAGAAAAAACAACGTATATGATAATAAGACAAAAAAACACAAAAGATATTAACATAAAAATTGAAATAAATAACATACCAATTACTAGAACAAAACAGACAAAATACTTAGAAATAATATTAACTGAGAAACTCACCTGGGATACACATATTAACAAAAAATTAAAAGAAAGCACAGCAACAATAGGAGCTGTTTATAGAGCCAGGAAATGCATAACAAAAGAAACTGCATTAAGTATCTACCATTCACTATTTTTAGCAAAAATTAATTATTTAATAAACATATGGGGAGAAACAACAAAAACAAACATTCAAAAAATACAAAGACAACAGAACAAAATTCTAAAAATAATACACAAACTACCAAAACTAACACCAACAGAAGAAGTATACAAAATAATTAACTAAACAAAGATAAACAAAAAAATAAAAATAGAAAAATGCAAACTAATATACAAAATTAAAAATAAAGAAATTAAAACCAACCTCCAAATAAAACGCAACAAAAAAAATCACAGACATAACACAAGAAGAAGAAGAAGCAACATACATGTACACACAACAAGGACAGAAAAAGCAAAACAAACAATATTAGGCAATGGACTTGTCACTTACAACCAACTGCCTGAAAGTATCAAGATAACACAGAGTTATAAAGAATTCAAAATAAAAATTAAAAAACACTATATATTAACAAGATCTAATTAGAAGAAGACAGAAGCAGATAAATAGAAACATAAAATGGTGCCCCAAATACAAAGCTCTGCAGCCATCCACATGGAAACGGTGTAGAGCAGCAAGTGGGGAGAAAAAACAAATAATATAAATTGTAAATATGTAAATATTTTATAATAAAAACTAAATTAAAAAAAAAGAAATGCTATATGAAAAAGGTAGTACATCAACACTACAAGTTAAATTTGAGAAAAAAGAAAAAAATCATCAACTGGCAACACAAATGGACAAAACTAAAAAAATTGTGCATTTGACCAGACGTCTCATACGAAACTTACAAAAATGACTAAAGTGCAGTTTTAAAACAATTTATTATTTTTTCACCCAAATTTAGACAGGAGATGGCTGTACAAACTTACACAAAAAAATAGAAAAATTAAAGTAGACAGATTGAGTTGTTTTGATGTTAATCCAAAATGGTAGGTTTAAATCAGTGTTGAAAGAAAACAAAGTGGTTTAGTGCGTATACCATGTTTGCACATCTCACACGGAATTAGTTCACTACTAAGTAAAAAGACTTTTATAATGATTTAAACAATTTTGGATAACCTTCTAACAATCTAAACCAGTTTGCTAGTTACGATAGTAAAACTACCACCATCTTTCCTTTTTTTTTTAATTGTCGTTTTCTTTTAGACAAATCTTTTGGTCGTCCCTAGACTATTTAATGTCAACTGCCGTTATTAAGTCTTAAGGGCTTATAAACCAAACCAAATATACTTTTACATAACTTTTTTCTATTTGGATTCAAAATGACAACCACGCTAAAAAAAAAAAAAAACAAAAAAAAATGGATACACCAGATAAAAATAAATTACCCAAAAAAAATTCCAAAGACGGGAATTTTTCTACTGCTATAGCAGCTTGCCCCTAAAATTCACAAAACAAAATTGTCAAAAATCTAGCAAAAATTGCAGCAGCCTAGCCTAGAAATTCTGGTAACTTGACTGAAAAAATAGACAAACCTGTCCCTTTGGTGGCAATCCAGACTGGGTGACAGTTTACCGCTAACAGAAAGTCATAATCCGTGAAAACTTAATGTGTGTACGCCGGGCCTACTCTACCATGTCCTTGTCGGATTTAAATTAAAGTATTATAAAGCAGCAGCAAAACTAAACATTTTGCTACGCCCACCAATAAGAAGGATCAATCCAACAAAATAGATGTAGGGTACCTACATAAACAGAAGCAACAAGGTTTAATTTTAGACAACTAAAGTAATTAGTAAGATCAAGTGGAATAGGCGTTTAAAAACCAACTTAACTGAATACTTTTATAAATCAAAGTCTACAAGATAAAAAAAAATAATTGCGGATAATCTTCAAACTGACATACCACGTTAAACAGACTAAACAGGCAAATATAAAGAATTAGCTAAACATATGTTTAACAATAAAAAAGACAAAATATAAAAAACCAAATTTTTGAAAACAAATAGATATTAAAAACAATAAAAATAATATCAAAAAATTAATCAAATTAATACTAATACTAAATACAAAACTTGAGCAAGATCATAATAAGCAAAAAAGTTCTGGTGCTTGCAAAGATTTTCATTATCAGATACCATTCAGTTCAGTATTTGTGTTCCAATTTTGGCTGTACTGTACTAAGGTCTATAAAAGATTTCCCCTGAAGTCTAATAAATGTCGGCTTGAGGCCATTGTTGTGAATTGTAAGGTAATGTTGGCCATCCATTTACGCAGCGTTTCACCTCTGTGGTCTTCTACCTTCCCTCCCAACAGTCGCGATTTTGCTTTCATGTCTCCCGCTATAATAATTTCCTTTTTGGTTGCTCTGATACATTTGCTGATTTTGTCAAGAATTGCCTCATATTGTTCTTGTGTGTATCTTGGTGGTATGTAGGTTGCTATAATAATGAGTTTGACAAGTTCAGCCAAAAGTATGTTGTTTTTGTTTGTGCATGCTTTCCGCACCTTGACGTTTCTGCCAAATATACGGATACCAATATTTCTATTTTGGTCTGTAATCCACTCCATTCTTTCGGCAGCTTTGATGTTTGGCTCTACTATAATAGCTACATCTACATGATTTTTGCTAGCACTTTTGTCTAATAGGTACATAGCCGCTTTGCATCGGTCTAAGTTGCTCTGCGTAAACCGTATTTTTCTTGTTTTATCCATTGTTATTTTTTGAGTGCGGGCGTCTTAGCATCGACAAGTGTTTCTAAATTTGGGGCATTTCTCTGCTCCTGCTTTATGTCCCTCTTTATCACAGATGGAGCAAAGCTCCTAGGTTTTGCACTTTTTGAGCTTATGTAACCTAAGCTTTTCAGGTGATATACAGAGCAATTGATTTCCTTGCGTAAGAAAAAATAAAACTCTACAAAAAAAATTGCATCAACATTTTGGTTTAGAGTGGAGAATAAATAAACTATAAACCAAAGGAATGGAACAAAAGTTGCACAATGAACCAATCGACAAATACCAAACGTAAGAAGTTGACTAGAGTGCAATTTTAGAAAAACAAATTAAATTTTTTAATTAAAAAAAAAATAATTTTTTAACAAGGTAAGATTATTACAAATCTGCACACAAACAATAAAAAAAGAACGTATGGAACAAGAGCAAATACTGTAACAAAGTAGACAACGTAGAAGACACTCTGTTTTGTTAGCAGCAATAAGAACCGCAATTGCGTTATAATTTAAAAAACTTTTAAACGCGGATAACATTGTAGATGCTATGTTAAAAACTAAAAAAGTTACAAAAATGCTACATGAATTAAAGTAAAAAAAAAAGAAAAAAAACAAACGGTGCGTTTTAAAGTTATACGAGGTTTGTCCGGAAAATACGTATAAAAGTGAAATAATAACTTTATTTTACAATTATTCAGTTATTTCAATATAGTCTCCTTTAAAGTACTTCCCTTAAGACAAGATGCACTTCTGCTAACGCCGTTTCCACTGTTGATAACATTGTTGAAAGTCTTCAGTTGTGAGGTTTTTCAGTTGCCGTATCATTGCTGCCTTAATGGCTTCCACATCCCCCAAGTGTCGCCCCCAAAGCACCATTTTGCATTTTAGAAACAAGAAGAAGTTGCAAGAGGCTAAATCGGGTGAATAATGCGGGTGTTCTGTCACAGTGATTGAGTTTTGGGCCAAAAAGTCACGAGCTTTGGAACGATTTTTGCACACAATTTTTTTATTTTAAGTTTTTTTGTCAGAATTTTGTGGACAATTGTTTTGAAAATTGACAAATCTTAAGCTATTATTCTAACTGTCAATCGACGGTCTTTAAAAACACAAACCCGAATTCGTTCAACATTTCCCTCAGAACTTGATGTAGAGGGGCGTCCTAAGCAAAAGTCATATTTTGCGTCTTCCCGGAACCTTTTTAACCACTTGTTGAAGGTAGATTCTTTCAGAGAATTATCTCCGTAAACTTGTTTTAAACACTCAAAAATCTCACAGCTATTCTTGCCTAGCATTGCAAGAAATTTGATGTTAATGACTGTTTCTCAATCAGAAAAATCTCTATGCCAACGGTAGGTAAAAAATAGGTTACTTTCAACAAGCAGACGTAAACTCCTACTTACTCGCAGAGCGCTCTGACTCGAACTTACCGTTGAGCGGATTGCATAGCAAGGAGGGACCAGCGAGCCGCCCCTCCACAACGCCTTGACACGTCGCGTCACCCTAAATTTTTTACACGTATTTTCCGGACAAACCTCGTATTCACACGGTTTTTCTAAAACGGTACTCTAGATGAGCTGGTTTAATCCGTCAACCGTGTTTGCACTTCTTGACACTAATTTTCATGTATTTTGGTTGTGCCATTGTTCTTCTTGTATATCTCTTGTATTCATTAGTTTGGCTATCCTTTCTTTCCAATTTTTTTTTTGGTTTGACTGTATCCATATTTTTTTTGGTAGTTTTGTTTCATCCATCTTCTGAATGTGTCCATATCATATTAATTGTTTTCTCTCAACATCTGTTGTTAATGACCCTTCTCCTTCCATGCGTTGTCGTATGTCTTCGTTCCGCATAAATTTTTTTCTGGATACTCTTAATGTTTGCATAAACACGTCCATTTCGGTTGCCTTTAATCTCATTCTATTTTTTTCTACGCCTCCGCACTATAGATTAATGTAATTTTTATAATAGTTTTGCAGACGGTAAATTTACGTTTTTCCCTAATTTATCAACTCCACAGTATTTTATTTAAGCATCTAATCAATCTTCAAGCTTGTGTAATCCGTTTTTGAATCTTTTTGTCATTTTTTTAGAAGCTACAAATTCTACTCTTAAGTAGATGCACTTACTGCATGTTCCAATTTCTGTTGTCTCTAGTTTTGTGTTGGATATCTCTGCTCTAATTGGTAAGTATTTTGTTTCCTAGATATTAAGTTCTAGACCTCATTTAATGTAATCCTCATGTAATTTCCGCGTCATGTACTCTAGGTCATTCTTATCATTTACCACCATGACCTGTCGTCAGCAAACTGTAGGGTATACAGGTACACATTGCCTAGATTGCTACCCATTCCACTACATTTCTTTTTCCAGGTGCTTAGTGTTTTTGCTATATATATTTTGAACGTAGTGAATAATACACAGCATTTCTGATGTAAACCTTTATCGATTGTAAACTTCTGTAATAGTATGTTACCTATTTTAATTTGAGATATTGACTTTTTGTATAGATTTCTGAGGGCATTTACTAAAGAATAATTAATGTTTGTTTCCTGCAATGCATTCCATAGCTGTTTTACGAGGACAGTGTCATACGTTTTGCAAAAATAAATAAACATAGAGTAGGTTTTTTATTCGGTGTTCATTCTTTTCTCTATAATTTGTTTAAGCCAGATTGTCGGTGCATGTTTTTTTTGCTCGAAAATCTGATTGCTCTTCTTTCTCTTGTTCTGTATATTTGATTTAAATATCTCAAAAAATTCTTCTATATAGACTATAATCTTAATTGAATAACAATCATCTAGACTTATTATTAGTAATTTTGATTAATTTTGGATGATCTTATATCAACAAACAAATTAATTTACTATAAAAATTAAAAAAAACTTTTCAAACAATATACATTGCCTTCTTAAACTATACACAATGATCTAGATTAATTAATACAGTCTTTGATAATTTTGTAAAAAAATTGAGTAATTTTTGATAGTAATTACTACTTAATATATCTTGCAAAAATAAAAAATGATTGTGGATGATCTAAATCAATTTACTATAAATTTTCTCTATATTTTTTTAGTGTAGAAGCAAGTAGGATCTTGATTGATTTAAATTAAGACTGGATCTTGACCTTGCATTGATCTAGATTAACATTAATTATAAAACTAAACAAATAAAAAAATGTAGCAAATTCATCATTTCAGTGATCTTGTAACAATCAAGATTAATCTTAGATGATCTTTTTATAAATTAGATTAATTAAACTTTTTCCCACGTTGTACATTTCTTGTTTATGTTATAAAATAATTTCAAAATTAAAAACATTTTTGCAACAGATTAAATATAAACATTTCTCAATTGCTTCTAAAACTATCAACCTTTTTTATGGCCTTCTCTGGATTTTCTAAAGCCTTTAAAAATGATGGAAAAGTAATTTAAATCTCCTAATTTTTTTTTTATAATTTTTCAGTTTTGTTATTATTATATTATTACACTAAAAAAGTTTTTATTCATTTTCTTTTGTCGGCTTATGTTTAAAATGTAAGCACGAGCAAAACCTTTTAACCACAAAGCAACATAAAACATAATGAAATACGTTTTTTTAAATACTAAACAATATTGAAAATTTATAGAAGTTTATTTCCGGATCAAGAGCAGCACTAAAATCTAACACCAGTCATAACAGTTAAAAACATGATATTTTGTTTAAAACTCTTTACATAAAAAGTGGCGGTGGCTTTTTAGTAAGATATAAAAAACTTAAATCTGAACTTGATAAATTCATCCTTAGGTTAATTGCATGATGATGCCTGTTGATGATATAATTGGTTGTAGTGTCGAGTTGAATACGAAAATCGATGGAGCCCAATTAAATAGCAAACTAAAAAACTGCTAACGACCACACAGCCACAGGGCAATAAATCACAACTTTTTTAAAATAAAAAACATAATTTAATGCCCTGAAATAATAACAAAGCCATTTTCATCGGCAAAGTTTCGTACGATTTTTGCCACTTTTGTGTTGTCCGTATATATAGCGCGCGAGTTAAAACTGCTGTGAAATACTGCATTGACCTAAATAATCCCGCGCCGAGCCAAAACCGCCCCCCGATAACTGCACACACGATTCTTCGCGTGCTTTACGTAACGAAATATAAATAATTAATGTAGCGAGCATTTCATTATCATATTCCTTGTAAGCCAAAACGTAAGCCGATGGAATAATGTATAAATCTGAGGGCGACCCACAAGCGCGTAAATTCAAGAGTGTTTTTGCTCCAGTTGAATATAAAGATTATGACTTAATTATATGTAAATATTTAGTAAAAACAAGTGGGGTGTATTCACAGGTAACGCATAAATATACCCGAAACAAAAGTTTGTTTGGGACCGCGGCAAAATATTAGCATTTCCGTGTTTGCTTTTTTCGGATGAATGTCTCGCTCCCACTAGCGTGGTTTAATGAGCCGTGGAATTTTCGCGCAATTAAATGGATTTAATAAGCCAGTCGAGATAAACAAAATTAATTCGTTCATATTTAGCACGCACCAAAAACAATCAGGCTTATTACTAAATTATATTAATCATTTTTCATAAAAATAAGAGAGAATCAAAATATAAATTCCAATTCAAATATTGACATAAAGTATAAAATCATGTTTGTTGAACAAAAAAAAAACGAGCCTTGATGGAATCAGGCCAGAAAAATTGTTTACACTAAAACTTTTATACGGCCCTTCAATTCCACTTTACTGGACTATTTCTGCTGGTGCACTTCACAGAAAATCTAGTTCGATTTTAAATCCCGATCTTTACGATTCTATTATCCTAGTTCGAGTAAAGGCTGCAGGAGTCGCCTTGCTACAGAAGATTACAACATTACATTTGGATAAGGATACAACGTATAATCCGATTACATCAATTTTATATTAATTGTTATTTAGTTTTCAAATTAGTTTACAGTAATAAAATACTCTCAAGAAACTGTATTTATATACTGGGTAAATAATATTTAATGTTATGTAAAATATAATTGTGTTCAAAGATTAATAAAAAAATTTAAACTTATAAAATCTCTTTAAAGTAATAAACTAGATAAATATTGTTTACATAACTAACAAAGTTATTAGTAAAGAAAACCACAACTTGTTAATTTCAAGAGACTGACATTTGGTATTGATTGATTTAGTTTCAAGTCTTGAATCTTTAAAAAATAAACATTTATATATTAGAAATTTTTTTTTGGCAAAAATAAAAATTTATCAAGTTTTTTATATTTGTAACTTATAATATTCAATTAAGAAGTTGTAAAGTGCTGCACAATAGTATTTCATTATAAAGTTCAAAATTCAAGTTTTTCCGTTTAAAGTAATTTGTTTTAGAAAAGTACAAAAAACCGTACTTCTAATTCTAAAAAAAAAGACCATAATTTGATAAAAAAAAATTTATCCATAACTTTTTTAAACAAAAAAAAACTGTTTGAAACTTTGTCAGTGGACTCCTAACTTAAACGTTTTTTGGAATTTTGTTTTACTAATATTGGCTTTTTGGCAAAAATGTTTTAAACTTTTACTTAAAATTCACAAACTACATTGATTAAAAAATTTCCAAAACTTAAAAAATTAAACAATTTATTGTGTCACTCATCAAGTGTCAATCTAAAAGAATTGACATACACAAGAACCAATTTAAACAAACGCGAATGTACCAAAAGAAAATCTTAGAGATGTTAAGAATGAAAATTAAAAAATTTATAAAGAAAATCACCAAAAACTCTACTTCACGTAGCTTCTGAAGTCCAGCCACCGAGATGCCGCTCCAGGTTTCCGTCAAGAAACTTCTCATTGGTTCTGTCAAATCTTTGTCAAGCAAAGAAAAGAAAATAATTATTTACTAGAACAAATATGTTGCCGTTCACCAAAAGAGATTTATTGTAGCCAAAAAAAAAGACAAAGAAATCAAAACCATCAACCGCCTTGTAAAATGCCTTAAACGCCATCAAGGCAATTAGCCACCAAAACTAAAAAGTCTACGTCTTGGCCAGCAACTAGGTAAAAATCAATTCTGTTAAACAATTTATCGAGTTTCTTGTCGAGGGTTAATCTAAAAAGATTGACATACACAAAAACAAATTTAAACAAATGCAACTAGACCAAAGAAAGGCATTGGAGAATCTAAAGATGAAAATAAAATAATCTATAAAGAAGACGCCGGGCCGTCCACCAGGCCCGTTCTATCACCGGAAACTTTAACCTTATCTCTCACCAAAAAAAAACCTTAACAGAGATACCCCATAAAGCTTTTAAAGTCCAACAGCAGTAATGCCGCTACAAGTCTCCCTAAAAAAATTTCTTGTTAGTTCTGTTAATTCTTTGTCTAGCAAAGAAAAGGAAATGTTTGTCCACTAGAACAAAAATGTAGCAGTTTACCACAAATCCCCTCTTCTAAAACAGAGATTCATTCTGATAAAAAAAAGCAAAAAAATTGAGGAAGAAAATCACTGAGTTCTCTTTAGTTAAATTTACTATCAAACCATCAACTCGCCCGATCAGTAAGAAGTCATCAAAACAATTATGACAATTAGGTATTAAAGCCAAAAGATTCACATTCCGACTAGCACCTAAAGTACCGTCGGTTAATTTCGGTACGATTTCTAACTCCTTAAGTCTTTTCGTAAATCAATCAAATCCGCTTATCACTATTTGGAACAAATCTGAATATCAAAACCCGATGGCAACGTTTAAATCAATGACGCTTGTAGATCTTTATGCAGTAAAAAAACCTTAAAATGTGTCCTCAAGAATGTGCTTAACTGTTCACGGCTAATGTGGTGCAAGCTGAGTTTATCTCTCAATTTTACAAAAAAACCTCCACAACACGCATGGGAAAAGACTGAAAAGCTTTTCCAATGCTGTACGTCTAGCTTTCTCAAAAAGCAAAAAATTGAAAGATTATATCTCTCAATAAACATTACTTTAAAATATAATTAAAAAATGGTGAAATAACAACATTTACGTGTGTAAAATGCGCTGAAGCTCATTTAAGCTTCACGTGCAAATTTAAAAAAAAAGTCCAGGCATGTAGCTGCGTGTGGTAAGCCGCATACCGCTAGTTATAAAGGCTGCCTAGTTGATCACAAATCAAAAACTAGCCACAACAGCCAGGCCTACGGTGCTTCTGGAGGAGTAACAATTGTCTTACTCCCCCAGAAGCACACCCAACGCTTGCAAAATGCAATATTATGCACAAGCAGCGAGACCAGCGCAAAGCACACTTTATAAAGCTAAACATCAGCTATTACTGCGTTTATCCCAAGCGAGTGACAAAGATTTTATAAAGATACAAGCACGTTCAACAAAGCTTTTAGTCTAGATAACTGAATTGTTAAGACAAATGCCAAACAGTTTGAAACCCAGACATAGACGTAGTACAAGTTTGCCACAAAACCTATGTTACGCCTATAGGCCGGCACGTATGTGCATTACGTAATCTCAAACCCGTAATTGAAAAATAAATTAGACAGTAAAGTTTATTCCAAAAATCAATGTGAAAAGCTTACGGGTCCCCCGTGAGTTAATAGATAGGCTCTCGTAGGACTGAACACACAAAAAAAAAAAGAAAAGAAAAGCTTGTCTAGAAAACAATATTAGTAAGCGCCTCATAAAACAAGTAAAAAAAACTGCAATAGTTAACTCGTTCTTTAGAAAAAAGTTATACAAGCACTTGAAAAAAAAAGTTATCTAGCAAATATTAATAAAACATACCTAACAGATCGGACCATAATATTTGAAAACTGTATTATGCAAATACATATACTATGGCGGTGTACTAAGGCTTAATATGGAATAAGGTATTTTGGTCAACGTATACCCTGAAAAGAAAACTATAAAGATGATAACAGAATAGGCGCTCAAGTTGCTGAAAAAAAAAAACAAAAGTTCTAACCCTAACAGGCAGTTATGGCTAAAAAGTGTGAAACATCAACAGTAAAAAAGTCATCAAACACTTGTGTGTAACGCTGGGTCATATTTTAAATATATAGAAAAACATGAAAAAAAACCAAGACTAAAGCAGTAAAAGTAATAAACGCGCTGAACTGACTAATTCCCAACATAATAATATGAATAGTAGTAAGTTGGTGGCAGGAATCATTCCAATCAGTGAAATGTATAACAACTGAAACGCGCACGCAAGTAAAAGTTTGTCTTAATATTTAATCTTGATTTAGAACGCCAAAGTTTACACGCCGCAGCTTCTGTCCCTTTCTATGGCACGATTTAAAAAGTGTCATCATACACGCCGGAACCTGATTCCAATATATTTGTTTGCCAAAAAAAAAATCCTACTACCTAGGAGCAAACAAAAAGAAAAAAAAAACCAAAGCTAAAAAAAAATCCTAAGCTTCATAAGAGATGAAATGGAAAATGCTACTACAACCACATGAACATAAACATAAACTAATCCAACCTGCAAATTATAAAAAATGTATTATTGCTACAATTTGCTACAGCAGTTGAACCTGCTCAAAAAGTAAAACAAATTATTTAAATATTACAAATATGAAGCAAACATTGAACACCGTTAATGCAAAAATTAACAGGCTATAAACCCATAGTACTGTGTAGCTTTGTCTAAAAAATAAAGTTATGGTCAGCAAGATCTAAAATTCACTACACAAAAAAATTAAAACATCTCATTTCAGAAATTTATTTAAAAACAATTTTTTTTTAAGAATTAGGAACTATATTAAACCACACAAAGCAGGAAGTGCGATAATTATCAAAAACATTAATAATTATCAAAAACATTAATAATTACCATAAAAAGTGTGAACATTAGATTGGTTCTTAAAATTTTTTTGTGAAGTTTTTTTGTGTGCATCCTTAGTAAATGATCTTTATACAAAAACAGTATGCCATGCCAAATTTTAGCTCTTAAGATTCAAAAAAGCACGTGTCACACTACCTTTAAATTTTGAAAAATATTATACTTAATAAGTATCATAGCTGCCAGATTTGAGTCAGATGCATACCCTGGATCCCCAAATAAGCAATTGAACAACACAAAACTTTACATAATTTTTTTTTAAATTAAAATATTTTTGTTATATTTCAAATTTTGAACATAAAATTAGACTTGTAAACTAAAATGATTAAAATTTGAGACTTGGGACTACAATTTTTTTTTTAATTTAGAAAACTTTTAAAATGACGTACTGTACGTATTTTTTTTTTATTTTGTTAAATTTGTAACATTCTATTAATGTTTTTTTTTTAAGTAAGGTAAAGGGTTTACTTTTAAAACTTCAAAAGCAGTGCAACACGTGTTATTTAAGTTCTTAAAGGCTGAAATTTAGCATGAATTATTTTTTTGCATAAAGTTTACTTTTTGAAAGTGTACCCAAAGAAAATTCACAATGGACATACAACTCACTATAAATTGCTTTTAAATCTACAAAAATACATCAAGCTTTCAAAATACTTGTACAACATACTGGAAAAAGATTTTTATGCTAAACACTTTTATTACCACAACCAAAAAAAATAAATTTAAAAAAACTCCAAGCAAAACAGAATACTGTCTACTGCGCAGCAAACTTACTAGCTTACCAACAGCTGATTTGTTAGATTTCTTTATATCAAGAAAGTTTTACTAAACTTTATTAAAAGGAGAGATATTTGACTTAGATTCTATAGCTATCCTGACATTAGGTAGAACAATCATTAGTATTAACACTTGACTTTTATTGACAAATAAAACATTTTTTGAATAAATCTTTATAAAAAGCATCAACATAAAAATATTTCTAAAATTGGTAATGAAGGCTAAATTTTAGCTTTTAACAAAACTAGAGAAATTTCCCATATAACAAAATAATAGCAAAAAAATAGCAGCATTCAAGAAATTTAACTAATAAAACCACACTGAATAATAAGACACTAAAAAAACAGTCAAATACCCTAACAAAAATCTGTAGCTTCTTACTTGCAAAAACTAACAGCAGAATAAAAACTACTCACTGTAGAAAGACACTAAAACATCAAAAGGCAAGTAATCTCAATTTTCGCAATAAAACAAGATTATGATCATTGGACTAAAGATAATAAACAAAAAATTAAAATACTTGCTAAACATGCAGTAGAAACTGCCTAAGCCACACTTGACAATTTAAATAGTAATCTCTTTAAAGAAATAACTTTAATTACCCCTAAAGACCTAATAAAAAAAATCATAATTAAATTGAATAAAAAAAAATCAAAATTTGATTTGATTTGATTACAAAAAAAAATTTAAAGCAACTGAAATAGAAAAGAAAAAGAAGAATGGTCAAGAAAACTAATCCCAAAAAAAGTGGGTAGAGAACTAACTCGAGACGTGCTATTATACAACACAAATACTGACTGGACATGGAGACTTTAGAAAGTACTTGCAAGAAATTTAAAAATATTAAAGAAGACGATAAATGTATATTCTGTCAAGAAGAAACACACTATAATGCAGAACACACTCTAGTAGTAAGAAAAGCGTAAGAAGAAAAAAAGAATTAGAAAATAAACTGAAAAGCAAAGTGGGTAAAACAACAATCATTAAAAACTGCCTAAGAAAATTTGCAACAAAAGTACTAAAAAAAAAAAACAAGAAGTTTGACAATACATGAATATAAAAAAAAACAAGCAATAGAAACAAACACAAAGCCAAAACTATAAAAAAATAAAAACAAAAACAAAAAACAAAAAACAAAAAAGCAAAATAGAAACAAAAAAACAAGGAAAGAGATCAGAAAAAAAAATAAAAAAAGAGAGGACAATTTTGCGTACCAAAAAATAAATAAAAAAAAAACAGAAGAACATTTACAAAAACTACGAAACCAAACAAAATTGCAGAGATAAAGAGAAAAAGAAAAAAATGTTAAAGAAATACAGAATAACAGAAATAACAAGGCCAAATGGTAGATACACAATCTTAAAGTTGTCGGATAACGCAACTTTTGAGATGTTGACCATCTCAATATACCTAGCAACAAGAAGACACAAAAAAATAATCCCAGATAGAAATGCTAAGATATCACTGGAGGTAAAATGAATCTAGGATTGCCAAAGGAAATACAACTAACGGAACTGCATAAACTATTCATAAAGGAGATGATACGATGAAGTAAACAAAAACTTAAGAAAACTAAGAGCATATCTGATGACAAACCAAATAACTAGAATAAATAAGACACGGATTGAAGAAAGAAGAAAATGTAAAGCTAAATGTCAATGCAGATAAAAAATACAAAAAATCAAACAGAGACAGACAAAGGTAAGAGTTATTGCAAAAGAAAGGCCTGGAACAGCATACGTGCCGCAGACTGTGTAAAAATCCGCAAGGCAATATCCAGCCCTTCTCAAACATCTGCCAAACCTAGAATAGTATGACAAGGACATTATGACAACAGAATTTACGCAGAGAAGAAATCCGAAAAGTATTGCGTAAGTTATTCTTAAAGGCCAGTTGTTGAAGCCAACACCTCACTACCTCCACAAAAGAAAATAAGCAACTGCTTAGAACATCAATCATTATACTTACCTACCTTTTTAATGTATCATTTAGACGTCCTTATTAACTAAAAAGTGGTAAAAGTAATAATGCTACCAAAATTTGGTAAACCACTTCATATAATCTTTGCTTTTATGTGCAACCTAATCCCCAATAAAATTAAACTTTTTTTATTGTTAAATAAAAACTACATTATTCCGTAACTTGCTGCTTACAAAACACCAACCAGAAACAATTTATGAAAATTCTAACCACAGTCGGTGGCTTGCTTCAATAGGAACTTAATCCTCGTGCATAATCTAGAAAAAAAATATTTTGCTTAAACATGGTGCAAAAATTGATCAACTGATTTCAAAAAATTAAACTTTCCTTTGATTATAAAAAAAAACTACATCATTTTTAGATTTTCTGTCTCTTGGAAAAGCACCAACTAGAATAGGTAGTTGCCTTATCTAAAAGTACCACAAAAAATAATAGATTGCCTTTTTGGCCAAAGAAGAAAAATGATAAATAATTAGGAAAGCAATTTATTTAATAAACCCAAAAATTATAAACCTTTTGATTAACTTTGTATTCGTAACACAAGCATGTAGTAATCATTTGTAAAAAAAATAGAACTTTTTTAGTGCCAAACTTCCTAAATCTTAATTAAAGGTTAAAAGTTAGATTCAAACATTTGCTTAGCTTAGTAGCTAGTCAATTTTACTTTACAAACACAAAATAACTTTTTTTTAATAAAATGACTGTAGATGCAAAAAGAAAAAAAAGTGAAAAAACATCAAATTCTATAACATTTTGACCGACACACTTCCGCTTTTTTTGTAGACGTAGTTAGGTCTTAAGAATGACTTATGCATAGAATGCATGTGCATGTCTTTGTTGAACTAGTCTAGATTTAGCAGTAGTTCAAGGTGGTCTGGTCATTACTTTGCGCATTTTCACACAGAATCTGTGTGTTATATATTTTAATTAGTTGGTTTGTCTTCAAAAGCGTTATTAGTTGTTTTAGGTTTTTCTTCACTTCATATTCATCTTATCTTCTTTTCTTCATAAATAATTTATGCAATTCTATTAGTTGTATTTTTGTGACAGTCCTAAATTTATTAGTTTTACCTCCAGTGATATCCTTGTGTCTCTATCTGGAATTACTTCTTCGTGTCTTCTTGTTGCCAGGTATATTCTGACCATCTCAAAAGTAACGTTATCCGTCAACCTCAAGATATCTACCTCAAAGTATTTGCCTTGTTATTTTTGTTATTCTGCATTTTTTCAACATTTTATTTTTTCATCTCATTATCTCTGCAATTTTGTTCAATATTGTAAAAAGTTTTTCTGTTTTATTTTTTTCTTGGTATACATAATTGTCCTGTCTTTTTTTATTTCTTTCTTTTTTATCTGTTTCTTTGTTTTATTGTTTGTACTTTGCTTTTTTTGTTTCTCTTATATAGCTTTTATTTTGTGTTTGTTTCTATTGTTTGTTTTTTCTTTCTATATTCTTCTATTGTCAAACTTCTATTTTTTTTTCTTAGCGCCCACTATTTATTTTCATCTTTTAGGCATTTTTTAATGATTGTTGTTTTATCTATTTTGCTTTACAGAATATTGTCTAGTTCTTATCTATTTTCCTCCCACGCTTGGCGTTCTACCAGAGTGTGTTCTGATTATTGTGTGTTTCTTTTTGGCAAAATATACATCTCTTGTCTTCTTTGATTTTTTAATTTTTTGCAAGAACTTTCTAATGGTTTCATATCTGGTCAGTAATTGTGTTGTATAATAGCACGTTTTAGGTTTGTTATCTACTCATTCTTTTATCTTCAAGATTAGTTTTTTTGTCCATTCTCACCTTTTCTCCTCAATTTCACTGTTTCTATCTTTCCATTGTCTTCTCTCTTGCTCTTAACTTATATTTTACTGGTTCTTTCTTTTATTAGTTTCTTCATTTCTATCTTTTCTTCCACCATCCTATCCGCGGGAGGTGTTGTTGCAATCACCTCTACTGCCTTTTGTGACACCGTTCTGTAAGCCCTGCTGATCCTGAATAAGCTGGTACTTGTAGCTACTCATATTTCATTCTTGATTTTTTTTTGTTTTATAGATTGTCCTTATGTTTCTATGGCGTACAATAATTTGCTTCTTGCTGCTATTAGCCTTCTAGCTTTTTTTCCTAGACTTCCGTTGTTTGGCAAGCTTTTTCTCCATTTTGTTTGTTCCTATGACCGCAGCAGCTATAGAAATACTTTTTTTGTTCCCGCAACTATACCTTTTAGTAATGGCGGGAGCAAGACAAACAGCATACAAAGTGCAAGTAATTGAACACAATATAAACCTTAAGACCTACAAACCTAGCATAACAAACGTGATGCATAAATAAGGTCGGATTTTATAAAAAAAACATTTGAGGTAATAATACCACAGTCTAACGTATATACAAAAAAATAGCTGGAAACAGTCAAATTAACTATCTGGTACATTTAAAGAACAGAATGAAACCTGGACTAGAATCTATAAGAACAAAAACAAAGAAAAGCAAATTTTGCTACTTTTAGACAAATATGATTCGGTTTTTTAGACAAAGATAGCTTAGCTATGATTAGAACAGGACTATACTTTAACAGACCTATACCCATCATGTCAAATAGTCAAGTAACATTGCAAACACTGCAATTGTCAGTAGTAAAATCTAAACTGGTTATGGCCTGTATATGTATAAACAGTTAGAAAACAGTAGCCACAATCTGAATACTAAGAAACCAAGCAATAAAAGAATACCTCATAGCAAATAAGTTTGTAAAAAGAAACAAAAAAAAAACATTTACTAGACCAAAACCTGCTTTTGAAGTCCAAAACAAAACTAATAAAATAAACCCATAGCAGACTTGTAGCAAAACACAACAACTTGTAGAAGAGCTGTAAGTGATTGGCTTATTTAAAAATATTTTTTACATGATCATTGCGTATTACCAAAACTATGGTAACTTAAACGGGTCGAATCAAATTGCAAAAGCTTACAAGACTGATAACCAAACATTGTGAATTAGGCATATAATAGAAATTAGAATAAATTCTCTATGCCATGGGTGTATAGAAAAAAATGACTCCAATACACTTGCTAAAAGAATGCAAAGTTTATAAACTACAACGCACAATCTTTTGTGGCAAACACTTCACCAATGTAGAGTTGAAAGTAGTCCCTTAGCAAACAATGCTACAAGAGACAAAGCTGCTAAAAAAATAAAATAGCAGAAGTGTACAACAAGACTGCATTGCATGGGGCGTCAAGCAAACCACCTCAGAGAAAGGAATGAATAATGTGACATTTAAAGTCTGTCAACTTGATACTACTGGGCAGTACGGGCTACCCAGAAAAAACACAAATTCGCAAATCTAAAACTTACAAATTTAATAATAAAAGAAAGTATTAACGTCGTTAAAACACTGATTTTTAGTTGAACTTGTTTTTTAATATGGACATTTGAGCGGTTGTTACAGTCTTTTTCAGCACTATAGGGTTTACGTATTGACTCCAAATACTATATAAGTTCTCCCTATCAACAGCAAAGTATAACTTGCAGATTTCAGCCAAAAAAACAAAATGCATGGTCATCAGCAAAACACCAATAAAATGCAAGTTGCAGTCCGCGAACAACATTATAAAACAAGTAAACACATTTAAGTAACTTGGGGTAGACATAACAGACAGCAAAAGACTTAAAGAGGAGGTCAGAAAATCAACAACTAAAGCAGCACAAATATCCGGAGCACTACATAACATCATTTAAAGGAACAAATATGTCTTCACACAGCAAAGTCAGAATTTACAAAACATATGTTCGTCCTATTCTTACATACGCGGCCGAAACGAGGGCCGAAACCAACCCAACTAAACAACAAATGCGCACCACCAAACTGAAGACACTACGTGCAATATCAGGCGTGACTCTTCTTCATAAAAAAAAAGTAAAAAAATCAGGAAAAATCTGAACGTACAGGACGTGGTGCAATGGACCAGAGCCAGACGAAGAGAGTGAGACAGATACGTCGACCGGATGGGCCCAGAACGACTGGCAAAATGGGCCAAAGTAGCAAAACCCAACACAAAACGACCCATAGGAAGACCACCAAAACTTAAGGATTACGTCTTGTCCTTTCAAAAACAATTAAGACTTGAATTTTGGTACAGACAAAATTAATAAAATAAAACGATGCGGCAAATAGTTTACTAAAATCTTTCATAAATAATAAAAATTTTCCATTAAAATATGTAAGCACGTGGTATAAGTTTTGCAAGTTTTTTGCAATTTATAAAAACTTATTTCATATTTTATAAATAGTTTTACTAGAAGTAAATAAAACAAACTGGAAACAACAAACATAACTTCTACCAATTTTTATAATAGAGAAGGTTTAAACTAGTTATAAAAGAATATGTTGACAAACTTTCCTAATATGTAATTGCAAAAAATACTACAAATCTTGTTGAATCGTCTAAAATACAAAAATTAATAGATAAAAGTTAAGTTAGAGTATAAATTGTTATTATTTATAAAATGTTTGTTGTCGTCTATGACCAACTGTCATTGTTTTATTTTTAACAATATAATCAGATGTATTATACAAGAGTAAAAAACTCGCTTGTAAAGCATGAGAATTAAAAAAAATTGGTTGGTGGCGCGAGGCCAGTATATCCCAAAGAAAACTTTATCGGCGCTTTCTCCACCTCCATCAATTCAAAAAGAAAAAGTAGGAGGCACAAATCATATCAGACAAATAAAAGCAGTTTGACCTTAATCACCGAAACGAATTGCCTTTTCGCAGATCGAATTAATGGAAATATCGAACGTTCCCCTTCATCCAAGCTTAAGAGGCAATTAATCCGTCCCGAGGGAGAATCACCAATTAAATATCACGCGCGCGGCAAATGGAAAATAAAAAAAAACAAACATTGAGTGAGATGGATGGGCTGAGGAATAAATAAATAAATTTATTCCGCGCATTTTGAGCTCATAAAATATTTATAGAGGGATTAAAAATTGCATGTTGCATTACATGATTTTTTTTGCGCGTGCATTATTTCATTTTTCAATATCTGGCCCTGACAGCGGGAAATTTTTGTGCGACGCGCCGCATATGAATGGAAAAATTTATAAATTGAAACGTACGTTGTGTTTTTTATTTCTATATATATATATTTTTGTATATATATATATGTATATAGAAAAAAGGATTTTTCTATTATTCGTCGGCGGAGCGAAACAACACGTTTCAGTCGCGGAAATGCGAAATGGAAAATGGTATGCATTTATCAAAAACCCAATTCCAATAATGACAATATGACAATGTGCATTTTTCCATTATTATATCAATTTACATGGAAAAGCGGGTCGTGATTGCCGCATGAAAATATCAGTTTTCGTTTTGAAATTTTATATTGCGATTGTAATGAATAAATTGAAAATGTTTTACAACTCCCACTACAGCTACCGATAGATTAAGCAATTTACTAGTTATTATTAAAATTGATTCATTTGTTTTGTAAAATCTTTGTAATAATTTGTTTAATAAATTGTTTACAGAATATTTTTGATATTTTAATATTTAAATTAAAAAAAATGTATTTAGATATAGAAACTAATTAGCACTTTTAATGACAATATTAGAAACTTTATTACACTCACTTAGAAATGTAACAGTATCATTTACTCAGTATATTTTTAATTAATTTCCATTTGCAGTTACGTTCTAGTTTTAATGCAAGTGAAAAGTGTTTAACATACAAATGAACTTTTGCATATGCAAGTGACCTCACAGTGTAGTCCAGTAAATTGATGCTAGAAGCAGACTAAATTTAATTTAGTTTATTACATTGCGGCCTTGTTAGTAGTTAGGAGGATTATTATTATTAAGATGAATATAGATGGAATTCTCTGCAATTGATACACTTCTCAAAAGACTTTCTGCGAATGGGTTTGAAGTTTCGTTGCGACTAAATAGAAGCACTCATCTTTATTGAATATCTCACACACATACACCGGTGGAACAGAGAAATCCCAGAGCGGGTTATATAAGAAGTTGGCTTAGTCTGTTTGATGCGCTCGGATAATTCCATATATTACTACTATAAAAAGTTTTACAATGCAAAAAGGGAGCCCTCGCGTCGAAAACTTGTTGTAAGTACATTCCTATTTCGTCGTTTAAGGTTGAATGCTTGTTGGCTAGAGGGGGGTTGCTATATATTTTACTTCTGTGTTATCAAAGTGCCGTTTACGTCTCGCTTCACTTTTAAAATAGGCCATCGTTCATTGTGTCTAAGAATATATTCTGCGGAGTAATTTATTAATCATTTCTATCCTTTCTTTAGGACCGTTCTGAATTATCATATGAGGGAAATGTCGACGCTGAGTTTGATTTATGTACGCGATGAAAACGTTTTTTATCTTTTACATTTTCTATAATGGGTGTCCCCATTAAAAGCAAACTTTTGCAATCTCTTAACATGCATGACCGGCAGACATTACTGACAATTATTAATTAAGTTGGATAATGTAGTAATATTTTTGAATAATAAGTTTGTCTTAAATAAAATGAAAGTAATAACAAAAATTTTTTTTACTGTATTAACACCAAAAGTGTCATAAGGAATATACGCTGTCTCCCATTTTATTTGAACAACAAATACTTATAGCCATGTCAGACAGCGTACATGAGATGATTGCCATCAAAATCCATACGAATGTAAACTAGATGTATTTTACAATATTTTTCTATATTTGGTTCAATGTACGGCATATTTAGTAGGTACGTAAATAAGATGTTATTTTAGGTAAAAAAATCATGACAACAAAAACGCAAAATATTAATATATAATTTGTATGATTTAATTGTAATAAAATAAAAGACAAGATTTTCCTAATGCTGCTGTATACAAATTTGCATTATAATTTCATGCCAAGTTGTAGTTTTGGTTGAGCAAAAGGAAAACTCTTAGAACCATAGACTTTTAGTTTCCCAAAACATTCGGTTTGGTGGCTAGCCGCAAAAGCAATTGCGTCTTTTTTTACTAATCAAATAGTGTCTTTTTTTTGCCGTTCAAAACGTAAATTTTTTTATATATAATTTGTTTAAAACTATTCGCCTTGCTAGAAAACTCCAGTTTATATTTTCAACATTTTTATTTTGTTAAAGTACGTGGGTAGGTAGAAAAATTACTCCAACAAAACCATTTGTCCGCAAAGTAAAATTAAAATTTTCCTAACCATCCAAGTGTCTACAGAACAAACTTATTTCCAAAGTAGTGAGTCTTCTACTCAAACAATAAGAAATATACAAAACAAATTTGATAGAAAAAAAGTGCTCTTAACGCAGTTTGTAGACCAATTTGTGAAGCGAGTTTGCAATACTGGATCGTTAATAGAGAAAACACGTTCACGTTTTTGCCAGTCCACTCAGCTAAAAAAAATAATGCTGTTGCTCAGAGTGTGCGTGAACATGCATCAACATCAACTTGTCATCGATCTCAGGAACAGAACATTTTTGGCATTTCTCTGAAAAGAATTTTGCGTAAAGACCTTGTTTTGAAGGATTACAAAATTTATTTCGTCTAAAAAATAAAACCTCATAACCATCCGATGCGTTTTCAGTTCGCTCAATGGGCTATAGATTGTTTGGCCAATGATCAGCATTTTTATCGAAAAATTGTGTTTTCCGATGAAGCTTATTTTCATCTCGGAGGCTATGCCAATATGCTAAATTGTTGCATTTGAGGATCAATAAATCCACACATAACTATTCAACAGCTTATGCCACAACGAGTAACCGTTTGGTGTGGTTTTTAGTCCGGCGGCATAATTGAGCCATTTCTTTTACAAAAAAATGAACAAGGAGCCGTCGTTACTGTTTTCTACGTTACTGTGTCATGCTAAACAAATTTTTGTTTCCAAAAATTAAAGAGATTGAAATTGATAACATTTGGTTTAAACAGGACGAGGTCACTTGCCATACAGCCAACGTAACCATCAATCAAAGTTTTTAGAAATTAAATTATCAAATAAAATGCTGATATCAATTGGCCGCCTAGGAGCTGTAATTTGACCCTGTTGGATTTTTTTTTGTGAGGAGACTTTATAGATTAGAGACAATTGGTGTTTTTTAACACAAAATTAAAGTTGCCATTTATGCGATTAGAGCCCAAACTATCAAAAATGTACTAAAAAATTAGGTTAATCAAAAAAGTTACTGTCAAGCCGTGGCAGTCATTTGAATGTTGTTGTGCTTCATTCTTAAATAGAAATGTCTATTTTTTTCTAATAAACTCATAATTTAAAAAAAAAAACATTTATTATTTTTTTATTTATAGCCGATTCAAATTCCAAAAGTTAGATGGCCCACCCTTTACAACAGAAACCATGAGCTTGCAATCATAAGTGGAAACCTCCATCTACCCGCCCACAAGTTTGTGATAAAAGAATTAGATGTTTTACTTTCCTTCAATTGTCTAGTTACTAAAGAAAGTGTAACATCTAAACTTTTAATAATTAATACTTTGGCGGGTAGTTGTGGTAACAGTGAACATTTGACCGCAAACATAAACTGTTGATATTTACCCTCTACCCTAAGTGTTTATAATCAATTAACTGGATTTTTCTCTTTTGTGCAAACATTTCTTGATCACAAACATTTGTGTGCTTAAGTTGAAAATGTTAGCAACAAATTATTAATTGCAAACATACATTACAATTTTTTTTTACCTTCTCAAATGTTAGTTATTAAGACATTAAATCGTTCTCTTTTCTACAAACATCATTAGAAACTAAGTTAGATAACAAATTGTAACATCCAATTTTTTGATCACAGAGTCTTATACAAGTAAAAAAAGTAAAAACTAAAAATGTGATTTTTGAATCATTTGATCATAAAACGGAAAGGTTGAATACTCCAACAACAATTATTTACCCACAAACATAAATTGAAGTCCCCAAGTTGAAAAAGAAACTGTGAAATCCAATCTCTTAATCTTAGACACTGGGGTAGGTTGGCAAGCTACTCTAGACAAAACTAATTGCATGCACAAATAAAATAAGTTTTTTATTAATCCGCCAAAGCGTTTGTGATCAACAAATTAGACATTTCTACTCTCTACAATAGTAAAAAAAAGTTAAAAAAAAAAAAAAAAAAAATGTGACATCCAATCTCTGATGTACTTAAAGTACTCCAAAAAACTATTTGCTTATCAACATAAATTATTTTCAGCCAATCGCCCAAAAATTTTTGATTAAGGAATTTTATGTATTTTTTTCCTACAAACGTTTGAAGTACTAAAAAAATTTAACATTAAATTCTTAAAAACTGAAAAAATAAACAACACTTCCAGGAACAACCGGAATCTCACCCGACTGCAGAGACCTAGAAAAAACTAAAAAATTTTGTTAATCAGTTAATTCATTTTTTTTTTAAATGGAACCCGTCCCCCGGCCTATACTCAAAAAAACGTTGTTGCCAAGATATACATCTAACTCTTTAAACAAAAAAACTTATCAGTCAACAAACCAACATGATGAAAGGGTTTGAAAGTACATACTAGAGCTGATCAACAAGAAGTCTACTTGTATGGACAAGCAAAAAATATACTTAGGCGCTGTTAGAAAAGAAAGCAGTATAGATAGCAGCCGTGTACAAACAAAAGCTTTGGTCTAAAAGCTACTGTCTCCCCCTACAGCTACAACACCGCTTCAGCTCAGCAATACTTCCCTTAAAAGGCATGCCAAACATTCTGGTAAGTTTTCCACTTCCAACAACAAACAAAAAATAAAGATTGTTTAGCCGGACAGAAACTAGAAAAAAGATTCATCTTGGTAAACCCAAAAAAAAAAAAAAATCTAAAAAATCTAAAAAACTAAAGAAAAAATTAGGTAAGACCTCTCTAGTTATTCTTGAAAACGGGCCATCAGCAAAACCATCACGTAAGGAGCCTTTAGTGCCTCTAAAGCCATCACCCATCAATGTCAAAAGATTCAAATTCTGGCGCAGTCAATTCATAGGTCCTCCCTTAAACTTAGCAAAACAAACAACAAAAAATTAAGATTGTCCAGGCGGACAGAAACACTTCAAACTCCGCCCCTAGAAAAAAGATCCATCTTAGTAAACCCCACAAAAAGTCTAAGAAACTGAAGAAAATTAAGTACAACCTTTCCAGTTACTTTTGAAAACGGGGCATCAGCTAAACCATTACGTAGGGTGCTTTTAGTGCCACTAAAACCATCAGCCATAAACCCAAAAAAATTAAATCTTGGCGCAATCGACCCATAAGTTCACTTTTAAACCCAGCACAACAAACAAACAAAAAATAAAAATGGTCCAGCCGGACAGAAACGTCGCCGCCCACTACTAAACTTCGCTCCTAAAAAAAAAACTGTATCTTATTGAACCCCAAAAAACAATCTAAAAAACTGAAGACAAAATCAGTCAAAACCTCTTCAGTTATTTTGAAAATGAACCATCTGCCAAACCATCACGTTGGGTGCTTTTAGTGCCACTGAAACTATCAGCCACCAACGCTAAAAAAAATCAAAACCTGACACAGTTAATCTATAGGTCCATCCTTAAACCCGGCAAATCCATCAACACCTACAGAGGATGTTGGCACACTCAGATTTGCGCCAATTGTTGTTTGGAATAAAACTGTTTATCAAAAACAGTTTACTACGTTCATGTCAATGATTGTAACTATTAACCGTGCAGTAAACGTGTTTGATAGTATCCGTATGCACCCTTTTTTGCATGCAAATTTTTATGCAGTGATTGCACATTGTAAAACAAAAAATGTCTTTCACTCTACATATCAAGAAACAAAAAAACCGTTGTAATGCTGTACGTCCAGCTTCCGCAAGAAACTAAAAGTAGACAAATTTTGACTTTCACCCAGATATGCAGGCTTTGCGTTACTATGGAGTACAAACAAAAATCCGCAAAGATTGCACCTTGCTACCGTTTGCAAAGTTACTGCCACACGGCATACCGGTGCAACATTTTACATGCGTGCGTTAAATGCGCCGGAGCACATCCAAGCTTTACTTGCTTATTCAACAAAAAATCCGGGCATGTTGGTACATGCGCCGCGGCAATGCTTCTTCAACAGCAGACTCTACCAGAAGCAATCCTAAGCGTACGTTACAAAAAATGCTCAAAACGTACCACTCTAAGCTAAAAATTAGATGTTACTCAAGTTGTTCCAAAGTGAGTGAGAAAGATTGCCACGCGTACTGGCGTGCTTCCGGCTGGGTGATAACTAATTTGTTTAAAAGGACAAATTAGAAACCAAAGTTGAACTTAAACTTTATTCACTTAAACACTAATTATACAATACAATCCATATGTCCGCATACGCGGTTTACAACCACACACGTGGATCTTGTTTCTTAGCTCTCTGTCTTCACACCCGTGGTTGAAAGCCTTCTTCTTTTTCTCCCGGAGCACGCGGTCCTCACGACCCTCATTCTCCCGGATATATTCCCATTCCGCATAAGCGCGAATATTTAAATAATATTTACATATAACAAACAATCACCTATAATAGTATACAATAATATTTACAATATATACACCTTAACACTAATCTTATATACTACATATACTACGTTACAAGATTTTATAAAAATATTTCTATTTTCAGCAAAACTTCTAGCCAAGTTGATAGCTAAGCATTCATTCCTCCAAAAAAATCTATGCAACGCTTATAAGACGGCACTATAACTGCACTATGTAAAACAACCCGTAATAAACATCCTGAAATGTTCAGTTAGATAAGAAGGTTAATGTCATAGAGCGCCTGCAAAAGTGAATCCAACACAAATTAAAGCTACTCACCTACCCGACTAAATGATTGTGATTAAGCAATTTATTTCCTCTCTGTAAACGTCAGTAGAAACTAAAGTATAGAAAGATATGTGATATTTAATCTTTTAATCACAAATTTTTATGAGAGAAGATATTGTATTCCAACAGAAACAATTTGCCCAAAATCATAAATTGGAACTCTTTTACCACGCAAGTATTTTTGATTAAAAAGTTAGATCTTCGTTTTATCTGCAAAATAAAAGCTAAGTTAGAAAAAAAAAGTAATATCTATATTCTTAATTACAAACTCTTCAGTAGGTGAGCGGAGTGCTACAACATTTGCCCGCAAACATGAGTTAAAGCTTCTTAATCACCTGCCAAATATTTATTGTTATAATTAGACTTTAACGCTAGAGAATTGCCAAGTTTAGTAGCCGCGTCTTGTTAGAGTGCCGCTAGTAGTATTATTATAAAAAATATTAATTCCTATCACATCTATAAGAATATCGGTGAACCTTTTCTTGAAACATATTGACACGTACAGCGCCGTTTTTAAATTAAAATTGCTTCTTATAGGATAAAACGCCAACCAACTCAATATCCAAATAATAAGATTTTAGTAATCATTCTTTTTATATGATGAACTACATACCATATTCTATGTATTCATTTTTTGGGTTTAAAATAAGTTATATTTAACGAGTAAAAAAGTGATGAAAAACTAAATAAAAATGCAATTTTTTAAAAATTAATTACAGAGAAACAACTTATTACATAAGATTTTTTTTAATTTAGACTTTTTTCTAAAATGTGTAAAAATTTTATTCAATTATATTCAGGCATTTTCTTGCCGAGTTTGATTTTGTGAACCCTTATAATACGCAACTATTCTTTTCCTGAACGTAAACGCATTTACACTAGCCCGTACAAAAAGTTAAACTTTTTGAAACTCTACAACACTATGACTTGACTGACTTAGTAAACTTTTTTTTTGTTATACTGGTCATTTAATAACATAGCTCCTTAAACAAATACCTACAACAGCCCAGACACCATATTTTGCAATTGTGATGAAAAATAAAAGTTCAACCTTAGAAGTATTTTTCGACTAATTGCGACAATGGCCAAATGCAAACGTAACTTTAAAAGCTAATTTTTTTTTCTAGTCATTGCGTCTCAGAGCAAAACAAACCACATTAAAACTGATAAGCATAATGACACTATCTAGACCGGTATTTTATGTCTTGTATTGAGTTATGTCCCACACCACAACGTTGCAGTTTTCCGTACAACCAGCAACCTATTGTTGTCTGCTACACCACAGTTCCATCTTCCAAAATCTACATCAAACAAACTACAATATACATTTTATCAAACATAAATTTTCTGTACGGTCATTATTGTTGTGCAAGTAGTGCAATATAAACAATAAGCTACTACTAAACTTTAAGATGGAGCAAATACTTCTACGCTACAGCTTTGCAACTCCGAGGCTGTTTACCTGCCGTATAGAATAATTTTACTGTTGCTGGCTTTATGCCGTATCATGTTGTGCAACACAAACAACAAACTACGTTTTATTGAGAATCTATACTCTAAACTAAATTCCAAAATACATTAAAGATCCCCATGCCCAAACTTTGCAATTCCAAGACTGGTAACTGCCAACTGGGTTTTGCGACGCCTGCTTCTTCACTACCAACAAACGATGCACTTGTAACATGCAAAAAATTAAGTCATCTCACTTACTGCATTTACACAACTTTAAACAACCAACAATTTTATAGTGTAAAATTAAATAAATCAAAACATTTTAAGATTGTGTGATTACATACCAACTTACTCCTGCTAACCTATGCTTTCCACCTGTTTTACTTTATTGGAACATTAAATTATGTCCAGCCAATAATGTTAGTTACTATGGAATTTAATAGCTACTGCTACGACAAACTTGCTTTATTTTTCTAAAACGTTATTCAATTTGATGACACTAAATAGTGTATTTTTATATACTCAGTTTTTTTGTCAGAAAATAAATATAGACAAAACAAAAATAAAATATTTTCCGGTAATTATGATCATATATAAAGAAATCCCGAGCGCTAGTGGATATGAACTAGAAACGCCAAACTTTAAAAGATATTTACACATGATAAATAAAAAAGATAGAAAACCATCTAGCTAATTCTGTGCAAACCCTCCATTTGCTATCCACTCAAATCTGTTCCAATACATTTTTTAAAGTTTATGCTATATCGGCAACAAACTTATATTAACCGACCAAAAAACTTTTAATGTTTAAGATAAACGTTTTGCTCCAAAACACTATTGACTTTTTACACTCCTTTCTCAGTAAACGTCAGTAGAAACTAAGATACAGAAAAAAAGCGACATCTTTAATCACAAAGAGTGAGGTTGCATCCTTAATCATCCTCCCAAGTATATTTGATTAAAAAATTAAGTTTTCTTCCTATAAAAAAATAATGAAAAAAGATTATCTCTTAAGTACAAACACTTAGGTGGGTGAGTACAGTACTGCAACAAAAACCATTTGTCCGCAAACATGAATTGAACCTGCCCAAATAATTATGATAAAGAAAGTAAAATTTCTAATCTCATAATCTCAATCACATGGGTGAAGTACTTTATCAGAAACTATTTGCCCGCAAACATAATCCCGCTCACAGACACCTAAGGGGGTAGGCAGAGTAATCCAACGTCAATCCTTACGTATTTTTCATCAAAAGATTAGATTTTTATCCTCTTTACAAACGTCAGTAGAAACTACGTTGAAAAAAAACATTCAAAAAAGTAAGTTTGTTTTACTTTTTGTAACCACAAAAAAATTAAAAAAAAAAAAAAACATTTTTCTTAAAAATTAAATGAAGAAAACTAAATAGGTGTTCTTAAACACAACTGTAGCAACGTGTGTAATACTATAAATTGCGGTTTCAATAGTCAAAACTTTAGATTAGTTGCACAAATTATCATCTAAGTTATGTTTTTTTTTCTCTAAATGTTTGGTTCACTAAATCGTTGACTTTGTTTGCATCGTAAAATATTAAAATATTATTAAGTAAATCTTTGCTGGCAATATTATCTAAATTGCAAAACTCTGACAGTCAAAATTTTAAATCACGTTCCTACTTTACGGTAGATTATGGCAAAAGTTCTTCAAGGCTCCATTCTTGCTCTTTTGCTATTTAACCTGTTTATCGCTGACATGTTTAGATTGAGTTGTTGCTACTCAAATAATATGATGTAATCATCTTGTTATTTGTAATTTAATTAAAAATAGGGTAACTTCGTTAATAAATAAATAAATAAAATAAATGTCTTTAAGATAGACGGAGGCGGAGTCCAAGTCACATAGCAAAGTTCCTCCACTTTCTAACGTGCGATCTGTGCGACCTCACACTAAAATAATTCTTTTCAGCATTATTCTAAGCCGCTGCAAACAGCAAAAAACCAAGGTAGTTGCTAACCGAGAAGAATGCTTCTACTACAAACTAGAGCACTCCACTAGTAAAAAACAAAAAGATGGATAACTTCTAGAATTTACCACTACTTTCAAGCATCACACATTTATCAATGATTATTTTTGAATAAATTCATAAAAAAATGCCGCTGCGCATTAAAAAAAAAACGCTAATAGAGTTTGTAAAAGCCTCTAATTTGAATGCCAGTCACTACACACTTTATTACTCCCACCGGATGCCACTAGGTCTCCGTAATCCAACCGTTTTATTATAGTTCACTCTCAACCACGACATATGAAAAAGTTTAAATGGCACGCACACTTCCCGATGTGGTCACATGGCAATACTAGGAGAAATCCAACATTTTGTCTATAAGACTTAATGTTTTGAAGATTCTCCTCTTTAACATACAAAAACGTCATCCAAGATTATCTAAAGATCCTCCACATAGCAATTAGAGCTTAGCATGTGGTGCGTGCGGTTAAAAATTTGATTTAGCATCATTCTAAATCAAAACGTTTTTACAATAACATTGAAAAAAGAATCTTAAAACAGCATTGCGATAGCATAACCACTTGAAATACTCAGCGACTGTTACTACGTCAACCCACGCTAAAATTCAACTAATACAAAGCTAGCAACCAAAACTTGTTCTTGTTATAGAACACCTATAATACTTAGGCTACTTAATCAATAAATTTTCAAACAAGTATCTTCTTCTTCTTCTTCTTGATGTGCCGTATCCTCAGTGGACGTTGGCAATCAATCTGGCCCATCTAATTCTATCTACCGCGGTTCTAAATAATTCAATTGAAGTATTGCCGGTCCATTGACGCAAGTTCTTCAACCAGGAGGTTCGTCGTCTTCCTGGTGATCTTTTCTCTTCAATTTTGCCTTGTATAATTAACTGGAGGATTTTGTACCTTTCACTGTTGCGCATAATATGGCCGAAGTATGACAGTTTTCTCTGCTTTATCGTTTTTAGAATTTCTCAGTCCTTTTGCATGCGCATAAGTACAGTTTCATTAGTTACTCGGTATGTCCATGAGACCCTAAGCATGCGGCGATAGCACCACATCTCAAAACTTTCTAATCGCTTGCTGACCGCGTCAGACAGTGTCCATCCTTCTACTCCATATAAGAGGGTTGAGAAGACGCAACATCTTAGAACGCGTGTACGAAGTTGGAGGCAGAGGTTCATGTTGCATAATATACTCCTCATTTAGTTGAAAGCTGATCGTGTATTTTCAATCCTTATTTTTGCCTCTTGACTATGGTTCCATTTGTCGTTCAGGTTTGTTCCTAAGTACGTTATTGATGATACTGTCTGTAGGGGCATTCCGTTCACGTAGAATTGTGCGTTCTCGTTGTTTTTGCTTATAATCATAGTTTTTGTTTTGGATATATTCAGTCTCATATTAAGTTCTTGGCAGGCGTCGACTACTCTATCTATTATCTTTTGTAGTCCGTTAGCGCTGTCGGCGATTAATACAGAGTCATCTGCATATTGCAGATTGTTGATGACCTACCCATTTATAATTATTCCTTCCTGTTCTTCTTCCAGTGCATCTTTGAAAAGTTTCTCTGCGTATCGGTTAAACAGTTGCGTAGATAGCACGCAGCCTTGTCGGACCCCTTGCTGTACTGGAAATTGTTCCGACAATCTTGTCTCTACGCGGATGCGTGCGATCTGTTGGCTGTACTGGTTTGATATGATTCGTGCATCTCTTTCGTCTATTCCTGTTTGATGTATAATTTGCATTAGCTTGTCGTGGTTGACTCTGTCGAACGCCTTTTCAAAGTCGACAAAACATGCAAAGACGTTGCAATTCACACCTCTTGCTCTTTGGATAAGTACATTTAGACCGAAGAGTGCATCTCTGGTACCAAGGCCGTTTCTAAACCCGAATTGCGTATCACCTATGTCTTCTTCCAGCCTGTTATATATATACGGTCGTAGATAATCTTAAGGAAAACCTTCATGAAGTGACTTGTTAGGCATATTGTTCTGTAGTCTTCGCACTTTTTAGCGCTGGTTTTTTTTTGGGTATTGGTATAAATGTTGATGTTAGCCATTTCTCAGGAATGTGTCCAGTTACATATATATGGTTGAATAGTTCTATGATGGTGTTTAGATGTTCTTCAAGTATCAACAATTTACAACTAATAATTTTGATTTCAAAATTATTCAAGTTGCTTTTAAAATTAATTTTTTTAGACTAACTCCAAAAAAACTAATTAAATTGAGCATAGTAAATAGCTTATGTGTTTCAGCAATGACAAAAAATGCAACAACCCAGCACAGCTAACAACCCTCACTATTCTTAAACAAAGCATAGAATACGCCCGCCACACACTACATAAAAAACTAAATAGCAGTTTTTACAAATCATAAATAATACAAGAGACCTCCAAAAAATGTCTTGCTAAACCGGCACTAAAGAAATAAACAAAGACCATAAAACGTGTTTTTCCAAATAAATGCTCCCTTCTCAACTAAAACTCAAGAAATTATTTATTAGATAGACTTACACAGGGTCTCACTGCGTGTAAATTTAATAGAAATATAGTTTCTTTAGTGGTAAGATTGGGATAACAAAAAATGCAAAAACAGCATTCACTCAATAAAACCCACTTTTGTCAACTATGCCGCCAACCATAGAAGAAAAAAAATTGACATACAACTAATTTAAGTTTAGTCATTGCCAAATAAAGAGTTAGGATATGATCTTTTAAAGAACTTTGGAAAAGAATAAAATCTAAAAAATTAAACCACAAACTTGGAACCTTCTTTAATCTAGCTGAATTATTTACTAAAAATATTTATAAAAATTCTTGAAACTTAACGTCTGAATAGCAGCAACCAATGAGCAAACTAGATAAAAAAAATATTTAGATGATTTCAGAGAACAATAACAAAAAAATAACTTCTAAATCTTAGCCAAGCCGTATACATTGTCTGGAATTAGCAGTTTGACATTTGGTCTTGATTTCTATCAAAAAAGCACATTCAAAAGACAATTAGTAATTTATATAGAAAAATAATCTGACTTGATTAACTGCTTTTAAAAAAACCATTTAAGACCCAAAAACAGCAAAAAACAAAAAACAATTATCAAAACAAACAAAATTCAATAAAAAAAAATTATTATTCAAACAGAAGCAAACAATTGATTTCAAATTCTTAAAAAACTAAGTTGTTTCCAGGCATAAAAAAAATTAGGTTAGGCAAGAACGCTAAGATGAAATAAAATTTGTTTAACTAAAAAAAAAAACGTCAACATAACCCAAAACAAACAAAAAGCTCCGCTAATAAAAAAAGAACAACAAACCTATTCCAATGCTTAAGACCCTGCGACCAAACTAATCAGAAATTCTTTGCTACAAAAGCTTTGCAAACAATAATACTGTCATAGCCACATCTAGATGTCATCTCAACCTCTAACAGAGTACACCAAAAACCGTCGTTCAAAAATGTTGGAATTGCAAAAGCAGTAATCAAACTGATCCATCAAAGATTACCAATATAGAATAATTTTATTTGTCAAAAAGCCCTATTGACCAGCGTTATGCATGCGGTTCGTGCGGTCTACATAAACAATATTTTAATCTAAACCTAGACGTCGTGCCACATTGCACCCATCACTACAGGCTTAAGACAATTTACCACAGAACTTGCTAAAAATTTGCTTCTTCTTAAATGCACCAACAAAATTTTACTCAACCTACTTATTTAGTAGCGTTTTCGGAGTCAATGTAGATAAACTTCAAAAAACAAGACAAATTACGCAAAGTAAATGATTATTATTTTTCTGTTTGCAAATTCAAAGCAAATCAGCCACTTCAATACAATATTTACAAAAATGTATTTGCAAAAAAAATTTTGATTAAAAAAAATATTTTGAAACAAATCATTTTTTTGGCAATGTATAAATTAAGTTTTGCCCAAATTATCATTTGATATTCAAAAACATATAACATCAACAATTTGAATATTGTAGATAAATTACAAAATTTTCAAAAATGTCCAAAAAAATGTTTTAAAACAAGTCAATTATTCAAGAATATCTACATTATGTTTAGTTTAAATTTAAACTTAATATTTAGAAAAATGTGACCTCAACAACAATTTGAAAGTATTTGATAACACAAAATTTGTCAAAAAAATCCAAAAAAAATTTTTACAAATCACTTATTCAGCAAAGTCTACATTTTATTTCTCCCAAATTTATTATGTTTAAATATTATTTATAAATATATGACTTCAGCAACATTTTGAAACATTTGATATAACATAAATTTTTCAGTAAAAATGTTTCAAATTTAAATTTAAAAAAAATAAAATAAGTCATTTATTCAGCAATGTCCAAATTATGTTTAGTCAAAGTTTAATTCATTTTTATGAAGAGTATTGTAATATCCTTATACAAGCAATAAATTCATAAAATATATAAACATTTTAAGTTAAATTTAAAATTGATAAAAGAATTGCAGAAAATAAAACTTTATACTTTTTCTTATATTAAGTACAATATATGACTTGAACGTTTGAAAATTATATAATTGCAGTTCAGGTCAAAAACGCTGTGTAGAATAATTCAGCAGTCAGTATCGATCCGAAACAATTCGAGTCGTGTAAAAATTTAATGCTTGCCCCGGCCGACGGTAATTGTTTAATGGAAACATAAATATCGTAGCGCTAAGAGTATTTGATTGTATGCAACGGACGGTTAACATTCAGCATAGTCGAGCGGTGCCAAAAATTATTTACATTTTAAATCATGAGAGAGCACAGTACAAAGCGCAAAATTTGCAATTGCCTTTGAATTAATCAGATTAATTTAGGAAAGTGTGAAGATGTGATGTACAAATTGTACTTACTTTGTTTAATTAGTTATTAGATAGACTGATGATAGAGTTCACTTACCTGAAACAAAAAAAAACATTTATAAATATAATAATAATTGCTACATTTGATTCTATATTTTGTAAAAAAGAGTTTACCACATAAAACTTTAATACCCAAACGACCTGTGCTTTAATTTTTAATCTTCCAAAGTTTCAACATGTATCCGCCGCATCAATTCAATAACTTTAAATATATGTATAATCAGTCGTGATAACTTAGTTTTATACCAACACCGTTATTCGTTTCATTATGTTAATACAAAAAATAAATACTCAAAAGTTCCTTTATAAAAATTAAATAAAATAAAATAACCAGGAACAATATTTAGCCCTCGGCTATTTAGCAAAGCATTCCACAATTGTCGGTTTGTTTGTTTGTTAAAAAACAGCAAATAATATACTAAAATAACAAAGCGTCCTCCCACGTTTGAAATTATTGTTATTATTATTATTATTACCTTTGTTTCAAATGTCACGTGTCGATCAATACGTTTCTATTGTAAATATTGTTGATGTCTACATTATTGTTAAAGTTTCCAATACAAAAGAAATTCCAATTGATTCTCGTGCCTATCACGAAACGTATTGAATCGTTTCTTTGTCTCGCGTGGTCTTTCATTATATAAATAGCAACGATTTATTAAGTTATCTTTTATAAATATATTAGATATTTCTATATAACTCCAATCGCTTTAAATGATTGATCAATATATAAGAATTGATTTTCGGTCTGGAAAGTTGGCATTTTAAATCATAAATTATATAAATTATTAAAACTTTTGTTAAGTAAAGTATTATGATTAAAACCTTGTAACGAGCCAATTGTCGTTTACATGTTATATTATGTTAAGTATGTTTTCTATTTATCTGTTTTTTTTTTTTTAAATATGATATTTTAATACACAAAAAAGCCTGACTAAATTTAGTTCCGTTTCATATAATGAAAAACTGAAATGTCAAATTAACAAAGCATTCGCACTATCAGGATGCATACGAGGTAAAACATAGTCAAACCCGTATATGTGCAGAGATAAGAATCTATAAAACCTAAGTCATTACCATGACATAAGGCACAGAAGTGCACAAAGACACAAAAAAAAACAAAAAACAAAATGCAATGCAATGTACAGGACATGTGAAAGTAAGATGGGGAAAGCAGCGCAAGAAACAATGGTATAGTCATATTAGACGTATGGGCAAGAAAAAACTTCCAAAAATTATCTTGGAAAACAACTCACATAGCACAAGATCACCTAAAAAATAAAAAGATAGCTGGCAATCTACCTCTCAGGAAAACTTGCAAAGACTGCTTCAGAATTAATATATTGACAAATCTCCAAAAAGTAAAAGAAGCAAATAAAAAATGCAAAATTAAAATAATTGTTTCATAATTTTGTAAAAAAAAGTTTAAAAAAATTATAAATATTGTAATCAAAAGAAATGTTTTTGTAGAACGCGATCTTTATGTCTGTTTTTTTAAATTCTCCTAAGAACAGCCGGAAAATTAGTAAAATTACAAAAAATCCGAGGAAAATTGATTAAAAGTAACTTAATTTTAGCAATTATGTGTTATATTTTACCAAAGGGCAAGCAAACCCAGTTTTTTAAATTTTTGAATCAAAAATACTATGTTCTTAGAGTATCATATTCAAATTTCAAGTCTGCAGGTGTAGCGGAATCAAAGATATCAAATTTTTGATAAAATGATAATTTTCCTATTTTTTGCAAAAAGTTTTGGAAAACCAAGAAGAGAATCGTGTTCTACGAAAAATTTTCTATAAGATATACTCTTTTGAATATAATATTTGACTATTTTTTGCTTATTTACAGCACAAAAACTGAAAATAAGCAAAATGTTCCTAAAAATTTAAAATAGCCGCATTTATACTGTATTGCACCTAAAAATTTAAAATTTTAGAAATCGTCATATTTTGGCACCTCAAACATATGTACAAAATTTGAACAAAATTGGAGATGTCAATGTAAGGACGATTGTTCAAACTATCGTAGAATTACCTTTAAGTGTCTTGCAAGTTGTTGAAATTTTGTTCCAGATATAAAATTCATCTTCAACTGTCATCACGGTAACAAACAACGTTGAAAAGGACAACAAAAGGTATGTTGTAGTCCACAAGAAGCGCAAGAAGATACAGATGTAGGGTGAGTTAAAACCTATTACTAACCGGCCATCCGCTAATCCCGGTCAGTCCTCAACTCAAAGTCTTGCCCCCGTAAATACAAAAGAAAAATGACTTACAAAAGCTAGGTTGAAGCTTGCCGCTAACAATTTAGACCCTGTAGTGACAAAATTCTCACCACACCTTCGCATCTAATTCTCGCTTAACGACGTTTGTCATTGCAGACAAACACCTATTTTCAGGTTTTTTTCAATATTTCAAAAACAATGAGATTAACATTGTTTTAGTTTGTCATACTTACAATAGTATTTGAGTCATTCCGGCGTCTTACAATAACCGCCATAAAGCTACAACCTATCTTAAAACCACCACTGCCAATTTTTTCACATGGTCTTTACCTAAAAAAATGCATCAAAGTTTTAATTTGCATGCCTAACCTAGAAAAATGTTGAAAAGGCAAGGAGAACAAGTTTGGTTGTTTCCCCAATAATCTCTGTACAACTTTCCAAAGAAGAAAAAAGTAAAGAAATAAAAGATATTAAGGAGATATTAAATCTTACGGTCAAAATTGAAAAAAAAAAAACTGCAATATTGCCCAATGTCAAAAATACGAGCACACCGCTAAGAGAAGCTTCAGAGCAACTCAAGTGTGCCAAAATTGTTTGGGTCCCCACTAGTTTGTGGCATGCCCAAAGAGTATACCTCTATGCTCCTGCCCCAATCCTGCCAATTTTTAGAGATGCAAGGCGACAAAAGTGTAAGAATTCGTCTTTGACAACAACATCAACGTCATGCTAGAATTGGATCAAAAACCCAAGCATGTGGTACAAGGTTTGCAAAACTACGTTGAGTCAAAAAGTTATTGAGTCTTAAAAACAGATAAATCCACTCACTGCGGCTACGTTGGCTATCGAGGGGACGTTGTAATATTACGCAAGGACGTCAACTCGCAAGTCAAAATTAAAACAATCAATGACCTAAGCTCCGACCACATCCCGGTTATTTTAGAACCTTATAGAAGAAGATCAAACGAAGAGAAAAAATGGTTTGTTACCTACATAAGCTTCTTTCCTTGAAATACCTAAAAGAAAACATAGATAAGCTAGTCTTAGTACGCACGATTAGAAATATTAAAGAAACCGTCAAACAGGTCACAGAAAATCCACGGAAAAGACATCTAAAACCTTTCAAATTTAAGTTGATCCACTTAAACTATCTCGCGATCAAGGCATTAGTTTAAAAAAGAAATGCTGCTACACATTAACTGCAAAGACATTGCAACCCTTTAGATCGTATTGCTCCTTCGTAAGCAAGTTAAATCAACTATAAGGCTGCATAAAAATCAGTGCTGGCAAAAAACTTAATATCAACTTCAGAGGATAAAAATCTAATGTGAAAGATTTACAAAACCTATTGCAACAGAAAAATCTTATACCATTTGTGGTAAAAACGGGCTCCAATATTTTATCAAAAAAAGAGCATTTTTCAAAAGTTTGAAAAAAAAAACTCTTACGTAATCAACATTCCAAAACATACTACTGGCCAATAAGTTTCTTATACATATTGAGCAAAGTCATAGAAAAAGTTATCCTGGATAATATCCAAAAAAACGCGTGGCAAATCACATTACCGATGGTTTTAGGTTGAGAAGATTCAAGTTTTTAATGCGTCTTATAAAGCTGTTAGCTTCATACTTACAATACAGATTATTAGTGAAGCTTTAAAACTATGTTTCTACCTTAAGGCAGATTACGGCAGAAGTACCTCAAGGTTTTTTTCTATAGCCTATGCTATTTAACCTTTAAGTTGTCAACATACCATTAAAAGTCAAAATGGCACAATACGCTAATAATACGTCACTTTTGTATAGCTCAAGGTCGCCAATGGTGATTACCATAAAACAACCAGCAATCTTCAGGAGTAGTTAAGCAACTGGAAAGTCATAGTAAATCTAAAAAGAAGCAAAACTGTTTTTTTTTTCACGACGACAGACCACACCTCACAAAAACGTACAAATTGCACGATCAAGCCTAAATTGGCAAAAAACTTGCTAGTTTCAATGCTGAAGAGAACAGCTGGTTGTTGCTCCAGAACAAACTCTAGATGTACACATATATCATCAGACTTCAAATGACGTTTGGATTTCTAATCTGAGGAACGGCTGCACATTTTTGTTTTAAACGTCGTTGGAACCCTATGGTACTTTATACATGCAAACATTCACAACTGGTGGTTTAAGTGCCTAAGTCGCATTCCACCGCTTCAACAACACTCCAAGGCGCTTCCAAAAAATTTTTGCAAATTGTCGGTAAGCAATTTGCTTGTGAGAGTATTTAAATGAGTTATTAGACAATTTCCGTTCCAAACCACAACAAAATTTATATCAAAAGTAAAACTTTATGTAAACTAAAATTAGACTAGTTCACAAAGTTTTATACAAAAATGTTGAGTGTAATTTAAAAAACTGCTAAAAACAAAATACTACATGGAAAGTTTTCTCAAAAACTGAAAGAAATTTTATTCCAAAAATTTGACCATCTTGTTCTACACTACCAGAAAGACTTCCAAACCACCATACCATCTAAGCGACGTCCCCAAAAGTACCAACCTAATTTGTAAAACTTGGTTTACCATTAAAACCAAGTTTGTATTAGCCCTAATAACAAACCCTGATATACAAAAAAATCACAGTTTTTTTGAAAAATGAAAGCAATCACTTTTGTAGCAATTGTCTACTCAACTCGATCAAGATTTGTAAACTAAAGTTGGTCAATACTTTGAAACCCAGGAAGTGTATCTTACATAAAATCGTCTTAAACCCAGGAAACCCAACTAATATCCATAAGAAGACCATCATCATCATTGAACAAAGTTAATAATTTAAATTGTTGCCAAGCGTTGTATAGGTTTTTGATAATGTTCTCAGATATCTCAAGTTTTTTATAAATGTTAGATACACTTACAAGATTCTTAAATGTAATCAAATAAAGAACAATTTTTTAAAACATTGTAAAATGTGTTTTTTTTTAATTTGAAAACATTTTCAGATATTCCAAAAGGTTTTAAATTGTTCTCAAACAGGTCGAATTTTTGCAATGTTGTCAGATGGCAATACAAAATTCTAGAGTATAATAAAATGTTTAACAAGCTTACAAAATAGTTCCAGATGCTGTATAAGATTTTAAGAATGTTTCCTGATGTTTTACAAGATTGAAAATGTTCTCAGATATCTTAAATGTTTTACAATTTTTTGGAGTATTATCAGATGCTCTTACAAAGTACTAAAATAGTATTAAGCTTTTAAAATGCTTCCAGATGTTGTATATGGTGTTGACAATGTTCTCAGATGATGTACCATATTTTAAGTTGTTCTCAGAAATTTTAAATGTATCACAATTTTTTAGAATATTGTCAGATACCCTTACAAAGTTTTGAAATGTTATCAAATGTTTAACAAGTTTTCAAAATGTTTTCAAATAATATATAAAATTTTCAAAGTGTTTTCAAATGTTTCAAAAGTTTCCGCAACCTCCTGGAAGATCCCGAAGTCAACGGCACCTTCACAAAAAAAACAAAGTCACAGGTTACTCTTTTGGGCATCAGATGCGGTAAATGATGAAAACCATGAAAGCCATTGCAACCCGCATGGGTAAACTAAAAGATACCATCGCCCAGCTTACCGAGATAGCAATAAAATCTTCCACCCAATTTTCTACCCCCATTTATGATGACATTTTTACTAAACTTCATTGTCAACCAACCACTCCCACTCACTGAACAAAACCGACTTTGCCAATCAACTTCAAACGACCGTAAAGAAATCCAAGAAAACTCCCAGACGCCTCAATATAACCACCATCACGCTAACAAACCACGTTAAAAAGGACAACACGGGGTATGTCGTAGTCCACAACAAGCGCAAGAAAATACAGATGCAAGGTAAGTCAAAATCTATTACTAACTGACCATTCTTAACTCCGGCAAGATAGCATTAGCAGTTAATTTTGCTGGCCCCTCAGGCCCAAAAGCACAAGAGCAATCAATTTCCAAAAGCGCCGTCTCCGCTAATACAAAAAGAAAAAGATGAAACTAGGTTTAAGCCTGCCGCTTACAACATAGATCTTGTCAGTGACACATTTCTCACTCCAATTTTGCTTCTCATTTTTGCTCAACGGCGTTTGTCATTGTTGACAAACACCTATTTGCGGACTTTTCGCAATATTTCAAAGACAATAAAATTAACATTGCTTTCGCTCGTTATACCTACGATGGCATTCGAGTGACTCCATAGGCTATGGTCTATCTTAAAACTATAATTGCCAATTTCTGTACATAGTTTCTACCTGAAAAAACATACATGAAAGTGGTGATTTGCAGCATGCCGTTATACCTGACCTAGAAAAAGGTTGAGAAGGCTTTAAGCCATCTAACGTTCATCGCGTAAGGAACAAATCCCGTTTTTCAACAATCTACGTATACAACTTTCCAAAAAGGAAAAAAGTATAAAAATAAAAGATATTAAGGAGATATTAAATTTTACGGTCAGAATTGAAACAAAAAAAAAACTGTAGCATTGCTCAATGTCAAAAATACGAAATACGGAATGGTTTAGGTCCCTATCAGCCTGTGGCCTTTCCAAATTTTTAGAAATGCAGGGTTTACTGCTCAGAAGAAAAACGCTACTCCTGCAACAAAAAACAGGCAAAAGTAAAAGAATTCTTTTTTGACCACGACATCAACGTCATGCTGGTGTGTGAGTCAGATCAAAAATCCAAACATGCGCTGGGGATTTCTAAATATTTTCACAAAATTGGAAACGTCGGAAGTGAACAAGAAACGTGGGACAATAACCTACGCATAAAAATTGCTAAACCACTCCGAAATAAACACCCCAGGCACTCTTACTTTAAAATCTAATGCAATCGTGGTAAAGATGCTGGGGTTGGGCACTTTCAAACTTGCATCTGGGTATGTCAACCCAACTAACCAAGTCAAAATTGCAAACTTTAATAAACCTTTCAAGATTGGGTTGATCCACTTGGACTATCTTGCTATTAAAAGGCATTAATTAAAAAAAATGCTGCTACACATCAATGGCAAAAACATTGCAACCCCTTAAATTGTAAAATCTTTTATAAGGAAGATAGGTCAACTATAAAACTGCATAAAAATCAGTGCAGGCAAAAAACCTTGAAATCAACCTTTAGGAATAAAATCCTAATATGGAAGATCTCCAAAACCTTGTGCAACAGGAAAGTCCCAATACCAGTCATCCATAGTAAGGACGGGTTCCAATATTTTATTGAAAAAATAAGCACTTTCCAAAAGATTAGACATCCCAAAACATAAAAAAAACTAAAAGTTTTTTTTTAAATTACTGGCCAATAAATTTTGAGCAAGGTCATAGAAAGAGTTATTCTGAATGATATCTAAAAAACCGCGTGACTGATCACAATACCGTTAAAGTTTTTGACTGAGAAAAACTACGGGGGTAGTATTTTTCAATTTCAAAAAAGCTTTTGATAAGATCTAGCACAAAGGTTTATTACTAAAACTACATAAACTTAAGATTTGCTAGAAACACGGAGTCAAAATGACACAATACGCCAATGATACGGCACTTCTGTGTAGCTCAATGGCGCTCACCATAAAACTAGAAAACAACCATCAATTTTTAAAAGTGGTTAAGCAACTGGCAAATCAAAGTAAACCCAAAAAAAAAGCAAAGCTGTTCTTTTCTCACGGCGACAGACTATACCTCACAAAACGTCTTCCTTGATGTTAAACCGATTCCGTGGTCAGACAAATATCTTGGAATCACTTTTAATTAAACTGCAAGTTTAGGCTATTCTAAATAAAGCCAAGTTGGCAAAAAATCTGCTAGTTTCAATGCTTTGGCAAAAAAGCGAGTTGTCGCTTTATAGCGTCTTTTTCAAAATACATCTTTGCTTTGGATAGTCGGTACGTTAAGAATGCGCTTGCCAAAAAATCCTTGCAGTAAACACTTTTTTTGTGACAGTGGATTCAACACGTTGAATGAAACCACAAAAAAACTTAAATCAAAAGTAGAGCTTGATGCAAACTAAAGTAGTTAGACTAGCTCTAATAGTTTTTTACAAAATGTTTGTAAAATTTAAAAATGTTAAATGTTAAAAACAATTAGAAAAAAAATAATGTTTAAAAATACTGAGTTTCATTCAGTTTAACGTGGTTATAATAATTTACATAATATTACTCAACGTTTTTGAGTATTAAACAAAAAGTCGAAGTCACTAGCATACAAACTGCTAAGATGCATCTACTTGCCGGAATGAGCCAAACCATTTGAACCAGGATAACCCATTCTCTTGAGGGTGATTTTGACTAACTCTGTTTATATCTTAAAGAAGTAAATTCCTGGACAAACAGTTCTTAAAAATTCCGTTCCAATTTTCGTGGCATTTTACAAAGAGAACAAGCGCAGGCATACTACCAGCCAGTGACAATTGGAATCCATCGTGATGCAACTTAGTGTAAAGATGCCCTAAACTTCACAAGCCTAATACTGGAAAGCTTTCTAAAAAACTTGTGTATCTCAAAAATTTGATCTTGCTTCATCTTTTCACTTTTGATTTAATTGATCTAAGAGAGCACCCAGATACAGAACCTAAACGCAGCAGAAGTTAACCATCACCAGTGACAACATGGTTTCTTCTTTAAAGACCTGAAACCTTGTAACATAAAACCCATAGGCAGCGACAAGTCAACTTCAACCTACCCCTGACTCAGGTGCCCACGCTTAAATTGAATCAAAGAAACAAACCAGAACACACCAACTCAATGCCGCAGCATTCAAAACCCGGCCCCAACGCGCTACGTCAACAAGACGCTTGCAAACCTTTAAATTTAGTAATTAGTGACTGCTTGTAAACTTTAGCTGGTCAACCCAAACCAAATCTTGGACTTAACAATTTCAAAAATGACTCTTAAACAGAACTATAGTAGGAATAAAACTAAGCTCACTTACTGTGATTCTAACCTAAATATACATCCCCAGAAAAAATGATATATGTCAACTATTTTTCGGGTAAAGTGCAAACTAGAAAAACACACAACCAACTAAGCAGAGCCGCAAAAGTGAGAAGGAAGTAGCAAAAAACAAAAAGGGAATAAAAGGTTAATCACAAAAAAAAACAAGAAAAAATAAGAAGACCGGCATTAGCTACAAAAACATCATAGCTCAGTTAATTGAAAAAACTACGTCACTTAAAATTTTTTTTTTTTTGAAAAAATGTTCAAGCCAGAAAATGAAATCAAAGAAGGTGTTAACGCAATAGTTCTAATTAGATAAAAAACGGCAAACTAACAAACTTTCTGAATTACTAAAATATGCAGTTTGACAGTTAACTAATTGTAGAAAACTAATAGTTTTAGATACTTAAAAAGAATGAAAAAAAAACTAAAAGCATTTACCGTGAAAACAAATATTAAAGACTTAAAAAAAAATCAAAAATATATAATACATAAAGCACCTTTAAGAGTGGATATAATTTTTTCAAGTAACAAAAATAGTGCAACCAACATGTTTGCCAGTAAAGTTGGGATTAGAAGGCAAGGCAAAGCAAAAGGAAAGTTGACTAAAAATAAGAGAAACATGTCTTATATGTAAAGATGCATATACTTCCCCATACTAATAAATAGGGGCGTAAAAAAACAAATGACAAAAAAATATGTTCATCTCATAAAACTATCAAAGACTATGCTTTGCAACAAAACAAAACAAAATTGGACGTACCCAAGCTAAAAGATAAAGGAATTGGATTATATTCAAAAAGATTATAAAATATCTATTTAACAACACAATAATAAAAATTGTACTGTATAACAAACAAGGGCGCTCAATACAGAAAATACCAATTTCATAACTTTGAAAAAAAAAAACAAAAAAAAAACCTTTATTTATTAATATAAAAAACCGGACATATGCGGTTATTAAGGATGGTAAAAAAAAATTAAAGTTAAAAGAAAAGAGTACACTAGAAATGCCAAACGCATTCTAACACTAATAAAATTTCATTTATAGAAGAAACATTAAGATTGCAAAAAGAAATTGAGAAACGCAATAAAAAAGGCAAACAAATTTTTTTTTTGTCAAAATGTAGACTTTAATATCTGAGACGCCGCGACGGTAAAAGTTATAGAAAAGGTGATAAAATGTTAGTTTTTTGCTCAACCAAAACTATTTTTTGACTCTGCCACTTGTAGATTTTATGATTTTACAAACAAAAAACAACGAGTAACATATTCAAAACTGAAAGACAAAAAATGTCCAGGAGCTAGAAATATTCCAGCAAAAGAGGTAGCTCTGTACAATTAAAATCTGGTACTAAACGTTAATAACAACTTTGCAGCTACAACAACTTATCTAACCATGTAAAAACAGGTGCTACTTACCTTGATGGAAAACAGAAGTAACTGAACGCCCAAGAATTTTTTTGTCTTTGGGACGCAATATGCAAACTTTACAAACACTTATTACTCAGCAGACTTAATAAGAAAACTGACAAAAGAATAGATTTTAAGAAAAATAACAGACAGTATTTAACTTTCTACTGGAAACCGTGTGTGATAGTAACCCTTAAAATCCAAAACTTGTTTAATAGTGCATCAAGGTAATTGATCGTAGATATCCCAAAAACAGTAATACAAAACAACCTAACTGCTATTATATTATAATATAATATAATAATACGATTATTTCTTGGCTTTCGGCCTTGAAAATTACATTTACAAATACATTTACAACTTCCCAAAATAATAAAACTTAATCCTTATAAAATTAACACAATTAAGAATATTTTCTTCTCTGTTCGTCTATTTCTTTTCTTTGTTTTTTAACTGCCCTCATCCATTCTACCCCTCTTCCGTCCCCTTTTAATATCTCATTTTTTCCCATCTGTTCTTTTCTCATTTTGTTACACTCTTTCAACGAATGTTCTATAGTTTCCTTAGTCTCTCCGCACATTCTCTTTCTTCTTTTCATTGGAAATTCACTTTCTATAATATGTTTATAGTTTGCATTGTACCTAGACTCTTTCACTCGCATTCTCCTTTCTTGCCTTTGTATATCTCTATCTCTTTCCATAATTTGGTACCATGTCTCTCTCCCAGATTCTCTCATTCTTTCAATTTCTTGGCTCGCATATCCATTTTTATTGTAATAATTTTCCCTAATCTCTCCTTGCTTTTCATTTCTTGCTCTCATTTTTTCTTTCATGCATTCTTGTAATATTTTGCATTCGTGTCTTTGTCTCATTCTTTCTTCATACTTCATTGCTCTTTTTCCTGCTTCTACTCTTAATTTTTTTTGACTTTCTCCAGCACAATATATGCTGGAGTTTCTCTATTTAAACCTAGCACCCATCTCCAATATTTTACATGTATTGCTTCTAATTTTTCTTGTTCCTTCCATCCCTATATTTCTGACCCATACAATATTATACTCCTAACTAAACTATCAAACATAAGCCCTTTTATTCTCATACATTCAAATTTTTTTTCACTTATTTCCCAAACTTGTCCCACTACTTTATTTGCTTTTCAAGCCATCTCTTTAATGTGTTCGCTCTCAGTGTTGTTCGTGCAAAAAACATATCCCAAATATTTCAAAGATTTTACTTCCGTAATACCTTGCCCATTCCATTTCCAGTCCTCAACTTTTTTCTCCCACCCCCCTTTCTGAACACAATAATTTTTGTTTTAGCTACATTAACTTCTAAACTTTTTTTTCTAAAATATTTTTCTAAACTTTTAATCATTTCTTTAATTTTTTTCGCTTCTTTTGCTATAATTACCATATCGTCTTTTACTTTACACTTTTTCTCTGCCGACTACTACCCCTCCTGCTTGAGCTAACCTAATTTTTTTTTCTACATCTGCAATGTAGGTTGCAAACAAAGTGGGACTCAATCTACATCCCTGTCTTACTCCTTTTGTTGTCCAAAATCTTTCACTCATTTTCCCGTTCACCCACACTCTGCTTGCTGTCTCCTCATACACTTCTTCCATTCTTATTACCTGGTGCTCGTTAATTTCTTTCTCTCTCATACACTTCCACAGTTTCTCTCTATCCACACTATCAAATGCCGCCTTTAGATCCAGGAATAACGCATATACTTTTCCCCCTTTTTCTGCAATTTCTTTTTCCACAATATGGTGTAAAATATATACGTTATCCATGGTACCTCTTCTCTTCCTAAAGCCGGCATGCCCGTCTGGAATTATCTCTTTCATAGCCAGTTCCTCATTTAACTTTTCTTCCAATATCATAGCGTAGATCTTGTATGCCGTATCCAGTAGTGTAATGCCCCTGTAGTTATTTGCTAGCTTTTTGGTTCCACTTTTGTGTATAGGGCATATAAAACCTTCTCTCCATTGATTTGGAAACCATTCTCCCTTCCATACTCTATTTATAAACTCACGCAATCTCTCAATCAGTTCTTCCGTACCATACAACCACGCTTCATTTTGTATCCCATCCATACCTGGCGCTTTTCTTTTCTATAATTTTTTTATTTTCTCCCATATTGCTTGTTTTAAAATTTCTTCCGCTTGTAGGATTGTCTGTCTAGTTTTTCTTCTTTTTCCTTTTGTCCTCCAAACAAACTCGAAAAGTGTTCTTTCCACGCTTCCATTGGTATTGCCTCAATATCTCCCTGTTTTTTTCTTAGTTCTTTGTTTATGTATTTCGATGCTTCTGCTTCTGACTTTATTTATTTAATTTCTATTTCTTCTTTTTTTATAAATTTGCGTTTAGCTTTTTTACACTGATTTTTGTATGCCTTCTGATCGTTTAGATATTTTTCTTTTGTGCATTTGTTGTTTCTCCAGTGCCTTAACATCTTTCTGGCTTCTAGTTTTTTTTTAGTACATTCGCTGTTCCACCATTTGCTCTTTTTCGTTTTTTCTTCTTTTCTTCTACATGTTTTCTTTACTACCGCTTTCCTGATTGTTTTCTCTAATTCCCTCATTATCTCTTCAACATTGCTTCCGTTTTTTCTAATTTCTCTCAGATTTTGTTTGTACATTATAACACTTTCTTCCGTCCATAATATCCTCTCTTCACTTTTTTTTTCATTTTCTTGTCTTCTCAGAGTTTCTCCATTTAAGCTGAGTTCTAAAGGCTGGTGGTCTGATTCAACTCTTATTCCTACTCTAAAATTGTCAATCTCTTTCCACGCCTCCTCATTTACAACTACGTAGTCTATTACCGATTGTCCGTTTGTCCCTATATAAGTAAATTCTCCCTCTTCATCTCCAGTGATGTTTCCATTTAAAATGTCCCAACCCCTCTCTTCTATGCGAACTTATTAAAGATGGTAAAATAAAAAAGTAAATCGCTGCAAAGCTAAGGTTAATGTAAAAGAAGTAGTAAAATTAAAAAAAAAATAGTGGAATGCTAGTTTCAATACAAAACGGATCCAAAATTACAAAAATCATAAGCAGATAAAAAATACAATAACGCTTATGTAAACAAATTAGACAAAAAAACTATAGTTGAAAAAATTTGCGAGACCATCTCAATGCTACAACCACAAAATTTTAATGTACAATCTTTTTGTATTCTTTGGCATACAAAACAAAACAAATTTTGCCATAAAATTGTCAACGCAACGCTTAAAGCTAATAAACCGATGTTTTAAGTGCTGAAAAAATTGCCATGTCAAAACACACTGCAAACGGCCAGACAAAGAATATACGTGTCTAAAGTGTGCAAAAGAAGGAAACAAAGCAACTGAATGCAAAAACAATGTGTACTGCGTTTATTGCAAAAAGAAAGACATCAATTCAAAAACCTTAAATAAGAAAGAAAAAAAAAATGGCTAAGAAAACCAACCAAATAATGCTCAAAATTCTTCAAACTAATACCAACAGAAGCTGTCCTGCTGACAATCTATTTCTGGCCATTGCAGAAAATATTAAAGCAAAAATACTAATAAGTGAACAAAACTAAAACGCAGTTAGAAATAGGAAAGACTGAATCTGTGACAATAAGATGTGGCAATAAAGATATTAGACCTTCATCACGACAACAGTTTTTACAATATATAATCAATACTTAATAATGCAATAATTTTCCTTACTTGGAAAATACTCACAGAATAGACATGCAAATCAGGTGCAAAAAAGATAGAGCATTGTTGCCGGGAACTTCAATTCAAAATTGCCCCAACGAGGTATGCACTTTACCGATAGAAAAAGGCAGATTATGACTGACCAAACGTCCATAGTCAATCTATGCATGGTAAATCAAAGTAAAAGGCAAAACTACTCGTCAATGTTAGACCTAAAATTAACTAATCACTAAAGAAAGAACAACGTGTGGTATTTTTCAGAAAACAAGACAAAGGTTGGCAGGTTAAAAAGGTAGACAGAAAAAAACTAAAATCAAAACATACAAAAAAATCATGTTGACCAAAAAATTGTCAAATTGATGCCAACAAAATTCTGCTGGTATATTATCAGAATGCGCAAATTGCTAGTTCTTTGCCTAACTAAAACTATTTTTGACTCTGCCACTAGTAGATTTTTTGATTTTACAAACAAAAAACTACAAAAAACATGTGCAAAAAATGTCCAGTACACAGAAGTAGCTCTACATAAAAATCTGGTACTAAACGTTAATAATAACCTTGCAGCTACAACAACTTATCTAACAATGTAAAAACAGGTGCTATTTGTCTTGCTGCACAAGAAAAGTAACTCAACGCCAAAGAATCCTTCCGTTTTTTGAACTCAGACAACAAGCTTTACAAAAACTTGCTACGCAAGCCGGCTTAAAACTGTCCAAAAAAATAAATTTTAAAAAAGGCAGCAAGGAGTAGATACTCTTAAAAAAGTTATAAATATTCTTAGAAAAGCGGCCACGTATTCAACATCGCACCGGAAACTGTGTGTGATGGTAACCCTTGATTTCCAAAACTTGTTTAACAGTGCATCAAGGTAATTGATTGTAGATAACCCAAAAACTGTTATTATATGTATTATCTAAAAAAAACTGTTTTAAAAGTAGAAAACAAGATAAAGATCATCAATGTAAGCAATTGTGTCCCACAGGAATCAGTGTTAAGCCCAACCCTTTAATTATTGACAACAATCTACTGCGGACAGAGATACCTAAGGAAACTACATTAATTAGCTTTGCAGATGACATGGCAACAGTCTTTTGCGTATGACAAATTAGATGAACAAAAAGACTCTAAAATTTAAACTGCAAAAAACTAAAGCAGTACTTCTGACGTCAAAAAAAAGCCCCAATTTTCTTTAACACCGTTAGCACGGTAAAAAAATGCTGAACAAAGCAGTTAAATACTTAGGAATATCGTTTGACACCAAACTAACGTTTGCCAAGCATGTTAGAAACACCAGTAAAAAAAATGTATCTGCCTTAGGTAGTCTGATGCCTAACAAAGAACATAAAAAAAATCTTGCAAGCGTTGTTCAGTTGCAGTTGCTATATAGAGCACCAGCATGGCAACAATAAAATGTTGTCTTAGAAACTGACTAAGATAGAGAAGGCAATGTCCATTCAGTGTATACAGGCCAAAATGACCGGAAACTGTAAGGGTTATTGCTAGAATTACGCTTATTAAATTCCTAGTAAAAAAAAAAGCTGAACTATATAGTAGAACACATCCAAATCCAGTTGACCAGATAGTTAGACAAATAAGCGAACAAGACATACGGACAATGGATGTGGAAATTAATACTTGACATGCAAAAGTGGCTCAATAGATGCTATAAAGATGTAGATTATTTTATCACCTAATTATTTTTAATGCACAGATGTTCTAAAATTTTTTACAAGACTGTAGAAGAGCAGAAACAAGCATTTTCTGCCAGATTGCTGATGGCGCAAATCATACCCTGCTCATGTGTCCCAAATGAAATTACGTCAGATCATGTTTCAAACATGATGGAAAACTTAGTAGAATTAGAAGACACCTAAAGTCAAAAGAGAAAGACAGTTGACGTTAAATCTGTGTAAAGCAAAGAGTAAGAAATTGTTATTTTAGTGAGGTCAGTGTACTATATACACTCACACTGTTACCCAACTACCGTCTTATTGAAGGTATATTCTATCTTTATAATAAATAAAAAATAAAAAATAAAAAAATTTCACACAGGCTGACAGACAGGGCTTTTTCCAATCACAATAAAAAAAAGTAAGCAATGGTCAGCTATTCAACAAACAAAAATAATATAATTACATAATAATAATATAACAAATTGTTATTTATTAATTTATATATTTTTACGTTATATAATGTAAAAACAAAAATAAAGAAGCTTGCGGTCAACATTTTAAATAAAATTAATAAATATAATTGAAAACGTCAAAAAAATTCTAGTCAACGTATTACAAATTTTCCATTGTATACATTAGATGGGAATATTGAAACAATAGCAAATAGCCTTGAGCATTAATGTTTTCTCAACAACAAAAACCTGAAGCATGTAAAATGCATATATTGAAATATACAATACACCCTAGATGCAATTTCTAGTGACTTTTCAAACTAACTCGAATTGTTATCAAAACTATTCATAAACTGAAGAAGATCGTTTGTAATTATACAAGCAATAATTAATATGAAAAAAAATTAAAATAAATAAAATTTTCCACAAATGACAAATTTATGCATAAATTTGATAAAATAACAATTTAAAATAATTGCAATTAAAAAAGCTAATTAATTAGCTACTCCAAAAACAATTTTTATAATTACTTTTTTGATTGATTAGTTATACATTTAATTTTTCCATTTTTTTATGTAAAAAGCAATATAATAAATGAGCGATTATTAAAATGTGATTAATTACAGTGTCCTCGGAGTGACGTGCGTAATTTTTAATTAAAAGCTTGTTTATGAAAAAAAAATTAAGAAAAAGTTTTACCGAAGAAAATGCCAGGGGACGATAATTAAATTGAAACGGGCGGGTGTTCAAGGGGGCTTAAAAAAGTTACATATTAATCTCCCAGGACTCGAAAAAAAAGTTTCAACTAATTATTCCGGCCAGATTCGCGCCGTTTTATTATGTTTAACACCCGGAATATTAAGTTCTTTGGATTAAGACGGAAAAACTTTTACAGTATTGCATTTGGTTAGTTTGGATTAAATAAAATAAAGCTTTTTGCTTATTACAAAATGCAGTGCAGGAAGGTTAGTTTTTATTTAGTTGTTGTGAGTTTGTAGCAATAAATGCAACCGCATTTGCATATCGCGACATTGATTTATAGGATGGTATATATTACTTGCGGCCGCTTCACTTTTTATACTAAATACATACAATACAGGGCAGAAATGCATATGTAAATGTACCGATAGTATGTGTGGCGGGAGACCTGCTTCCTGCAGCGCTAATGTGCATGCAGGAAATTTGATTTATTCAGTCAGACGCGGATTTATTTGCAAACCACTTACAGTAATTACAAATTTATTCTGTAACGTTTTATACATAATATAAGGTGATCTCAAATGTAATGGCTCTAAGGTTTTATAAATTAATTAAATACTAAAACCATTTCTAATTTGCTTTAAGACAAAACTTTTCTTGTACAATATTTTTCTTGATTAATTTAACTATTTAAAGCTTCAATATTTCTAAATTAAGTATTTTTAATTTAATCCAAATTTTCAAACCGTTATTTAAAGTTCTTATTGGTTACTACGTTTATTTAGAGCAATTGTCAGTTGATAAAACCATCTCTTGAATTCATTATTCTATTTGATATAGAAGTTATTTATTTCACACCAGTTGTTCTTTTCTAGTTCGCGCATTTTGTGAATTTTGAAAGATATTAAATATGTCATAAGTGCTATATCGAGACGGATCTCATATCCACTCACTCGCGCTAGGAGCTTACGATTTTTTAATAATCCTCGGGGCTCGAGCAATAAGTCGAAGTGGCGTCATAAATAATTTCGAAAATATCTTCCCCTTCTGAGCCGCGCGGCTCATATTAAATTTATAAATCCCTGATAGGCGAACACATACATCCCTCTTGCTCCCCATCGATTATTAAGAAATAAGTATGAAGAGACTTCAACAAAACAGGCTGAAAGCGGGCACGTCAACAAGACAAACTGACAGCTTGCGTAAACCCTGCAAAATTGAAATACGTCAATTTCATTGTCAACCGCAACTTAAGAAAGCTTCCCTTTTCTCCAACATAAAGATAAATCCTTATCAATTTTTCTATATGAAAATGAAGCGCCCTTGCAAAAGAATGATTTCTCTTGCTTTCTATAATGTGACAACGTAATCCAACGTCATTCTTTATTTGAGTCATATTATTTTATATATTTAATTAAATGATTCGTCAATGTCCTATTGGCTTTGGAACTTATTTAATTACGTCCTTTTGTATAAATTACTCGGACTAGTTTCAACGAAAAAAGTAAACCGCCATGTGGAAAACTCTTTTCCGCGAGCAAGAGGCAAAAACAAAAAAAGAGTGAGGCTGGAAACCACACAAAAGTAAGGTCTGAACGTTCCGACAAAGTTTTAATTTACTTTTTATTTTTCCGCCGGATATTGGTTAGATGTAGGTTAGTTGATACCAGTTTTCGTCTACTGTTAATGCCACTCTTATCAAGTTATTACATAATTAGTAATTTATCTTTGATTGATTGATTTATTTATTTTTATGATTCAGTAAGCTTTCAATACTTGAATTGACGTTTTATCAAACTATGCAATAGACATTTTTTTTTTAAATCAATTTTCAGATTTAATAGAAACTATATTTAGACAAAATTATTTAGCATTGCGTTTCAAATATTTTAAGGTTAAAGACTGACTATAAGACCAAACATTTTTTAAGTAAACTTCAAAATTTATAATATTTTTTTAAATTTTTAATATATAATATTAACGATAAAATGTTTCTCAATGTGTATAAATTTAATTAGTTGTCAAATACTTTCTTAAATTAATAATTTAACATTTCATAACATTCTTAAATATTTAATATCTTAAGATATTTTCTAGTGTTTTTAAACTTTTTCAATAAAAAAGTCTCTAGATTGTAGTTACTTTTCAGACTATCTAAATTGATAAAAAAAATTATAACCATGACGATTTTGTAAAAAAAAATTTTTAAACAAAAGTTTAATTTATTTATATAAGCCCAAAGTTGATGGGTAGCTTCAAAAATAATTGTGTTTATTTGCCAAAACAATATTTTTATTATATTTATTAATTTAAAAAATGTTAGAAAACGGTGTCAAACTCTTAGTATCAAAATATACGTTAAATTAAAAAAAAAATCTTTTTTAACTTTTTTTAACTTAAGATTTTTTTTTTAATGAAAACATCTCTGCACCATCAAAAAATGTTTCATTTGACAGTCTAAAAACTTTTTAACGTTGTTTTTTTACTATTTTGATACTGTTATTAGTTATTACACCCACGAAATAAATTAAAAGTCAAACTTACGTACAAAATAGCAAAAAAAAAAAAAATTAAAAATCATTTTTTTATAGTTTGATAAAAGAAATTCAAGATTTCTGTTCTGACAGTGCACTTACCGGAGTCGCAGGAACCACCGTGTATTTTTCTTAAGGTTTTTGGTTTAGCAAAGCATTTGCAAAAGTTTAAACAACAAAAAAAAAACGTAACTGGACTTTCATTTTGGCAAAGCAATAGCGAATTTGATTGCTTACCATCTAACCAATTACGTGCCTCATAAAAAAACAGTAATTTGGCCAGTTTTATTACCAAAAATTAATTAAAAAAGTATGTCTTTAATTATTTTTTTTGTAGCCCCAAATTTTTAAAATTAGTAATTAGCTGCAGTCTATAGCTTTACCAAAAAATGTTTTTTTTATGTTCAATAGTTTTACAATTTTTAGTGCTTTTTATTCATGTGTTGGATGTACAACTTATCCAAATTGTGTAAAAAATGTTTGTTTCAAACGTTTATTTTATGTTTTAATACATAAGTTAAAAAAAAAAGTTTAAAAAACCAAATGAATTGTCTCAAAATATTTTGCAATGTTTTCTAATGCGTCAAATGTTCACCAATGCTTTTCAACAATTCAAAACATTTCTTACTAATTTTTTACCTTTTGGTTGTAAGAAACTGTTTATAAAATTTGGTTTATTGTTTTAAAATATTTGTTTCAGAATGTTTGCCAATATCTTAAACTATTTCAAAATTTAAAAAAAAACTATAAACTTTTAAAATAAAAAAAAAATTATTGTTTTAAGATATTTATTATTGTCTACCATAAGTTGCTATGCAATGTCTTACAATGTTCAACAATATCTTAATATATTTTTTGTTGTCTCAAAACATTCTTTAATAACCCCGTTTAAACTACTTAAATGTAATCTGACTAAGATACTAAAATTTGCAAAAATAAAAAAAAAAATATTTGTTAACATACACTTTGGCGGGTAAATGGGCATTTTAATTCAAACTATTAACTTATAATCATGATCTGGAGTGACATATTTACCCTCCCAAGCATTGGTTATTAAAATATTGTAATAAACTTTCTTCTCCTCTGACTATAAAACTTTTTACAATTCTAATTCTTTAATAACAAACACTCGGACAAGTGGGCATTCCAATTTAAACTATTTGCTGGCAATCATAATCAAAAGTGACCCATACACCCACTTAAGTGTTAAACATCAAAAGATTAAATATCACTTTTTTCTTCTTAGAGAAAAAGGTTTTTAAGGTTTGCAAAAAGGAAAAACTAATAATTTATTAACAAATTTTTGAGAACAATACATTTTTCTTTTTAAAATAAAGGATTAATAAGACTTTCATTTCATTGATAACAAACGCTCAGGTGTATGGCTGAGCACTCCAGTTTAAACTACTTGCTAGTAATAATGTTTTGAAATAATCCAACAACTTGCTCAAATGACAATGATGCTTCTAACGCTTGCAGAGAGAATTTTTTTTTAAATTTTGAACATCCAAAGATTAGATATTACATTTTTCTTTTTAGACTAAGGAACTTCTAATACTAATTTAAATTTTTTAATTACAAACTTTAGCAATCTAGTTCAAACTATTTGATGGTAGTCATAATCTGGAGTGATCCACCAACTGTTAGTCATCAAAAAATTGTATATCACTTGTTCCATCTTGGACAACAAGATTTTAAACGCTTGCAAAAAAAATCACACAAACAATCGTCGGTTGCTGCTGAGAAGTCATATTCACATCATCATCAGTTTAAATCACTAGCTAGTAATCATGATTTGGGGTTGCCGCTTACTTTGAGGTTTTTGCTTGCTCATCTGAGTATTTGTTAACAAAAAATTTATTTTTTGTATTTTTTTGTATTAAAAGTCCCTTAGTCAAAAACGGAAAATGTAATATCTAATCTTTTGATGACACTTGAAATTTTTTTCTCTCTACAAGCGTTAGAAGCTTCTTTGTCTAAAAAGAAAAGATAATACACAATCTTAAATTACCAACATTTAAGCAAGTAAATAGATTATTTTAGATTTTTATTACTAGCAAGTATTTGCTATCAAAGAAATTGAAGTTAATAGTCTTTTATTTTAAATAAAAAATGTAATGTTTAATCTTTTGATAACCAACACTATGGTTTGGTGACCCACCCAACCCTAGTGTTGGTTATTAAGTGAGTGACCCACTCTAGATCATGATTACCATTGACTAGTTTAAACTGGAGTGACCACCCATCCGCCAAAAAGTTTGTTATTAAGAAATTTCTCTTTCTTTATCCATCTTGGATTACAAGATTCTAACAACTGCAAAAAAAAACTTCAAATTTTTTGATAACATACAATCAAACGGGCGGGTGAAAACCTCAAAGTAAGCAAAAACCTCAAAACACAATTACTAGCAAACAATCATCAAACCAATAATTTTATTTAAACTACTTATTTAAAAAGTTAATTAAATAATCCAATATTTCTTCTAGAATGCACAGCACCAACAATTTTACCGACACTGACAACAAAAATACTACTAACACTAAAACCCTTTAGCTAATGTACCGGAAGCTTAAAAAAAATGAAAAACTCATTAAAAAGCAAACCACAAAAATTAACGTTTCCAAAGCCTACATTTTGTCTCTGGTAAAAACCAAAACAAAAGAAGATCGACGTCCACAAAAGAACTTTATCCAAAATAAAGCTGGACGTAAAAGCCAGCGTTAAGATTGTCATTAGGAGCTCCTTCCGGGAGCGCTCCCGATGCTTGAAAAAAGTCATTCTATGCACAATCAACGAAAAATTAGACTTAAAACGCAACCATGTCTGTTACCGCTAATTTCAATGAGATTTATCTGTGTTTGATGCATCAACTTGCCTAATAAGCAGAAAAATACTATTTGTCTGTTAGTCTAAATCCAAACATAGTCGTGGTACAAGTTTTCTACAAGCCTATATGACTGGTACACCACGTGCACTCTTAATATTCCCCACTAAAACTATTATCAATAAAGCAAGAAAGTTGTTGCAATAAAAATGACAAATTTTTTAAGAAATTCAAACAAGAGGAGTTTAGTGGTTTGGCTCTCGTGAGAGCTAATCCGACACTTTTAAGTTTTTAGAAAGATTCTTCTCTGAATACAAAAAAATATATTTTATAATAAAACCCATTATTAAATGTTTGTTTTTGCCGTCTAAAAACAATCTTTTTGTGTTTTATATAGTAAAGTATTGTAAATACTTACCAAATATATTAAAAGTCAAACTACGTAAAAAAAAAGAAAAACTATTTCTTATAGTCTGAAATAAAAATCACATAAAAAGCCAGGATTTCTGCTTTAAAAGAGCAACCGTGTTTCTTTGCTTCAGCCAGAACAAAGTTCATGTTTTACTAAAAAATGTTTTTTGTACTGTTGTTCAAAACCCAATACTTTACGTTTTTAGTGATTTGTTGTTGTCGATAAAATACTGTACAAATATTTTTTGCAACGCTCCTACTCTGGCTTGCTTACTGTAAACCAACTTATTCAAATTGTATAGAAAAATGTTTGTCAATGTTCACCAATATTCTAGAATATTTTTTAATATTTCAATACATTTCTAAATAACTCTAAACATTTTAAATTCTTCAAAACTTTTTAGATAAATTCTCTAAACAGTTATTATTAATTGTATTAATATATTCTTTAATGTTTTGCAATGTTTGTTAATGTTTCAAAATATTTAAATAAACTTTATTAAGTTTTAAAAATATCTACATCTACATCTTGCTATATTTGACAATCTCTCTGAATATTTGCCAATATCTTAAAATTGTTTGCAGAAATTTTAAAACAAATCTTATTTAATTTTATTAACCCAAATTATTTATCAATGTATATTATTAATTTCCAATGACTTAAAATCATCACCAATGTCTATAACTATTATCACGTGTTATAAAAATTCTCAACCCCCAACCTTCAAATTAATTAAAGTAAAAAAAATCTGATTGTTTCAAAATAATAATCAATTACTATTAGTTTGCTAATGTTTCATAATGTCTTCAAAAACATTTTCAAACTCTTAAAACATACTTCAATAACTTATTAATATTTTAAATTGTTCTCCAATGTCTCAAAATATTTGTCAACAACTACAAGCCTTTTCAAAATATGTTCAAAATAGTTTTAATGTTTGGCAAATTTAAAATATTAACCAATAATTTAAAAAAATACAATTTGTTTTATAACTTTAAACAGATTATAAAAAAACTGTTTAAAAATTAGTTTGATTGTTTTAAAATAATTTTTAATGTCTCGCAATTTTTGTCAATATTTATTTATTTTATTAGTATTTCAAAATAATTTCTAACGTCTCAATTTTGTTTTTCATTTATTCCAAATCAATAAAATAATTACTTTTATCTTTGTCGGCTGGTAAAAAACTGTTTAAAAAAATTAATTGTTATCTTAAATATTGTTCAATATTTTATCAAAATCTTGAAACGTCTCAATAACTTTAAACTTTTCAAACTGTAAAAAAAAATTAAAATACAAAAATTATTGTTTCAAGATAATCTACAACGTCTTACAACGTTTAAAAAATATTTATCAATATTTTAAAATGTTCTATAATGTCTCAAAACTTGTCAATGTCTTAAAATTATTGTCAATATTTGAAAACGTTCCATATTATCTTATGTCTTAAAATATTTTTTTTAACCTCTCAAAATTGTACAAAAACGATTTAGAAAATCTAAACAATTGTATAAAAATAATTTCAATCTATTGCAATTTTTGCTAATAATATATTTTAAAATATCTTCAATATCTCAAAAATATTTTTCAATGTCTTTAAATCCTTATTAGATTCTAAAATACTGCTTACAAAATAAAAATAATTGTTTCAAAATATTCTTTAATGTTTTGCAGTATTTGCATTTTTTTAAATATTATTTAATAACTCAAAATAATGTTTAATAACTTTAAACCATTTTAAAACAAAAAATTGTTTTAAAAATAAGATTATTTGTTTCAAAGCATTCTTCAATGTTTGCCAATGTATAAAAATGTTCACCAATATCTTAATACGTTTTTTAATTTAAGTTAGTTAATAGATTAGTAAATTTTCTAAAGCAACATGATATCATTAACTCATTGCAACACGAATTAAAAAAAAACAATTTTTAAAAACTTTTTAAATTATTTTTTTTAACCAATTTGCTCACTAAGAAATAGCATAAATTTGTCAAAAGCTTTTCATCAAATTCTGTTGTACACATTATATATCTAAGAGGTCAGAGGTGTAGAGTAACAATTAATAACTTCTTAATTGAGTAACAGAAAACAAAATGTTACATTAAAAAATGTAGAAACAGACTTGATAAAATAATTAAAAAAAAAAATTCTAAGATCAAAGTTATTTATTATTTAAATAAATGACCTACTATGGAGAATAGATAACAACCATGTAATTATACAAAACTATGCAAACAATTCTAATTTTATTATAGCTAAAATTATCTATAAAACTCTATATTTTTTCTGCAACTAACACAAAATTATGGTTTGTAGAAAATAACTTATTTTAAATGCCAAAAAACACAATAATCCTAGGTTACTCCAAAATTGAAATTAAAAAAAAAAAAAAAACTTAGAAAAAAAGGTTAATTTGTCAAAATTCTGTCAAAAAACTGGGCATGCAATAAACAATGCGACAATGTTAAAAAAAAAACTTAAATTATATTTTTCAATAGTTTCAAACTTTTTCTACTAGTAAAAAGCTGATGTTTAAAATGTTTACCAGTAATTATAAAACGTTCTCTAATGTCTCAAAATATTACAATTTTTTTTAATTGTGTACAGTATTTTAAAATGTTCTCTAATGTCTTAAAATATACTGTAATAACTCCAAATGTTTTACAATGTTTAAAAATGTTTTTAAAACGTTCTTTAGTGTCCCAAAATATTTTTTAATAAATTTAAACCTTGTCAGATTGTAAAAAACTACTTATAAAATTAAATGTTTTCTCTCAAAATGTTTTTCAAACTTTTACAATGTTTCAACATGTTTACCAATACCTTAAAATGATTTTCAACGTCTTAAATTAAATTCCTCAATAGCTTTTAAAAATAAGTCATTTGTCTCAACATATTTTTCAATGTTTTGCAATGTTTGCCAATATTTAAAAATATTTACCAATATTACAAAATATTTTCCAATATTTTTAATGACTCTAACTTTTTCAAATAACAAAAAACTAAACTAATTGTATAAAAATTGCGGTATTAGTTATACATTTTTTTTCATGTTTTATAATGTTTTAAATATTTTTCAATAACTTTTAATTTTTTTAAATTGTAAAAAATGCTTAGAGAAAAAAGATTAATTGTTTTAAATATTATTAAAATTTTGCAATGTTTTCTATTGTCTAAAGAAGTTCGCAAATATCGTAAAATGTTTCAAAATGTCCATCTAATATCTCACAATATTTCTCAATAACTTTTAACGTTATCAGAATGTAAAACCTCACTGGTTCTACAGTTTTTAAAATTGTAAAAAACTGTTTAAAAAACTAAATTAAAACCAGTATCTCAAAAAAATATTGAATGATTTAAGTTTTGCTTAGTATTTTAAAAAAGTTAATATGTTTTAAAATATTTATTGTTAACTCTAAATCTTTTTAAATTGTAAAAAAAATATTTAAAAAAAGGTTTATTGTTTTAAAATCATTTTTAATTTTTTTACATTGTTTACGATGTTTAAAAATGTTTGCGATTATCTTAAAATGTTTTCAAATTTTTTAAAACAAACTTGATTTCTATCTAGATAGTAAATGATTGACTACATTGTTTTGCAATGTTTTCTTAAATGTTTTTAACTACTGCCTCAAGTCTCAAACCTTTTCAAATAAAGAAAATGTTTAAAGATACAAACTCAGTATTAAACTATTTATCACTGTCTCGTAATAGTTGCCAATGCATCACAATGTACAACAATATTTAAAAAAAAATATAATGCGTTTTTCATAAGTACATATTCAGAACGTAAAACTAAACTATCCATTTCAAAATCATTTTTAATATCTTGCTACATATATAAAACCCCATCTCAGTCTCTACAACAATTAATTACTACTCTTTGAGATGACACTACATAAGACTAACTAACCCTCATAATAACATATAATATAATTATTATACATTTAAAAATACTCTTTTTTTTTCTTTTTTTCTTTGTAAAAAAAAATATTATCATGGGCTGAAAGACTACGGTCAATGGCCATTTTAAAAGAAAGATTAAAGTCGATCTATTAATAATATTATTTATCTGTATGTATGTATATGTAAATATTTGTACGTTTTTTCCTTTTGAATAAAGATATTTATTTATTTATTTATATATTTATTACAATCTTTATTTATCATTTTAATCAGATAAAAAGGCGAAGTTCAGCTATTAAGCTGCTCTTCCACTTAACCCTTAAATTTTACAATAAATTTAAATATATTAAATTAATACTACATTCTAAAACCACTGCTTCTCCATGTTCTCTATCATTTTAATAATCTTAGTGTTGCTTTTTTTAACCATTTTAGTGTTCTCTATACTCTCCAGAACTTAATAATTTGATAAGAAATCGAAAATATGTCAATATGACAGAACTGACACATGTTGTTATATAATAATAAATATCTTGCTACATTTGACAATGTTTTAAAATGTTCACCAATTTTTATTATATGTTGAAAACATGTCTCAAAGCACTTTTCAATAACTTTAACCTCTTCAGATTGTAAAAATATGTTTAAAAAATAAAATTGGTTGTGTAAAAATATTTTTAATAAATTGCATTGCCTCAAACTATTTATTAATATCTTAAAATGTTTTTTAATGTTTTAAATCTTTTCAGACTGTAAAAAACTGATAAGAAAATAATATTAATGTCTCAAAATATTCACTAATGTTTTAAAATTGTCTTCAATTTCTCAAAATAATCTGTAGCATCTTTAAAAAAAAAAATCTAATTGTTATCTTAAATAATCTTCATTATTTTACAATGTTTATAAGTGTTTATCAAAATCTTTAAACATCTCAGTAACTTTAAACTTTTCAAATTATAAAAATTATTTGAAATACAAAAACTAATGTTTTAAGATAATCTACAGTGCCTTACAACGTTTAAAATATGTTTTATATGTTTCGCAATGTTTTCCCAAATATTTTAAGATATTTGTTCTCTAATTTTTTTTTTTTTTTTCAACTTCAAACTTTTGAGATTGAATGATACGCTAATTAAGAAAAAAATTCTTTTATCAAAGTCTAAACTATTTACTAACGTCCAAAAATGTGCTTTAATTTCTGAAAATATTTTTCAATTACTGATTAAAAAATCAGCATTTTTTTCAATATTTGCTAATTTAAAAGTCGTTGACTAATCAACTTCAAACCTTTTTAGATTAAAAAAAATGTAAACAAGTTAAAATTTATTCTTTCAAAAAAATCTATAACATATTGCAATGTTTGACAATTTCTTAAAATGGTAAAAAAAAATTGTTTATCATAAGATTATCTTCAATGTCTTACAATCATTGTTAATATTTGTTTCATATTATGTTAAAATGTTCTTTTATGTCTTAAAATATTGTTTTTTAGATAGTAAAAAATTGGTTTAAAAAATCGAAATTATTGTATTATAATAATTTCAATCTTTTGCAAAAGTTCACAACGGTTTAAATTATTCCTTATTACATGTACTTTAAAACCCATATTTGTATATTTAATATTGTAACAGTCATTTTAATATATCAAGCTTCAAACTTTATTTAAAAAATACTCGTAAATTTTACAAAATTGCTAAATTATGTTTTTTTAAACCGTTCTACTTTTGTCAAATCTTAACAAAATTTAATCCACAAGATCTAAATTTCTTTGTGTTCAATCTTTCTTTAACGTGATCACACAAGAATTATAATTCAGAACACAAGAAAAAAGATTATCTATATAAGAAATTGTATATCGGGCATTTTCAAGAGGTTTTTGATATTCAGAAATCGTAAAAATCGGCGTATTTTTCAAAAAAACCTTATGGTTTCAAACAAACATTCAGTTGTAAAAAAAATGTCTGTATATGTGTGAATATATTATTTTTCATATACATAAGTCTTATTTGACTTAAATTTGGAAAAATAGTTAAAAAAAAATTATTTTTATTGAATATGTTTGAAATTTTAAGTAAACTTAATAGTAACTGAATAGAAAAAATAATACATTTCTATATATAAGGTGTTTCCTAACGAGAGACAAATAACAAAACTTTAGGTTTAATTTCAAACAGAAAATCTAAATCACTTTTTTTATCTATCTCGCTTTGTTTTTGAGATAATACAAAAGTACACAATATTTTTTATTTAGCAAAAAAACAAACAAGACAACATTACTGTAACAAGTGTGCATTGATGCAAGCTTTTAATACTTGTCAAAGTTGTTTTATTTAGTTCGGCTAGTAAAATTTGATAAAAATGCTGTTCAACAACGGAGAATACGCAAATATCATTTTTGTTTACGGATTCTGTAATGGTAATGCCCTCGCTGCATGTCGCAAGTATCAATTAAGGTTTCTCAACAGAAAGCAATCTAAATTTGGAATTAGAAATTGCCGTTGTGGAGGTCCACATCAACATCATACCATGGCAGAAGAAAAACAAATACAGCCAGACACGAATATTGTGGCCTCTGTATAGGCAACTTAGTATACACTAAAATTATGTTGAATGTTGTTAAACTTATGCCTTTGCCCGTTTTAACATCTTTCAATCCCAGAACAACGTCGCCCATGGAACGTTTAAAATGTAAGCGCAAATGAAAAGTGCTAAAACGGACAAAGGCATTAGTTTAACTACATTTAACATAATTTTTGTGTATACTAAGTTGCCTACATAGAGGCCACAATATTCGTGTCTGGCTGTAGTTTACGCAGTTCTTGATGAACTAGTGGTCAGCGTTAGGCAACTTTTCGCGCGTTTACAACTATCTAATAAACCTTAAATAGAGAAATTCTTTACCAATATCATTATCAAAAAGTACAACACCTACAACCAGGCGACGCAGCACAACAACTTTCATTTTCTTAATGATTTCTTCAACAACATCAAAAGATTGTAATTTCTTTAGTTCAATATTGTTGAGCAATAAATCTATGTTTACGAGAGATAGCATTAACAATATATATATAGTGAACATATCTGGTCATTAAAAAATCCGTACGCAGTTAAGGTACAAGCTTACCAACAAAATTTTTCAGTTAACACATGGTGTGGTTTTTAACTGCCAATTCAAATCTTACCACGTTGTTTATTAAATGTTGGTTTATACGCAGAATTTCTCAAAAATCAGATTAAAAAATTTCTGATTTAAATCTATTAGACTTTTATATGTATATGGGGACACATGAAATAATTTTTGAATATTAAAAAATTCTTGATAATGCCCGATATACTATTTCTCATATAGATAACCATTTTTCTTGTGTTTTGAAGAGCATTTACTAAAAGTTTGACTAAAATTGACATATTGTGACATATTGTGACAGCGATCTAAAAGTTACAAGTTTTGAAGATTGCAAAAACATGTGCTACTTCTTGCATCAAAATAAAGGTGTATACGTATTGGTTCTATAGGTTTTGTGTAATCACTTTAAAAAAAGATAAAACACAAAAAAATCTAAACTTTGTAGATTAAATTTTGTTAAGATTTGACAAAATTAGAACGGATTAAAGAAAACAAAATTTTGCGGTTTTGCTAAATTTACGGTTTTTTTTTGAAATAATGTTTGAAGCTGAATATATTAAAATAGCTGCCACAATATTTAACATAAAAATATGGGTTTTAAAGTACATGTAATAAGAAATAGTTTGAGCCATTGTGAACCTTTTTATCTTTTTCCAGAAACCCAACAATTGAAATACAAAATAAGCTAAAAAAGACGTTTAATTGTGAAATTTCTGACCTTAACATGAGTGCCATTTTGAACAGGCAATATTCTAAGGTCCAAAATTTTGAAAATCTTTTTTTTCATCTATATTTTGATCCCTGATAATTTGAGCAAAATCAATGAGGACGACTTTTTCAAATTAGTCGAAAAGTAATAGAATTAGCCCATATATATATATTAGGATTTTCAATAAAAAATATTGTTTTTTTTTTTAAACTGGGGTCGACAACTAAAAGTTTAATAAATACTATTTTAATACATTTGTTACAGTTTAATACGTTGGTAAACATTTTGAGACATTGACAAACTTTTCGAAACATTACCAAACAAATTAATTTTTATTATTTGAAAATGGGTTTGATTTTGGGTTATTGTAGAATATTTTGTGACATTTTTAAATATTGCTAAACATTGTCAGAGAGTAATATAGACATTGATGAATATTATGAAACAATAAATATTTTAATTGGTAAGCAAAGTTTTTTTAATTATAATAAAAAGATTCAGATAGCAACAAAGTGTTTAAAAAAAAATTGATTGTCTCAAGATACATTTTAGTAATTTTTCAATGTTTAAAAATGTTTACAAATTTTTTAAAATGATCACTACTGTCTCAAAGTATTTTTCAATAATTACAAACTTCAAATTGCAAAACTGGTTGTTTTAATTTTTTTTCTATTTATAAATGTTAGATTGTGAAAATCTGATTATAAAATCAAATTTATTGTCTTAAAATATTTTTAATGTCCTACTCTGTTTACTAATGTTTCAAAATTTTTATTAAATCTTAAAAGGTTTTCCAATGTCTTTAATTATATTCCATAATAGTTTAAGGTTTTTTTATATAGTAACAAACTGCTTAAAAAATTAAATTAAGTGTTTCAATATATGTTTCAATGTTTTGCAGTGTTCACCATTAATTATAAAAGGTGTTTAAATGTTTGAAAATATTCCTCAAAAACATTTTTTTTGTAAAAAAATACCTCAAAATAATCTTCAATGTTTTACAATGTTTTCCAATGTTTAAATAATTCACCAGTTTTTTATAACGTTCTTTAATGTCTTAAAATATTTTTTATTAAATTTTTTAGATACCTAAAAACAGTTAAAAAATCAAATTATATTTCTCCAGATAAATTTCAGTGTTTTTGCAATGTTTGCCAAAGGTGGTCAATGTTTAAAAATGTTTACAAACATCTTAAAATGTTATCTATTGTCTTAAGATATTTCTCAACTACTTTAATCTTTTCTAAATACTTAAAACTGTTTACAAAACAAAATTAATTGTTTTAAAACACGCTAAATTATTTTAGAATGTTTGCTAGTGCTAGTTTAAATTAAAAAAACTGTTTCAAAATTTGAACGTCTTGCAATATTTGTCTAAAATATTCATTAATAACTCCATAGGATTGTAAAAACTGTTAAAAAATCAAATAGATTATCTTAATCTAACTTAACCTAACCTAACTTCTTGCGTTGGTTGCCAATCACCCAATGTATTCACTAAGATTTCAAAAATGTTTTTGAGTATTTTAGAATGTTTTATAATTTTCTATATTTAGACTGTAAAATAGAAATCAAAATGGTTATTTAAAAATATTTGTTGTCTTGCAACATTTGCCAATAAATAAAAATGTTTATGTGTTCATTTTTAGATTGTAAAATCTAATAATTTTTTTTTGTTCATGTCTTGCAAAATTTGCCAATGTTTCAAAGTATTCACTAGAATTTTAAAAATATTTTTAAATGTTTCAAAATGTTCCGCAATACTAACTTTTTTTGATTGTAAAAAACTATTTAGAAAACCAATTTGGTTATCTTAAGATATTTTTTAACGTCTTAAAATATTTACCAGTATCTTAAAATGTCCACCAGTATCATAAAAATGTTTTTAAATGTTTACAAATATTTTCCAATAACTTTTAAGCTTTGTAAATTGTAAAAAAAAAACTGTTTAAAGATTAAATTGATTGTCTCAAGATATTTCCTAACGTCTTGCAATAATTGCCAATGTCTCAAAATGTTTATTAATATTTTAAAAATGTTCTTAAATGTTTTAAAATTTTTGTCAATACCTCTAAATTTTTTTAAATTAAAAAAAGATTTGCTGAAAAATTTAATAGATATTTTTTAAAAACTAATTAAAAAGATATTTTTTAAAGACTATCAAAATTAGCTAATGTTTCTAAATGACTAAAAGTATCATAAAAGCGTTCCAAATTAAATTAAAATGTTTTTGATTGTTTCAAAATACTTCTCAATAACTCTAAACTTTCATAGAATGTAACCAATATTCTGCAATAAGCTAAAAATTTTAAGATATTTCAAAAAAATTGTTTACTTCTTTTTAAAAATGTTCTTAGATGTTTCAAAATACTTTTTAATAACTCTAAAACATTTTAGATTGCAAAAAACTAACTAACCAACCCTAACCTAATTAAATTGTAAAAAAAATGCAGAAAAAATAAGATAACTAACTATATTAAAATATTCTTCGAAGTCTTACAATGTTTGCCAATGTATAGAATGTTTACCAAAGTACTAAAATGTTTTTTTTATATGTATATATGTTTTATAATATTCTTTAGTAACCTTAAACCTTCTCTAATACTCAAAAAACTGTTTGAAAAAAACAATCAGCAATATTTGCTTTTATTTTAAAATGTTGTATAATGTTTCAAAATATTTCTTAATGACTTTTAACATTTTCTGACTGCAAAAAAATATTTAAAAATAAAATTTATTATTTTAAGATAATCTTTAATTTCTTACAGTGTTTGCCAATGTTTATGATTATCTAAAAATGTTTTTAGATGTCTCAATATGTTCCATAACAACTCCTTTTTAGATTGTAAAAAAACGGTTTAAAAAATAAAATTGATTGACTGTTTATAAATGTTTATAAATGTTTACCAAAAACTAGTAAAACATTTTTGATTGTATCAAAATTTTAGTTTAAAAATTGCCAACAATATAAAAAAAATATACTAAAATTTTTTGTACACACACTGATAAAAATCAAAAATACTATCATACTTTCTAATAATTTTTACGAAGCTTTGAAAAAAAATTTCAAATTTCCTCTAACTTTTCTAGACATGGTTAACCTTTCTAAAGGAGTTTTGTAGTAAATTTATAAAATAATGATTATTGTCATTGTATTTTTTACAAATTTTATTTCTGTATTTTATATAACAAACGTGTTTTCTGAACAAAACATATTCCCTTTAACGTTGTAAGTATATTTTCTAGAAAAATAATTATATACTATGCAACTTTATGAGCAATTTTATAAATGATTTGCTTCTCTATAGTTAAATTTTTTTTCATGGCAAAATTTCTGCAGTTTAATAGATGCATATTTTAAGCCAGCGTCGTATTATTACAGTATTTCATATTACGAGGGGAATAAATAAAGAAAAAAAATCGTATAATTATCAAAACTGCGAGCCATAAAGCTTTACATAATTAGTGGCCGGCTGCACGATACACGCGTCCCCTTTTTTCTTTTTATTTTTCTTTTTAATGGAAGTTATAATGAAATGCTTTCATGGACGCTAGCGGATTAGTTACTACCATGTGAAAACATTAAAAAAAAAAACTTTTATAAAAAAAGTATTAATGTCTGACCGATATTATTATAATCGAGTTTTAAATATCTTAGTCAGTAATACGAAACCCTTCTCATCATAAAATAAGTTTGTTACCCCTCATGAATTGAAAGGGGATTCAATATTGAAATTGATTATAAATTTCTTGAACGAAATTAGATTTGCCAGACAATAAGAACAGAAGCTGTTTGTTGTAAAAGGCTATGTGGTACGGATTAATTTTTATTTTCTTACGCCTATATTGCGATGCACATAAATTACCGGATCATTCTCCCTCTTACGTACGGGATTTCCTGGATATAAAAGCCAACCCTAAGATATCTCTAATATATCTTAAGGAATTTAGCAAAAAGAAAAAAGTAATTATATCCCTGCTGCGATTTATTTATTTTTTAATTAAATTATATTAAAGTTTACAATATGTAATATTATTCGTGTTAATGCGCGGAATCTTATCTAGGATTAAAGACATTTTAAAGACTACAATGCAGCCGAGTTGAATTAAAGCCAGAGATAAAGCAAGAAATAATAAAAAGAGCATTAGCATAAAACTATTACTCTTGATGCAAATACTTAATACATTGTTTGACCCGTATCAGTGTAACTAAGTTTAAAAACATTCCAATGCGTTCTGAGCCCATTCATCTTTGTTCTAATTTTCCACTCCGATTTTTTTCGATTTAAATTTTTTACATGTTTGGATTATGTAATGAATTTCTCTTTTGTATCTGATAAAGACTAATTAGAAACAATTTAAAACTCAAGCTTTATTTTAGTAGTAAATGCCCCAAGGGGTGTTTGCTTAGTGGATTCTTTTCAACTTACAAGATTGCATTTGTTTGAAGTGGTAATATTGTAATCATTTAAATTGATTTTAATAAAAACCGTTTATCTTAATATTTGTCAACAATATTATTTATTATTATTATTTAGATTAAATAACATTATTTTACTAATAAAAATTTAATATTTGTTAGTTAATATTATTTTTTAAATATCACACATATTTACAAACTATTTTATAATAAAATAACTAAGTTTTAAAAAAAAAAATTAAAAATTTCTTTGAAATCATATAGACCATTAATATATATTAAAATTTAAAATTTTATAATGTGTATTAATATTAAACTAGTAATCACTAATGAGAGTTATGAGTCAGGGTGCAAAACATTTTGCAAAAAGCTGATTTATTGTACATAAACAACACTTTTAAAACTAAATTTTGTAATTTAAAAGTCAATTTTGTTTTTAATTAATCTGGTTATTTAGTATTCAGTTTAAATTATTTGGATTTTTATAATAAAATAAAATAATTATGTAATTTTTACTACTTATCTTGACCTAATTTTGACTTTTTTACCTAAATTAAGTCATGCTTTCAATAACGCTTTTAATAATTAGGAACTTTAAAGCAATGGGAAATGAGGTAAGAGGCAGCCCGGCAGCAATGTGTAAAGCATAGGCCGTCTTTACAATTTACATCTTATCAGAAAAAGTTGTCTTAGAATGATAAAATTGTTGAGAAAGTCACAATGATACCAGGCTTGGAATGCGTTTACCAAAGACATTGCCACGTGGGATAACGTTAGAACACAATAAGTTGCGTAAAAAGCTATAAATCTAATTAAATCCAACAAAAAAAGTAAGTAGAATCTCTTGATAAAGATAGTAAACAAGAACATGTGAGGTAAGGAAGGGTGTATAACAAAATAATTTAAAAAAATGATATAAACGCCGCTTAAAGTATTACAGAACTTTTTTAACATGGCCAATTCAGGAAGAATACCAGACCAGAAGACATCACAGAAAGAAAAAACAAGCTTCTTCAAAGCATGGTTCTTCCACAATCACAGAGGCCTCTGTTACCGGCAAAGTTTCACCGTCCTAATTTTCAGGCCAGAGAATTGCCACAAATTAGTGCGCCGCGCGCACCCTCAACCATTTGCTGCATTAGAGGGAGGAGACTGCGCTCAACCGCGCTCGAGGATAAAGACGCCGGGTTTTGCAGCATTAAGACAGTCAAATCTGACTATCCGACGTTGAACAACCGGAACCTAAGAATTGTGCAGAAGGCTTGCTCTTCTTCAATCCTCGACGGTTTTGTTTATGTATTCTATAACGTGATTTAAACCTGAATAGATTCATATTAACGGTTATCTTTGTGCGTCTATTTTATTTTGTGTTGTGACTGTGCATCGCCTTTCCTGTCCCTCAAAGAGTCACCCCGTGACACCTTTCTAGTGGCGTCTGAGCCCGCGGCCATATTCTGACTAATATTTTTTGCAGTTTTTACTCTAGGCTTAGACGTCAAAGCAGCAACATATTAGTAAAAAGTCTTGTTGCAAAGAATGTCTAGAGCAGTCGCTTCCATTGCTATTTGGTTTGCAGCACCTCTGCTACTAAAGATGAACCACTGCTTTTACGAAAAAGTTTGCTTGTCAGATATCAACCAAAAAGACGACCCGGGAAAAGAATGAGTTGTCTTTGCTAAGTGCACTGGCAACACTTTAATCGGGCCATTTATTTGGCAGCCACCGCGCGTCGTTTAACGTCCTCAATTAAAACTACTTCAAATTATTCTATTTCTTCTTTCCGTGCCTTATCCGCTGTGAATATTGGCAACCATTATGGCTATCTTCACCTTGTCGACGGATCTTCTAAACAGTTGAATTAAGGTTACTCTAAACCACTAGCGCAAATTTTTAAGCCAGGATATTCCTCTCCTCACTGGACCTCTTTTTCCTAGCATTTTTTCTTCCAAAATAAGTTGGAGTATTTTATACCTTTCTTTGTGTCTCATAATATGTCCAAGGTATTCTATTTTTCTGTTTTTTTTCTAGATCTTCTCATTTGTCACTCGATCCATCCATGTAATCTTCAGTATACGTCTATACGTCCACAACTCAAAATATTTTAGTCTGCTTTCCGAGTTCTTTGTTAGTGTCAAAGATTCTGCGTACAGGAGACTAGAGAAATGTATCATTCTGATTTTAAGTTGCAGAGTCAGATCTGAACTGGTGAATATTTTACTCATTTGTGTGAATGTTGCTGTCTCGATTCTGCATTTTACTTTTCTAGAATGGTCCCAGTATTGGTTTATGTAGGTGCCAAAGTAGAGGTATTTGTCAACCTGTTCGATGTGTATGTTGTCGAGAGTCAGGTTTACCGGTGAAGGATTGTTTTTAGTGACTACCATGTATTTAGTCTTTTTTTATATTTAAACAGATTCCGTGTTTCTCGCTAGTGGATTTGATCTTTTTCATTATAAGTTGGAGTCCTTCGGCACTACTGGCCATTATGACGGAGTCGTCTGCATATATGATCTTATTCAAAAGTTCACCGTTGACTATGATTTCCTCCTCCACTCCATCCAGTGCTTCTTTAAAAATTTCTTCCAAGTATATATTAAAAAGCATAGGCTTTTCTTTGTTTTATAGTCTTCTTCTTTTACTTCTGCCGTTTGTTGCCAGTATAGTCAAAATATGACTAAATAATAATTTGCTCTTTATTCACCGGGGTGATTTAGAAGTTACTTAATAAACTGTTGGTCTTATCAACCCTCTTCAAACAAGTCGTAAGACTTCTGGGGCAATGTAAAATAGCTGTAAAACGCAAAATAATAATAATAATGCAAATGTTTTTGTGGTTAGCTCCCGTTTGTCAAAGTATCCTGATCAGTTCTTCGTGTTTTATTCTGTCAAAAACTTTTCTGAAGTTAATAAAACATAGGTATACATTGACGTCTCTACATCGCTGAATCAGAACGATTAATTCAAAAAGTGCTTCCTTGGTACCTGGCATTTTGGAGCTCAAACTCTGTTTCCTCAATATGTGCTTTACATTGTTGGTATATTTTATTATGTATAATTTTAAGAAATATTTTGAGTGCATGACTCATTATACTTATGGTTCGATATTCTTCGCATTGTTTTGCTGATGGTTTTTTTGGATTAGTGACAATAAACATAGAGTGAAACCAATCTGTGGGTATTTCTCTCGTATCATACACTACACTATATTATAGGCGGGCAAAAGTGTTTGTACCTTCTTCTGAATAATTTAAGGATATCTGCTGGTATTTTATATAGACCTACTGCCTTTTTAGTATTTGGTGTGTCTATAGCTTTTTGAACCTCTTCCTTTGCGGTGCATGTTAAACAAGTCATACTTTTTCTGCAGGTTTTTTTTGAGATATTTGGCTATCATTCCTTTTTCTTTAGCTTTTCGTTCGCTGTTGCAAATTAGTATACTTGCTCTGGTCTTTCCCTTTTTTTTTTTTTTTTTTGTTTATCATTCTAAGTATATCAAATGTCATCTTTTCTTTGTGTTTTTCTTTTTCCTTTAGTGGCACGTGTTTCTCAAGTCATTGCCACACACAATCTTTTCAGGCTAATCCGATCACCAAAAACAAAGTACAAGTACGTAAATACTTGACCACCCACGTATTATTATCTTTATTTTGACAGAAAATTTTTATTACCCACTCAGAACCAGGAAACGGCAGTAGCGGCAGTAACTGCTTAATATCCATATTTAGGAGTCACCTTAAGTACAAATTTAGCGCGTAGGGTTGCATGTGAAAAAGTGTGTAAAAAAGCAGAAAAGGCGGTCTTAGAGCTAATCAAATATCTTAGAAGGGAGATATCTTCTACCAAGCTCTTAGTGTGGTTAGTACTCTTTCCAATCGTACTTTTTAGGGGGAGAATATGGGAAGATAATGTGTGCAACAAAAAATGGCAAAACAAATTGGTTCTGCGGACTCAAAAGAAACGCTAACAGCGTCGACGGAGATCTTTCTGATCATAGCAGGCAAGACGTTGGATCTTATGGTGTAAGTGCAAGGGTTGCCTTACTAAGTGTAAAGTAGAAAAATTGTTGTGGGAAAAATGGTAGAAGTTGGAAAGAATGCGGATCAAGTGGAGATAGCAAATCAGCATGGTACAAAAAGCTGATTGGGTGGGTCGAAGCCATAGCAAAGTAACGTACTACCTAACAAGAAATGGTTGTTTTTGGGCGTATTTGCATTGGATAAATCTGATTAAAAGCAATAAATGTTTGTACTGTAGGCAAAAGGATATAGTTAACCACTGCGTGTTCTACTGCAAGAAAACACAAAAAAGCTAAAACTAAACTGCTGGAAAAGAGCTTAAGCTCGGTAGTGGTAATTATTATTATTATTATTATAATAATAATTATTAATTATTATAATAATGCTGTCTTTGGTGTCTAATTAGATTATATGGCCACTATAATACAATCTATGCTGCGTACAAAAAAAAAAACTTTATGGTGTAAATGAAGTGAGCATAGAGTGACTCCATAGCTGATCATAATAATAATGTAGGGGTAAATGTAAACCAAATCTGTAAAATGTGGTTGTAAATTTTGCCTTTCTGTATGTTATGTTATTTGTGTTGTCCACAAATTGTGTGCGCGATTAAAAAGTGATGCGTAAATCTCTCGATTCACAAACAAATACAATAAAATGTGTGGTTAAAAAACTTGTAAACAAGTTGTAAATTTGCAAAGTATGTGTGTATTGTAAACTGTTAGAAAGTTAGAAATAACAGTGTATTCGTCAGCAAAATAGTGCGCAAAACTCTTTACTTTGAAGTAATACTTAAATGCAATCTCAAGATAAAGAAAAATTTTTCCCACAAGAAAATGGAAAGATGATTTTAATCACTAAAAATTTGATACTTTATGTGTCGAATAAAAGATTTTTACCTCATTCAAAACAAAATAATTAGGTTACGTTAGCTTAGGTTAGGTTAGGTACACTCTCTCTTGGCAGAAGAGAGACAAATTACTTGAAGCATAGATAAAAAAGATAAGGCGCAAACAAGATCATTGACAAACTTCTAAAATAGCAAATGTGAGAAGCCGACAAAAACCTAATGTTAGACAGTAACCTAAACTAGGATATTATCAACAGAATAATTAACCAGATTATAACAAAGAAAAAAGAACAAAAAAAATAAGAGAGAAAGAAGAAGAGCAGTAACAAAACAGAAGCAGATTAAACAACAAAACCCAGTAGAGTAAAAAAATGCTAAAAGGGGATACCATAATACTGGGAGAGATAAAAAGAAGAGGGTTAGTGGGTAGAGACTTTACTAAACTAGGAAACAAGTGTCACACATCTCTGAATTGAAAAGACGATGCATAAAGCATTACTCTTCTCTCTCTAAAAATAAAGAACACGTTACTTTTGGTGCACTTGTCTTCAGATTTAAGTTTAAAAAACTGACGGATGCAGTTATTGTGGTAAAAAGATTACAATAGAACACGAGTTCTTCTATTTTCATCAATTTATCAATGAAAAAAAGTCTAACATTGGTAAATATAATTACTCACATGTTAGACAAAGAGCTAAATAGAGAATAATACTTCAATCGATAAAAAAATGAACAGTAAAAAGACGTTAAAAATGTTCACGAGCTGATTCTATGTAGAAAATTAAGAAGTGGTTTTAGTAGGTAGGATCTTATTAAAAAAAAATAAACTGCACACTACCATGCTTGAATAATGTGCATATAGCATTTAAGTTAGCATCCATAAACAAAATTGCACACGCAGACCAACACCATTGCACGGTATAAGACTAATATTTTCCTCTTTTTCTTTACTCTTTGAGACAACTTTTTAGCTTACATTTGGCCAATTTTTCAATCCTTTTTGTTGAAAAGTATTGAGAGCTCAGAATTTTTTACGACAACTTTAGCTATGAAAACGGACTCCGCCGGTAGAATAAAAACAAAAACAAATTAATGAAATGTTAGGCACTAAAAATAATATACACCAGCAAAACTCCGGAAACGGAAATCAAACATTTAGTAATTGTGTCAACCTAACCTAACCTTGACAGATATTGGAGACACCCACGGCAATAAACAGGTAAACGTAAAAAATAAAAATAATAAAGAGTCAAATCAACAAAAGAAACACACCCATGTAGCAAGGCGTAAACACGGAAAAATTAGACCAAAAAAACTCAAACAAACAAAGTAAAAAAAAAAACAAGTAAAATCTACCATAGTAATTTTACGATAGTTTGGACAATCGTCTTTACATTGACATCTCCAATTTTGCTCAAATTTTGTACACATGTTGGGATACCAAAATATGACAATTCCTAAAATTTTAGGTGCAATATTTGTGCTGTAAATAAGCAAAAAATAGTTAACAATCATATTCAAAATCTGTGTGTGTATCTTATAGGAAATTTTTTGTAGAACACAATCCCGCCCTTGGTTTTCCAAAATTTCCCGCAAAAAATAGGAAAACTACCCTTTTATCAAAAATTTGACATTTTTGATTTTGCTACACCTGGAAACTTAAAATTTGAATATAATACTCTTAAAACAGTACTTTTGATCCCAAAAACAAACAAAAAACCTAGATACGCTTACTTTAGAGTAAAATATAACACATAATTGCTAAAAATGGGTTACTTTTAAGTGATTTTTCTTTGATTTTCTAAAAAATTAAAATGACCGCCATTAAAAAATTAAATTTATGAAAAAATATTCTAAACTAAAATCATCCATAGACGCGTTTCGAGGTTTTCTCTTCTTTATATATTCCAAAATGACCGCCATTTACACTGTATTGCACCTAAAGATCTAAAATTTTTGGAATAGTCATACATGTGTACAAAATTTGAGCAAAATCGGAGATATCGATGTAAGGTCGATTGTCCAAATTATCGTGGAATAACTCACAACCAAACACAAAAAAACACCAAAGAAAAGAAATTAAGTAAGTATAAACTTATTTATTATAATAAAATGAATAAAATAGAATGTCTCACTACGGCATTAGTTTTTGGCAAAAAAAAAAACAAAACGGTGCATGAAAAATGCAGTAAAAGTGCTCTTAAAGCTCTTCATGAGTATTAGTATAACCAAAAGAAAAAAAAAACAATACAGAAACAAAGTTTTGAATGCAAGATAAAGAACTGGCAAAAAAAGTCAAGACCCTAATAGAACTAAAGCGTAGCTTGCAGAATAGACAGCAAGCACAACCTATAAAAAAACTCAAACCAACCGTCTGGCCTTGTACAAAAAGGAACAAAAAATCAAGCAAACTAGAAGCACAGGAGAAAGCAAAAAACAAATTTTCATATAATCAATAACAAATAGTAAAAAAAAAAAACAATAAAAATGCAAAAGTATACAAGAAAACGTTCTTAATAATAAAATAGTCATAGTCATGATAGATAAGAACAAACTTACATTTGTTTTCACATCTCAACATTCATCATAATTATACTCTCAGATTCGGACCTGCATTGCTAGAAATACCAAAACATAAACTAGAGGAAGTAACAGCATTATCAAATTTTAATCTGATATACAAGCTGATCTAGATTTGCTTTTGTAGCTCATTAAGTTTTTGTGTATTGGTTTAAGTATAAGTAGTGTTCTGTATGAGTTTACAAATAAACAAATTATTATTATTATTATTATTATTAATATAAAAAAAGCCCTTATTACATCTGCAATAATATCTACAACAAACTACCACAAACGTTTAAATGCTTAAATGATTTGCAATACAAAACACAAATTAAAATCATGTTACTACAAAAGTGTTATTATTCCTACAATGAATATATGCAAGACTCAGAATTGTAAAATTGTTTAATAGTTTTATTTCTTAATCTTTTATTAAAGTAGTTTTAATTGTATGTATTAGTTTTTATACTTGTTTGTACTAAATTGTGTTCTTATTTCTTAATTTTTTTTAAAATAATCTTTTTTAAACCTGTTTTATAATTATTGTATTTTATATGTATTTACTGACATTGTCATATTGCTGAAAAACTCGAAATGATTAAATATATTATTATTATTATATTATTATTATTATTATTATTATTATTATTATTACAACTTTCCAAACAACCACACTATAAAACAATTACTGAAACAGCATCCGCAACTTGATGACGCCCTAGAGATAGAAAAGATAGCAAAGCAAAAACGACTTTATAACAAACAAACAAAAAAAATGCAAAATTAGAAAAAAGTATGTTACTTAATTGCAACCAAAAATGGAAGGAGTAAGATGACAAAAATGCTGTCACAAATACCGTATTTTTTATGGAAAAGTACAGAAACCTGATAAACTACGACTTTAGGAAGACAAACTAGCAAATCAACATGTACAGCAAAAAGAAACTGGACACAAGAAACTAAACTAGCCAAACTGGCAATAGCAGATACAGAAACAAACTAAGGAGAAAAACGTAAACAACCATTCTCAAATTTAAAAAAAGCATAACATACGCCAAAATCAAAAAAATATTTAAAAAAAATAGATTACAGCTGCACAAGTTATAAATAAACTAAAAATAGCTGCCTCCGTCTAAAAACAAAGCAAAGAAAAGAAAAAACCACACACAATTTTAAAGAAACGCTTGGACAAAAAAATAAAATTTATTGTAGATAAAGAATTGAAGCAGAAAATGTCTAGTTTTATAATCATGAACATTATCAAAAACACTCTAAAAAACATATCAAAAAGGTTTTCAAAGATGACCTAGAAGGTGGATATTAAACAAACATTTCCACTTCAACTCTGTCTGCAAAAGATTATTTTTGTGAAAAAGTGTTGCAAGACATTTTTACACCACGGAGGTTTTATCTGGCAAATAACAATTGTCTTTGAGGACCGTAATTGTTTGCTGGGTATTGACGTAAATTTTTATTTTACTAGCTCTAAAAAAAAGTCTAGCGGAATTATCTAGAGTGCCAATTTATGTTCAAGTTTTGCAAAATAATGCACGGCTTGTGTGGCTTGTAACGCTACCCTGCTAAAAATAATAAATTGTTTATACCCAAATTGTCCAATATAAAGCAAAGAAAAGTATTCTACAGTCCGCATTGATTGTAATTGTCTTAGACTCCGCTGATATGTCTATTAAAAAACCCGCTAAGATAAAAATGGATTTAGTTGTTAAAGATGACTTAAAATAAAACATAATTTTTTGCTTGCATTTCCAGCACCCAATAAAACAAAAAATCGGCGTTGTTGATGATCAACCAGTTTTAATTCTTGCGTTAGCTGCGCTTTATAAATAAGTAAGCTAAGATCTATATGCAATATGAAATAAATGCTGGACTGTATGATCCTTAATTGCTGGAAACGTCTTTGGATAGACAACTGGGTTTTTAACAACACAGTTGGCAACACCGGCAAAATTGATTTTATTTGGGTTAACCTGATAGTACAAGTTTAAACTAAACCATTTTACATCAGTAAACTATTTTGTTCAAATTTTGCGATTAACTTAACAATGGTTTTGCGGGAAGATAGTTAAAATTAACCAAAATCACCACAAACTCTGCAAACTGTCTTGGCAACATTTTATAAATTAATTTTATACTTTGCTGTTGTGTACATTTTCTTAAATTGTATAGTTATTAGTAACAAATGACAAAGATTCAAAACTGGATAAGACTTTTTATAGGAAAACCCTATATTTATCTATGGGCGTAGTGCATGGTAAACTTTCAGTCTACAATAATACAAAACATTCTCTTAACTTAACACACCCCAACCAATTCCATCAAACAACTAAAAAAAAAAACAGATACTAATTGGGGAAAACTTTAATGCAAAATTTCACTGCTGGTGCTCCATGGTAAAAAACCGCAAACACACCAAACTACTGAAATTGTTTTCAAAGTGTGACCTTTTAAGATTATTAACATTGTCTACTTCAAAGCTAGCTGCACGCAAGCAAAAAAACGCAAACTACAGCAAACAGAAAAAACTTTACAGACTTTGACTGGTTCAATGTTTTAAAAAACTAGCACAAAAAGCGCCGCGCAGCTTTAAAGAAAACAATTGACAAATGGAAATGACTTGTAAGACAAAAAAACTATTCTATATCTAGACAATGACACAAATACAAATATAGTTTTTTAAACAAAACCCTTTTGCTCAGAACAAACTTAACTATCACAACATAACAAGTACGTAGCAGATATTTTCTAACAGCATAGAAATTGTTGCACGTCATAATCATTCTTAAAAAACAACAACTGTCACTTGCTATGCCACAGACCTGCTACTCACAACAACTATAGTCCAAACGTTCCAACATTCAACCTCTGCTCAAGACAAAACTAAACTTGTTCTTGCTAGAATGCAAGATATTACTAGAACCATTTATTCGACAGCACATCGTATGCATATTGTTTACACGTACAACCCAAAACTTATCTATTTTCTTTCCAAAGTTTATCTTTTTAGACTAACACCAAAAAAAGCAACGTAGATAGTTTAAAAGCGTTTACCAATAAACAACAACAATTTAAACCAAAACTTAGTCTGGTGTTGTCATCACATAAAAAAACAAAAAATCTAAAAGGACATAAAAATATTTGTACAACAATACTTTACTAAATTCTAAACTAAATTTACCCAACCAAAAACCACATTGCACCCACACCCATCTTGTTAAACTGTAAAGTGCTAAACTAAAACAAAAACATGCAAGCAATGATGGAAAAAAACCTTTCAACAAAAAACTATGTTAACAACATTCAACAAGCTCCAGCTGTCAATAATGTCAATGTCAAAGAGAAAGGTGAAAATTAATGACGTAAGCCTGGTCATAATTTTGGCCATAGCAAATATATCATGTGCCATAGACCATAACAACTCAAAATTTGCAATTTATAAATATCAACAAACAAATATTAAATTAACCAGTAATCTCAAAGAATACACAAAATTTTACTTAAAAAATATACAATAACCAAAAAACATTGTTGGTATTATATGTTACGCCATCAACGTTTTAGATGACAAGCATCTCGTCATTAGAAGAAACCTCAAAACAATGCACTTTTGTCTAAAAATGAGAAAATGTCTGGAAAAAAACTTTAAAAGTCAGAAGTATAAACAACTCCAAAGGTGCTGAGCAAATTTTTATAAAAAATCATTTTAATGTTATACGGAATGCTGTACATAATCTGTACGTTTATCCGGTATATACAAAAACTAGTCTCTAGTTTTATATAGCAAATGACAAATAAAAAAAAATGTCTTAGACTAACGACTAAAAAAAGTTTATACCCAGGAAAAAAGTTGTTATTTAGTTATGATTAATGATGGGGAGTAACAAAATAAAGAAAAAAAATAATAAAACTGTATGCTATTTTTCCAAAACTTTCTCAATGTTTTGCGGTAAAGCCCACAAATCCTAATTATGCCACTGCTTTCATTTTCCCAAAAACTTAAAAATGTTCTTTTTGAGTAATTGTGCTCGCAGTCGTGCAAACGTCTTTTTAGAAAGAGAGTTAGAGATGCAGTTTTTATCCGACAACGACATCGAGTTATAAAGTTCCGAAGATTTTTTTGCAGTTGGTAACTAACGTCAAAAGCAAGCCGAAACGATGTTTTATTGATTTGCTGTTTGCAATTTGTATTGTAACGGAAATTGTTTATGTAACTAAACATTATAATTTATCCTATAACTATATAATGAGTATAATAATATAAACGTTTATTCAGTGTATAGATCTTCTCTTGCGTTTCTTTTTTGGTTGAAATAAACATAAATTACTAAAGCATCTGCTAAGTTTAGTAGTTATCCACTATGTTTGCTTTAAACTGATTAAAAAAAATTGTTGTTGAAATTTCAAAAATAATTTTTTTAATACAAACTTTGAAATAAAATGGAAAAAATGATGATGATAAAACACCTGCCTTTAGTTTTCCAGAAGTTGAAGTTTGCTTTTGCTATCTGAAAAATTAATCAAAAAACCCTAGTTTTATGTGACGCAAACTGAAAAACTGCAAACATACCAAAACCAAAAACTGTTTTATAAATTGCGGTAAAATCGCAAATGTTAATTATTATTAGACTAGCAAACTGCATTTGTCTGTCTTTCCAAAAAAAAATTTTTTTTTCATTTAAAACTCAAAAACTAGCTTTTAACATTTATAAAAAAAATTATTGGTCGACTTACCAAATCAAAATCTTGAAACTAAATAAAAATTAGTACATTTTTTATTCAACATACTCTTAAAAAAAACATAATTTTTAAATACTTTACAATTAATTAGAAAAAAATGTTGCAAAAAATCTAAGCTATGATCTTAAGTTTGATCCAATTTAAATTTTTTTTAATGCAATAATTTATAACAATTTGTATATTGTTAATTAATTTAAAGTTTAAACAACAAAACACAATAATCTTATTGATAAACATATAAATAATATATTTCACAGTAAATCTCTTAAAGTTTGCAACTTCATAATGCTGCATTTATGGTGGAGGCGCCGGGCTAGTAATTAGAATGCACCTGGTAGAGCGGCGCCATTAAAAGTGCGGTTATCTAAGTAAAGTTTCGTTCTCGGTAGCAACTTTACGTGTCTTAATATCAAGACTTTGTAAGTCTGAACTCCTCCTGTATGTGTGTGGTCCAGATTAAAAATAATAAAATTTCATGAAGAGTTGAGAGGAAAGTTGTTTGAGTAAAAAACCGTAAGGATTATATATTTTACTTAACTTGTGGTAGTTTTTTTAATCTTTTGTTTAAGAGTGGATTTAATATGAATAAAGTGCAATTTTCAATTTTCATGAGAAAAGTTGTATTAAAGTCATATTTTATGCTTGAAATTTACTTAATAAGAAAATATAAGATTCAAATTTTTCAATTACATTGTAACAAATGATAATTGCGTTTAAAAAAAATAAGGACTAGCATTTCCTGACAATTTCAACCCTTTAGTGAAATTAATAAAGTCTGTAATTAATTAAAAGCTCGCGCGCGCTAATTATCGACCATTAATTAGAAGCTCGTTACCGGCGACAGGAGACAATCCATCGTAAATTCCGAACAGTATGGTGACCCCACAAAATATACCATTTTTACACACAGGTGCATAATTTATACAACCGACACATTTATCATTTGTTTTGTAATGATACATTTGTAAGTGTTTCTGATGATGGCCGCTTCGTAAACAGGCATCCGGGGGTAATTCGTGATGATTAATTAACGGCGGTCTATATATTTTTTGCCGGTGATTAATCGGCGGGTGAGAATTTATGGCTGCCGGTTGTACACGAAACGTTGGTATTTATGTTTACTAAACGCGCATAATTGCTTCTTTTTAATTAGAACAAACGACAAAAATGCGTTAAAGAGTTTGTGGATAATAAATTTTATAATAATTTTAGCAATAATTTTAACGGAAATTTGTTGTATAGAAATATACTTACTCAGTCAATAGATGTAGATTTGATAAATGTAATAACACTTACCTGAAACAAATTAAAACATTAAAAAAATTAATAAAAATATTGTTTACCAACATAAAGCTCAATTATTAAAAATATATTAAAACAAAAACTAAACTTTTATTTTATTTTTTCCTATATATTTATTGTATGTAAATCGCTGCAGCTACACTCGATACTGTTTTGTATTTATTTTAGGACATTGCAACATATAAAGCAAGTTTATTGTATTATTCGAGGATTTAAATTTAAATATCGCTTCGTCATAAAAATGTCAACGTTAAATCCGACATATTCTATGCAGATTATATTGTAAAAATTTAAATGTTACGTCAATCATATCAAAATAAAATGCATCAAATTTATACAAAATTAATAAATAAAATTTGCAATAATAAAGAATTAATTATTGTTTATTGCTAGAATTATTGGGAGGGTCAGAAATCACAAACAGATGTGCCTTAATTCATTGTTCGCACTTTGTTATTTTATTTTTTCGCTTGGGTTATACGGATGGCAGGAATTAAGTTTCTTTATTTGGTCGTAAATTAGAAGTGAACCCCTATTTGTAGCCCCCAGATTTTTTGTTCGTTGTGAGCGCACCCGCCGATTGTTTATTAACTAACTATTTATATTGCTGACGTGGCTAAATAGCCGTGCAGCACCGCGCGAACACACATACATACATTTCATGGTCGGGAACGGGTACATTAACACACGGTGGGGTTGTTAGTCTAATGGCCGTAATTTTCCAAACCAAACAGATATTTCAGACATCAATTTTCATTAAATACTAATAGTTTCTTTTAATAATCATTAATTACAACTATACGTTTTAATGCATTACATTTTACAACCGGTAATAATTTATATACATTCAACTACAAAATTGACAAACCTATTGTTTAATTGTAGAAAATTTTAATAACGTTAATTTGATAATAAAATACTCACTATTTAAAAAAAAAACGCAAACTACAACCTATACTTATTTGAACTTCACTGCAATAGAAACCAAAACTTAGATTCAATAATTTTTTAATAAATTGCTAAATTGATAGATAGATAACAAAACAGAGCTATGTGTTTTTTTACTACTAGTAGACTCTTACAAGAATAGATTTATAAAAAGTTTCTGTCATGTGCTGCTTTCAAGTATCAATAAAAACAAGAAAATGTTCAACATTTTGAAGCTGAGAAAAAAGAACCAAGCGATAGCACCATAAGCAATTATAGAAAAGTAAAAAAAAAGAAGAGAAAAGACAAGTTTCAGCTTAGAAACAGGTCCCACTTTAGAGTAGGCGCTGTTTCTCACCAAGTTCAGAAACTGACAAAATAGATAGACAAAATAGCAACAAGTTTTGAGCAGAAATTCCACGACTTAAAACCTACCATTAAAGATTGATTCTTTTGGAGGATTTATGCAAATTTGACATCCATCTCTAGTAAACACCATCACCGCCGACGATCTAGATCACACCTCAACAACATTACCTCAGAAAACCCGAGAATTTCAAATAATTCACAATTGTGCAAAAGAGAAATCTCAGTGTAATTTGTACCTCTTTTAATTATTAACAGGCCATCAACTAACCCCAATCAGTCACTGATAGCAACTGCTACTAGACAATAAACACCAACATTTCAAAAACTCAGTCGACTCATAGCCACCGTCAAGTAAGGATAAAAAATAGAAGAGTTGTTAATGTTGTTGAGTAATTAATTAAACAATTATTACCTTATTAATTTTTTTTTTCAAAAATAAAACGCAACCCGCAGCTCACGGACAGTCAGGTTCTCATTTTTTTGTACTTGAAATTCTAAAAGATGGCCGATCACATCAAAAAGCAAGATTCCAAGATAAAAAAACCTGAAAAAAAGTTTAGTTAAGATGATCAAAGACGAAGTTTGAAAAGAGTGACACTGTCTTCGACAAGATCAAACAGGCACACTACAAGCTTAGCGACACCCGCCGTAATTTTTATGAGAATACTACAAAAAAAATTAATAAAAAATTGGCCCCGGCAGACATTTCCGTTAAGGCCCAGCCCAGCAATACATCAAAGCATAAAGTCCAGGCTTCAATCAAGAGGCTGGCCAAAAGTCCGGTCAATTTTAGCCCATCCGACAAGAAACAGATAAACACGCTAGAGCCCAAAATCGCCGGCCATCCTGATGCACCGCCCACAAAAAAGAAATTTTAGGCCGTAAAAAAAAAGAAAGTAAAGAAGGTCAAGACGGATCCGGTTGAGTTTTTTTAATCTTCTAGAAAATTTAGATCGTCAGTCATCCTCCGTCAGGTGCTTTTAACGCTAAAAAGGTTCTTAGTCTCTTAGACCATAGGGTCTTCAATACGGCCTGCTCATAAAACTCAGTCAATTACCCTCAGGCTCTTCAAGTCCCTTATCTCCGCCAGTACCCACAAAAGGCTCTGGCAAACAACGCCCTTCTCTCATCACAATCAAGAAGAAATCTCTATATCCAAAGCTGTTGGCAACCTGCAAGTTGCAGAACATCACCATCGACCGCGCCGCTGACGAAATTTGTATGCTCCCTCTCACTTATACTGACTTTTGAGCTGTAATAGAGCACTGTATTGCTCTTAAATATGTTATTTGAAACATTCCCGATTGAGTGGTGCAAAACCAAGCTTATTGCTTAAAAGTTTGAACCTAAATCCGTCGGAAAAAAACGGACAATTCTTCCCAATACAGTAAAGATTGCACAATGCCAGTGTTGCCAGCGGCATAGCCAAACAGCATCTAAATGCAAGGCACCATATCTGTTTGTCAAATGCGTCGGAGCCCATTCAAACTCCGCAAGTATTTTATCTAAAGAGTGATGGGTCGCATACTGCCAGCTATAAAAACTTTTTAGTTTACGTAAAACTGTATAAAAAACTGGCACTAGGTAATATCAAACCCGTGAAAATTATAGTTAGTTGGAATGGTCCTTGACAGATTCTATGCTAAATAATTATAAAGATTTTTTTCATATTCCAAAAAAAAATCTGCCCTTAAAAACAGTACAAACTCCAGCAAATAGAAAAACGCCAAAAAAACATTCACCAAAGCAAAGTTTTTTTTGAAACTACAACTACATTGCTATTTTATCCGTTTGCAAAACTTATTATGTGTTAGCGCTATCCCGGCAACAAACGCCGACCATAAAAAGACAACCATCTACCATAAAACTCAAAAAGCAGATTTCTTTATATAGTTGACCCCCAAAAACAATGCTTCAAAATAGTAATCCGGAATACCTAACCAGCAGCTACGTAGCAACTCCAATATGTCAAAATTACTTAGGCCGCTATCAATCGGTAGCTTGCTTCAAAAACAGATCTCTTAAAAGGGCAATTTTATTTTAAACGGACCAGAGCTGAGGGGGGTGCATTGAGAAACTTGCTTATGTATTATTTTTTAGTTTCTATAACTTAATAGTAGTCCTTTGATGTGTATATGAGAATATGTAACACATAAAAAAAAATTCTACGATTTTTTAAAGCTTTTTGTCGTTTTTTAACTTAGTCGCATTTTTTGTTTAAAAACCGCAATTTTAACTAAAAAAAAAAAAAATTTACTAATAAAATCAATCAGAAATTTTCCGTAGAATCCAAATCTGGTGCCATTTTAAGTCTATATCCTGTCAATAAGCCGCAAAAGCTATAAAACCTTGTTTTTGTTCTCAGTGGGCTGGGCAAAAAGGAGCCTTTTTTTGAATTTTTTTTAACCGCCAAAGTTGACGTATTCTGATGTAAATTAATTAAAAAATATAATTATGTTCTATGTATAGAAACAAACTAAAAAAAAAATACATGAGCAAGTTTATCATTGCACCCCCCCCCCCCCTTCAGCTATGGTCCGTTTGAAATGAAATTGCACAAAAGTGCATTTTGTTTTGGTTTTTATCTCGCCAACTTTCAGGGATGAAAAACCAGAAAAACGTCATACCGGCGCCCAAGCCTGTGTCGACTTTGCTCTAGTGTTTCTCTCAAAGTTAAGATTCCCGCAAACCTGCTGCAGTTACACCAAAGAAATTACATTTTCTTGCCACCAGCACCAATTTAATAATTTTCAAAAAATATCATGTCTTTACTTTCTTATATTCAAAACAATAAATAATGCACCTTTGTATTACTCAAGATTTGTTTCTAGAATGCCAACAGCATTTCAAATAAAATAAACAAAGTAAAACTGTTCTTGATTGATCAGAACAAAAAAGAACGTGGCAAAGTAGTTTAGGCATCTGACCATTTATGGTGGGTTTGATTCCCAAATACTGTGATATATATTTCACAAGTTTATACGCTTTCCCACTCTCTAACCTGCCTTGTCGGCGTTGAGGTTTAAGGCTAAAAACCTTTTCTGATGAAGTAATAAAATCTCTCTAGTGGTTTGAAATCTACTTAAAACTGTAGGTCTTTTGTTCTGTAAATTGCCAGAATTACGTGCAAAGAAGAGGCTACAACGCCAGCTGTAGCGTATGAATAGCTGACGACGACTTTAAAACGTCAAAGATAAACCAAAGACGTAAAACAATAATTTGCAAAATTCCTAGACTACTCCAAAGTGGATACAAATAAAATTGTCGCAAACATGCCGGGGCTGAGCACCTTTAAGCTTGCATTTGCGTCATGACTACGTTCAGATAGGCTAGTATTAGGCTAAAAACAACCTAAGCATTACAACGATGCTGGTCACAAAACGAAAGGTCCTTGATGTAACAATACTCAAAGACGTCAACTTATTTGTGATTAGGACCATCAATAACCTAAACACCGACCACAACCCAGTATAATTGAAATTCTACAAAAGGAAATCAAATAGGGGAGAGAAAAATTTGTTACCTATACGAATTGGACTATTTTCTAGAAAAACTTGGAAAAAAGCAAAAGCAAGTTATCTCCAGTAAAAACGGTTGCATATCTTAATTACAAAGCCACAAAAAAAGCATCTAAAACTTATGAGGTTTGCGCTGATAATTTTCTAAGATTACCCCGCACATAAAAAACATTGAAAAAATGCGCCAAACATTATTGGCAAAGACCCCAAGCCCTAGAAATTCCAAGATTTTTAACACATTTTATAAAGAAGTCAAATCGCTCTTTCTTTATGACAGAAAAGTCAAGATTCCTTAGAAGACACTGACAACAATACATTGTTGAACAGCTTTTGCCGTTCTCAATTAGAAAAATTATTTCAAAACTTAAAAATTAATTTGCGCCAAGCGTTGACAAAATTCTTAATAAAGCTCTAACAATATTTTTAAAATTTGGGAAAAACCAAAAGTTTTTGTCAAATCACATTGTCAAACGTTTTAAACTGAGAAAAAGTATAGAGGTAATCTTTTTCAACGTTGTAAAATCTTTGATAAGTTCTGGTAAAAAGGTCTATTTCTAAAACTGCAAAATTTTTTTTTCTGCATCTTTAAAGTTCTACCTCACGGAAAATCTCGTCATAGCTCTATTATTTTGCCAATACTATTTAACTTAATTGTTGCCAATATACCTTTAGGCTGAAAGTGCAAGGTTAATAAAGCAAAATATGCTAATGAAACTATAGCTATAGATTACCATGAAACTACAAAAAACCTGCTAGTTTCAATGTTTTGGCAAAACAGCGAAATGCTGCTCTACTGCAAACTGTTTGCATTCTTAGTCTAAAAAAAACTAGAAACATTTCCAACGTGTAACCTTGCAATAGATTGTCGGAGCCTCAAAGTATGTCAAAAACAAAAAAAAATGCAAACAATCTTAGCATCCTTCCATTACGTCAAAAAATACTTTGCAAATCTTGCAGTTCACTCCAACACTGATCTGAGGGTTTAGGTAGGCACTCTTCTGTAGAATGTAAATTTGACACTTGGTATTAGGAAGATTTCTCTCAAAATTAAAAAAAAAAACATTTTAAAGCTCTTTGGATTGATGATGCAGATAAAACGTCGTTTTGAGAAAATAAACTAGTACCAAAATTCCAGTACTTTAAACAAATGAAATTATCACAAACATCCAAATTACCTCAAAAATTGCTTTCCTAGCATAAAAAAACATGTTTGGTAGTATTTTAAAATTTCAATGTCCCCCCTTTTTTCATAGGGTGCAAAAATAGCATTTTCTTAAATTTGTTTTTTTCTCCGCACCCATTGATTGAAAAATTCTAAAAAAAATCATTGAAGTAGGGTTTTGGGTGGTCTTCCAACACAATTTTTTTCAGCTTTTCAAACTCTGTATACAACCCTTAAAAAAATCCAGAAAGGTTGAAATTTACTTTTGGTTATCTAAATCTTCGATTGCATAGAAATTTATTTTTTAACATCATAAGTAATTGAAAAATCTACATCCATGATTTTTTTGAAATTTTTGCTTCATTTTTTTAATTTGTTTGCTATTTACCTGTATACAGTTTTTTTCCTGCTGGGTATAATATTTTTATCAATTTGCATTGATTTGATTGCTCAAAACACGGTTTATTGTATTTTTTACCAAACTAAAAACAAATGAAGTTTTTTTCAAATTTTTAAATGTGGCATTAAAATTAGTTTGTAAACTAATTTTCATCAAAATTGGTAAAGATCAAAAAACCACTCTTACCAAACTTTTTATACAATTTTAAGACTTTTTGCACTAAAAAAATTAAATCTCAAAAATGGTTAGTAATAGAGACACTGGACAAACTCCGTCATCATCAGAAAGATAAAATCTATCAAATTCTTCTTTACATTATTGGCTGTCATTTTTACATAGTTCAACTTTTTCATTTTTTTTTTTTTAATTGAATAAGTTTTATCAACAACTTTTTAATGATTAAGCAGTTCTCAGCTATTCATAAAATAGTTGTTTTCACAAATCAAACTCCTGACTAATATAGAAAAGTTTTAAGAATTAAAAAAAAAGTTTTTTTATAAAGTTTCAAATATTTCAAAAAATTTAAATTGTAAATTCACAAAAAAAAATACAATGGCTAGCAACGAAAAGGTTTTTTTTCCTGTAAAATCAATTAATACTTATAAGTAAATTAAGAACAGACTGACAAAGATCCCAGACCTACAAAAAAAACCTGAAATTTTAATTAAGATTAAAAAAACAGTTTACCCGCAATTCTAAACTACAAATGAATAAAGTTTCTCTCTCCTAATTTGGAGGAATTACTACTGAATAAGGTAAAAAAAGTGCTCAGTAGAAAACACACACTTAAGAAAATGATTTAGAATTGCTTGTTTAGCGATCAAAACTCTGCAAATCATCAATAATATCTCCTCCGTAAAAGTAGAGACAAAACATTACGCTGCAATGCCAGCCTAAACACTAAGGCTCCCATAAACTATCTAATATTTGTGTATCAGAATAAGCAGCATTTAAACTCACCTCATGACACATTTGGTTATGTGATTGCGGGTAAGTTTTTACTAAAATCATCGCAAAGTTAGCGTAGGCAGTCGGCAAAATCAAGCAGACAGTAATGCACCAAGTAAACAACAAAAAACTGAGCTAACCACATCGTTATTCGATCTGCGCAAAAACGGTGAACAAAATAAAGACAACAACATTTTTAAAGCACGGTTCCTTAACCATTAGGTTCCGTATAAGATCTGCGTGTTGTGCAACATTCCAACTCTAAGCCCAGACATCAACGCAGCAATATCTTAGTAAGAAAATATTGTTGGAAAGAAAGCTACTGCCATTTGCCATACCGCTGCCACCTATAATAGATTTGGACTACTGGAATTGTTGCTAACAAAAGTGTAAAAAAGAAATCACAAAACCAACTAAAAAAAACAAAAATTGTCTTTGCGCTGTATTTTAAGTCGATTTGTTTGACAGTCTCAATTAAAATCTTTTCAGGTTGCTGCCGCTCGGGTTGATTTTTTCAAATCGATTTTAAGCTCATATAACAAAAAACACTGTTGAGGGTCAACTAATTATGTTTTAACAACCTCCATTTATAAACTTAAACTACAATACTAGAAAAGGCTGCTTCTGCTAAGCTACAAAAACGTACTGACAACAAATCCCGTTTCTATAAATAACTAATTTTATACCCAGCTCCTGAGTCAAACAGATTAAAAATTCTAAAACACACAGACCAAAACATGATAACAGCTTTTAAAGTCCAAATCTAACTTTATTGTCGTCAACCATATTATGCGCCAAAAATATAAAGAACAATTTTAACCACTTTTAGCTTTAAAGATACTATCTCATACACGTCACTAGCTAAAATGCAACTAAACTGAAAAAATAAGTGTGCAGACACAACAAGGCTTTAACTTTAGCGTTGTTTAGCGCCCCAACACTAGAACACAATAACTTTGTTTGTAACTTAGTAACTTTGCTCATGGTTCTAATCTTAACTTTTGAATAAAGATACCAAGCTAGGATCAAAACTTTAATGTTTAAATTTAGGAACGCTGAGGAAAAATGCAATGCTATGGTTGAAGCAAGGCTTTTGGTTGCGTCCGCTGCTTAATTGTGCAGATATAATGTTTCAAATTTAGAACGCTGAGCAATAAGCAAACACACAATGCTATACTTAGAGTACTTGTTGTGTCCGCAACTTTATACAAAAAAATGCTCAAAAAACTACAATTAGAAATCAAAACTACAAACTTCAACTTAAAAAAAAAACTTAGCATGGCAACAAATACTAACCAAATCAAGCTACTATTATCTTGCAAAAACAACTATCTACCAAATACGCTACCCTAGGTGGCAAACCAATCCAATTAACAGTAAAACTATTTATAATTCTGTAATGTTCAACTAAGCTAAAATAAAAAACCCAATGCCATATTGTACACCAACTAATTCTAGCTAACATATTTGAGTCACTCCGCACTCCAACTAAACAAAAATTAAAATTTACTTAGCAATAGCAGCAGTAAGTGTGTCACCTTAGTTTACAAGCAACACCTATTACATTTTGGGCAAAACTAGAAAAAGATTTAAATCCAAAACCCTTGACGTAGCAGTCAAGTACGCTAACTAGTACACTACCTAGTCAGTAGCTTATGGCTAGAGAATAAAAGTAAAGACAAAACTGTAAAAATTAATAGCGCAATTGCACCGCTCGGTTTTCACGCTTTAGTGTAGTCCCGCCATAGAACTTCTTTTTAATGTGCCGTATTCTCAGTAGACGTTAACAATTAATCTAGTTTATTTAATTTGGTCTACTGCAATTTTAAATAATTATTAATATTTTGCAATCCAAAACTGTAATGCACAAAAGAAAAAAAGTCACAATCCAACAAAAAAATTTTAAATTTAGAAAACCAATTTGATCAAAACTAAAACCTAACTTAACCAATCTGATCCTATCGTTTGTTCAAAATTTAAGAAAAATGACATCCAATTTCTAACTAAGACAATTAAAATTATAAGCAAAATTTTTGGAATTAAGCAAAAACTTTATTCAGGCAACATTAACTGCAAAATCATTGTGTCACCTTGAATTACAAGTAACATTTACTAGATTTCAAACAAAACAGCATTGCACAAGTCTCCAAGCGTACAATCCAATCGATTTAGCTAGAATAAAAACCCAAAATCATCTTTGGTGTACAAACTGTGTAATAGATCTACAGAACCACGACAACTACCCACAACACTTTAGGGACAGACCAGAAACACAGCTTATGGTGCAATCCAGATAAGTGCAACTTTAAATAAAAACAAAGCGTTTAAAAAAACCAATACTTCTTCTAATTGGTACATAATGACCTATTGCAAAAAACAGCTTAAAAGATTTTTGGGGTTTAAGTGTTTAGATATAGTATAAACAGCAAAAACGTACAATACGTACTTTAAAAACAAAGAATTTGTCACTATGGATTATAAGCAACCTACTACATTTTAAGCCAGACAGCAGTTTCTAGCTACAATAAAAGTGTGACAGTAGCTGGCATAAAAAATAAACTTATATTTTCTTTTTAGAAAACATGCCAATGAAAAATGAAGCGGACTTTGACTACCAATTTTTCGCACCAGTGCAAGGTAAAATAAATTATTGTGCTGCCAACTATGCAGGAAAATATCATACAACTATTTTTATCAACTGTGTATTATCTACTCCTGGGCATAAGCCTAATTTTTCTATTTGTTTCTGTCTTAAGCTTTCTAAAACTACCCTTCTACAATAACAGTAAACAGTAAAAAAAATTAATTCTTTTCTACTTCAATTTTAACATAAAATAAATCTTTAAACACTGTCTTTGTTATAAAACTCCAATCCATTCTCTGATTACTCTAACAATAAGAACTACAAATAAAAATCACCAATTTTCACTTGCACATACAAAACTTTTATGGCGCCATCCAGTAGTCTCCCAACACCACCCAAACGCAATTCAAGACACTGCAATATCAATAATAAAAGCGCACCGGAGTTTTAACACCGGATTACAAATAATTACGTTGCGAGATGCAGAAGAATTCCGCAGCGCCAGCAACAGCCACTCGATACAGCTTAGCGTTATTTTCATTATTCCATTACTGGTTTTATTGCGTCGCTCTAGGGAAATGTTGGAAAACAACAAAAAAAAAAAGATGAGTGAGAGAGACGTAACATTTCCAGAACAATATAAATAATAAAAATAATAGATTTTAGAAAATCAAATACAAGATTATTAAAGGATCAAACATAGAATAAATATTTTAGTTTGAAATTTGTTTTTGTTTATGTTGTGTTCTAAGACAATTATTATCGATGAATTTAATCGGCACTTCACAACAATGCCTGATAATTGCGGTGTAAAGCTTGCGTTAGATGTCTTTGTAATTCAATTACGTGCATTAGCGGAATTCGATGTTATTAGCGATATCTTAACTGCGGCCTTCGTAGCAGCCAAGTTAAAGCCATTCAACCCTCCCTCTTCCAACCAACCCAAAGCAACCATCCCTATCAAGAAAGTTTAATGGTAAAGCGCATACTTGAAGCACTCCATTGTGTTATATTAATATAGTTATGGTGAATTCCGCAAAGTACTCGATCCACTTAACATAATAGTAGCATGCAAATGCAACGTCTTAGCAGCCTCCAATTCCAAGCACATTCCTGAGTGCACCTAACCATAACGTCACTTCTCTTTGTGCTGGTTTTGTACGTACGGAGATGCTCAACGTGTGTGTATTATCCTTACATTTATACGCATACGGTTTAAATGATATTGCAGGAAACTGGAGCACGACTCCTTGCACCAACCGATAATTCCTTTGTTTACAAATGCATACGGAATGAAAAAACTTCATTCATCATTTAAGAATACGCATTACGTATTGCCAACAAACTGTGTACGTTATTAACTAAATAAAATAGTATATTATGTAACAAGCACGGTTTAATGCTCATTTTCCACGAGTATGAAAGTTGCACGCGAGTCTCAGTAAGTGGTGCAATTTATACAAGTAAAAAATTAGAATTTTGTGCACACTATGTTTTTGTACGACTGCAATACCTATAAACAATACAAAACAAATAAATTATTTATTTTACTTTTTTGATAGCTTCGTGGTAATAAGCACTTTTCGCACACATTATATGTGCTTAATGGAATGTATGTAATAATATTTTTTTTTAATTAGTTAATTAATTAACACAGTAAAAAGTAAAAAATAATATTTTTAATAAAAGATGACAATATTATAAAAGTATTTAAGACCCAGATGCAATTTGAGATTTTTTAGATAGAAACATTACCTATGTTAAACAATAAAGCAATTATCATTAACCAAATTAAAGTCAATTTTGTATCAATCATAAACTTAGAATTTTGCATTAATTTAGACAAATATTGGGTGCTAATACTAATTGAATTATTTTTTAATACTTTTGCAATTTGTAGTGTTCTATTGGGTCTAATAAATTCCAAAATTAAGTAAGAATTCAATAACTACCATATATAAAAACTTTAATTAATCACTAATTATGTAGTTAGCAAGAATCAAAAACAACAAATTTTGAGTAATAATTGATGTACAATTATTTTTTTTAGTTTTACAATTTTTAGTACCCTAATAAGTCTACTAAATACTAAAATTTGATTAAGATTCAGTGATTATTTTTGAAGATATGGAAAATATTATTAATCACTAATTTGGAGTTTTTAAAATTTTATTATATTTAGTACCCTATTAGGTCTAATTAATACCCAAATTGGATTAAAATCCAATTAGTAGTTTCAGAGATATGAGAAAGATTATTAGTCATTAATTTAGAATTTTGCAAAAATTAGCGCAAATTTAGACAAATTTCAGTTACAATTTAGACAAGTTTTCGCCAAAACTATTCACATAGTTTTTTTTTTTACTTTTTTTTACTAAAATTTGAATTAAAATCTAATGATTAATTTTTAAGATATAAAAAATATTGATAGTTACTAATTTAAAATTTTGCAAAATTAGCACCAATTTAAACAAATTTTTGATAAAAATAATTGTATAGATTTTTTTAAAAGTTTAACATTTGTAATACCACATTAGTTTTAATGTTTACCAAATTTAAATTAGTATCCAAGATTATTGAGATATAGTAAATATGATTAGTCATCAATTATGAATTTATCAACAAATTTAGACAAATTTTTTCTAAGACCAATCCTATACATTTTTTTTTTGGTTTTAGAATTTGTAAATTTTTTTTAGATATATGCAATTCATACCAAAATTGGATTAGAATCCAATGATTAGTTTTTGAGATATTCAAAATATTATTAGTCACTATATAGGAATTTTGCAAAAATTATGATAAACTTAAACAAATTTTAGGTGAAACTAATTGTATAAATTTCTATAATTTTTTTTATTTAATATTACTCTAGTAGGTCTAATAAATACCAAAATTTAAATACGATCCAATGATTAGTTTTCAAGATATGTAAAACATTATTAGTCACTATTTTGCTGTTTTGTAAAATCAACGCAAATTTAGACAAATTTTGGCTGAGACCAATCCTATATATTTAAAAAAAAAATTACAATTTGTAAAACCTATTTAGATCTAATTAATCACCAAAATTAAATTAGAATCCAATGATTAATTTTATTAGTCACTAATTTAGAATTTTGTAAAAAAAGTACCAGTTTAGACAAATTTTAGGAAAAAATAATTGTAAACAATTTTTTTTTATAATTTTATTATTTGTAGCACTTTATTAAGTCTAATAAATACCAAACTTTGATTAGGATTCAATGATTAGTTTAGAGAGATATAAAAAATATTAATAGTCACTAATTTTCAATTTTGCAAAAATTTGCAAAATTGATCGTATAAATTTTTTTTAAACATTTACAGATTGCAGATTCTTTTAAAATCTAATAAATCAAAAAGCTTGATTAGGATGTAATAATTAGTTTCTGAGATATGGCAAATGTTATTGATTACTAATTTTTAAATTTTTCAAAAATTAGCGCAAATTTAGACAAATTTTGGCTGAAACTGATCGTATAGATTTTTTTACAAATATTACATTTTACAATTTGTAAAACCCTTAAGATCTAATAAATGCCAAAATTTAATTAAAATTCAATGATTAATTTCCAAGATATGGAAAATATTATAAGTCACTATTTTGACATTTTGCAAAAATTAGCACCAATTTAGATAAATTTTGGCTAAAGTTAATCTTTTAGATTTTTTTAAACGTTCAAATTTTGTCGTGCCTTATTAGGTCTAACAAATACCAAAACTAGATTAGAATTTAACAATTAAGTTTTGATGTATCGAAAATAATAATAGTCACTAGTCTTCTCCAACTGTGACGGTTTTGACAAATATTTATTTAAAAAACGTAAACACATGGTATGACATATTTTGTAGACAGACATACAACACTCTTTTGGACAAAACAATACACAAAGACGACATGATTTACTAATTAGACAAATTTTAAAACAATTCAATACCGATGTTCATAACTACATATTAAATATTTTCAATTACTGTTTTTTTCACCAATATTTTCCTAATGAATAGAAAATAAGAACAATTGTATGCGTTCCTAAAAATAATGCTATCTTTTCTTACCCAGCTAGTTACCGCCCTATCACACTACTTCCAGTTATTGGTAAACTATTTAAAGGTATATTATATACAATATAAACTTCTAAAATTTATTCACAGTAAAATACCCAAAACATAATTTGGTTTTGTGAAAAAATAGATCAACAAGCCACCCATTAACTATTCTGACATCCAACATCCAAACATTCCACCTCAAAGGCAGACACTCGAGCGTCTTGTTTATAGATATAAACAAGGCATTTGACTCCGTCTGGCATAAAGGCTTCCTATTTAAGCTATCAGTCCTAGAAGTGCTCAACCATTAAATTAATATAATAGTAAATTTTCTATATGGTCAAACTCTTAAGGTTTGCATAGCTAATATGTACTTATTCCAATTTTTTCACACCACAACAAGGTGTTCCATAAGGATCTCTCTTGTCTCCTCTCCTATATAATATTTTTTGATCTGATGTTAGTATAAATATATTATATTAATTCCATTATTTTTCGACTAATTTGAAAAAGTCGATCTCTTTGATTGTGCTCAAATTTTCAGGGATTAAAATATGCATCAAAAAATTAAATTAACAAAATTTTGGACCTTAGAATATTGCCTGTTCAAAATATCACAATAAAACGTTTTTTTTTTAGTTTATTTAGTATCTTAATTTTTGGGCTTCTGAGAAAAGATAAAAAGGTCCACGATGGCTCAAATTATTCCTTATTACATGTACTTTAAAACCCATATTTTTATGTTTAATATTGTCGCAGTCATTTTAATAAATTATACTTCAAACATTATTAAAAAAATACAAAATTTAGCAATATCGCAAAATTTTGCTTTTTTAAACCGTTCTAACTTTGACAAATCTTAACAAAATTTGATCCGCAAAGTCTAGATTTTCTCGTGTTTAATCTTTTTTTAAAGAGATCACCCATTACTTATAGGATCAATACGTATACACCAATATTTTTATGCAGGAAGCTGCACATGTTTTTGAGATCTCCAAAACTTGTAATTTTCAGGTCCCAAAAAAGCGCTGTCATCTTATGTCAATTTTAGTCAACATTTCAGTAAATACTTTTTAAAACACAAGAAAAAAGGTTATCTATATGAGAAATGGTTTATCGGGCTTTATCAAGAATTTTTTAATATTCAAAAATTGTCAAAATCGGCAAACGGCACATTTTTGTATCTCAATTTTTGAACCTCTGGAAAAAGATAAAAAGGTCCACGGTGGCTCAAAATTTTCTTTATTGCATGTACTTTAAAACCCATATTTGTATATTTAATGTTGTTACAGTCATTTTGATATATCAAGCTTTAAACATTATTAAAAAAAAATCCGTAAACTTTGAAAAATTTCAAAATTATGCTTTGTTTAAGCCGTTTTAACTTTGTCAAATCTTAAAGAATTTTGATCCACAAAGTCTAGATTTCTTCGTGTTCAATCTTTCTTTAAAGTAATCGCACTAGACTTATAGAATCAATTCATATTCACCACTATTTTGATGCAGAAAGTTGCTCATGTTTTTGCAATCTTCAAAACTTGTAATTTTTAGGTCCCGAAAAAACGCAGTCACTTTATGTCAATTTCAGTGAATATTTCAGTAAATACTCTTCAGACCACAAGAAAAAAGGTTATTTATATGAAAAATTGTATATCGGGTATAATCTTTAAGAATTAAAAAAAAAAAATTACATTATGTTGTACCCTATTAAGTCTAATAAATACCAAAACTAGATTAGAATCTCACAAATAGTTTTTGATATATAGAAAATAATAATAGTCACTAATTTAGAGTTTTTTTACAAATCAGAACAAATTTAGACATATTTTAACTGTGACTAATCGTGTAAATTTTTTTTGAAAATATTAATACTTGTAGTACCTTATTAAATCTAATAAATATAATTTTTTTATTAAGATTCAATTATTAGGTTTATAAATCACTAATTTAAAAATCTGCAAAAAACAGCAACAAATTAAATAAATTATGAGTTAAATTAATCTTTTAGATTTTTTTAAAAATTTATATTATGTGGAATCCTATTAGGTCTAATAAATACCAAAATTAGATTAGAATCAAACAAATAGTGATATATGGAAAATAATATTTGTGAATAATTTGGAATTTTGTAAATTTAGACATATTTTGGCTGAGACTTATAGTATAAGTATTTTAAAATTTTTAATAATTTTATTAAATCTAATACGTAAATATAAAAATTTAATTAGGAGCCAATAATTAGTTTCTAAAATATGAAAAATATTATAAGTCACTAATTTAAAATTTTGCAAAAATTAGCGCAAATTTAGACAAATATTGGCTAAAAGTACTGTTATGGAGTTTTTTTTGAAAATTCTATAGTTTAAAGTACTCTATGAAGTCTAATAAATATTGTTATTTGATTAAGGTCTAATAATTAGTTTAGAAATATGAGAAATATTATTAGTCACAAATTAAGAGTTTTGTAAAAATTAACACCTATTTACCACGTTTGTGTGAAATTTATATTAAAAATATTTTTGAAAATTGTGCAATTTATAGTATCTTTTTAAGTCTACTAAATACTAAAACTATATTAAAATCCAATGATTAGTTTTCGAGATATGAAAAATATTATATCAGTCACTAGTTTAATATTTTGAAAAAATCAGCAACAATTTAGACAAGTTTTGGATAAAATTAATGGTTTAGATTTGATTTAAAATTCTATTATTTTGAATACCCTATTAAATCTATTAAACACCAGAATTAGATTAAGATCTAATAATTAGTTTCTTAGGTATGGCAAATATTATTATTCACTTATTTGGAGTTTTGAAAAATGTATACAAATTTTGGCTAAAACTAAATGTAAAATTTTGCAATTTAAAGTATTAATAAATATCAAAATTGATTTAGAATCCAATGATTACTTTCCAAAATATCTAGTTTGTAGTTGAGACTATAGCTTGCTTAGAATGTAAGCATTCAAGGTATTAACATTTACAGATTCTGATAAATTGTGATAAACAAATACATTTTAATTTTTATGTTTTTTACTTTACCTTCTTTTTATTATAAAAATACTTATTTCACAAAAACTGTAAGAATAAAGTAGAGCGTATAAAGTATAGAATATAGAGTAGTATATTTCCATAACAAATGTGTACATTCAAAGGTCATAATAAAGTAATAATAAAAATAATATAGTGCTATTTGAAAAAACACTTAAGGTAAAAATTAGTAAGTATAATTTAGTTTTAATTAGTTTTAATGTTTTTTTTATTGTTATAAAAAAATAAATAAATTTTGTCATATGTGTAAGCAAGAAAAACACATTTTAGAACAGGCATACACAAGTAGAAACTAATACATTAGCGTCGCGTCTTTTCCTAAAATTTTTTTTTTTTTAATTTCAACTAAATGATATAATTATCAACCAAGCGCTTTTGACTAAAATTCACTTGAACCATTACTCTTAAGCTAGACTTAACTAGAACCCAGACTAGCAAATTTCATTTTACTGCTACACCAAAAACAGTTAACAAGGAAACTGCTATTTTAAGGTCATGCAGTTAGCGTAGTTGACTGCTACATCAGAAGTCCCAAAAACTGAGTTTCCTATTTTAAAAGTTTGTTTTTCTAGTTTAAAATAATGTATTATAATAAATACGCCATCTTTCAGATAAGTAAAACTTGAGTAAGTCCAGTCTTCTACCTCAACGTTGATTGCACGTTATAGATCCTAATAATTTAAGCAGGCGACTGCCAGCAGCCGACAGAAAAGAATCGATCCGAGACGCCAGCTATCAGCCAGCCAAAACGATCAACTACTTAACTGCAATTATTATTGCAAACTCGTGTTTATTGTTATTAATGCCAATCGGTATTAATAATTATTAATACTCAATTAATATTTAATTTTCTGTTTTTCAAGCACTAGTTTAGAAAAACAGAAAATATTTTTTTCTAGCACCGCCATCGTCGCAATAGGCGATAGCCAGACGTCCGACAACGCCGCATCCCTGCAGCTGGAGCTGGACCGGCAGAAATGGTCCAAGTCCAAGGGCGAACACCGCTCCAGGGAGAGGTTGCTCGAGCGGAGCTACTCCAAGTCTAGGGCCGAGGTCAAGCACCTGGAGGGCCAGCTGACGGAGCTCCAGCAGCAGCTGAAGACCATGGCGGAAAACTTTGAAAAGAAGTTTGAAGCGCTCCAGGCAACAATCGCGTCGCTAACATTGACCAACGCGGAACAGGCCGCCACCATCAAGGCCCTTTTAGCCGCCCTGGCTCCCACCGCTTTGCCGCCGCCACCAGAGGACAAAGAAAAGGACCAGCTTGCCGCCTCCAAGAAATCCCTTAAGAAAAAGGGCAAAAACAAAAAGAAAAAAAAAAGAAAACTTTTAATGCAACTTCTCCCAAAGCGGCAACAGCCGCACCCATCTCCGCCGCCGCTTCATCAGCGGAAAGCAAAATAGAACTGGAAGGAGTCAGCAGCAACGACAAAGATGTCACCTGCAACTTCCAGTTTGCCGAGTCTATCTCCGCCGCCATAGACCTCACCGTCAAGGCCCCAGCAGCACCCTCCAGCCCCATGGGACCCATTGTCGACGAGAATAGATTCCAACTGGTAGTTGGAAGGAAAAGGAAGAATTCCAGGGGTAAGTCACCACCTCTTAAATTATCTAATGGACAATCAATCACCCCCCAGCTGCCATCAGCAGCTGCGAATTGTCAGCCATCAGCGGCAACCCTCGCCGGCCCATCAGGCCACTCGGCGCTAAAGCCTTCTGCCACCAAAAGCGCCGCCCCCGCAAAAAAAGAAAACGCCAGAAAAGGCTACACCAAGGTGAGATTCAGGCCTGCCGACTCGAATGTCGCCAACTCTAAAGCTCGTCCTCCAGCAATCGCCCTGGACGACAAAAAGCTCTACCCTGAATTCTCACAGACAGACAGAAGAGCTCAGAGATCATGACACGGCCACACAGCAAATCGCTGTTTTACCACGGCTTATGTTTGTCGCAACTGCGCGGGGTCCCACCAGTCGGGGTTCTGCGCCAGAGGCACTTCTGCCAAATACGCCCTATGCAACGGGCCTCATCCTGCAAACAACAAAAGATGTAAAGTCTATATTCGAATGTTGGCTTCGAACGGCAAAAAACTTAGACCGGCGGCCCAACCCGCCCCGGCCCAAGCTCCGACAGCCCTCAAGCTGCCTTCAGGTCCCCGCAGACCTGCAGCACTATCAGCGAACACCACGTTCGCTAACACAGTTGCCCCCAAACAGCAACCAGTGGTTTTTAACGAGAAAATTGCCGCCATTTTAAAAGAAATGAATGAGTCTCAAATGAGGCTCATAGCAAACATCCTTGCACAACTCAATCAATAATGGATAATACACCCGTTGTATTATGCCACATTTGCTTCTAAAATGCTAACAGCATTACAGATCAATTAGGCAATGTGGAAGCGTTCTTTATTAAACAGGAACTCGACATCATGCTGGTGTTCGAGTCGCTCCACAAACCTAATCAGGCGCTGAGAATCCCAAATTCCTTCACGTATTTGGAAACGTCGCCGGTACCCATGAGGCGTGGAACACTGATCTTTGCAAAAAGATCGGTAGACCATTCCAAAGTAGATACCCCCGACACAATCTTGCTTGAGTCAAATGCGATAGTGGTGAATGTGCCGGGGTTGGGCACATTCAAACTTGCATCGGCATATATAAGACCGACAAATCGCATCAAAACAGCGGACTTTGATGCGATTCTTGACAGTCCTCACCCCACAATCATTGCTGGGGATTTCAACTCAAAGCACCCGGCGTGAAATAGCTTGAAGACGAACTGCAAAGATCGAGCGTTGTTTAACTACGCCAAACAAAAAAATCTCCAGATGTTGGGTCCTACCGAATCCATTTGGCAGACTTGCTCTAGTACGAACAGCTGACGACATCGAAAGCGCCGTCGAAAATTTCACGCACCAAATCCACCAAGCCACGAAAAGGGCTTTTAAGACCCATCAGGTTCAAGTAGATAATCCACTCGGACTATCACGCAAAATCAAGGCACTGATCCGCACAAGAAATGCCGCCAAACGCCAATGGCAGAGACACCGCGACCCCCGAGATCGCGAAACCCTAAACTTGCTTCAAGGCGAAGTAAGGAGGGCTATAAGATTGCACAAAAATTTGTGTTGGCACACCAGCCTGGAATCGACCACAGACAATGATAATCTGATGTGGAAGATCTCTAAAGCGTTACGGAACAGACGAACCCCCAGTCCAGCCATTCTCGGCAAAAATGGGCTTCAATTTGATATTGTGGGAAAGGCCAAGGCATTTGCCGACAGCCTGGAACACCAATGCTCCCCGTCGGAGACGGTGGACACGGAGCACGTCAAAAGGGTCGAACAAGTGGTTGAGGACTTGTTGGATGTCTCTGACGACGACAAGCCGCTGGAAAGTGTGCGACCTTCTCGCATCAGAGAAATCATCAAACGTTTCAAACCTCGCACGGCCCCCGGCCTTAACAATATCTCTAACAAGGCTCTTAAAGCGTTCTCGCATAAAACAATAATGGCGCTTACCAACATTGCTAATGCAATTCTTCAAACTAGGAATTTTCCTTCAGATTGGAAAAGCTCTTCGGTAATTATTATTCCAAAGCCAGGTAAAGACCGTACGTTTCCTCAAAACTATTGGCCTATCAGTCTTCTCAGCACAATAAGCAAAGTTATTAAGAGGGTGGTTTTGGACAGACTCCAGGATCACACTGAATCAATCAACATCTGTTTTTAGTTTGAACTGCCAAAAGTTTTTAGTAAAGCCACAATTGGGTAGAGTGTTATAACTACATGACAGCTACTTATTACTCCAAGCCCGTGAAATAAAACGCACCACTGGCAAAAGTTCACAATATCGCAAAAACCAGCAATATAAAACATTAAAAAGTGCAGCAGGCTACTTACCGCAAAAAACGGTATCTTTGACAACGGAAAACCGCAATTGAGTACTAACCGAGCAACTAAGTTAAAGTACAAAGACTAGCCGCTAAATATATGGGCTCAAAGATATCAATCACCTCAACTAAAGCTATAACGCGCAACCTCAACCTATACAAATAGATTGTAGTCAAGTGCAATATTAGTCAAACCTTTGCATATAACCCAATCAAAAACGTTATAAGTAGAAAAGATTATTGCGCGAGTTACAATGGCCGAAGCCTAACCACAATATTATTTCTACCAACACCAAAAACAAAACTACTGAGAAAAAATTTCAGGTCGTAATAGACCAAAATTGTCTGTTTTCTGAAAAATCTCTGCCAATACTTTGTACTATCTACAACCACTGAGATATATCTACCGGCTGCAGAACCCTAGTACTCTAAAAAATAACTACTGCTCTATATCCAAAATAAAATTTTCTGAAGGAAAATCACCATTTGCAACAGTTTTTAGAAAAAAACCAAACAAAACAATTTGCACAACATTACATTAATACCCAATTTCTTAGTCACTAACACTAGTTTGTCTTTAACAACAGTTTCCAACAAACCTAGAAAACAACAATTGACGCTCAACTATAAAAAATTTAAAGTTAAAGCGCTTCAACCCAAACCCGTCACCACAAAAAACAACATCCAAAGCCAAGCAAGTTTCTCTAAGGAATCAAAAAGATTTTCCGCAAAAATATGAGCCGTCCCGTTGCACACAACTAAAACAACTTCCAAGCGCTTGTATTTTACGTTTTAACATAAACTCAAACCACGATTACCTGTAAAACAAACCCTGATTGACTTAATCACCAACAACGCAGCACCCAAAACATTAACCCAAGCCAGACCTCATCGAGGTGCTATAGCCTAGTGATTGTAAAACAAATTTAGAAAATAATTTGTAGACATGATTTTGATGTAAACTGAAAATGAATTTTTTTTTTTTTTTTTTTTTTTTTTTTTTTTTTTCTCTCCCCACTTGCTGCTTTGCATCTTTCCATGTATGGTCGGCTGCAGAGCTTCGTATTCGGGGCACCATTTATCTTCTTTTTTTAATTAATTTGTTTTTTTTAGTCTTGTTATTATGTAGTGTTCTTTTATTTTTGTTTTAAATTTTTTAAAAGTTTTCGTTTTTTTTATATTTTCAGGTAGTTGATTGTACGTGATTAGTCCATTTCCTAGTATTGTTTTTTTCGCTTTTTCTGTTCTTGTTGTGTGTACATATATATTACTTCTTCTTCTCGTGTTATGTCCGTGAATTTCTTTGTTTAATATTATTTGTAGATTTGTTTTAATTTTTTTATTTTTAACTTTATATATTAGTTTGCATTTTTCTATTTTTATTTTTTCGTTAATGTTTGTTTCGTTAATTATTTTGTATATTTCTTCTGTTGGTGTTAGCTTTGAAAGTTTATGTATTATTTTAAGTATTTTGTTTTGTTGTCTTTGGATTTTTTGTATATTTGTTTTTGTTGTTTCACCCCATATATTTATTAAATAGTTAATTTTTGCTAAATAAAGTGAGTGGTATATACTTATTGCTGTTTCTTTTAGTATGCATTTTCTGGCTCTATAGACAGCTCCTATTGTTGCTGCGCTTTCTTTTAATAATTTGTTAATATGTGCATCCCAGGTGAGTTTCTCGGTTAATATTATTCCTAAGTATTTTGTCTGTTTTGTTCTAGTAATTCAACACGTAATCTATTCCTAGACGTAATTTTTCAGTAGAATTGACTTTTTTAGTGGTACCCTGCTGGGTAACACTGCCTCATTATTAAAACGCAATTTTTTAGAAGAACAGCCAACACTACTTTACATGACAGCCAGCCTTTATCGTTGATTAACAGGAACAACTTCTTTTCCAAGTAACATTTAGAGTAACCATCAAGATTAAGCTGCTCCCGTTGTTAACTGATTACATCCGATGCTGCAGAATTGGACCTTTACCAAACTCCCTAAAAAATTGTAAAGACTGCAGCTAATTCTATAAAAAATTGCAAAAAATAGAAGTATTGAACGCCAATGTATATCTTTGCTACAAAATCTAAAAAACTAGTTAATGTACACATCTATACAAAGCGGTTTTAATAACAAGAATTACAATAATGATGCTAGAAAAATATGTTTTAGAACAAACATTTTAATTTGCATAGTGTAGCTATATGGTAGTTTTGAAGAAATTTTTTAACTGTAAATCAACCAAAATCTATAAATTTTACTTTTTTATTACAAAACCATTCATTAAGATTTTAATATTAATACAAGGTTTCTTAATTTGTGTATTAATTCAAACATAAAAAACACAATTTATAAAAAAATAAAAAATTTGCGGCATTCAAAATAAGCTTTGTTGTCTTCAATTACATTTGACATATAGTTTACTGGTGTGGGGCCATTCTGTTATTTAAAACAAAACATTTTCTATACAAGTTAAAAGTAAGGTTCTTTTTTTTTAAGAAATAATTTAAATTTTTTTAAACTTTATTAAATTCTAGTCCAAATGCACAATAGCAACCAATTCTTATTATAAAAACAGGTTACATGTATTGTTGAATGCCGCCAGAAAATCTTTAACAATTTTATAAAATGCTTGTTGCAAATTGGGATCGTTGCCAATTTTAAAAACTACAAATAGTCTTCTGATTTTTAGGTATAGGTGAATTGACGTTACATTTTACAATCTAAGAATATTTATATTATTTTATTTAAATTAAACTATTTTTTTTAATTTTATTGTAAAACCACAACTTTATTTCTATTGATGTTAGGAATATATTTGATTAAAAACTATTTATAATAAAACTCAATTTTATTTAAGTTATTGTTAAACCACAGCTTGGAATTCAAATTTTGTTTAAAAATAAACTAAACTTAATTAAAGAATTAAATATATAATAATAATTAAAATGAAATAGAAGACTTTTTCAATTTGTATGTAATAATATTAACTCGATTTAAAATTAATATTAAAAATTCCTTAGTTGGAAACAAAAGGATAATAGTTTCCTATTGAATGCTCTCTCGTGATAAAGCAACTTGCGAACATAATGTTAAGTTAATCATTATTCCTGCGAATTTCCACCTTTGCCTCCTATCGAATCTTCGCATTCTGGATTCGTTATTAACCCCCGCGACGTGAATGTATAATAGATGTATTAGAAAGTTCGTGCCCATCCCCTTACCCCACTCTCTTATAACCACCCAACTCCACTAAAACACAACTTTCGACTATATTAACTGGTAAAGCCGAATCTGAAGATGTTTTAGTACAATAAGACCTTAAAGTTTATACAGAATGGTTTAGTTTGGCCGGGTTTGTAATGGTTATAGATGGTGATTCGCACCGGAGTTAGCTACGAATTATTATTAGGCGCACGCCAATGGTTGTAATCGCGTTTTCTGCGTGACGGACTTTTTGCCCTTTTGGAATGTTTTAATCTGACGCTTTTTTATTGCTGTTTTAACGCTACAGCGGCATACATTTACATAATTGAACGATTACTGTTGATTAATAATTTAACTAAGCTTAGCTTGAATAAACGCAATAAGAAAGAAATAATAACAAAATTTATTAAAATTAAAAATCCTTCTAAATTACATTAAAAATTGTTAATTTGTTATAATTGCCGAGTTTGGAGCGAGTTTTTCAAGATTAAAACGTTAATATACTTCATTTTTTTTAACTTCTCTCTCAGAGTTGAAAAAAGTAAGAGGCACTTAAAAAGGGGTTATGAAATTTACAAACTTAATGAAGCAGTAATTATCTGCATACTTGAAGGGCTAAATTGCGCCCGTTTTTTTACATTCAATATGCAATAAAGTTAGCCCTCTCAAAAAAGAGAAACTTTTAATGGAGCAAAATATAATTACAAAAAAGATTCTTTGTGAATAATTTAGATATTTTTAAATAGTTCAATTTCATAACTCATTAGAGCGCTCTATACAAATTTTTAAGCAGCAATTTAACGTAATAGGAATGAAATAATTTGTATAAGGCTGTGTATAGAAAAATGTTGCTTTAATTTGTAAGGATTCTATTTAAAAAAAAGTTTTGTTGTACACAATGTTATCATAAGTATAAATATAAAATCCAACAAAAAAAAAACAAATATGTTTATTTCATAAAAGCTAAAAAACAATTGCATCACAATATTATTTCAATGTAATAAATCCAGGAAATAATGTTTAATTATGAAGATAATATTTTGTTAAATTCATAAATTTTTATTGAGTTTATAAATGCATAGTAATTAAAATTATGATTTAAAATTTTGTAGTTATAAGAATTGGAAAAGCTAAATATAAGGAGAGACAATTTGGCAAGCGCATCAACTTTTTCATTGCCACTGATACCTAAGTGACTGGGGATCCAGACAAAGTAAACTGTGACATTTAGTTCAGACACTTGAAGCAAAATTGAATAAATTTGTTTCAGCAAATAATAATCAAGATATTGAGAATTTATGGCATTTAATGCACTTTACATAAAATGTACCTGCACTTAGTTGGATGTAAAGAAGAGCCAGGTAGATAGCATACAGTTTTGCAGTATAAACACTGTTAACACTTGGCAAGCCAAATGTAAAACTACAGATCATCTACCAGAAAAGCACAAAACACTAGGGCTAGTGCAAAATGCGCCAGTTGCTAAACAAGTTGTGAACAGGATCAACAATACGTAATGTAAAAGTTCGCATTGTTTTCCGATCCGCTACCCATGACATTTTACTTAACGACCTAAGCACGTTTAGTGCCGGAACACATCTTGATCTCAAATTTATTAAATAAGGACGCCTAGTCAATGCGAGGTCAAATGTGATACCAAAAAATTGAACACTTTCCTGTACAGCAATAAGTTATCCCTCAAGATATAATAAAAGATCACTGTGTGGGGTTTGCTTTCTACAAAAACTGATAAGCAACGTTTTACTTGTAGAAAAAGTAAATCCATTGTTATTAGCCCAGTGCAAAATGTGGTTGATTGTTAACTGAAGTTGACGTTCCAATATTGACATGTTTCTCAAGACACAATAGATAACTACGTCATCAACATACATACATACATTTTCTGCCGTTAATCAATATCATAAATAGTACCACGCTTAAAATAGACCCTTGAAGAATACCATTCTGTTGCTGACGCATGCCCAAAATGCTGTCACCTACACGTACAATGCCATGGTTCTGCAAATACCACACAAATAAAGTGTTTGTAGAACATTGTACATTCACCTCATGTCATATAATTTTGCAATGTCAAGGAATACAGCGACAAAGTGTTGATTCCTTACAAATTTTTAATTGCCATATTCAGCCAAACAAGGTATTCAGTCGTAGAACGATGACGCCTTAAACTACATTGTATACCAGCAATTAGACCTCTAAAGTCTAATAACCAAGTAAGACGCTTATTGATCATTTTCTCTAGTAACTTGCATAAGCAACTAGTTAGAGAGAAAGGCTTATAGCTTGTCAGGAGCTTTTTATTTTTAGCAGGTTTAAGTACTGGTACTATGATAGCCACCTTCTATGACTCAGGGCAGTACCCTGATGACCATGCACGGCTATAAACTGCTAAAAGCTAAAATTTGGCAGAGCGACTTAAATGCTTAAGCAAAGCATTGTGTATCAAATCGGTACCTAAAGCAGTATTGTGCGCTTCAGATAATTCCAATTCAAATTTGCAAACACTAAATGATGCGTTACATATTTTGTCTTTGTCAAAGACTAATGACAGATGTTTTTTCCCAATGTCAGTTTTAATTTCTTAAACATTTTTATCGGTGTTTTCATTACTATAAGCGACAAAATAAACATCGGCCAGAATATTTGAAATATCAAAGAAATTGGTAATAATAATAATTTGATTACCTGACAATAAACCACTAACGGGTGCGGTTTGGCCAAAAAAAATTCCCACACCTTCCCGTAGCTTTTCTGCAAGTTTTTTGCGCAACAACATTGTACTTTAAGTAAGCTAACAAGTTCTCTTCAGCAAGAGCCACTATAGTCCAGTCAAATATGCTAAAATATTGATCTCACTTCTAAAAAAATCCAAAAGTTTTAAAACTTTGTACATTGATTTATAGCTACCTAATAAAGAAAATACTAAAAATCTTGACAAGTATGACACAAGCTTTAGTAATAATAACAAAAAACAAGGCACTTTTTTCGGTTTCTTGTTAATATTTTAAGGACTGTAGGTTGGAGGTAAAAGTTGTTTATTTACCTAATGAAAGCTGATAAAATTTGCAATAAAAATAATCAAGTACATTTTTTTGTATTTCCGGCGGTTACAGAGTTATAGGGCTTTAAAGAATAGATTAATTAATAGTTTGTATTGTTACGAGTCAAAGAACCGGTTTCTTTAGTTTGGTCTTTCGTCCTCCTTCCTCTCTCCCTCAACTACCTGCCCTTTCTTCCACATAGCGTTAGTGCGGTCTCTCTTTTACCTTCTTTGTTTATTGAGAAAGGTGGTAATCAACCCTTTACCAATGTTTCTAAAGATTACTATCAACAAACAAAGTGGTGAGAGCTTCAACAACTACTTATAGCATAAACATGCTTTTTACCCCTTATCTTTATTTAAAGAAACTAAAATGCAGAAAACAAAAAAATCCGCTGCATACAATACTTTTCCTGTATTACAAGAATAAGACAATCTTCTCGATTTTGACATCGTTTTGGATGAAGATGTGACCCAAAAAATCCTCAATCTTAACAATTTGCTAATGTTATGTCGCCTATGTTCTCAAGCATTATGCCGGCAAGAGCTGTACCGTTGTGTTTAATGGCCATTCAGGAGCACCATCCAGTACGTAGACAGCCAAACAAAACTAAAGTACAAGCTGAAGACGTCAGTTGTCATAAACTTTAAACACAAATCACAGTCAAACAAAATAATTTTCTTTCTAATAAACACAATAAATTCAAACATATTTTATTTCTCTTAACTGCTTTTCCCAACCATGGAATTATAACAGAACAAGCATTTAGTAACGCTGGTAAATTGATCATCCGCAAAGGAGTCATTAAAACTTTAACTAGTGACAAAGTAGCAATAGTCGGCAAGAATGTTGATTTTATTGTCTTCCTTATAGCTTTAACCCAATCTGAAAGACAGAAATTCTTCCGCTGCATATCAAAAAGGGAAAGTTGTATGTATCAATTTGTTTAAGAAGCAAGCAGCACTGCAAAGTATTACTGATATAATAAAGCTGAAGCTAGAAACAAAATATTTCTGGCATTGTACAATGCATTCCTTTCACAAGCAAACTTTCTTTAACAAGGTTTTTACCAAATCAGAACAGTGGGGTTAGAAGTTTGAGCCAGCTAGTTGATCCCAGTAACTACAAAAGACGCAGCAGAACTTGAGGCAGTCCTCAATCTCAATTTTTGCAAATGTATAACTAGATGTGATTGCCAAAAATCAGAAATAATTTGCACAAACATTTGCTACAACTGCTATAAAAAATACTTGAATAGCATTACTTCAACCCCCGTTAAAGACTTTGATGACCCTAATGATCTGGATATCTTCATACCTTGTTACGGCCACCAGGCGGCGCCACTTGCCAAACACACGCCCAGTCCGGTATGTGCGAGAGCCAATCACCGGCAAGGTGATGGTATAAAATAAATGCATCCAGAAAATTTCAGTCAGTCGAATCTCACGATCGCAACACCACGCTACTGCTGATTGGAAATAAACCATCTTGATAGCAACGATGCACTGTAACTACGACAATGCTCCGCTCTCCCACTACTCGATGCCGACCCACGCTAACGCCTCTGAATATTCTCTTGGACCTCCGCCGACGACCCCCGCTATGCCTTATGGACCTTCTGCCTTTACGACGACGACCTCCGCTATGGAAAATGATCACGATCTGGAAACCACGTTGACACTTCATGAACACAGGACGATGACAATCTCCGCACCGACCTCGGCTTACGCAAACTGAAACTCTACGTATACTACGACAACACCGGAAGCACTAGCTCCGCTCCCGGCCCTCTACCGCCGTGTTGGAACCAAACCGACACGGGACGGCAATTATTATGATACCTCCATGACTGACCATGGAGAAGCCCCAAACCCTGGGGGAAATTTGACATTGTTTGGCGGTGGAGACGTGGAGACCGCAACTCCCACGCAAACTACCCCCACAATTATCACTATCAGTGGCCACCAACGTCACGACTATTGTCCGGCCCCTTTCTTTTCCACTTAGAGGGAGAAACCGGTAACAAATGAAGCCCAACTAGAGGGCAGAATCAGAAGCAACATGTTTCATTAACACGTTACCCTGAAAAGAAAAAAAAAAAAAACATGAATACAACCTAGACTGAACACAACACAAAAAAAATGTTCGAAGCGGATAAGCATTACGCTATTGCCAAACCCCAAATAAAAATGGCAAAATTGATGCACCCGCAGAATGTACGCCAAACAAGCGAAAACTGGGAACAATCGCAGACGTCATACCCGGTCAATTATGGAATTAGACCAAATCCCGACCATGGATATAACACAACAAGGTCAAACTTGGCGGCAAGACCACACTGCAATATGACCGACTTTGGAAGCCAACCAAAGCTGGACCACCAGTATGGGGACCAAGCACCAGCTCCCTTTATGAAACAAGAAGTGAGACAGGCACTAGCAGCGGCGGTAAACCACTTTATGACTTTTGCCACCATTGACAAAGAGATCCCAAAATTATCCGGGCTGCCTCATGAAGACCCTTATAGGTATTTTAAAAGACTAGAATTATTTATGAACAAACGCCGGCTGCCAACAAGATCACACTACCCTACGCTGCAAAAAGGGCTAAAAGGAGATGCTAAAACGTACGAAGACCAGTTTTACGGAAATCACCCAAATAATTATAACCAATCCAAAAGAAGGTTGCTACGAATGTACGAAGACCCTCGCCAACTGGCAGGTATGCTCGTAATGACAATGCACAACCCAACGGAACCAGTAGAGAAGTTTTTACGTAAACAAGCGGCTCTATATAGACGAGTTTACCTTGCACATTCCGAGCAACTTATGGCGGACAGTCTGACCACTATGGTGAAACCAAGGCTGCAACAATCACTAGAACTTTAACAATACAACACGCTGGAAGATTTATTTGACATGGCCACCAGATTGGAGCATAACATGAATAGAAGGAAATTTGTAAAAGAATTTTGCAGACCCCAACAGCCCGTCAAACAAAATAACAACCGCCAGGGAAACGCGAACAAGGCCGGAGAATGGGAGAAGAAGTAAACTCCATTCCGGCCCGCGCACAACTGCAAACCCACCCATACCAGCAAGGGCGCAAGTTTAAGGACACACAAAGGGAGACAACAACAACAAAAAATCGAAGCAAGCCCTAGTTGACTCGGGAACCAGTCAGAATTTTACGCAGTTGAAACTGGCGGGTTTTGAATCTGGAGCATACGACGTCAGCCAGGCCGACCACAGTGCAACTTTAAAAATCGACGAAAAGGTCACCGCCAGTGTGAACATCGGAGAGACGACGCAGGAAGTACAATTCCTGGTGGCACCACATCTGTGAGAAGAGGCGATACTGGGAAACCGTTGGTTCACAAACAACGACGTGAGTATGGACTACACCCGGAAGTGATTACATTTCAGAAAACACAGCCGACAGTATAGTTCCGATAACAACGCGCACAGTGACCCATAAAATCGAACTTAAAGACCTTACTCCGGCACGATCTCCGCGGTACTCCTACAACGCGGCTAAGAAGTCAACTATTTACAAGCAAATAGAAGACATGCTCGCCAATGGCATAATCGAGCAAAGCACCAGTGAGTACTGTACCCCGGTAGTGCTAGTAAAAAAGAAAAACGGTGACCCGCGCTTCTGTTTAGACTATCGCAAACTTAACGCGGCAAGCAAGGATGAAGTCGCTCCTTTTCCAAAAATACACGAGACATTGAAAGATTTTGGCGCGGCGTGAGTGTTTACAAAGATGGATCTCAAAGCGGGATATTGGCAAATCCCTATGGAGGAAGCCCATAAACACTATACCACGTTTGCGGCACCCGACGGCGGCACGTATCAGTTTTGAGTGATGCCGTTTGGGCTTAAGAACGCCCCCGCCACGTTCCAGAAACTAATGTCGCGAGTGCTAGCTGGACTATTAGGTAAATTTGTGTTGGTGTACCTCAATGACATTTTGGTGTACTCGGACAATTACGACGACCTTCTAGACCACCTACGGCGCGTGTTGGAAAGACTCCAGGAGCACGGGCTCAAGTGCAAACTAGCCAAGTGCTAGTTCGGTCGGGAGTCCATCGAATACCTTGGGCACCAGGTCACCGCCGAGGGAAACCTACTACTAGAACATCACCTAAAGCTCATAACCGATTTTGAAGTCTCTAAGGCCCGGAAACAGCTACAAAGTTTTCTGGAAATTTGCACGTGGCTCCGTGAATATGTGCCAAATTTCTCGAAGACGCTGACAAAGCATTTCAGGAAGTGAAAGAGCTAATGAGCCGACTGATGAAACTCGCTCGCTCGAGACCTGACTTGCCATTCGTGTTGCAGACAGATGGATTAGGCGCTGTGTTGTACCAGGAAGAGGGCGAAACAAAACACATAATATCCTACAACAGCTCTCGACTTACCGAACGACAAGCTAAATTTCACTCAAACAAGCTAGAATGTATGGCCATCTACTGGGCTATTAAGAAATACCGGGCTTACTTGGAAGATGCTCCCTTTACTCTGAGGACTGATAACAAGCCGTTAGTATGACTAGACAAGTTGATTGATGCTAACGCCAAGTTTACCAGGTGGTCGCTGCTCTTGCAAGAATTCTCCTTCATGGTGGAGCACACCCCTGGGTCGCTTAACCACTTGCCCGATGCACTATCAAGAAACGCGTGTTTGTCAGAGATAGTTGACGAAGGAATAGAGGATAAAATGTAAAAGATAAAACAGACCACAGCCTAAATCACCTATACAGCAAGCTGGGCAGGAAGCACCAGGTCACCAAAGATAAAATCTCTATTCTAGGTGAAGAGACCCTGGTTGCCTTAGTGCAAAGGTCACAAGTTGATTGTCCCCAAACCCAAGAAATTATGCGACAATATCGAGCCACGCTAGATGACCCTGATGTCCCAGACGGGATCGACGTTGAGTACAAATTAGGCAAAGCGGGAGAACTCCTACGGACGATAGCAGGACATAACCAGTTAGTCGTACCACCCGCAGTTCAACAAGAGGTACTGAAAGAATACCACTCTAGCGACACGGCCGGGCACCCCGGCAGAGACAAAATCCTGTCGTCCATGCTGGCGGCATACCATTGACCACGCATTCGACGAGACGTGCGGACCTTTGTCAGAGGTTGCGTAGTATGCGCCCGAACAAAAGCAGGCTACGCTGGACCTGGAAATCCGCTACAATCGCACCCACCAAGCGCACCCTGGGAGAAAATAGCGATTGACTATATTGGTCCATTCGACGCCACCAGGTCGGGAAACAAACTGGCACTGACCGTTATGGACATGAACAGCCGTTGGGTAGAGGCAATACCGGTACAACAAAATTATTAAAGGAGAAGATATTTCACCGCTACGGGTATCCAAAAGTTATCTTATTGGACAACGGAACCCAGTTCAAGAGTAAAACTTTCGAAAACTCGGTGAGGAAGTGGAAATGCGTACACTAGACAACGGCTACGTATCACCCACAAGCCAACCCTGTTGAACGTAGACACGCGGAATTGAAGAAAAGCGTAAGAGCACTGCTGGAACAAAACCCGCAAAAACACTGGGACGAAGTCCTTACCCTGGCCGTCTATCACAATAACCGGCGAAACAACGCCGCCACCGGACAAAGTCCGAGCCAACTTTTACTTGGACAAGTTCTAAAACAACCAAGAGGCTGGGACAAACCTGAACAAGACAGGAATGAGGAAGACCCAGAGAGAAGGTTGCAAAAGGCACGACAACGCCAAGCAACCTACCGGCAACAACGCTACCCACGACGCGACAACGCTGCTAGGATTTATCAACTAGGAGATATGGTAATGGTCAGAGGTAGAGCACGGGAGTTTGCGAATAAATGTCTAGGCCCCAAGAAACTAATAACAACCGCAGGCGGTCACTGTTATTGGATAGAAGATTTGCCATACCGACCACCAAGTTACACATAGACGATCTTAGACCCGCTCCTACAACCGACGAACCACCTCTCCAAGTAACAATCTTCGAAGACGTTGCCCTTGTCGAGAAAATAGGGAGGAATTGTTACGGCCACCAGGCGGCGCCGCTTGCCGAACACACGCCTAGTCAGGAATGTGCGAGAGCCAATCATTGGCAAGGTGATAATATAAAATAAATGCATCCAGAAAAATCCAGTCAGTCGAATCTCACGATCGCAACTCCACGCTGCTCCTAATTGAAAATAAACCATCTTGATAGCAACAATGCACCGTAACTACGACAACGCTCCGCTCTCCCATTACTCAATGCCGACCCACGCTAACGCCTCTGGATATTCTCCTGGACTTTCGCCGACGACCCCCGCTATGCCTTATGGATCTTCTGCCTTTACGACGACGACGACACCCGCTATGGAACACAATCACGATCTGGAAACCACGTTGACACTTCATGGATACAGCACGATGACGACCTCCGCACCGACCCCGGCTTACGCAAACTGGAACTCCACGTATACTACAACAACACCGGGAGCACTAGCTCCGCTCACGGCCCTATACCGCCGTGTTGGAACCAAACCGACACAGGACGGCAATTATTATGATACCTCCATGACTGACCATGGAGAAGCCCCGACCCCTAGGGGAAATTTGACATTGTTCGGCGGTGGAGACGTGGAGACCGCAACTCCCACGCAAAACCACCCTAAAATTATCACTATCAGTGGCCACCAACGTCACGACTATTGTCCGGCTCCCCTCTCTCCCACTTTGAGGGAGAAACCGGTAACAACCTCTGGAAAAAACACAACTATAACTATAACAAGAAATCAGGTGAAATTGCACTTTTGTATTTTTTACTGACTACGTGCAGCTTAGCAGCAGTAATCAGTAATGTTTTTACAATGTTTTTCAGCTTGCTTACTTCTTGTTATATATATATATATATAGAGTTCATATTTGTGTAACGCTCTATAACTCTGTAACCGCTAATAATACTAGAAAAATGTAAATAATCATTTTTATTGCAAATTTGTTAGCTTTCATCATGTAAATGTAAAACACCGAAAATAGTGCCCGGTTTTTGGTGATTTCCGCTAGAGCTTGTGTCATATTCTTCAGGACATTTAGTATATCCTTTACTAGGTACTTATAAATCAGTGTAAAAAGTTTTAAAACTTTTGGATTTTTTATAGGTAAAAAACTACTTTGACTAGACTACTAAAAACCATTAGTGACTCTGCTGGGTCTGAACATAGTAGGACCCAATCCAAAGCTGCAAATCAAACACCTTTGAGCAACAGGGTACTAAAAAGTACCTAAAGAGCGTACTCACGTCTTCAAGTGGTAGCGCTGATAATGCTAAGCTGAGACTGATCGACAGTTAGCTCAAAAAACTAGAGCTAGCTGGAACAGAGATCAAAAAATGAGCGATAAGCTTATACAAACACACATCTCATGAGGAGTGTCAACGGAAGACTACCTTCATTATTTTTCTGAAGAAAACAATATGATGACTACATTTAACGCAAAATATTTTGGAGCAAATAGTTTCTTATTTGGATATCCAGAGGAAACAGTCTTGAATGGAGCCATAAAAACCAACTTACGTAAAAAAATCAAAATAGAGACCTGGAATGTGCAAAGCATATACGAGAAAGGAAAGCTGGCAAATCTGGGCCAAAAGGCAAAGAGGTTAAACATAGATATACTGGGTATATCAGAAACATGGTGGCCAAATTTAGAGAAAAGTTGACTAAGAACGGCATTTTTGACTACTAGAGCAACCAAAACAGGAACCACAGAAGAAGATCAGATTTTTCATATCTAATCAACTCAAAAAACACGTCATCAATTTTATTCTTTATACTGACAGAGTAGCAGTCATAAAAATCAACGTATACGCTCCAACAGCAGATGCAGCAAATGAGAAAGTAGAGCATTCTAACATAAAAAGTTTAGTAAAACTCACAAAGAACATAACATAAATATAATTATGGGAGATTTCAACGCAAAACTGAGAAAAGAAAGATTTGAAGACCTGATGGGTCCTTTTGGACTGGTAAAATAAAAAGTGAGAGGAGATCGGCTCCAACAATTTTACCAAGAAGAAGATATAAAAGTCAGCAACACTTGGTTTTGACTACCAGCCCAACAACTGTACACAATATAGTTAAAATCAAATAGACATACCCGTGGGCGTAAGTGCCATCAGACCACACACTACTTGTGGCAAATATTAGAATCAAACTTTCAAAGCCAGCCAGACTACGCGCTTAACGTAAAACAGATCTTAAAAAACTCTAAGACAAAGATTTGAGAACGGCGGTAATAACCTATATTAGCCGAAAACTCAAAGTCAGCATACCTACAAATATAAAAGAGGAAGAAATTACAGGTTTATAAGACAAAGTGTCAGATATTCTAATGAGCAGCACACAGAATAAGTTCGGATTCAAAGCAAAAATCCGAAAACAAACATAGATAACAAACAAGATTCTAATGTTAATGGATAAAAGACGCAAACTCAAGAACAAAGAAGACAGAAAGCAGCTACAAAAATATCCAAAGAACAATAAAAAATAAGATTAAAAAAACAAAGAACAAAAACTAACGCGGGAGTTTAAAAAAATTGAACTACTACAAACCAACTTCTCCATGTTGGCAAATCAGAAAAATAAAATAATTCTAGAAAAAATAGGTATGGCAAAAATATATTGAGAATCTAATTGCAGACTAACAACCAAACAATACCACAGAGACATATAACAACCTGACAGGTCCGTCAATCAGCAAAAACAAAATTGAAAACGCTATAAAAACAGCAAAATGCAATAAAACTGTAAGACCAGATAAAGTCCTAGTGGAAATACTTAAACTCCTATATAAAAAAGGCATAGGCGTATTGCACAATGTCTTCAATAAAATGTATGATACAGGTTATTTTCCAAACTAGTGGCTCTCATCAAAGTTCATACTTCCGCCTACAAAAAAAAAACTCTAAAAAATGCGAAGACCACACCCATATTAGTCTTATAAGTCATACCTTAAAGTTGTTCCTAAAAATAATTCATCAGAGAATATATCAAAAATGTAAAGAAACAATTGGCGACACGCAGTTTAGATTTAGAAAAGGACTTGAAAAAATTGAGGCAATTGTTGCAACACAAGAACTAGTACAAAATTGTTACGACTAGAAAAAGCTTGTGTATCTTTGTTTTATAAATTACAAAAAGGCTTTTGACAAAGTGCAACACCACAAACTTATTGATTAGACATCGATCAAAAAATATAAGATGTATAGAAAGCCTGAATACTGAAACCAGGTAGCCCATGTAAAAATAGAAAACAAGAAAAAAACCAGTAAAATCAAAATCTACAGAGGAGTGAGACAAGAATGTGTTATATCACCACTATTGTTTAACATCTATTCTGTGAACATATTTATGGAAACACTCACGGACCTAGAAAAAAGCATAAAAGTCAACCTTATATGGCTAAACAATATACGTTATGCAGACCACACAACACCAATTTCCAATAACCTCCAAGAACTGATCAACAAAGTAGGGAATCAAATCCAACTCATAAGACTAAACATAAACATAACAAAAACAAAGTTTATGGTTAGATTCAGCAACACAGATTACTGGTGAAAAGGATCAACAAGTTTAAAAATTTGAGAACATGGCTGACAGAAGACTTGTCATTGGGCACCAAAATCAGGTGTCAAATTGAGTGATTTATAAAATTCAAAAAAGACATTACTAACGCCGAATTTGATCTGAACCTCCAAATAAGATTTCTCATATGCTATATATAGTCTGTGCTCTTCTACAATACTGAAAAGTGGACAAAGAAAGTAACATCAATAAACAGAATTGAAGCCTTCAACATGTGGCTTCATTGCAAAATGTTGAAGATTCTACTATTCCACTATTTGATATCATTTTATCATGTCAGAGTAGGTTGCGCGGAACGAACTTCCACATCCATCGACTCTGATGACACGTTTTTATTGGGGTCTGTAAAATCGGCACTTTAGATGGCGGTAGCCTAGAGAATCAGATTGAGTCAGCCAGTTTAGACTTTGACTCGAATTGAGTCATAACCTGTTTAGGTTTTGACTAAGAAGTTGCCACCTTAGTTGGTTTGGACTCATTAGAAACCAACACAGATGGTTTTGGTTTAAGATTAACCCTCATCTTGAGTGGTTTTTGTCGCACTCGTTGTGACCTTGGTCCATATTAGACCGTAGTCAGTTTTGGTTTTGAACCTGATTAGCCCGCAACCGGTTTTTGACCCTTTACATTAGAATCCTTTTTAGAAAAAGTTTCTGCACTAGCAGTAAATGTTATAATTGATGATAGTTAACCAATAGGTGTTTTAACAACTGCAGCAAACGATCTAGAAAAGGTAGAAGCCGCAATTGCTCTATACCTCTTTTGAGCATCAAAGTAAAACAGTTTGTTTGTTACTCTAATTTTGGCTATGTTCTTTTTCTCTTTAATTTTTGGGCAATCTCTAAAATAAACAAAATGCGTACCACTACATTTCACGCATAAAGACTGGTGCATGAATCAAGGTCACGTTTTGCTTTATTACATTTTGGGCATGTTGCAGTGCTTAGACACCTAACTGCAGTGTGCCCAAAACATTAAAAACCGGGCAAGTGCCATATGCTTTTAACTTTAATTTTATCTGAAAGCCGTTCCAAATCAAATGTTAAGATCATAAATGTTGTATCTCTGACATTACCATTCAGATATTTTTAATTCTTAATTAATTTTTAGACACAAAAAAGTTTTTTGTAAATTAAAGTAAAAATGGTTATATGAGCCACTTTAGGTGCTTTGAATCCAGAAGAATACTGTAAGTTTACAGTATAGTTTGTAATATAATAATCCATAAATAGATTCTAATGTAGTAATATAATTCAACAAAAAAAATCTAACATTTGTAAACGACTTAATAAAAAAAAACTAACCTTAAATAAATAACAATTTAAAATACAAATACTAGAACTATTGAAATACATAATATACTTTAAGAAAGAATTGTTTTCAAATTTGCTATATAATAATACTATAGACTTCCCTGACTCCCCCTGAAGCATTATTATGTTTTGAAATGAATATTATTGACAAAACAATATCCCATTACATTTTTCTTTAACAAAAATAACTTATAATCATTTCATTTTTGATATAGAATAAAGTAAGAATTAATGATTTCAATTCTATAAATAAAAAAGCGGTCGCGTTTCTTACAGTATTATTTTCACACTACTCAGTTTAATAATTACAGTTGCATGCTAATAATAACTAATATGAATATAATAAGGGCTTCAAAGGTCGCAGATGTGATTAGACATTGTGTGTTTCGTTTCATTATAATATCGAGATGGTGGATTTGAGTTGAGGCGTAATCAATTAAGTTGTTTAAAGTGAAAAGCTTTCAAAGTAGTTAAATATTGGATGGATGGAAAAGTGCGCATTAATTATGTAGGGATTATATTATGAAGGATGTATTCGTTTGAAAAAAATAATTAATCCGTCCAGAAGCGTAATAGAATTTTTTAATTTTAGTTTTTATATCTATTATATTGCAATTACTATTAAATACTAATTGTGGTAATTTTTTACTTTACTAGAATGACAACGTTATTCCGCATAATTATTACGGAAATTATTATAATTATAATATTAATAACCGTTAATTATTCGATTGAGTTATGCAATATAACTATTAAATGTTAATAGTGTTTATTATTAAAAATATAATGCGCATTTTTTAAAAAATGCAAATTTTGATTAAAACTGAACTTTTATAATAAATAAATCTTGTATACTTTAGTTAACTACATGATGGGAATATCAAATTTATTAAAATTTTCTTAAATTCTTTTTTATATTTATATTGTAAATTGAAAGCGTGGGCCAAATTGATTTTGACACAATAATTTCATGTAATCCGAATTATCATCGCGCAGCCATCTCGTTCCCATATAATAAGGGCCCCCAGTTAATCTCTCCTCCGTGTACTATGCTAATTTTATTCAAAATCTCAATGCCAGACGATCATTTCCAGCGTGTCCTCATTAATTTCCCAACCTCCCTCGACGTTCACTCAATATTTTAATTTAATTTTATTACGTAAAATTGTTACAAAATGTTAATTAATATATTGTTTAATTTTATACAAAATAATTTAAAACATTTTTTATTTTAAACTTTTAATGATGTTTTCATCGCCAACATATAGATTAAAATTAAAAATTATTTGTTGAATTTAATATTGGTTAATGTTATACAGGGTGCTACAAGAAATAACTAAAAAATAAAACATTTTATGCTTTTTTAAATTATTAATTGCATTTTAAGCGGTACAAAAGTTTTTTCTGCAATATTGATGCAAAAAATAATATAATAAAAAATAATTGCAGTTTGCACTTTGAATTTTGTTATAAATAGATATTATATGCAATTTTCAAATTATTTATTACATTACAAAGTTTCAGCAACATTTTTTTAGCAAGTTTTATGCAGTAAATAAGTTTTACGTGCCATATTTATGCAATGAAAGTGATCTTAACTGATTCAATAACTAAACTGAACTGTTAAAATCAAAATTGTTAAAAAAAAATGATTCAAAGTAGTCTAAAATATTCTAAAGTAATCTAAAAAGTAATTCAAACTAATCTAAAGTGATTCAGTCTGTTCCAAACTGATCCAAAATGACAACATGTATCAACTTTATATATATTCTAATCCAAAGTAATTTAAATTAATCTAACATGTTTTGAGCTAATTTAATCTGATCCGTTTTTTTGTCAAAATATGATATTGTTTTTGTAATAAGTAAAATAAACAATTTTTATTAAGTTTTTTAAGTATTTTATGTTATAGTTATTTTTTTAACTTTTTGATCAACTGATAAAGAGTGGTCCATATAACTTTTAGAATTTGAATTGGCTATAAATAAAAAAACTAATAAATATTTTTTCAAAATTATAAGTTTATAAACATTTTCATTTATGAATGAAACACAACATCATTCAAATGACTACCACGGCTGGCTTGACAGTAACCCATCTAATTAAACCAATTTTTTAGTATATTTTCGATTGTTTGGGCTCTAAATGCATGAATGGCAACTTCGGTTTTGTGTTTCAAGGCATATTGTCTTTGGATAGTTAGCGTAACTCTTATCTTTATGGTCTCCCCACAAAAAAAAAATCTAATTGGGGTCAAATCACAGCTCCTAGGCGGCCAATTAACATCAGCATTTTGGCTGATTATTTAATTTCCTAAACCAGTGCGCAAAAGATCGATGATTACGTTGGCTGTTTGGCAAGTAGCCCCGTCCTGTTAAAACCAAATGTTATCCATTTCATACTCTTCAATTTTTAGACAAAAAAAATGTTTAGCATAGTACAGTAACGTTTGCTATTGACGTTAACGGCTGCTCCTTGCTCATTTTAAAGAAAAATTTCCCAATAATGCCGCCGGAACAAAAAACACAGAGAACGGTTACTTGTATCCTAAAATGCAACAATTTTGAAAATTGACATATCCTTCGAGATAAAAATGAGCTTCATCAAAAAACCCGATTTTTTTATAAAAATGCTCATCTTTGACCAAACAATTTTTAGCTCATTGAGCAAACTAAAATCGCATCGGATAGTCATGAAGCTTTATTTCTTGGACTAATTGAACTTTCTTCTCAGAGAAGTGTGAGAAATGTTCAGTTCTTAAAAATAATAACAAGTTAGTTCATGTTAATGATCACGTACACTCTAAGCAACAGCATTATTATTTTTGGTTGAGCGCACTGAACAAGAATGTAAACGTATTGTTTTATTCACTAACGATCCAGTTTTGCAAACTTGCTTTACAAATTGATCCACAAACTGCGTTGAAAGCATTTTTTTTTTATCAAATTGGGTCGTAAATTTTTATTGTTTGAGTAAAAGACTCACCACTTTGGAAGTAAGTTTTCATTATTTGTCAACTTTGTTCAAATTTTGTAAATGTCAAACTTTAAACTAAATTTCAGTCAACTCAGAAAAGTTATTATACTTTTGAAAAACAAAATAAACAGTAATTCAAACTCCAAACGTTACATGGCCCACCCTTTAGATACCAAAGAAGTTACTCTAAAGAAGCAGGAGGTAAACTAGAGTTGCATTGACTTAAAGTCTTAGTTAAAAAACAAAAATAAAAGTTTAGTAACTTGCCATGACTTGCTAAAGCGGCTCTAAACATTTTTAATAAAAAATCGTTGTATTATCAATTTTGATGTCGGATAACGTTCCTAAATTTGTGTAAATCAAAATGGAGTTTAACCCAAAAGCATAAATTTGTAAAAGAATTTAGAAGAACTATGTCTGAGCAAAAACTCAAAAATTTACCAATAATGTACAGCTTTGAATCCCAAATCAACATAATAAATGCCAGTTTGGCATTCAAGCATTTTGAATTAAATGAGGTTTTAACTTTCAGTCGTTAGAACGGCTTGCGCCTAGTAAAATCTAATTCTGGTCTATAAGCCGCAAAAGCTATCAAACATTTCTTTTTGTTCCCAGTGACCTGTGCAAAAAGGAGCATAATTTGGATTTTGTATTTAGGTTTTAAGAGTCTAATATTTAAAAAAACTGCAAAAATATGGTAAATATGCTTATTTATCAACATTAACTCTTACAAATACACTTATAGCACTGCTCAAAACAATCTTACATAAAAAAATAGTCGGTGTTGTGCTCATTAGCTTTTCTACGGCCATCTAGAAAAAAAATGTAAAAAGTAACTGAAAAAAAACTTCTAATAAAATTAACCAAATTTTTTTTATATAATCCAATTCTGGCGCCATTTTAAGTCTATACCCTGTATACATATAAACCGCAAAAACTATAAAACCATTTTTTTTTCAGTGGCTTATGCAAAAAGGAGCATTTTTTGGATTTTTAAACCCCACTTAGTGTGTATATAATATTTTTTTTGTAAATATGAAAAATAATAAATGTTTAACGCATTTTTTGTCTAAAACTTTTGTAGTTATTTTTTTGGTAATTGGATTAGTAAGAATCAAGGAGAAAAGATCTCCTGTCACGACCAAAATTGCAATATTTATTGCTTGGACAATTGATTGATCTAATCACTCAATCAATTATCCGACTACTTATTTATTAAAATATATAATTAATTAAATTGATTAATTTAATTTTATTTTCAGCATGAACGCGACTCGGATTTCAAAGACAGTCAAGTCCTCATTTTTCTGTACCTGGACGTCCAAAAGATGTCCGCTCACATCAAAAAACAAGACACCAGAATGAAAAACATAGAAAAAACGTCTGGTGAGGATGGTCGAAAACAAGTCATAAAAAATCGGCATCGCCTTCAACAAAATCAAGCAGGCTAAATCCGACCTTGGCACCACCCTCTAATTCCTTTGTACGGACACCACAAAGAAAATCAAAAAATTAATTGCTAGTTCCGCAGCGGACCTGACCGCCAAGATAGCAAATCAATTTGCTCAGCCAGCCATCACAGTATGAGTCCTAGCCCATCAAGACATCAAAGCTGCAGATACAAGCATCCATCCAAAAAAAAACCAATAAACACGATAAAGACCAAGGTCACCGCCCACCCTAATGCCCCGCAACCAAAGAAAAGACTTCATACCGGGGTCAAGAAAAAGATGTCCAAACAGACCAAGAGGAAATCAGGTGAGTCCTCATTATCCTCTTTTAACACTCAACTCACTTTAACCAGGCTAGCCCCTAAGGCTGAGTTGGTCGTTTCGAGCTAGACTGATGATCCCTGAGGCTCTCTTTGTCCCTCATCTCAGCCAGTACCCACAGAAAGCGCTAAAACACGCCTTCCCCCTATTACGATTAAAGAAAAATACTTGTATCCAAACGTAAACGTAAACGTGATTGACGTCATACGTATGCACCCTCTTACGCATACCAACTTTTGTGCTGTGATTAAGTACTACACTGCCTCCAATGTAATGCACTACAGATTTTAAGTAGGGTCTAAAAAGACCTTAAGTATGTTATTTGAAATATTCAAAACAAAACAAACTTGGGAGTTTGAACACCAACATCCGTCACACGCATGGCAAAGAACAAAAAATCTTTGTCAATGCTGTACGTTCAGCTCTCTCAATAAATTAAAAACAATTCTCACTGAAATCTGCGGGCTTTGTTGTACGGTTAAGTACAAAAAAAAACCGCAGAGATTGCACAATGCCATTGTTGCCAGCGGCATGGTCACACTGCTAGTTACAAAAACTGCTCAGTTTATAATAAACTGCAAACTAGTCATTTTGACAAGACCCATAGTAAGACACCTGCCGATCATCAGCAGACCACCATCCTTCTAAAGGGCACCCCAAAGCCAGCAAAGACGTATCCTATGCTCAAGCAGCGGGTTTATTTTAAGAAGTTAATTCTAACTTCAGCAGAGGTTTTAGCCAACTAAAAACATAGTCGTAGTACGAGATTGCCACAAAACTATGTAACGCCTATAAGGCTAGCACACTAGGTGCATTATGTAATATCAAACTCGTAAATATTTTTTTAAGTTAGTTGGGATTTTCCTTACGCATTATTAGCGCCGAACTTTAATATAACAGTCACTTAAGGAAGATTTAGTCGGTAGACGCCCGTAAGAGTAAATCCACAACCTTTTCCAAGTCTTTAAGAAGATTCGTTTCTTAGCCTACAACAAAAAATCTATGTAAAATTGTTTGCAGAAATCAAATTATTAATAATCTTTGGTATATAAATAGTTTTCCAATTAGAAGTTTTATTTTGAATAGCAGGCTACTTGGGGAGCTGTTAATTTTAAAGCTAAAACTACGCCATTATTAAAAATGGAACGATACACGTTTCAACAACGCATTGAATTTATTAAAATTCACTACAAAAATGGTGAAAATTTTTCAGTTACAGTTCGCAAAACTAAAGCACTTTTTGGTTGTCGTAAAGCACATTCTCGGCCGGCAATAGTAAACCTGGTAAAAAAATTTTAGCCGTTGGGACAAGTTTGTGATGTAAACAATCAAAACCGTGTGCATCACTTAAGAACACATAAGAATATTGTTGATGTAGCCCGTAGTGTTGAAGAAAACTCAGGTTTGTCAATTCCTAGTCGATCTTTGAAATTTGACATTCCACAAACAACATTACACCGTATTTTGCATAAAGACTTAAGTCTGAAGGCTTTTAAAGTTCAGTTAACACTAGAACTCAAACCGGTTGATTACCATGAACGTTGTAACCGCTCTGATTGGGTTCTTCAAATGCATCAAAATAATCAGGAATTTCATCTAAAAATCATCTTTAGTGATGAGGCCTATTTTCCCCTTAGAGGCTACGTTAATAAGCAGAGTTGTCGCATTTAGGGCTTAAAAAATCCAAAAATGATTGTTGAAAAGTCTTTGCATCCTCAACGTGTCACTGTTTGGTGCGGTTTACTTTTTTGAAAATGAGGATGTTGCAACTGTTACGGTGAATGGATTGCGCTACCGAGCTATGATTAATATTTTTTTATGGCCGGAATTGGAAGATATTGATGTGGACAAAGTTTATTTTTAGCAAGACGGCTACACAAGCAACGAAACAATTGTAATTTTGAAAGAAAAATTTCGTGCCGTGTTATTTCTCAAAGAGGTGATCACAATTGGCCACAGAGATCTTGTGTTTTACCACTTTTAGACTTTTTTCTTTAGGGCCACTTTTAAAACTCAAACACATAAAACAAATTAATATTTTCTAACTAATTTACATAAAAATACGTCAACTTTTTTAGCATAAACTTAAAAAAAAAAAAATTGGGTTTAAATGTGATTTTTAAACAAAAAATGCAAGTTTTCAAAGACAAAGTTAAAAACGACAAAAAACTAAACAAAACTGTAGAATTTTTTTAAGGGTTTTATACTCTCATAAACCGATTAAAAAACTACTAATAAGTTATATAAATAGAAAAAAAAAAACTAAAACAAGTTTCTTGATGCACCTCCTTCTCTGCTCTAGTCCGTTTGAAATGGAATTGCCCATGAACAGTTGAAAATTTGTTAATACCAAATACATCAACATAGGTTATGTCAAAATTGCCGTGTGATTGTAATAAATTTGATAAAGTTGCTATTTCTAATGATATGCTACAGTATTGTCCAATTTGATCAAAATCTAATGTGCAGTTTTAAAGTTATAATTTTTAATTAATACGTGTTAAGTATTAATTAAAAATTATCAACATTTAGCGATAGCAAATTACTAAATTACAGGTCAAAATTGTCGTGTTGATTTAAATAATTTTTATACAGTTGGTAGAAATGATTGTTGGCTACAATGATGTAAATTTTTTATCAAATTCCAATGTGCAGTTTTAAGGTTATAAATTTTTATTAATACCTAACACATCAATATTCAGCAGTAGGAAGTCACTAAATTATAAGTTAATGCAAAATTGCTGTGTTAATTTTAATACATTTTATAAGGTTTTTTTTGTGTATCACACTTCAAAAGTCAATGTTAACTGTATACTAAATTAAAGATTATTAAAAAAAAAAAGTGTTTTGGTTTTAAATAAGCTATTTTATATAAATATTTTTAATATACAGAGTGCATATTTTATTGTGAATATTTGGTAAAGTTTTTTTTAATAAAACACTGTATATTTTTACACTCCAATCCAAACCACATGCCCACATTATTTAAACTTAGTTTTTGTCCACTCATCCAAATGTTTGTGATTAAGATATTTGATCACAAACATTTGGGTGTGTAGGTAAGCAACTCTAATCAAAACCACACTCACACTTCATTTAAATTTAGTTCTCGCCCACCAACCCAAGTGTTTGTGTTCAAAATATTGAATTGCAAATACTTAAGCGGGTAGGTAGGAAACTCCAGCCTAAATCATATGCACACATCATTTAAACTTAGTTCCTTTCCACCCACTCTACTATTTTAATCAAAATATTGGATAACAAAAATTTGGATTATTGGATGGGCAACTCCAATCAAAACCACATGCCAACATTATTTAAACTTAGTGTTTGTGTTCAAAATATTAGATCACAAACACTTGAGTAGAGGCAACTCCAGTCCAAATCACCTGCTCACATTATTTAAGTTTAGTTTCCGCTCACCCACCCAAGTATTTGTAATTAAGATATTGGATCACAAACATTTAAGTAAGTGGGTGGGCAACTCCAATCAAAACCACATGCCACCATCAATTAAACTTAGTTCCTGCTCAACCACCCAAGTGTTTGTAATCAAAATATTGGATCACTTCAATTAAAACCACACGCACACTTTTTTTAAACTTAGTTTTCGCTCATCCACCCAAGTGTTTGTAATCAAGAGATTAAATCACTAGCATTTTGGTGGGTGGATGAGCAACTTTAATCCAAATTACATGCTCACATTATTTAAACTTACTTCTCGCCCGCCCACCCATGTGTTTGTGATCAAGATATTAGATTATTCCAACCAAAATTACACGCACATTTTATTTAAACTTAGTTTTCTACCACCCACCCAAATGTTAGTGTTTAAACTATTAGATCAAAAACACTTAGGAAGGTGGGTGGTCAACTTCAGTCCAAATTACATACCCACATCATTTAAACTTAGTTCCCACCCACCCACCCAAGTGTTTCTAATCAAGAAGTTGGATCACTAGCAATTAAGTTTGTGGATGGGCAACAAAAAATATTGAATTTAAAACACTCGGGCCAGTGGGTGAGCAACTCCAGTCTAAATTACATACCCATATCATTTAAACTTAGTTCCCGCCTACCCACCCAAGTATTTGTAATCAAAATATTGAATTACAAACGTTTGGGTAGGTGGGTGAGCAACTTTAATCCAAACCACATGCTCACATCAATTAAACTTAGTTCTCGCCCACCCACTCAAGTGCTTGTGTTTAAGATATTACATCACAAACACTTGAGTGAATGGATAGGCAATTCTAGTTTAAACCACCTGCCCACATCAATTAAATTTAGTTTTTGCCCACCTATCCGAGTGATAATGATTAAAAAATTTGGGTGGGTTCAGTTAAAACTATTGTTCCGCCATCAATGAACAAGTAAAAGTTACAAATGTAACAAACGTAAAATGTTTTTTGATCATATAAATGTTTTTAAATGTTATAAACGTCACACTCATTACAAAGAATACGCCATTATAAACGTTATAAATGTAATAAACTTCACAAATGTCATAAACGTTATAACGTCATAGATGTCACAAATGTTTAAGTGTCATAAATATCATAAACGTTACAAATACTATAAATTTTATGTAAGTCACAAACGTAATAAACGTCTTTAAATGTTATAACTGTCATAAAATGTTAACGTCACAAACGTTTTAAACGCCAGATACGCCACAACAACACAAACGTCATAATTATACACGTCATAATGTCAAACACGTCACAAATGTTACTACTTACAAAAATAATAAATTTTATAAACGTCATTAATGTCAAAAGTTTAACTGAGCAATTGCCATAAAAGTCATAACACAAACGTTTTAAATGTCATAAAATCAACAAATTACACAAACGTTATACATATTTTATATGTCAAAAGCGTCATCTCAAATGTTATAAATAAATAAATGTTTTAAAAAACAATAAACGTCATAAATTTCACAAACATTATAAATGTCACAAACGTCATAATTTCAAAATTCTTAAATAACAAAAAATGTAATAAATAATTAGATGTGATGTCATAAACGTTTCGCACATCATAAATGTCATAAACGTCATAAACATTTTAACTGCCAAAAGTCATAAACGTCACTAAGTTTAATAATTCTGAGACAGTTGTTTTAACCTTAGTTCCTGCTTACCCGCTCAAGTATTTGTGATCCAATTTTTTTAATCACAAACACTTAGATGGAAGCGTGGGGCACTAAGTTCATTAGTTCTGAGACAGTAGTTTCAATTTTAGTTATCGTCTCCCCGCCTAAGTGTTTGTGATCAAGAAATTATATCACAAACACTGGGTGGGCAAGTGGAGCTCTAAGTTCAATGATTGCTGAATAGTAGTTTTAACTTTAAGTCCCGCTTACAAGTATTTGTGACCCAATTTCTTAAACAGAAACACTTGAATGGATAAACTTGTAATAAATTTAAAAAACACTTAAAATAAGTTTAGAAAACCTCTAAATATTCAAAGAAAATTACAATTTTTAAAAAAATCTTTGATAAAAATTTAATACACTTAAAAAACTCAAAAAACATTTTTTAAAAATAAGCTGCAATGAAATAAATTTAAAACTAGTAAAAAAACGTAAATCTAAATCTCAAAATATTCTTTAATTTTTTTATAAAATAAATCTCAAGTAACTCCTAAACTCTAAAAATACTTAACAGCCTTACAAAGTAGCAAAACGTTTTAAATATTAATTTATTAGACTTTAAAAACCAAAAAGACATGGAGACATTTAATTTTTTTAGAAACACTAAAAAAAAATTACAAAATTAAAAAAAAAATGATAGACTCAAAAAACTTAAAAAACGACCTAAAAAATGATCCTCAAAAAACTTGCGGATTCTAAGAAATACTCAAAAAACCTTAAAAACTTTCAAAAAATATATGATAGTTTAAAAGACTTGAAAAACTCAAGAAACTTCTCTTTTAAGTTTCTTGAGTTTTTTAAGTTTCTAATAAACTTCCAAAAGTTTTTAGGTAAACATTTATTTAACATAAAATCCACAAAAAACTTAAAAAACACTAAAAATTTTTTAGAAAATAAGCTTTATTAGAATCTGAGACTATAAAAATCATTGCATTAATGTAATAGACTTAAAAGACACTTAAAAATATGCCGTAGAAAACCCCCAAAATCAAGAAATAATCAAAGAACCTTGCAAATTTTTGAGAAATCTTAAGATAAAAGTTTAATAGACTTTAAAAAGTTAAAAGGTACTTAAAAAATCTATAAAAATAAGCATCAAGAAACTCAAACTCCAAAAATACTCACATACTTTCAAAGAGTTATAATAATTTGAAAAACAAGCATTAAGAATAGCTCAAACTCATAGAGCTTTAAAAACTTTAAAAAAATCACTTAGAAAACGTAGAAAGTAAGCGTCAAGTGATTCTCAGCCTTTAAAAAATACTTAAAACTCTAAAAACTAAAACACTTAAAAATGCAGAAAATTATTTTCAAGACACTCCAAATTCTAAAAAATACTTTCAAAAAAATTAATAACAATTTAAAACTAAAAAGAATCTTAAAAACAATTTAAATATAAGAAGAATAAGCATCATGTGACGCTCAGAAATCCTCAAATACTCAAAAATCCTTAACAGTTTAAACAAGTTTTAGCTGCAGTTTAATCAAATTAAAAGATATAAAAAAATTATAAAAAAGTTTTAGATAATAATTATAAGACTTTAAAGACTCAAACAATATTTAAAAAACATTACCAACTTAAAAAAAAAAATTAGAATTAAATTTAAATAGCTCAAAAAACTTAAAAAATAGTACTAGTACTCAAAAAGCCTTTGTAACAATGTAATAAACTTGAAAGACTTAATAAACCTCAAGAAACTCTCTCTCTCAGACTTTAAAAAATACTCAAAGACCGTCTATAAACTTTAAAAAAGTCTTAATAAAATGTAATAAGTTTGAAAAACCAAATAAAACTTTAAACACTTAAAAAATGTAATATATATGTTCAAACTATAAAGTTAATAATTAAATTAGACTTAACTTAATTAAACTCATAAAACTTACATATTTTGCAAAACTGCAGTTTTATTTGTAATAATAATAAAGACTCCATTTTCCAATTAGACATACATTGATTGTTTCAAATTATTTTTATAGAATTTTAGTTGAAATATTGCTGACTTTAATTTCGAATTAAAAACTTAATATTTTAATTAAATTTACCTCAACATAAAAAGTTTCATTCAATAAACTAACTTTACAACAACAACAAAATAAATATTTGATAAATAAAACCGTAACTTTGATTGTATTAATGCTGATGGCTAACTGTGAACTCAATATTTTGTTTAACCTAAATATGACTGAAAACGATTCATTTATTTGAACATGTATGATTTATATCATTGTAAATAACTCAAGTGACATTTATTTTCTTGTAAATGTATCATCCAAACATATCATAAATCTTAAGATAAAACATAAAATTTAATTGAGCAAACACTTTTTAAATGAAATTTAATAAATTGTTCAAATAAATCTCAGTTTACAAAGTTTTGTTGATTATAAAATTATAATTAACCAAAATAAATTAATTTAAGTAAAAAATTATTTCATATTTTTAATTCAAATTATTGTTGGATATATTTCTAAAACTTACTAAAAAAATCAATTAAAATAATAAAACCTGCAAATTTGTTGAAAATATTTCTAAAATTAACAAAAAAAAATTAAAATAAAAAAAAATTACAAGAAATTGATTAAAAAAATGCATTTTTTTAGCAACAAAATGTTACAAATTCTTTATTAAAAATCAATTATTTTAAATTTAGTTATAAAGCATTTAAAACAAAAAAATCATTCTAAATTAAAATAAATTTAAAAAAACATCAAATTTGAAAGTCCAAAAACTTAAGATTTTTAAAAACAATAAATAAATTTGATCATACTCACGGATTCAACAAAATAATTCATTCTTCAACAATTTTTTTTTTTTATTTAAAAAGTAAATATTCAAAAATAATAAAATATGTTTGATCATTAATAAAAGTCTAACAATCCTTAAATATGGCTGCTGCTGCTGCCTGATACTATAGAAAAGCTTCATACCCTCATTAGCAACATATAAAACCAACCCTTATTCATAGAAATTTATGTATTATAAAACGTAATCATATAATGATGCATATACCAAGCCACTTGAGTTAAATAAAAGAAATAAACAATTTCCGTCAAGCATAAACATCTACTAACAACTACATATTTATAAAATAATTGGTTAAAAGTTTGGATTGTATCAAACTTAAAATAAGTAAGTAATTTAATTTAAATTAAAAAATAATTATAAAATTTTATTAATTTGCATTTTTTATAATTAATTTGAACATAATAGTAGATTATAAAATACCTTAACAATAAAATTATTCAATTAATAATAACTATCTTAAAAAAAAACATTTTAATATTTCAAAATTGCACATTTTAATATATTTAAAAAAAGATTCTGCAGCAAAAAGGAAAATCTATCTAAAAGATAAAAATCTATGATAAGAAAACATATTTCCTATAAAACTTTCAAGAAGTATACAATCAAGATTCGCTTACTTCTTTTAATAGGCGACGGACTCCCTATCGTTGTCCCAAACAAGCATACTACAATAAAAGTCAGCAGCAAAGTACTCGGCCTGTAGCCTCCCATATTTCACCAAAAATTATTTAATTTCACTACACTTTTAACATATCGCAATCCAAATTGCATTATCTCCGCACATTTTATTATGCACCAATAAAAATAATCAAACACACGCACAATATGTATCGCACGTCACTGATGAAGCGTCGCGACGAGTCTCGTTCCTGCCACCTCGCAGGTTTCAGACTAAACCGGCCGCGATTGCCTCGCTGCAGCTTTCAGCTGTTCGGAAGCCGCGCGCCGGAACGAGCCGAACGGGATGATTTATGAAGGGCAATCCTGGTTACGTTGTAATTATTATTATTGAGATTTTTCATTAATATCTATTTTTCCTGTTTATAATAAAGACGTCTGGGTCTATTAATTTCTTCAGGCTTCATCAATCTAATCCGGTAAATTTAGCATCAATAAAGGAGGCTACATTTGGGATTGCAAATGTAGTATAAACATCTAATAGTAAATGATATTTTGTTTGGGATGTTTTGAGTTGTTTGATTTGGTTATAGTTTCTTCTTAATTGACTTGAGCAAATATATCAACTATAGAATCAATTCAATAATACAGAAAATAAACTTATTATATTATATAGTAAGCTTGTTAAATTAAAAATGATTATTTGTTTTTATTTTAAACTTTTGTAACAAACTGTAATTAATTGCATCTAATTATGTAAAGTATATTGATGCCCATTTTCCACAAGTATAGACAATAGACAATGCACTCAAGCCTCGAAGAGTAGTACAATTCATTCAAGTAAAAAATTAGCAACTGCAATACTAATAATACATTAAAAAAATATAATTATTTATTAAATGTTATAAAATACAACAAAAAAAAAAACAAAAAATAATTTTAAAATTTCATAAATGTAACGGTAAACATATTAAGATTCAAATTTTTGCTGAACATCACTATTTAGTAAAAAACATGTTTTATTACATTTGCATAAAAAAGTATGAGTGAAAGAATCTTAACAAACATGAAATAGTAAAATAAGAAATAATAAAATCGGTTATAAAGGAAGAATTAAAACTGAAATGAGCATTTGTGTTTTTTTTTGCTTAGGAAATTCTTTAAAATAATAGCAACTGAAGTTTTCAGCTGAAAATTATTTAATTATTCATTTATTTATTAATTAAGAGAAACTATGTGTATAATTCCATTACTTTTTGACTAATTTGAAAAAGTCGACCTCTTTGATTTTGCTCAAATTTTTAGGGATCAAAATATAGATAAAAAACCTTTTTTCTTGTGTTCTAAAGAGTATTTACTAAAATTTTGACTAAAATCGATATAGAGTGACAACGCTTTTTCGAGACCTGAAAATTACAAGTTTTGAAGATTGCGAAAATATGTGCAACTTCCTGCATTAAAATACTGGTGTATACGTATTGATTCTATAAGTCTTGTGTGATCACTTTTAAAAGAGATTAAACACGAAGAAATCTAGACTTTGTGGATCAAATTTTGTTAAGATTTGACAAAGTTAGAACGGTTTAAAAAAAGCAAAGTTTTGCTAAATTTGCGGTTTTTTTTGGAACAATGTTTGAAGCTTAATATATCAAAATGACTGCCACAATATTAAACATAAAAATATAAATTTTAAAGTACATGTAATAAGAAATAATTTGAATCATCGTGGAACTTTTTATCTTTTTCCAGAAGCCCAAAGCCCGTTTTATTGTGAAATTTCTGATCTTTAAATGTGTCTCATTTTAAACAGGCAATTTTCTAAGGTCCAAAATTTTGAGAATCTCATTTTTCATCCATATTTTGATCCCTGAAAGTTTGAGCAAAATCAAAAAGGTCAACTTTTTCAAATTAGTCGAAACGTAATGGAATTACCCATATATAAAACACCAAATACTAAAAATAAGATTAATAATTTTAATTATATATATATATACTTACTAATTACTAAAATGATAACGTTTACGCAACATTAAAAAATCTTTAAAAACCTTGTTGGCATGCCTCCAAATACCTGTAGAGTGCTACGCATAGTCTGTATGTAAAACTCAGTTAATAAAACGCATAAAAAAAAAATAACATAAACTAGGAAAGATCCAAGAGAAAAAAGAGAGAACCAAAAGCAGATAGATCACTAGAGACTTTTAATATTATAAGCAACCAAATTTATCAAAAACATAAAGACAAAATCAGGATAGATAAAGTTGCTTCTTCTTCTTATAGTGCCATACTAGCTACGAGCGTTGGCGAGCGATAATAGTTCCACACAAACATACGGGACATACAGTTTAACGTGGAATCCAAACCACACCACTAGAGGGGTTTACTAGGCAAATACTTTGCTGGTTTGCGATTGCCTTGCAAAGGAGACGACCGCATCGAAATATATTCGACAAATTAGATATTGCCGCTTCCGGGAATCAAACCCGGGCTGCCTGCACAACAGTCCTCGCACTAGACCATTGTGCTACGGTCGCTAAATTGCCAAAAACACCAAAAAAAAAGTAAAGCTGATAAAAAAAAATAAAAGTTTAGTTGGTTTAAAAAATGATACAAGTAATCTCAAATTTGCAAAAAAAAGTAAAATTAAAAAGCAATCAAAGTTTGCAAAAACAAAAAAGTAATAATGCGTTCCAAAAGTTCAAAAAGTGAAATTGAAATTTACAAGAAAAAAAGTTAAAGTTAGAGCGTCAGAAGTTAATAGATTAATTGGCTGATCTGGATTAAAAAGTGATTAATTTGCCAAGACAAAAAAATTATATTGTAAGTCCAAGTTTAGTATATAATAGTGATAAAAATCTACAAAACCAAAAAATTTTAACTGTAACCAAGGTTATAAAGAAGATACAAGTTTAGTAGATCTCCTAGGAAAATTTGGCAAATAAAGAAATTGTATTTGCGGACTAACACCAATGAAACTATTATTTTTTGCACCTTTTCTTTTTAAAACTGTTGTTTGCCCTTTGACAACTTTTTAGTCTACTCTTTAAAAACTTAGTAACCAAAACTTTTTATTTTAATAATAGAACTCCACTGTTTTAAACCAATAGAGCATGGCTTGCCAGTAAAACTTAAATAGCAAAAACAAAATATGTTCTAAGAATAAAAACAAAAAGCTTGCAAACATCTTTCTTAATGCGGCAAACAAAACGGCACGCTAAAAAGGCGATAACAAGATGAAGTTGTAAATAACGTAAAACAACCAGCAATTAACAATAATAATCGTTTATTTTCTTGTCATTTGGCCTTGAAAAGTATTTACATTTTACAGTAAATGTAAAATGTAAATAAATGTAATTACATCACTTAAACAAAATCAATATTCAATAAAACCTAATATATCATATTTTATAACTATTTACATTTACAATACACAATTAACATAATATAATTACAATTTACACTATACAATCCTTGTCAATTTCCTGTCTTCTTTTTATGACGTTTCTTATCCATACTATTCCTTTTTCATCTTTGTTCCTTTCTTTCAATTTGTTCTTCTCTAATCTCGACACATTCTTTTAACATATGTTCTATTGTTTCATTGGCTTTTCCACACATTCTACACAGTTTGCTTTTTTCATTCATCCAAAATTTACATACTTTTTCTTTTCCACGTCTAAATTTTGCTAGTATTTTTTTTTGTTTTTTTGTACTTTGCATTATTAAGATACCTTGATTCATTCACTCTAATTCTTCTTTTTTGGATTTCTTTATCTCTATCACGCATTGTTATTTTTTTCCATACAACTCTTCCACTATTTTTATTTTTACAGTCATATCCTTTTCCATTATAATATTTCTTTTTCTCTACTCCTATTCTTTTATATCTTTTATTCATTTTTTCTTTCAAACATTTTTGCAAAATTTTGCATTAATTTTTTTCTCTCAATCTTTCTTCATAACTTACTGCTCTTTTTCCTGCTTCTACTTTTATTTTATTTCTTTTTATTTTCTCTAATACAATATACGCTGGAGTTTTTCTATTTAATCCCAGTACTCATCTCCAGTATTTTCCCTGTATCACTTCTAATTTGTTTTGTTCTTTTCACCCCCAAATTTCCGACCTATAGAACATCATACTTTTAACTAGACTATCAAACATTGTCCCTTTTATTTTCATACATTCAAACTTTCTTTCACCTATTCCCCACACTTGTCCTACCACCTTGTTTGCTTTTCTTGCTATTTTTTGTATATCGCCGTTATTTGCACTAAATACATATCCTAAATATTTAAATAATTTAACTTTTTCGATGTTTTTTTTTCCCATTTCCAATCTTCTTTCTTATGTCTTCTTCCCCTTTTTCTAAACAACAACATTTTTGTTTTATCAACATTCACTCTTAACCCTTTTTTTCTGAAATATTTTTTCAAACATCTAATCAATTTTTTCATTTCCTCTGCTTCTATTGCCACAATCACCATATCATCTGCGTTTGATAACGACCTTACTCTCATTCTACCTATTACAACTCTACCTGCTTGTGCAAAACTTAGCTTTTCTTCTATGTCTGCAATATATGCAGCAAACAAACTTGGACTGAGTGGGCATCCCTGTCTCACACCTTTTGTTGACCAAAAACTTTCACTCATTCTACCGTTTCTGCATATACATATTCTATTCTTTTTACCAAATGCTCACTAATACCCTTTTCTCTCAGACATAACTATAATTTTCTTCTATCTACACTATCAAAATCATCTCTAATTGTTCATTCAGTTTTTTCTCTAGCGTCATAGCGTATATCTTGTATGCCGTATTAACTAACGTTATTCCTCTATAGTTTTCTACTAGCTTTTTTTTCCTTTTTTGTATACTGGGCATACAAGACCCACTTTTCATTTGCAAGAAAATCTTTCTCCCTTCTACCCATCATTTACCGATAGCCTGAGACGAGAATGAATACCCACAAACCTCAGGACAATGAGAGAGGGACAAAACCATTTTTTATTTTATTTTATACATTAAAAATACATATTCATTTTATTTTAATTTTAATTTGTTGCTAGAGATAGTTTTATAATTAATTTATTTAGTTTAATGTATATATGTAATAATATTAATAATAAAATTTTTACTTACATTTATTACCTCTCTCAATCTTTTAATAAATTTTTTTGTTCCATACATCCATGCTTCATTTTGTATTCCATCTACACCTGGAATCTTTGATTTCTTCAGTTTTTCTATTTGCTTTTGTATTGTTTTCTTTGTGATTTCATTTGGCTGCATAGTTAGTTCTTAAAGTTTTTTGTTCTGATTTTCCTTTTTTCAGTCGGTTCTATCAAATGTTGTTGAAAAATGTTCTCGCCATTCTTCCATTGTAATTGTTTGGTTTGGCCTTGTTTTGTGCTGTTGTCTTTTTTGTTTATGAACTTTCATGTTTCTTCTTCTAATCGGATTGCTTATATTTTTATTTCTTCTTTCTGTCTGTATGTTATTTTATTCTCTTTGCATTTGTTTTTATATGTTTTTAACGTCTTTTGGTAGTCTTGTTTGGTTGCTTTGTTGTTTTTCCATTTGCGTAGCATCTTTCTTGACTCTCTTTTCTTCTGCATGCATTCTTTATCTCACCATCTGCATCTAGATATTTTTCTTTTGTGTGTACATATAACTTTTTCACTAATGCTTCTTGTATTATTTTTTCTAATTCTTCCATTTTGCTTTCTACGTTGTTTTCTATAAAATTCATTTTTACCAAATTCTTTTTGTACTTTTTATGTTTTTTACCGACCATATTACTTTTGCTATGGTTTCCTTTTTTTCGTTTGTTTTATTTATTGCTTTATTTGTTAAATATACTTTTAATGGCTGATGATTCCCATTTTAAAATTCTCTATTTCTTGCTACGCTTGTTCGTTTACTACCACATAGTCAATTACCAATTGGCCGTTTGCTCCTATATATGTATATTCTCCTTGTTTATCTCCTGTTTTATTTCTATTTAATAGGTCCAATCCCTTTTTTTCCATCAGTTCTAACATTATTTTTTCTTCTTTATTTTCTTTTTCTCCTTTTGTTCCAATTCTTGCGTTGAAGTCTCCTCCTATTAATATTTTTTATTCCCCTACTATACAATGTAATCATCTAAAATAATTTATTTTACAACGAAAAGTTTTGTTGTAATAACCCGTTTTTTTCTACTTTCTCATAATTTTTTTTCCTCCGCATTCCCGTAATTATTCCACCTTTTGCCCTACCTTTTTTTTTTCTTTGATTGCTGGTTGACAAATCCATCTGTACTCATTTGGCATATTTTCTTTTAATTTTATCCACTTTTCTTTGTCCACCTATGTTTCTACCATTCCAATTACGTCAAACGTTCTAATGTAATCCCAAAAATCTTCTTCTTTATTGCTTAGTCCTGCTACGTTCCAGAATAGAATTGCCATTGTTGTTTCCGCATCCTTACATCTTCTTTTTATTGTTTTTTTTACCACTTTTAAACTTTTTTTAAAGTATTCCTTTTTTCATTCCAAACTCACCATTTGCTGTTGATACACACTTTTTGGTATCTGACCATTGTTTTTTTTGCTTCTTTCTTTGTAAGCCTATTTGGGTATTTTTGTTTGTATTGCTCTTTCATCTCTTGTTAAGTCATCATCTATGTAAATATTGCTTTTTGTTGATCTCTCTGTTTTTCCAATAACTTTTTTTTTATCCCTAGAATTCAACCTAACTAATATTGGCCTTTTTTTCCTTTCATCTTCTTACCCAGTCTAAATACTTCTTTCACATTCAAATTAAGCTTAAGATTCTCTGCCAGTTTTGACACAGCAATGTCAACTTCATCTTCTTCTCCCAGTCCGCTTATAACAACATTATTTCTTCGTTTTTCCATTTCTTTGATGTCCTCTGCTTTTTCTAGTTTTGATATTCTTTCTATCAAATCTTTTTTCTTTTCTTCTCATTTTATTTCTTTTTTTTAAACGCTTCTTTTAATTCTTCAATATGTTTGTTGTTAATCCATCTTTTTTAATTTATCTAGGATCTAATTTTGCTTCCATCTTGGTTGTTTCCCCTTTTTCTGTCCTCTTCTTTTTTGAGATTTGTTCAAAAAAACTTTCAAATTACCGGTACTACTGGTCCGTTTTCTACTGCCCATTCCACTCATTCTTTATTTAAATATAAACTTCTTTTTTTTTTCTCAGTTTTAATTAAAAATTATAGTAAATTATATAATATAAATATTACAATTTTTAATTAAAAAAAAAAAAAAAACAAAAAAGTCTTATGGTCCTCTCGGGGCTCGAACCTACAACGCAACTTTGCCGGTTGTCGAGTTCATGTAGTGGGCAGTGTCCACTACACCACGGAGTATTGTCAATTTTAATGTCTTAAGTTTGGTTCTTGTTTACTATTGTTTTAGTTATTATTATTGTCCTTGCGTTGTTTGTGTTAGGTTAATGTTTTTGCCTGCACTTTAATATTAAGTTTGTTTTGGACACAATTCTTTCCGCGGCTTAACTGCACTTTTCGCACACACACCACACTGATCCCACCTTTTTCACCTAAAACTAATTTATTATTATGACTGTTTTCACACGTAAATTCAGCATAAATTACTCGATGTTTCTATTTCTTTCTATTCTTAATATAAAAATAACCAGCCATTAACATCCAAATATTTGAAATGGCAACCCCTAACAATAACCAAATTACTAACTACTGTGTTGCTCAAAAGCAAGCATAAAAAAAACCTAAAAACTTACAAACTTTTTTGGCAAAACAGCAAAAAAATACTAAAAAAATATGAAAAAAAAATTTAGCATGCTAACAGAATATAGCAAAAAGACAATTTTTGCTATTAATTTTACTGCAAAGCGTATGGATCTAGTCAAAAATCAGGCAAAACTTGTAAAGCGTAAGATAATGCAACTTAATGACAACAGAAGCTAGTACACAAACAACTAGTAAAAAAAATGCCACTATTATAACCTGAATAGATTGCAAACTACCCAAAAACCTTTGCAAAAAGAAATTCTGAAGATGTTACATATTCAAGGATAAAGATGCGGTTAGTGAAAAAAAGCAATTAATTGTTATTGTAAACAAAAACTCAACTCAAAAAACTATTTGAAAAATATACAAATACAGCAACACCGTCAAGCTTTAAATAAAAAGAAAGAAAACAGCAACAAAATTGTTTTTTTTCAAAACAAATTTTGCAAAAGTTTAAGTCAGACTAAAATCCAAAACATTTATGATACTCAACCTAGACAACGCCTTAAACGTAGCGTTAAACAAACCTAAAGATTTGATAAAAAGCAAAAGCTTGAAGCTGGCAAAAAAGTGAAAACTCAAAAACCATAGTTTTAGGAAGCGAATTACATGAATTTAAAGTTCCATTAATAATATTGGAAATGGTTCTATGAATTAAGAAGGGAGAAATCTCCTTTAGACTCTGGCCATTTTCAGAACATCTAACAATCAAATATCTAACAAACTTTCTACTTGTACTATATCTATTTTTATTAGCACTCTCGTGCAAAATCGTTTGGTTGGAGGTTTAAAATCTACCATAATAAACTCCGTCAACTTTATCGCTTAATCTCCCCACTCACCACGGAGCCACATATAAGACGTTATATCACAAACTAATGCAGTCGCCTGGGCTAATCGAGCGATATAAGTTTCATAAATGTAAATAAAAAAAATCCGCAAACACAAAGAATACTATCGGGCTCCAATCGTAGTACAGTGTGAACCTTTTATCTATCACCATATAAATAATTCCTCACTCTTAAGTTAGATAACGAGACAATTTTTTAAAACTGTGTTAGGTTTAACTTTCCGTTTTACCAAAAGCTAGGACCAAAGCAGTGTGAACTCACACTGTTTTAAACCTGAGCATTAACCCCTCAACTACCAGGATCTCCTTTTCCTGACTTTCGGGTCACCGCGCACGGCAAAAACGCAGGTGAGTTACACAAGGTGTTATGTAAAAAATGTCAAAAATAAACTCACAATTAAGAGCATACCGACCGCTACCTTGATTTGTAGTATTTTAACAAAAATGGCTACTCTGGCTTCATTGCTGCTTTTACAAATAATTTGATAATCGATTTATTTTTTTGCAAAGCAAAATACTTAAAGCCAACGGTAGCCTAGGCCAGAAACTTTGCGCTATACTACTAATCACAAACAAAGCCTACGTAGCACTTACCGAAGATAAAATTGCGAGCACTGTTTACTTCCTTTTTTTTGTCAAAGTACACGACCTTTGGAGCACCGGACGGCAAGTTACCAATTTTGAGTCATGCCGTTTGATCTAAAAAACAAATTGCAAATTGCAAATTCATTAAGAATTGCTCAAAGGAGATAGAATGTAGTAAATAAGTGGCGTATCAAGGAAGTAAAATAGTATATTTAAATGCTACATATGCAACAGGGTTAGCCACATGACTAGAAAGTGTAGCGCTGATAACAATTCTAGCTTCAAACATGATGAGGTTTGGGCCAATATCAAAAACTGCTAAAATCCATTAAAATGCTATCTGAGTAATAAGATTAAACACAAAACAAATACGATGCTCTGTCCAGCACATAAAACAATTTTAAAAAAACAAAAAAAGAAATAGGCATATAAGTCTATCCAAAAATGATTATACAAGTCAATTTAAACAAGAATAAGAAAACAATAAATTTGTTAAAACATACTTTAAATAAACAATTAGTGCAATAATTGCCAAACCTAACAAGTTTATGATAATAAATTTCAAGTATAATTTTGTTGCAATCAACGTAACAAATCAAAAAGTTACAAGTTAAGATAAAAGTTTTGTTTAGGTTGAAGCAAATTAAACAAACATATATATTTTTGCTACGTATTTTTAAGTAACACGCTAGCGATTTTAAAAAATACGTTTATAAAATAAGCCATAATATTAGGAGAGACTATACGCCAGTAGTATAAGGTGACTTTAACGGTATGCTATATAGTGATCTACAAAAAACATTAAACGCGGAAATATACTTAAGTTGATGCACATGCTGCAAGCAGAAACAACATTTTGTGCTACAAAGGTTGAAGCATAAAGTCATAAGATGTATAGTCAGAAGCAAAAAAAAATCAAGCAACGATAATCTTAAATTTTGCAGTTCCATAACATTTTCAGACAATAAACAATTTAAAAAGTAAAAACAACGTCCAAAAAAGCAAAAAAGAAAAAATAAACGCTATTTTGGTAACCCTGACCGTTAAGAATACTTTTAACTTAGTTCCTAAAGAATAAAAGATTTCCGCAATATTTGATAAACGTGATAGGGCATACCTGCACAAAAAAAGGATACTAGTAATAGACAATTTATTATTAAATAACATGTGGTGTACTAGAAAGCTCGGTCTTAGGCATTGTGTATGATAGTGAGCTCAATTATGCTTTATGCTCTAGTATCTAGTTCTTAAAATTGCAATCTTTTGCTTTCTGACAATTTATGCTTGAAACACTAATCGTTCTATTTTTTTACAAAAAATAAATTAAGACTTGATCAAATTAATTTAATTAGCCGCTAAACATTTTTTAAAATCAAGTTAAAACCTTTAATGTTTTGACCTTTCTGTTTAACCAAACTAATGCAACACAACAAAAGTACCAAAGTTTGTAATAAAAGTTATACTAATGTAACAATTAAAAAAAATACATAAAATGCTTTGTTTTCTAAATTTTATTCAGTAAACTTGACGTAAGCATTTTTTAAGCTTATTTGACAATTTGACTGGTGAACACCTTTTTGATCTAAGTGCAGCCCCTTTTAATGTAACTATTATTAACTTTGTTATCAAGATCACCCAACTAGTGCACTTCTGAGAATGAAAGTTTTGTAAAACTTAATAATAAAATTACACATTGCCAGTTTAGCCAGAAACACAAAAACATCAAAAAGATGCAACTCAGATTTGATATTTATCACAAACAATAAAATTGGTATCTACTTGAAAAAAACAACTACATTCAACAATTTATTATAGATAATGCACCCAACAATGTATTACTTTGCATCTGCTTCTTGAATGCCAATAGCATTACTAAAAAAATAGGTAAAGTAAAAAAGTTCTTCTATAATCAGAACCTCGATGTCCTGCTGGTGTTAAAAACAAACCACAAATTCAATCAAGCATTGAAAGTTTGATGGTACCCTTAAAACGTAGTATTTTAATGTTTACAAAAACATGATTGGACCATTCCAAAGTGGATGCACCCAACATGCTCTTGCTTAAAACAAATGCAATAATGGTAACTCTGCTTGGGATAGACACATTCAAGATTGCTTCTGCTTATATCAGACTTACTAACCGGATTGAAACGGCAGTCTTTGCTAATCCACATTTCATAAAAATTGCTGAGAACTTTGATTCAAACACTGAGGACAGAAAAACTTAATAACCAATAATAACAGAACTCTAAAATTGTTCTCCCATAAAGCAACAATAGTTGTCATCTAAACTGCTAATGCAATTCTTAGAACTGGCCACTTTCCTACAGAATAAACAGGCTTACTTGCGATAAATATCCTAAAACTTAAAAAAAAAAAAAAAACTACTGACCAATAAGTCTACTATACATTTTAATTAGGATTATAGAAAAGATGATCTTAGACATAATTTAAGATCACACTGAAAAGAATCATCTTTTTTTCTCTCATCAACATAAATTCAGATGAGGTTGTTTTACTGTACATCAACCGTGCAACAGACCACATTGTAGAAAATCAGACAAAAAAAGCTACAGGGGTAATCCTTTTTAACGTCAAAAAAACCTTTAATAAAATCTGGCACAAAATTAAAACTGATTTGGCAAAACTTTTTTTTGCATTTTATAAAGCTAATAGACTTGTATCTAAAGCGCAGAAACCTGACAGTAAAACTCAAAAACCACACATCTACTTTACAGCAGATTACGTTCCTTAAGGCTCTATTCTCTTGCTTACCCTATTTTAATCTATTCACAGCCAATATGTTTTTGGAAAGCATGCAAGAAGTCGGCTCAATATGTTAAAAACACAGCACTTTTCTACTCATTAATGTTATCAAAAATGGTAGCCACAAGACTACAAATTGTCATCTCTTATCTAAAAAACTGGCAAGTCAAAGTAGAACCAAAAAAGTGGTTCAATTTTGCCAAGTATATAAGGACTATTTTTGATAAAGGTTTTATGTAGAAGTTTCACGTACAGTCCATTCTAAACAAAGCCAAAATAGTAAAAATTATGTTTTTTTTTTATGCGTCGGAAAAGTGGCATGTTGCTCCAAAGCAAATTGGGCTCTACAATTTTATTATTAAACCGATGATCACGTTTGCCTTCCCTAATTATAGAACAAGTGCAAAATGCCACCTCAGTTGTCTTGAGGTTTTCAAAACTTTAACTTTAAGAACGCTCATTAGAGCTTCAGAATTTGTTCATTCGTTAATCGGTAAGAACTTAAAAAAAGTGAGTAGACCACAGCAAATTTTAACTGTTAATGATTTATCATAAAAACTGTATTTCAAAACTATATATATATATATATATATATATATATATATATATATATATATATATATATATATTAAGCAGACTGTTTCAACAAACACTAGAAACAAAAATGACAATTGCAAACTCATACTCATGCGTACCTACAATGCTGCAACCGACAAGAATAAGGTATGTTTTTTTATAGTTTGTCTATAAACCCAGTCATTATCTTTTCAAAACACGTTCTGTCAATAAAATTTACTTGCCCAAACGTTGCAAGCAAAACCTTCAACAAAATTGCAATTTTTACAGTTAAGTCCCAATTAGCTGCCAAAATATTAACAAACAACTAATACCCTTTTGAACAATCTCACAACAACAACAAAATTTACCTAACATGCCGTAGTTGCTTCACGGTCAACAAAACGTAATATCCGAGACATTGAACACAAAACAAATCTGCCGCAACACACGACAGAAAGGATTTATAAAACAACATCAAACATTGTTCTAATTTCAACATTTTTTTTGGTTTTTTTATGTGCAAAGACTAATATTAAAATTAAAATTAAACACAAATACATTTATTAAACCCGTTAATTAAAAAAAATTGAAGCATTGTAGATACTTAATATCACCAATTGCATTTTTAAAAGCAAATATAAAATACTAAGCATTTAATACAAACTTTAAAAACAATTTTGTTACATTAATTCATAAACACTCTGTATGTAATAAATATTATTCAAATTCCTCGATTATTTGTTGCATTATTTTGTAATTAATTTATTTGATGTTGCTATTATTTTTATTAATTAAAACTTATTATTTCAAATTAGAGGATGTATTTATATTAAGGGTTGTATTAAAAAATAAATATTAATAATTACAGCAAAGAATCCCAATAATATGCATATGAAATCCTAGAACTATAGTTGGTTGCACCTTGTATTAAACTCTGACAGGGTCATTGACCTCTGTCGTGCAATACAGTTTTCAATTTTCACCACAACAAAATTAATTGAATTATTTTATCCAATAACTAATATCTTATTACAACAACACTCTACAGAAGCAATTTTAATATATTATGAGACAATAAGTAAAAATTACTAACCGTATTCACTGCATCTCGGCGCATATTTCTGGATTCCTTTGGCTGGCTGGAAATTTCACACAACACACGGAATCAATTGTTCACTTATTACACAAACTATTAGTAATTCACTACCCCCCACTGTTCATTATTTACTTAATAGTTAGCCTTAATTGTTTATTGAACTATTGGCGATCGCACGCATGTCATTGCTACCTAGTACTGCCAAGTTCAAGTAAACTGTACTGAGGGAAATAAATGGAGAAGTAATCTCAGTACCAACCAATTGTATGATTTGTTGTACCAACTGTGGGTTAGTGTAAAGTTTAATAATAAATATTTGATGCATTATTAAAATTAAATTCAGTGATCACGGAAATAATAAAATTATAGATTGCAATAAATATTTTTTTCTTAGTATAGGTGGAATCTGTAAACATATGTGCGTGATGGTGTTGTGTTGTATAAATAACAAAGGCAGTAATATTTGGTACAAATTAATGCAAACGCAATGAGTTACAACGCAAAAACTGAGCTGTTAGAATCGAGATTAGATTTGCAGATTCTAAAAGTAATTATTTTCCAATATTAATATAATATTTATTTCTTATGCAGCACCAGTATGCTTACAGCCTGTTTAAAGGTAGTACATATTATTTATCACATTTATACAATTTTAAAAACATAAATGACACTGTAGTATAGAACTAGTAACAATAGGTGGTAACAAGTTATTGTTGTAAGTAGTATTTTTTTAGTAGTTTTTTAAAAGTGATTATATTATTGCATTGTTATATGTTTTTTGGTATTTCACTGTATACTTTTCCACAGTCATATACAATGTTGTGTTTTTCTTTATTAGTGCTAATAGAAAAGTTATATATGTCGTTTTTTTTTCTTCTATTATAGTTTAATTACAATCAATTAATATAAAATCTGTTTTCGATAAAACTGAATGAAGTCCAATGTTGCCAAGTTTATATTATCACACCAATAAAAAAAATAAGTATTATTCAAAATAAATTTTTATTTTGTCAAATTTAGAATATTATACAGGGCGTAGGTTAAAAATAATTGTAACAAAAGATTTTTTTCATTTTTTTAACCCATAAATGTAATTAAAAAAATGATAAATAGCTTTGTCTGGATGCATTTTTTATTTATTAAAATTAAAAAAGTATTATAATGTTTTATTTTATTTTTTTTTATATTAAATAGTTACTAATATACAGAATGTTCAGAAAATTAAAAAACCTTAAAACTGTAATTAAAAAAATAAATAAAAAATGCAAATAAAATATAAATATAAGTTTTTTTGTAAATTTGTACAAAATATTTTGTTGTCTGTTTATTTAAAGTGCTATTTGTACAGAATGTTTCCTAACTAGAGACAACAAATGGAACTTTAAGCACATTTTTTAGTTTCAAACAAAAAACCTAAATAACTTTTATGTTAAGTCAAATTTTGATATTCAAAATTTTTAGAAAGCCAATATAAGAAACGTCTTTGTGGTACTCTCTTAACGTATTTTACGGTGGCTGTTGTCCGGAGTAACTAAATCTTTGTAGGCAGTTGATGTTTGATTTTAATTTGATTGGTTCTAGAATGAGTTCCTAAACTTTTCAGTTTTCTTGGTAAGCACATTGTGGTTAGCTTACCATAGTTGACTTTGCACATTCAGCCTTCGTGCTTGGTTGTTTATGTAGTCCGACAAGAACATGTAAGCCTAGTGCGCTACCTGCAAATCTTAATCATCATCAGCAGGTCTGTTATTCTTTATAGTAACCAAAGTATAACATTGTAGCTAGTGGTGTTTTAGTTTTGTTTTGTATTTATCTGGAAAGCATTTACCAGGTTGAAAAAATTTCCCGTTATGTCTAAAGAATCATCGGGGTCATGCGTTACGGTAATGAACCTGTTCTTTTTGTTATGTGCCACCGTACTCTAGTGTGGTTAAGGATGGATATAACAACAAGAATCTGTTCATGTTCTTGTAGTTTCAAAACAAGTTAACTAGTTACGTCGCAGAACTTTAATTGGTTTTTCCGTATCTATCTAAAGTTAGTTCAAAACATGTGTCTGGACATGTTTCATATGACCGTATGGAGTGTGCTAACTAAAGTCACAGCAATTTGGTTTACAAACATCTCAACTTAGTTGGAGACCGTGTTGTTATAATCATCCAGATGACACATTAGTTTGTAATTATTAAAGACAGTTGCTGAAGTGTGTCTGAGTTTTTCAAAATGTCTCTGGCGCTTAGTCTTTCTCTTATCAAGTTGTTGTTACGAGAACGCAAAGACACTATGTTTTTCAATGCCTATCGTTAGGCGCCATTACCGGCTGCACAGCCCTAAGTAGTTAGAGTATGGCCGTGTATGCCTTTAAAGACTGTGTGTTATCTTCTAAAAACGCAGTTGCTTGGCAAAAAAAGGCTTTTTGACTCTGTATAGGGTTGTTGTTCTGTATCGGTTTTTGTTTGTGTGGTGTACTCGGGTGAAAGTGCAATCGCAGAGTACGGGGTTGCAATAGCCTTGAAATGATTTAAAAAGTCTATTGCTTGGTGATCAACAACACCGAGCAAGTGAAAACTGCAATTAGTTTATGGTGAGTGATCACCTAGTAACCCAGACAGAATTCTTGTCTATAGGATAGTCCGAATGATGCTTTCTCCTATGAGTTTTGCTTGGTTCTTGGAGTTAACTTGCAACTGTAAAGTATTTATAACAATCAGAAACAAAGGACTATAATGCCATTAGTAAAATAAAATTTTGCCCACAAAACGACATTATAGTCCAGGGACAGATCCCAATCTAACCTAACCGCTCTTACTCTTCATGTCCAAAACTTGAAAAAAACTTTGTACAAAAACTGTTAAAATTGAACAAACCATTATTCTAGACTATTGCTTTATTAGTAACCAACTACAACGTCCCCACATCACCACTTTTTACGGGCAAAAAAATTTATAAACAAAATAATTTTTTCACGTTCTTTTAAATGCCTAAAGAGAATACCAACGCCGCCTATATTTTGGATTTTTCCATTCCAGCTCATCCCTTATTAACATATACATCACCGTCCAAAAAAAAACAGACGCGTAAAAATAGTTAGAGTAAGTTTATTTTTTTTTTATTCATTAACGGCATTTGGTTTGGCCGTCAAAAATAATTTTTTTGGGCGTTTGTAAATACTTCAACAACAACAAAATTTCTAAATTCACCGCTTGCAATAATTTTGAAGGTATTGGCATAATTCCGGCCAATAACGCCAATCATAGAAAAAGAACTGCTGACCTAAAATGTAAACGAGACAAATTTTCACACTTGGTCAACAAAAAAAGTAGTAATTTGGCTCAGGAATACTTTACTTTATTTAACATCTATAGAATGAGAAACAAATTTGGTTGTGACCTAATGATTTTTGTGCAAATTTCAAATGAAGCAAAAAGCGCAAAAACCATAGCCTGACGGTCACAGTTAAATTTTACTGGTTTATCGTCAAAAAGTGCTTCAAAGCATCTGTTAACTGTTGCAATTTTTTAAATCGTACCAATCGGTTGACCTCAACTCAAAAGCACATTATTTTAGTGTGTAGTTTATTTAGGCTCTCAATTTGCCAACTTTAAAGAATTCATCAAACCTTTATTAAAATAATAGCTTTTGTAAGCACAAATAAAAAAAAGTCAAACTGGCGGAGCAATTCTCGTAAATTCGCAGATGAAACAGGAAATAAGTTCACTAGTTTTTTTTTTCATTTAGTAAATGATGATTTTAGCAAAAAATCATGTCAACCATCCTAGTTCTCTAAAACAATAAATAATACACCCAACGTATTCTAAGTCTGCTTCTAGAATGCAAACAGCATTTCAGAAAAAAATAACAAAGTGGAGTTTTTTTTTAAACAGAACGTCGACGCCATGCTAGTGTGTGATTCAAACCATTGACCCTGACAAGCAGCGCTGATATTTAAAAATACCTTTACGTACTTGGGAAAATTGATAGTAAACCAAAGGCGTAAAAGTTTTTCAAAAAATCTTTGAAGCACTCTAAAGTAGGTACCACACTTACGCAATTGTGGTGAACGCGCCTGGATTGGGCACAGTTTAGATTGCATATGTTTGCCGCAGTAAGAACGATTGCAAAAATTAAAAAACCGTCGTACAAAGTTTAATTCACAAAACAACAAAAAAGCTTTTAATACTTCAGGTTTACGCCAAAATTTTTCCTCCATTTTCTTGAGCTACCAAGATATTAATACGTTATAAAAGTGCAGCCAATATCAATGGCAAAAGCATTGCAACTTTAGAAACTGCATGATTTTGTAAAATTTATTACAGAAAACAAAAATTTAAAGTGGAAAAATTTCAAAACTTTACAAAACAAACAAGTCCTTATTCAAAGCATCTACGCAAGAAAGGAGTTCAAAATACAACTGAAAAAAAGATCAAATCATTTGCTGACAACCTCAAACTCCAATGCTCCTTCTCTATGACTGATGACACGGATCTGGAGCAATTCAAATAGGTTTATCAAAAAGTTGACTTTTTGGAAAACGCAATAACACTTTGCTAAAACGCATCCGGAATAAACCAAAAAAATTATTCAAATACTTATTATTTTTGCATAAAATAATCGCCCCGCACTAACATTACCAATTCAAGTCTACGCACCGGACACTTTCTTACAGAATGAAAAGGCTTGTTTGTTATAAATATACCAAAACCTAGTAAAAACCAGAAGTATTCTCAAAGTTATCGGCCAATCAGTTTGCTATGCATTTTAAGCAAAGTCATAGAAAATTTAAGAAAGAACATAATCTAAGACCACATAGAAACATCTTTTTTCCACCAACAAACAACACAGTTGAAGGTTTTAGACAATGAAAAACCACAAAGGTAGTTTTTTTTTGACGTCAAAAAACTTTTAATAAGACCTAACACATAAACTACTTTTAAAACTGCTCAGACGTACGCACGAGGTTAAAATTACCAAATATTCTAACTACACGGCATTAATTTTTACCTCAAAATTACTAAAAGTGGTCATTAAAAAACTACAAAAAACCACCAGCAATCTTAAAGATTGGTTAAATAATTGGCAAGATAAAGTTAACCCAAAGAAAATCAAGGCTGTTTTCTTCTAACGGCGATAAACTGCTTTTGTAAAAAACGTTTACTTAAACAACGTTCTCATACCGTGATTTGACGCTACTAAGTATCTAGGTATAACCTTTGACAAAAGACTAATGTACAAATTGCACATACAGTCCATTCAAAACAAAGTTTGGAAAATAAATTGTTGGTTTTGAATCTTTAGAAGATTCAGCAGCAGCCAGCAAGCAAAGTTTACATTAAAATAAATCAACTAAAACACCCAATTAATAAGATCCAACCAGATAAATGCATGTTTGATTGCAAACAATTAAACTAAACAAACATTAGTTTATTCAATTAACTTCAATGTATTGAATTAATTAATTTTAATAAATCTAGATTTTTTTCTAGAGCATAGAGGAACTATACATTATGTTGTTGCTAGTTTTTTTTTTTAATGTTAGACTACCATGCAGAATAGAAACATCAACGTCCTAAAATAATTTATTATCCGACTTGTAAAAAACAAATTTAGTCAAATTTAAACAAATCCGCTTGAATAAAAAGAATTGCGACAACAAATTAAAATAAGATATAAAGAAAGGTTTTTTATCAATGGGTCAATCAGCGCAATAAAAGCACCTATACTATCCTCAACTAACAAACATTATATATTCTAAGAGTAAATATAAGACAAGTTTTAGTCTTAGAGCAGATCCTAAATTCAAATTCGACCGTCAACTTTATGCTCTTGAAGAAAAAAGCAACAGTCAAACACTAAAACTTTGTCCGACAGTCATTACAGTTTTAATTGCAGTAAAGCACCGTAACGGCTACCATAGCAAAAACGTCGTTTAGTTGAAATTTTGCTTACAACACTATCGACGGTTTTGCAAACCGACAACCCAGCGACACAAGATCTAACATTTGGCACCACCAATAACTGCACAGAGGTTTATTTCTATACTCACGGCATTATATTCTCTGTCAACAAGTGACATTCAGTACGGCCACTGTAGATAACTTTAAGCTCCTTCACGTTGTACCACATAATAATTCCAATAATTACTAGGTTCTTCCAAAGAGCGCATTCTATGTGAGTGAATCTGTGGTGATAGAAGTATTAGCTTTCTGCATAAAAGTGTTAGTTGACATAACATAATTAAATTGTTTTATAATTGCATTTTACGGCAACAGAATTCTAAGGGAACACTTTTTCCAAGAACAAGGACAATTTTGACCTTAAACTTAAACCCCTTGAAAAAAACAAGAGTAATAATATATACAAAAGTTGAGCAAGTAACAGAGCAGCAGCTAGAAGTCGACTGCAAACAGCCAAATTTGTTTGTTTCCCAATAATCTCTGTGCAACTCCTAAAAGAAGAAAAAAGCAAAAATCATAGATCTAACCAAACTTCTGGACTTGACGGTCACAATTAAATAAAAAAAAATGTGGCGGTATCATTCTCCAATGCCAAAAGCGTAACTCTACAAACACACTACCAAAAGATGCTTCAAAGCATCTTTTATTTGTTGCAATTGTTTCTTTTACTAATTGGTAGACTGTTTTAAAAGCACACTATCAATTTATTTAAAATCCCGTCAACTTCAAGATATGCAAGGCTTTTATCAAAATGATGGCTTCATAGACAAAACAAAACGTCAATCCGGAGTTGAGCGGTTTTTGTAAAACCGCCGCTGTAACAACAAACAATATGTTTGCTAGCATAATGTTTCTATCAAGACCAACAATGACAAACACAATAGCAAATGCAAAAATAACCGTCATTTTTGCAAAGTTTAATGATTTTTACCAGAAAATCATGTCAGTATTGCTCTGTTTGTTTTTGGAATGCAAACATTTCAGAAAAATTAAGTAAAGTAAAAGAGTTTTTTTTAACAAAACCTCAACGTCATACTAATGTCTAAATCAAACCACAAACCTAGTCAAGCGATAATATTTTCAAATATCTACACGTACTTGAAAAAATTAGTAGTAAACCAGAAGCGTAGGATCTGATATTTGCAAAAAGACCTTTGGACCACTCTAAACTAGATACTTCCGACATGCTCACTCTAAAAACAAATGCAATTGTGATAAACGTGCCTAGACTGGGCACGGTTAAGATTGTATTTGCTTACATACATAGGTCATCCTTATCAAAACGGCGAAAGTTGCATAAAACCAGTATCAGAAAAATACTTTAAAATTGTTCACAGAGAACAAAAATTTAATGTGAAAAATCTTTAAAGTTTACGGAGTGTTTCCATTCCAATTATTTACGGCAAGAATAAGGTTTAACATACATTTGATAAATAAGTCAAATAATTTGCTAACAATTTTAAATGCTTTTTATCTATGATTAAAAACACGTGCTACAGACGTCTATAAAATTCACGAAGAAGTCAATGACTTTTTAGAAAACGTTGACGCATCGCTGAAAAGCAGATCTTTCAAATCATATCTGCTTCTGGCCCAGTTTTTCCGAAAAACCAAAAAACTTGTTTAATATAAATATACCAAAACCCGATAAAAACCGGAAGTTTCCTAAAATTACCGTCTTATAAAACTGATTGCTTCATATCTAAAACGTTAAACCTTTCTAGTTAAACTTTGAACTACATTTTTATTTTGCTGCAGATTACGGCAGTAGTTCCTTAAGGTTCTATCCTCTTGCTTATGCTACTTAGCCTGTTTATTGCTAAGTCACCTAAAGTGGTCATTATAAAACTACAAAAAAACACCAGCAATCTGGAAGGTTAGGTTAGCTTGCAAGGCTGTTGTTTTTACACAGCAACAAACAATTCATTATAAATACGTCTACTTTAACAACGTTTACATAACTTAGTCCAATGCTTCCAAGTATCTGAGTATAACCTTTAACAAAAGACTAACGTACAACTTGTACGTGCAGTTTATTCTAAACAAAACTAGACTAGCAAAAAACTGTTAAATTAAATGTTGTGGCAGAACAGTCGCTTGTCAATAAATCTATAACATTCAGTTTTTAGACAAATTTTTTTTTTAACAAAACAAAAAATGCAGAAGCCAGCAAAAATTTACATCAAGAGCAACCAACTAAAGCACTCAATTAATAAAATCTAAACCGATAAATAAAAATTCTGATTGCAAACAATTGACCTAATCAATTAATTTATTTAATTACAAGTTTTTATCAATAAATCAATTAACGCAATAAAAGATCCTATACTAACCCCAACTAACAAACGTTATTTATTCTAAGTGTAAATAGAAAATAACGCACATTAACGAAAGAAGTTAATCTATTTACATTAGATATTTTACTGTAACCTAACACAACAATTTAATTTTAATTACAAGAGTATTTGCTACAAGTTTATAGCAAACTGCTTAACAATACTTGGGCAGCATTTTTCAATTGTCTTACAGCGTACTATAAAGCGATGATCCAGAGACATAATTTTGGATGACACAATCGGTAAAGCAAAAAAGAAACCAGCAACTAAAAGATTATTTTTAAAAACACAAAAATTTGCAAAAAAATCTATATTTAAATTTAAAACCCTACTTGCATCAGTTAAATCTCAAGTCACAATAAAGATAAAATAAAACTGGGGGTCAGTATCTGAATTTGTCAACAAAAACCAAGAACTTAAACAACGTAATCAAACTTTTAAATAAACCTTCAACTAGAAGATCATTACTAAAAATACAAGGTTCTGTCAAAAAGCTTAAATATAAAATTTATATAGCAAAACAAAAAGCAGTTCAGATGCAAACTTTACTAACACCGGTTAAACACTGAATCACGGTAGGTGAAAAAAAAAACTGTGCCTCAGTACTCAAATCCGTTGACACGGTAAGCCAGAAACAGCACACCCAACCTGTAAGGTAAACCAGCAACTAAAAGTTTATTTTCAAAAACACAAAATTTTACCAAAAATTTAAATTAAGTTTTTTTAAGACAAAAGCAATTTTGACACAAACTTTGCTAGCACCGGTTTAATCCTAAGCCACGATGAAGATTAAGAAAAAACTGTGCCTCAGTAGACAAATCCGTTGACACGTTAAGACACAAGGTTTTGCTTAAAAACTTAAACTCTAAATTTGAAAAACAAATCATAAAACAATTTTGACGCAAGCCTTAACTTACTACTAGGCTAATTTGTTCCTCGTTTTTCTAGTATTGAGTTTTGTTGAGTCATTTTATCCGCCAGTTTGGCACAATGATTGTCTTAAAAATAATTTGCTAAAGTTTTGTCATGTTTGTAAAAATACGCCTAAAGTAAATAACTTTGTCTGAATATTTTTGGAAACAAACAAGAATTTAATACTTTTAAATTTTTTTTACGGCCCTTTGAGTTTGTTTGCGTGTGATAAGTGCTTATTTTAGGCCAATTTTAAGCAGTTTATTAGATAAAAAAAATTACTTTTCAAGTAGTTGGTTGTTGCGGTTAGAACAGGATATAAATAAAATTTATCTGTTTTTATAATCAACTGGTTTAATAGGGTAACAGCAGGTTTTCTAATCCTTTTTCCTAAGATGAATTAACAATTTTCTTATTGTTAAGGTGTTTTGAGAGCTCCGGAAATATTGCTTTTGCAATCGCTAAAGAATAGGATTTCAAATTGCCTGTAGGAGTGTTGAAAGAGTTGGAATCTGCTTAGACGTCACCGGCGGGGTTAAAGTTTAAGACGGCAGTGTTACTACTACCAGGCGGCGCTGTCTACATTACAGCCAATTACACCAAGTAAGGTAAATAAAAAAAATGAAAATAAAAATTTGTAGTCAGTTATTCTAAAACTATGACAGCAAACATTTCTTTTTTGACAATCAAAAATGCCATATTACAAACCAAGTAACAATGTACAATCCAAACCTTACTAAGAACTATTACCCAAACTCTAAAACGCTATAAACATAGACTATGCAACGTTTTAGATACATGCCAATCCCGCTACTCACCTGGTGCACTCTACGGATGCAACTCTGGATAGAAACACTATAACAACCCTTGCTACGTACTCTTTCTATGCAACTGGACACTGCGCACTACCACCACACGCGGACTTTTTTAGTTATTACTACCACAAAAAAGCAGCCTTCAGTCGTTAGACATTACTTATACCCACTACACTTCATTGAAACATTAACACGCAAGATGGAACAAAGAAAATAATGTTTTTATATACGCACCCCATTAGCGTTGCCTTGATCTCTGAAGGAAATAATACATTTTATTTACATAAAAATGTGAAGTTGGCATTCTTAACTCAATTTTGCCTTTGAGAGTTTTTTTTTTTTTTAGCAAAAGTAGCGCTTTTTTTAAAAGGACAAAACGCTCTTTAGCTTAAAAAGCCGGTAACATTAACCGCTAACGACTATCGTACCTCAGTCGCTGAACGCAATTGACAACTGTTCAACACCAAAACCTTCATCGAGAGCACACTACTAGTTTCTAGTTTTACCCGTTCCAGCTACTATATCACGCTATATAACGCATGGGCAGAATTTTTTAAGCATTTATGCACTGGGACACGCCATCTACATAAGCAATAACAAACAACCATGCTGTGGTTTTAGAATTTTGGGATACCTAGAAATTGCCAACTCCGCATCTTAATTATCCACTACTGATTAAATTCTGTAGATGTTGTTGAAACAGGTTGAACCAACAACACACACAGAACACCCAAACTTTTAAAAAGCAGTATCTGAAGAATTATTTCTAAAAATAAAAAATTCTGCTGTTCGCTTTTTAAAAAACCTACTTTTAAAATTTAAAAAAGAAAACAAAAATCAGTTTTGACAGAAACCCCAACTTTGCTATAATAAATCTAGAACCAAACTAATTTTTTTAGTCTTTGGGTTTTGTTAAATTATTTTATCCGTCTGTATATTTATTTTACAAATAATTGAGTTTTTAGACTTGGACTTAGACCTAGTTAATACAAAACTGAGACCTATCTAATGTTGGGAGCTGCTTTTTTTTCTTTTTTGCTCTTTGTCCATTTAGCAATCCTTGTTGGTCTAAAGATCTTTTTCCTTTTTCTAAGATTTTGTTGAAAAACGTGAAAATTAATAATTGCATATCAATTGACTCTTGAAATTCCATTAATGGTCCGGCAACAATGGGAAAGTTAAGCACGTATTTCCTAAAGCCATGTGCATATGCTCAACAAACTTTATAATTATTTTCAATTTTTTTTTTATAATAAAATTGTTATTGATCTAATTAAGTTCAGATAGTAAATATAATTATTTTGAAAATTGTGTTACAGTCACAGAGTTATTTTAGAGGTAGTTTTTTTAATTAACAATTTTTTTTAAACAGTTATAGAATTAGCAAGCAATGGTTGTTTCAAATATATTTTTCATCAATAATTATACGAACATTTTTTCTATCAATTCACATGGGGTTGCAAAGAAGGGTAAAATCAAAAATTCCAACAACGTTTGCTATTAATAAAATATTTTCAGAAATTGATTCACACAGCGTATTGTACGCATTGGGGTAAGAAATAAAACATTTTTAATTAAAAATATAAATTAATTAAAATGTCATTCCCATGCGAGTAAAATCAATCTTATAAATTTGTAATGCAATTGAGAATATTAATAATAATAATTAATTACAAATTATCAAAACATCAATATTAATTGCATACGCGCATAATAAATACATAAATCGATAATAATTGAAAAGTTGCGGTCGGATTGCAAACTACCCTTTGCTAAATGAAGCAGACGCTAATATAATATTCCCATCCGACCCCTAATTTAAACTCTGGCCCCAGTAAGTAAACCAAACATAATCTTTGATATCCGCGCACAGATCTAAGTCTATCTATATATATTTCGTTGGGGTGGATTACTAAATTACCAACTCTCCATCTGGGACCGTCTTACCCTCTCAACTCCGACAAATACTCCCTTAAGGTGAAAAGTGTGTGTTTAATGATCGATTAATATTCCTCAACAACAACTTGCATTAATTATCACGTAATAAATGCAACTATTTTTTATTACACCTTTTAAGGGTATAAATCAAATTAACGGGGGTGTTATATCAAATTTTATTATTTTAAGGGGATTGAAAAAATACGATGTGGAAAATTGCAAGCAGTTAAGGCAATTTACGCTGTTTTAATTCGAATTGTTTAATGTAGGGGTTGTAAATCATAAGCATCATTTGCAGGGTGGTATTTGCCAAGAGTAAATTAGATTTTTTTTATCCACAAAATTCAAACAATTTCATATAATTTTTAAATTAAAACAGCAATACTAATAACTTTGAAACCTACCCCGAACTTATCTATTTATCTATGCTTCCAATACATACACATCCTCCCTCCAAAACATCCAAATACTAATACACAACCGGCGAGTTTCGTTTATCTTTCACCGAACAAAAACCACGTAATCCGGCAAACCGAAACGGGGCCGACCGGTATTAATCAAGTATCCCCAGTGGGATGCAAAGGGTGGTTTGTTGCAACTAAAAACCACCCTCAATACTATTCAAACATACTTAATTAACTCGAAATAATATAATCGTGCTACCATTAATTATCATTATGCAGTTCTTGAGGGTTAATTAGCATTGGGGGTTGGTTCATCCCCTGCTTGATATTTGTCTTGTAATTTTGATTCATTACTCCAGTGATGTTACAGCCCAATTTTCTTCAGATGGTTATTTGCACTGAATTAACTATCATTGCAGCATTAAAGTTGTAATTAGTGAGATGCAATTTATATTGAAATTGGATGAAGGGGAGGAGGATTTTCTTAATTGGAAGTATAGCGTGGTATTATATCTACTTACATTACAACAAATATAATCATCTCATCACATAAGAATTGATTTACAAATAATTATTGAAAAACAACATTGGTCAATTTAAATAAATTGAGACCTAACAGAATATGATTAATTCAAACTTAAAGCTACACAACATTTGTCACTCCAAATCAATTCTGCAAATTAACTGAAAACATAATATATCAGTTTCGATCACTTTGAATTATTTTACATTATTTTGGAGCAGTTTGGATTACTTTGGATCACTTTGCTACACTTTATTGGTCATTTTAGAACTGTTTAATTAACTTTATTTTTCTTTAGCCTGATTTTTTCCACTTCTGAACATAGGCCTCTTCTATACGCTTCCATGTCAATTTTTGGTGATCCAGTTTTGGTTTGCGTGCCTTTGCATATCGTTTTTCCATCTTATTTGAATACTCAAGGTTTTCACTGAAATATTGTTTTAGACCATTTGCCGCGTGTCCTGCTCATTGCCATTTAAAATGTGCTATTTGTTCTATGGCATCTGTGATTCCAGTTCTTTGTCTTATTTCCTTATTCGGGATTTTATCTCGTAAGCTTAACCTTGTTCCTTGTGATGGCAATCGTTTCTAGCCCCTATGTAGTGACAGGTAAGATACATGTATTATAAACTTTCCTTTTTAGGTTTAGTAGAATCTCTAGATTTTTGTAGGATGTATCCTAATCTGCTGAAAGCTCCCTGTGTCAATGCAATGCGCCTTGTGATTTTTCTTGTTTGATTGGCCTTTTCTAGTTTAATGCTATGCCCCAAGTATATAACTGCTCGACTTTTTCTACAATGTGATTCTTGATAATGACCATTTTGTTACTCAGACTCATAATTTTTGTTTGTGAATGTTCATTTGCAAACCTACAGTTAATGAAGCGTTGTCAAGTTTGCGTAGAATTTTTTCCAATTTTTCTGAGTTATTGCTAATGAGGACGATATCATCGGCAAAGCAAAAATGATTTAGGCGGTTTCCATATATCGATGGAATTAAAGACCTTCTGATAATCCACAAATGCCATGAGGAAGTAGATATAGTACTTTGTACATTTTTCAATCAGTATACGCAATGTTTTTGAGTTAGTTAATTTGTTATTATTTTGATTAATAACTTATAATAGGTGGACAGTGGACTGATTGGTCTATAATTCTCCAAATTTGTATTATCTCTTTTTTTTTAAATGAGAATTACCTCTGCGATTTGCCGTGAGTCAACAATTTTGCATTCTTCAAGGAATTTGTTCAAGAGTATTAGGATTGCTTTTTTCAGGGCCTCTTATTCAGTCTTCAGCGTTTTGCTAGTTATTTGATTTTTGCTTGGTGTTTTATTGTTCTTTCGGGGGTGTAATGCTGCTTTTAATTCTGTTTTATATAGCTCTTAGAGCTTTTTAAATCCTACATTTAGGACTGTTTGTCTCGACACTGTCAGGTGATCTTCGGATTAAACTACTTGGCTATATAAGTTGACGTAGAATCTTTTGATGGTTTCTGCAATCTTGTCCTTTTTTAAAAAATTTTTTTTGTAAATTCTTATCTTATGTATTGCTGCTTTTCTTTTTGATCTTTTAGTGCGCAAAACTTTCATGTTTAGAGTTGTTTGAATAACTTCATGGATTTGTTTTGTGTTAAATTTTCTGCAGTTTTTTCTGATAGCCTTTTTAATTTTTTTGTTCAAAGTTGCATATTCCGGAAAGTTTCTGTCTATTGCTTTTTGTTCTTTGATCAATACTTTTGTTTTTTGCAAATTTTGTAGTTTTTTGTTTTCTGCGTTGCACAGACTTTTACCGCTGTTATGATGCTTGTTGACTTGTTGTTAACGCATTTAGTTCTAACTTCTGTAGCTTATCGGTTGGATGTAAGCTCTTGCTGATTTGACTTTTGTATTTTTTTCCTTTTAAGTTTTGACATCGTTTGCTTTTAGTTTGTGATAAACTGGGCAATCTTTGTAATTATAATTGTGTGGCCCACTGTACACGGCTCATGTGGTTAGATACTTGGACTTTTTGTTGGTTTTGTAGCTTGGATGGGTTCAGGCGCATTTAACAAACAGTTAGTTGCACCTGGATGCTTTGTGTTAATAGCGTTGTCAACGGTAGCAATGTAATATCTTGTTTGTATTTAACAGTAAAGCATATTTTGGTAAAAGACAACATTTTTCTACTTTTAAAAACTGGTACAGCATTGAAATTTTGTTTCCGTCACTTGCTATTTGCGTTATTGAAGTTGGTTTATACCCCAAAGCAATGAGTTCTGTCTGCATCACCAACCAACCACATTTACTGCCCGGTTGATGGTTACGTTTATGGATTTAAACGTTGCCTGCCATGAGATTTCTGAGCGTGATATAAGACGTGTAGTTTTTCAAACATTTGAGAAATATATTGAAGACAATGTTATCATTCACAATATACCACTAAAATATCACTTAGATGACATGACTAACATAAAAGAAGTTGGTGGATTGTACGTCCCTGAAAGACGGTTTTATCCCAAACTACAATAAGTCTGTAGATGCTGACGAGTTAAAGGTTCTAAAGAAGAACCTAAGAAGCTTGTTGTCAAACCGGAGTTCGTTGACTGGACTTTAAAAGCCGGCTAAGTTAAGGACCTTTTGGCTTTAATGACTGATGGTTTTAGTATTGCTAAAGACAACTGACGTAATGAGCCGGCAAATGGCTTATTAGTAATAGTTTTTTTAGTCATTTTTGTTATTGAGCACAAGTGGTAAATCTCTCTTCTGGAAACGGGACAAGCAGCAACGTTGCTGTCCTGTTTGATTTGTATCTAATTTTTGTCCTTGAGGTTGTAGGTCTTGGACACAACCGGATTTTTGGCAAGCTTTTCAAAGAAAGTTTATGTTGTGGCGTTTGAAATTTTGGCTTGGACTTGGTTGCAGCTGATGAAGAAAACGTGAAGATTTTTAGCACCTCTTTGAAAAAGGTAAAGACCAGAACTTTTTGTGACGTAAATAGTTGTGTAGTCTGCCTGGTTATAAACATTAGAGCTGTTATAGATGCGGTTTCATTTTTCTTGATTTTTGCATCTTTAGATTTTTTTAAGAAACAGCAATAAAAGTTAAACTGACGGACAAATTAGCAAAGTATATAAAAAAGTGATGTAAAAAATTATGGCAATGACAACACCCAAACAACAATTTCATCTGCACGCGGTGTACTGTGCTAAAGAACTAACAAAACTCTATCAATCAAGCAAACCTTCTTACTAGCCAACTAAGCAAATGCAATAAATTGTTCTAGGATTATAAAATTATTCTTAAGCAAACAAACTTTGTTTGTGGCATGTGCATGCAGAAGGCAACAGAAAACCATAGCAATTACAAAAACGTTTAAAACATGTAGTTCTAAAGTTACAAGTTTTCTAATTAGATAATAAAAGAAGACAGTGGCAAACAAATATATATAAAAAAATACAAAATTAAAATTAAAACGTAGAATGCAACAAACCTTTTTGCATCAGAAAAATTTAAAAAAACCCTGTAAAAAAATGTAAAAAAAACATGTAAATATATAAGAAGTAAGATACTAATGAAACAACAACCTAACGTACCTACATGTTGAAATTAGAATGATTTTAGACAAGTATAGATGCTTTTCTTAAAAACATATTCAGGAAATATAAACATATGCACCAACAGCAAAAAATAAAAATAAACAAATTTATGCGAAACTGGACACAATCTTCAAAAGTATCAAAAACATTGACATTACAGTAGTAATTTTAACGTTTAAGTAGACAAAATCAAGATCAAAGCACACAGAAGTAGTTTAAGTTTAGGATAAAGGAGTATTATATAGAATTGACCAATAAAGTTGTTAAAATAATGATCTTATAATAACACTTTTTTAAACTTCTAGATTGTAGATTAAATACCTCAAAATCCTTTGCAAATACCCCAAAAAATACAATCAAAAACTAAATAAACTACATCTTCATTAACAACCGTTCTAAGAACTCTGTTTTTGACTACAAAATCTATCTAACTAAAACTTTATAATTGCTAAGTTCAATATAAAAATGAAAATGTAACGTTTTAAATCAGATCTTTTATTTTTTGCGGACAATTTATTTAGGTTTTTTTGTTTATAAACGCTTGAAAAAAAAAATTTGAAACAAGCCTGAAACCTGAACTGCAAGGTTGAAGCTGTTGGAGACGTTTTTTAAGAGAATCTCAAAGTCGTTTGATGGTGTAGAACATTTCATTATTTTAGCCAAATGTAAATGTAAAATTTTAGGCGTCTTTATTTCAAGTTAAGCGCAAATTGTTACGGTCTAGGTTTTATCAAAGGCAATAGTTTACAGCGTTTTTTTGTTGGTAGTATTATAAAAAAAACGGTTATAAATATTATGTTGATTTATGCATTTTTTTTTCTTTTATGGACGTAGTGAGATGTTGATCAAACAAGTGGCCTTTAAATATAACTATCGCATAGCAATACCTTTCGATTTTCTTCTCTGCGTAAGTCCTTTTGTTAATTTGTCCTAGTCATAGTCTCTAATGTGATACTAGTTTGAAGTAGACTGGTTTTTGCTGTCCCCGGCCCATCTCTCTTTATACCCTATTTTTTGCTCTACTTCCTACACTGGCGTTCTCTTCTCTTTTCTCCCATTTTTGTGTTATACAGCCTAGTAATTTGCATTGTTCATAGATATATTCTTAGTTGTTTTATATTTTTATTAACTTTTTCTTTGTTCTATTCTCTTTTATTTATAAATATTTTGTGCAGCTCTATTAAGTGCATCCTCTTTGATAGTCCTACATTTGCTAGTTTAATTTCTAGTGAGATTTTTAAATCTCTATTTGTCATTAATTTTCTGTGTTCTCTGGTTGCCAGATATACTCTGACTATTTTAAAAATTGAATTTTTTGTCAATCTCAAAATAGCGCATCTTTTGTTTGGAAATTGTTTACTCAATTCCGTTAACTTGTTTTCCTTGAGCAGTATTTTCCTTTTCTTCCATATTTTTGCAATTTTTGTTGGTATTAATGTTTCAGTATATGCTTTTATCTTGTCTTTCTGTTCACTTTCAATTGATTGGCAGGCATAGTTGTTTTGACCTTTTTTGTTTCTTTTTTCTTTATTACTTTTTTCATATTCTTTTGTTTCTATTAAGCTTTTTGTTTCTCCTTCTTTTGTCTTCTGTAGTTTTTAATTTGTGTGTTTTCTTCCATTTTGGTTCTTTAGTGCTTTCCATTTGTTTTTGTCACGTTGGCATACTTTAATAATTGTAGATTTGTCTACGTTGTTTTCTAATACCTTTTCTAGCGTTTTTTTATTTTTTTCCTACGCTTTGCACTCTACTGGCGTATGTTCTGCGTCGTCATGCGTGTAGTCTTAACAAGATATACTTTTTTCCTCTTTCTTGTTTTAATTATTTTTTCTAAGTACTTTCCAAAAACTCCATGTTCGGTAAGTAGTTGTATTGAATAGTAATACGTCTCCTTTTTTTTTCTACCCATTCTTTTATTTCTGATATTAGATCCTTTGTCCGTTTCCCTTTTTCTTCTTCTATCTACTGTCTTTGCCATTTTTGTATCATATTCTATTTTGCTTGTCTCTTTGCTCCTTGCTTACTAGTTTTTTTATTTACTATTTCCATTATACCTAATCTTTCTTCCACCATCAAATCTGCAAGTAATGTCGCCGCAATTACTTCTAATGTCTCCTGCGGCACCGTCCTGTAGGCCCTGCAGATTCTTAACAAACTTGTTCTTATAGCTCCTCTTACTTTTTTTTTGTCTTCAAAGCTTTTCCCCTCGTTTCTGAGGCATACAATAGTTTACTTCTAGCCACAGTTGCTATTAGCTTTATTGCCCCTTTTCCTGGTCTTCCCTTGTTTGGCATAAGCCTACTAAGCATTCTTTCCACTTTTTTTTTGTTTTTCTTACCACTTCTTTAACCTGTTCATTCCATCGCTTTGTTTTAAGTGTAACTCCAAGGTATTTAATTTTTTTTCTATAGTTATTATTTGTTTACCTACCTGTATTTTTTCATTTCCCCTGTTTGTCCTCTTTGTTGATAGCTATGCTGCCTCGGTTTTCAGCGGAGCAAGATCTAACCCTTTATTTTTCATCTATCTCTTTATCATTTCTATTGCCAACTCTAACCTTTCGTTTAGTACTTCTATGTCTATATTCCTACCTGCCAGAGCCACGTCATTTGCAAATGCCGTTATTGTCACTCCTTCCAGCAGTTGCATTCTGAGTAACTAATTATAAACTAAATTCCATAGTTTAAAACCTAGTGCAGAACCCTGTGGTACTTCTCTAGTCATCCTAAATTTTCTATTTTTGGTCAGTAGATTTCTCTCCTGAAGGTAGCTCTATATTATCTTAGTAGTTTTATTTGTTAGTTCTCTTTTTTTTTAGGCTTCTTTAATTGTTTTCCATAGTATGCTGTTAAACGCATTTTGTATATCTAACGCAACTATGACACAGTGTTGTTTTCATCTGTATGGTCCACTGTTTGCTTCTTTTGCTATGGCTTTTACCTTTTCAATGGCTCCTAAAGTCGTTCTTTTTTTTGTAAATCCGTATTGTTTCTGTACCCATCTTCCTTTTTCTTCTATTCCCTGTTCAATTTTCCTCACGATAACTTTTTCCATAATTTTTGCTAATGTGTAGATCAGGCATATCGGTCTATTTGTCGTTGTATTACATGCTTCCTTCTTTTTTTCAATTAGTACTAGGTTTGCATCCAAAATTTGTTCCTTCAGACATCTGTTTATTATTTGAGTAATCTCTATCTTATTTCCTGCTTGTGCTGCTTTCACTATCTCCGTTGTTATCTCTTCTAGGCCTTGTGCTTTATTAATAGGTAGTTTTCTTATAATGTTTTATCTTCTCCACTGTTGCAGAAACTGCTTCTGTTTTGTCCGCTATTCCTGCTGGTTCTTCTACCATTCCTCTAGTGGGAAACAATTTTTCAATAATTACTATTTCATTGATAGAAAGGTCCAATATATCCAATAGCTGTTTGTAGAGGTGGCATTTTTTAAACAATTAAAGTTGTCTCAACATATTCACTCACCAAAAGTATTGTTACTATGGCACACTTACTCAGAGTGTTATCACTGCACACAAAAAGTAGATTTTTAAGAAAACCTGCTGACGTTTGTGTTGTATGTCGTAAAAGAGCCTAACACTACTCACAGTGGCCGTACTAAATGTTACCCTTAGCGGGGCTTGCAATGCCAAAAACTACAAAAGCAAGTCTTAGTGCAGATGGTGATACCAAATCTAGCTTAGACATGGCGGGGTTGCAGTTGTCGGGACCGTTGGTAGAAAAGATGTCAAAGGCGGAATTTTAGCTGAAAACGTTTTTGCCGTGTTTGTCTCTTTGAGGTTCAACTAAGATAAAAATAAAAAAAATGACTGTTGAACAAAGTTTAGGTAAAACTTGCGTTGTAGATTTTTTTTGTGGTTTAAGTGCAAAATCTTTAAAAAGTTCAACGTGTTAGATTGATTTTTGTGCCAAACCTTTTTATTTACGGATGTATAAGGTGCTCTAAAAAAATTATTCTTCACTTTAGATGTGCCACTTTTCTTTTACAATTCACTACTGAAATATTTAATTGCAGACAGTAGAGTCACCTAAGATGCAGCAATTTGTTTAAATAATTCTGCAATGATTAAATTAACACGTTGAATAGCAAGCAAACAAGCCTTACTTTGCTTGCTTGATTGGTTTACACACAATCTTTTACGGATTAAACAGCTTGGAAAGCAGAAATATGCAAATCGGTAAATTTTACGCAGTTAAGGTGACCAACGCACCTCAATGCTTTAGCATTTGTAGTAGTAACTACAAACAGTATTACACAAATTAGGTCACTAAGTTTACCTAGTAATCAAACAAACGACAAGTGGTTCTAGCTAGTGCTATTTAATACTGAACGTCCGCATTAAATGGTATCATTTAGCATTTATGCAATTGGCGTTTTGCAAGCTTATACAATTAAATTTTATTCTACTTCGTGTAGTGTTAGACTCGGGTAGTTTTAGACCGGCTAAAACCTTTCAGTTCTTAACCAGGGTATATGGTTCTTGCATTTTCTGCATTTCTTTGTACACTTACGTGTTTTAGACAATACTATTCTATGTCTTTTTTTTTAGTTTGTTTTTTATTCACTTTCATTTCCTTCAAAATTGCGTTGATTATTAATTAAGATGTTTCATTTATTTATGTTTTTTAGCATTTCATTTACATTATTTCTGTATCTTTGGCTCTTTTTAATCTCTTGATTAGTTTTCTCCCTATTTTTTGCAAAAGAATACTTTGTGCTTGGCATTATCTGCTTTCTTGCAATTCAAACATTTATCTGTGTATATTTTTTCAATTTTTTTTTTGGATCTTTAAAAGCGACTAAGCCTTGTATAGAATAACTTTAAGTAGTATTCTATCTTACCATGCTTCTTCTTGTACCATTCTGTAATATTCAACATCAATTTCTTTGTTCAGAAACCTTTTTCACTGTTATTCAATTTTTCTTGCTATTTAAAAGCTTAATGTTTTTTTTGGCTTTAGTTTTCCCCAAATATTGCAATTTTTTTCCGTTGATCAAAATTGTCTTATAATCAGGCAGCTTTTTTTAGGATGGTTTTGTTTTTTCTTTAAATCCTTGCTATGCTTGCTCCCAAATGTCTTAGTACTGCTGGTATTTTATGTCCTGTATTTATACTTCTACTCAGTAAAATTTTTTTATTTGAGATAGCATTTTACTTTGCTTCTGTTGTGCAAAAACGGCTTCTATGTTTTTTCTGCTTGTTAGAAGTATAAATTTGTTTTTTCAATTTTTAATTTAACTGGTTTTTGGTTATCCATTTGTTTATTTGTCTCAGAACGAGATCAATAACCTCAACGTCTTATAATAAAATTTTAAATTTTGTTTTATTTGAGAGCATGGCGCAATGGTCTAGGCATCCAGCCGTTGCACCGAAGATCGTGGGTTTGATTCCCATACACCGTAATACACTTTTTACATGTTTATACGCTCTCTCACTCCCCAACCCGCCTTGCCAACGGGGGGTTTGGGGTTGCCAGCATTACAAGCAGAAAAGAGGATCTTAGCTTCTTCTCTGCTTGTATTGCCAGTAGTGGCGTGTAAATAAATAGTTAGCAAAAGAAAGAAGTTTCATAATAGTAGTCCGAAGACCAATCTTTGCAAACTAAAATAACAAAATTAATTTTTTAAGTATACTAATAGAGTGTAAGGGGTGATAGAAATATTTAAAATCCAACCTAATTAACAACCTCGCCGGCACGTGGTGCACCCTGCTATCGAACTAAAGAGGCTCTGTCAACCGAACGTCTGCCGGAGTAAGTAAACCTCTCTTGCTGGCCAATAGCTTCGGGTGGATGAGCTGTCAAGAGTAAGGGCACTTTCTTGCCCTTGGAAAGAGAAATCAACTCTAAAGTCGGAAGAGTCAGCAAATGACCAACGGCATGGGGATGCAGAAGGCCACGGGAAACCACTGCATTAAAGATCCCTATGGATTCCTTAGTAAAACCAAATGTATGACACAAACTAAAGGAAATGATATGCCAAGCAAACCGGCTAGCGACCGGCGTCGTCAAAATTCCGGGTTTGACGGTGTGAAATTGGTTACTGGACGCAGAACGGTGGGAACCGGGCCTCCTGTAGAAAACATACAACTGGCCAACAAATCAACCAATTTGAGAAGAATAACAACCTGGAATGTCAAAACGCTATTCAAACATGACAGACTTCAAATTGCTGTGAGTGAAATGAGTAGGCTGAACATAGATAATTAGATGAAGTTGCAATATACTACTCTGGATGCTCTAAAAACGATAAAAACCATCAACACGGAGTAGGAATAATCGTAAGCAAAAAAGAGAGATGCATGTTGATACAACTAAATTCTAAACTTGTTAACATAAACATAATACAGGCAAATGCACTGACAGCCGATAAACCGGAAGAAGAAATCGAGCAGTTATATAACCAGATTGTACATATAATGAAGTCTCTTAAGAAACAAGACATCACCTTCATAATGGGCAACTTTAATGCAAAGATAAACAAAGGCAGACTTGAAGACATAGTCGGAGACTTTGGATTAGGTCAGAGAAACGATCGTAGAGATAGATTGCTGCAGTACTGCCAAGAACAAAATATGATGATTAGTAACACCTGGTACCAACATCCAACGAGACGTGTATAGGCACGTGGAGATCGCCACAGGACACAGAGGATCATGTAGTCAGGATCCAGATTGATTATATTATAATTAATAAACGATTTTGCAGCACAATAAAAAATGTAAAGACATATCCAGGAGCAGACATCGGCTCCGACTATAATCCGGTAGTTGCTAACATACAACTTTCTCTAAAAACCCCACAAGCAAAAAATATATCAAGGAAAATAGATTGCAACAAACTTAAAGACCCAGAAACTTCAAAAACCTATGCTGACCAACTAAACACTAAAATAAAAGATATAATATCAACTAACATCGCACCGGTAGAAGAAACATTGCAACAAATAGTGGACATAATAAAGACTAATGCACAACAAACATTAGGCTGGTGTCAACGAGAAAACAAACAAGAATGGATGAACAATAACATCTTACTTCTAATGGAAGAAAGGAGAAAACATAAGAACCATCTAAGGGAATACAAAATGCTAAACAGACAAATTAAAAATGAAATACGAATAGCAAAGGAAGCATAGCTCCGGAAAAAATGTCTGGAAATAAAAAAATTCCACGCTTAACACGACTACTTCAACATGCACAAAAGAATAAAGGAAATAACACATACATATAAAAAATACCAGTATGGAAAACTAATAGACAATAACAACAGACTAGTGGTGGAGCAGGAAGATTAAATAAAAACGTGGAAGGAGTATACAGAGAAGATGTTTAGTGATGTCAGACCAACCATATCCTGTAATACGGATATTATGATGGAAGGCCCAACCATTTTGAAAGATGAACTTTGGAAAGCAATTCAAGACACAAAAAGCAAAAAAACCCTTAAACCAGACAAACTAAATGCCAAACTCTTTAAAACAATAAACGAAAGCTTGTCATGTCTGCTGCGACTGTACAATAAGATTTACAACAGAGGATACATCCCTAAAAACTGGTTAAAATCTACTTTCATTACCCTCCTAAAAAAATCAAACGCTAACAGGTGTAGAGAATATTGTCTCATTAGCCTCATGAGCCATGCCCTAAAAATATTTTTACGGATCATACACAAGCAAATATGAAAGAAAATAGACCAAAACATCGGAGACACCCAGTTTGGTTTCAGGAACGGGTTCGGTACAAGAGAGGCACTCTTTTCCATGCAAGTCTTAACCCAAAAATGCTTAGATCAACGCCGCACAGTCTATGTGTGCTTCATAGACTATGAAAAAGCATTCGACAATGTCAAACATAGAAAATTAGTAAAAATGCTCAAAAGTACCAACATCAACAATACAAACATTTGTATTATTACAAATCTCTATTGGAACCAAACAGCGCAGGTTAAGGTTGGGCAAGAGCTAATGGAGGAGTTCCAAATACGAAAAAGGGTACGCCAAGGATGCATTCTTTCACCGATCCTGTTTAACCTATACTCCAAGAACGTATTCCGGGCTGCCCTGGATGAATGCACAAAAGGAATAAAAGTAAATGGAAAACCTGATAATATTAGATACGCAGATAATTCTGTAATATTAGCCAACAATAGCAAAGACTTGCAATACCTCATTGACAAAATACAACAAGCTAGGAGTATGGACTCAAAGTAAACATCGCAAAAACTAAATTAATAATTATTAGCAAGAACAAAGACGCAAAGAATGCTGCAATAACTATTAACGGTGATCCAATTGAGCGCGTACAAAGGTTTAGTACTTGGGCAGCTGGCTCAATGAACAGTGAGACCCAATCCATGACATCAAAACACAAATCGAAATAGCCAAAAATACTTTTCAGAAATTCCGACCCTTATTGTGTAACAGGGACATATCACTAAATATTAGATGAAGAACCGTCAAGTGCTACGTCTTCTCGGTCCTATTGTATGGAGTCGAGAGGTGTACACTGAAAGTATCTTCCATGAATAAACTTGAAACTTTGAAATGTGGCTATATAAAAGAATGTTGAAAATCCCTTATATATAAAAAATAATGAGGTACTCATGCAAATGGACAAAGACACAGAACTACTCACGACGGTGAAACGTAGAAAAGCAGGATATTTTGGGCACATCTTCTAAAATGACAAATACCAATTCCTGCAATTAATTATGGAAGAAAAAATAAAAGGTAAACGAAGAATTAAAAGGAAGAGATTTTCATGGTTACAAAATCTTCGACATAGGTTCGGAATCAGAGATGCCCCTACATTAATAAGATTGGGACAAGTTCAAACATATGGTCGCCAACCTCTTAAGAGGAGAAGGCACTGGAAGAAGAAAAATAGAGTGACTAGATGATTGTAAACAACAGACGATAAAAGTGCTACGGTTAAATAGCGGGACTACTTTTTAATTTTAGGCTTGACAAAAGCTAATCACTACATTAAACCAAATGTCATGCAGTAGAAAGTTAATAAATATAAATCATTTATGAATGGCTACTACATTGCTATTTACATAGAAGAAGAGCAACATGTGGCATTTTCCAAGGAACAAGACAAGTATTGGCAGGTTAAAAAGCTAGACAAGTAAAAACTTCATAATGCTTTTAAATACACCAATTTGTACGGAAAAATAAACAATTTTCAACAACCCTAACAAAAATCTGTAACAAACTGATCTACTATACGCCAATTATGTTTAACAAAAAAAAGAAATTAAACTAGAAATACCAAACGCATTTAAAAATGAGTTTGCTAGCAAATCCTTTGTGAAAATGATGATTCTGACATCTAGGCCAATGCCTATAAAATAATTATAAAAATTATGGTAAAATTCTTACCAAAACTAAATCTAAAGATTGAAGCTATGGGAAAATTGGTAATTTGTTCTCTGCCCAACTTAAGGTATACTTTGACTATGCTACTAGTAATAGTTTTGTTGACTCTACGAACAAAGATTTACAAAAAGCGCGTGCAAAACTAAAACACAACAAATGTTCACTACCCAAAATTAATTTAAGAAAAATAATGAAGAAGGCAACTTTGTGCAGTCAAACTCTGATGTTGAAAGTTTATATTAAACTTGCGGCTACATCAAGTTTTCTACGGTACGCTACTTGAGTTGCTTTAAAATTGTTTGTTAAAATGTTGACTTTGACATCTGAGGCAATGGCTATAAAATAGTCATAAAAATTATGATGGAATTTTTGCTAAAAAACCCAACCTCCAAAAGAGTAAATTTAACAAAACGGATTTGCAATATCTAAGACATCTAGTAAATGAGCCAGGTTTCTAAACTGACCTTAGTAAAGTTCCGGCCTTTTTGCATTTTTATATCCTCTAAACTGACGGTGGATTGCAACAGTTTTATCATTACTATTTTACAAATAACTACGTTAAATGAATTGCCAAAGAAAAAAACCAAATAAAGCAATAACTTTAAAAAGGTATTTTGTGTTTTTGTTTAGTTGGTTTAAACTTTTTGTAATTTTTTTTTCCTAAAAGTATAATTAAAATTGTAAAATTAAAACTGTTTTGCTACAACGGCTACGACCAGATAGTTTCTTACGTTAGTCAAACTTTCAACCATGCGGAGCGGAATTACTCTATTACGGAATAAGAGTGCCTAGCTATAATATGGGTCATACCAAAAATGCAAGTTTACCTGAAAGAATATTAGTTTACAATGATTACAGTCTACCAAACCTTGAAGTGGTTCCAAAAGAATTTTAGCAAAAAAGGTTAAATCAGGTTATTGATGTTTTGATCCGTGATATAATTGCAACACAAGATGATGCCAAATGGCCTAAAACATACTCAAATTTTGCTATGAAATACAGTCAGTTAAACAAGCAACTCTGAGAGTGCAAAGTTACTAAGAAACCGCGTCTTGGTAAAAAATTACAATAATCTTACCGCTGACCACCAAGGTAAAGTGAAAACAATTAGTCAAACTGTTACGGTATACTACCAATTAGGAATGCAGGGTGACATTAATTGATATGTAGGTACAAAATGTATAATTTGCTATAACATCAAAATTTACCTGGATAGATGACGGAGTTCTAAATCTTAGTTTATTTCTTCAACCAATCAAAAGAAATGTATACTTATGCAAAATAGATATTATCTTTTGCGTTATGTCCCTGGTTTACAAACATAACAAATTCTAAAAGAAAATTGTTTTTCCGTTTTGTTTTGTCTCCACAGTCTAGTTGTGAATCAAATAGAACAAAGCTTCTTCTTCTTTGTCAACCATTCATACGCCACTGCTGGCGTCTTAGCCTCTTCTCTGCTTGTAATGCTGGCAACTTACATTACAAGGGACCTATAGTTTTAAGTGGATTCCGAACCACTGGAGAGAATTATCACTCCTCAGAGAAGGTTTTAGCCGTAAAACCCCACGCTGGCAAGTCGGGTTGAGGAGTGTGGGAGCGTATAGAAAGTGAAAAGTATATCACGGTATATGGGAATCAAACCCACAATCTTCGGTACAGCGGCCGGATGCCTAAACCACTGCGCCACGTTCTCTCTTGCGCCACGCTCTCTCTCAACAAAGCTTATACGTACACATTACAAACAAATCCATTAGAATAGACCAACCAATCCATGCTTATTATTACAAGACTAATCATTCACATTAAAACCAGTTTTTGCTCAAATTAATGTATGCCATTATTAGCAAAAAAACATAATGCTACAGGATTTTTGTAGGCGTTCCTGAATTTTGTCCAAAACCTGTTATTCTAAAAAAACGGAATAAAGTTACAAAGCAACGTTTTCAAAGTCTTAAAGGTAAGTTGACTCTCATTTAGAGCTAAATTAAAAAAAATCTAAGAAATTCTAGAACTAGTACTAGTTAACCTAACTATTGCTATAAAAACCAAGCCCATTACTACAATTTTTGACAAAAAAAATTGTACTAAAACAAGGACACAGTGTAATAAAAAAATGGTAGGTAGCCAAAGAGTTTGCTGGATAGACTTTTCTTATTTGCAAAAGTTTTGTCTTTGGTTTATATTTTGAAAACTCAAAAGCTGTTTGCAATGACTACTTTACCAATTTGGCCCGCAACACCGTCTACGTCGACTTTAAGTATTGTTCTATTACCTAGCTTCGGTTGGGCTGCTAATGATAGTTTTTAGCTCTATCTGTACGATGACTGAGCAACAATGCTAATCCTATCTCATCATCATGTAAACATAATGTCGATGTATATAAAATTGCCATGTTTTTATGTTTATAATAGCGTCCGCGTATGACGTGCCTTCTTTTGATTTTAATACAATGTTTGATCTTAGTGAAGTTAAAGTATATCTAAAATATAGTATCTGATTAAATAGATTTAACAATACATGTCATAAAAAGTTTTAACATTTCAATGAAAGCTAAAAAACACAACCAAAAGCAAAGTTCTTATGTATAGTAAGAAAATTTGTTTATAGAATTAAGATAAATCTATTTCAAGTCTGTTAAAATAAATAAAATCAAATATATTAAACACTATAAGGTAATGCTGAGCCTTACAACTAAATTTTACAACTTGTCAAGAAGACTACAACTAGTGCAAACTATATGTGGTCTTTAGTAAGCTGATTGCGTTGTAGTTTTTTTTTTCTTTCTGAAAAATTACTGGCAAAAGAAAAAATTAAACTAAAATACGTATTTGATGTAATTTAAATAATTTGAGAATAGTTAGTTAGTTTTATGATTATAATATTTGTCATTGTTTTAATAAATTTGTATTATTACAAAACTCAGCTCAACTCAATGATTTGTTAACATTTTACAGAATCAACTAAAGAACCATTAATTACATTTAATGACATTTAATTGGAATCTACACAACCTGATCCATACAAACAGACACAATTAAATTTCAAAATGATTAATCACCGACTGTATATATATTCAGTAATAATTACATTTAATTGCAAGCCAAAATATAGAAATTATCCCTATAGTAAATGATGTTAATACAGTTGGAAAGGGGAGCATTAATCCTAACAAATTATTAGATGTAATTTAATATTGCTTAAAACATTTAATGGAGTTACTATTAATGCAGCACATGTATAACGTTAGTTAAAAGCCACTAAAATACACGGGAAGGTAACCACTACCACCACCACTAGTAAATAGGGGATGCTGTAAAGTTTGTTCAAAATTAATACAAGTTGTAATAATACTGACATCTGCATTAGAAACTTGGTGGTTTTTGTTAAAAAAAATAATACAAGTTGGAGTTTGCAACAAGATATTTTCGGGGTGCACCAAACTAAAGTTTAATCGCGCGCCGAAAGGGTCAAAGTTTAATTTAATTAAAGCCAGGATTTATGAATGCTTTCCGGATTGGATTCTCATTAATATTAATGTGAAGTCGTGAGATCGGTGGAGCATGCAAGCGGTATTAAAATGTAAAGTTATGTTATTCTTAGCATTCAACCAAAAGGAGGTTTCAGATCATATTTTGTTTGTAAAATAGCATTTACAAAATTGTTAATTGCAAACTTTTAATTTAGAGCTTTGTCTGTAAAGGGGTCTGAGTAGTGGCTTCAAAAAATATTTGCTTCTGCTTATTAACTAGTATGAACAGAATATACTTAGTCCCCTCAACACAACAAGAGAGTGTATAATAATTATTAATAATTTTCGATAGCAAAGCATTTATTGCCAAGCTAGCACAGTAAAGTAACAAGATCATAAATGCATTTAACAACTGTGTCGTATTATACTTTTTGTATGCTGTTCAATTAACCATGTAGAAGCATTTATTTAATTTAAAATAATTGATGTTTTAAATTATCCGTTGTAAAAATAATACAATTACGCAATCAAATTTTGTTTTATTACTAAACGTCGTTAAGGGCTTTGTTAACTCCTACCGGCATAAGCTATAAAGACATACAAAACAAAACTTCAAATACAAAAAATATATAAAAATCTTTTATATCAATATTTGAGGCAATTTATTCTTTTCATAAATATATATAATTAAATTGCAATTTCCTTGATTGATTTCCTGCGCAAATTACGCATTTTTTAATCATAAACATTACAACTCCTACAAAAAAAATGGATTAAACCGTCCATCACGTTTCACAAACCACAAATCAATCACCGGAATCGATTCTCGCTTAATTATATCGCCCGCAATATGCCCAACCCCATTTTTTTTCTGAGTGAGAAATGTCCGTGGGGGTCATCCAGTAAATACATAATAGGTGGCGCATAATAACATCGCAAGGGTAGCATCGAAAGCAATCTCCGATGATATATTGTTAATAAGTTGGGTGCAGATTTACGCATGTTATCGCGTGTAAATGTTTTATAACCTAAACAGAAATTTTATTTTAATTAAATAAAAATCTATAATTAATAAAGGTGAAATTCTTTCTTTCTGGTAATTTTTCAAGAGTTAGCGGTGAGGGGTGGTTTGCGGTGGTGGCCGCGAAGTAATTAAGCCATAAGTCAGCACGCGTGACGTGAAACACTTAATTGAGGCTATCTAAGAAACTCATTAATTAGATGCCAGTTTGAGGAGCCTGACTCTCTCGCTTCCTCGCACCGGTAATACGGCGCCGTGCCACTCACTCCACGTTGGAAGAGAGCTTTCTTGCACAGGTTGACAAGAAATAGATTAAGTGCAACCCGAAATTGCAAATAACACTATAAATTCGCGCAGACAAATTAGTATGAGCTACTTAAAGGCAGACTTGCACGGATTATTATAGTTTATTATAGTTGGCTTTATTAAACTCATTTAGGTATTAAAAATTAATTATTTTGGTTTTAATCAAAACTTAATTTTTTAAAGTGTATTCATTGTAGACACCGATTAGTGTAAAGTTTCTTTTCAAAATTTTCTTATATAACATCGATCCAGACTGGGGGATTATAAAGTCCTTTAAGTTTTGCGTAACTTCGTCGCGTTTTGGGAAAACAGCTAAATTTAATTAAAAAACTGCGTCGTCGCCTACTTCGTCCTCTTACTACCAAAAACTCACCACCCCGCCATGAGTCTCCGCACACCATTTGGATCCCTTCAATAATAACTCAGGAATTAATAAAATAACTTAATTAGACTGGCGCGCACACAGAAACCAACTTGCAAGAACGAAAAATCTGTTGGAACGCCAAGCAAATTTTACGAATAATATAAAGCTAAAAGCAAAAGAATATTTATTCTTAAACATTATCAAGTTTATTAATAAAATTAAAATTATTTAATTATTTTAATTCAAAGAGTTTTGAATTTAAAACTTTTTTAAATATGAAGTCAGAAAATGCAGTTGCGCAGACAGTAAATATACTTTTTTTGTTAGTGAAAATAATAAAATAAGAACTGCTTAACTCAATAACTTTTATTCACATTTAACTTGCAACAATAAAAACAATCTAGTTAGTCTTTATGTTAATTGCTTACTGAAGCTTTAGCTCTATTAATAAAGAAAAAATAACAAATATTTTTTATTTGATATTTTTTAAATATATTTTATTAATTTGCTGAGTTTTATAATGTAGTTAAGGTTCATCAACTTGATGGTTATTGATACGTCTTTGCTGCTCATAATTTTAATTTTTAAAAAGTTTACTTTTTACACATTTCTTAGCAGAGATATTATAATCATTAGTGTTTTGATATTGTTACTGAATAGCGTAATGTCGTATGCAAACCGCATAATAGTTAAGAATTGGCCGTTGACGTCAATACCTTTTGTTTTCCATTCGAGTATTTTTAAAGTGTCTTACAATGCTAGCGTAAACAACTTGAGTGATATAGTGGATTGGTATTTTGTCGGTGATCATGTTTTCATCTATCTTCACTTGTAGTTTGGCATTTAGAAAAGTAGAAATTGCTTTATGCACTGTCAGTAAATCTACCTAAGTTTGTAAGAGTCAGCTACTATACCCACTAATAAAACTTCAACTTGCTTTTCCTGTCGTTCGCAAGGAATAACTTTTTGGTTTTGCAAATGCATGGTACGTACGTAAAAAATATTAAAAAAATTTTTCTTCAAATTTTCCAAAGAATAGGTTTTCATTGCCAACAACATTTTTTTATATGTGCAAAAGATTCCCTAAACATTTCAGGAAGTGCCGTGTGCTACGCTCCGAGGTATTTTACAATGTATCCACAAAAATACTTAAAAATAACAAAAAAAGGTTTTCATTTTAAATTATAACAACATTTTTCTTCCAAATTGTCTAAAAAATAAGTTTTCATGGGCAAAAATTTAATTTCTTGGAATTTTGAAAATTTTCCAAAATTTAAGTATTTTTTTATCCATATTTGAGAAAAAAAAACACCTATCAATTTTTTTTTTAAACTCTTGATCTTTTTCTATTTTTTTTTTTTTTTTTGGTAGCACGTTTTTGGTTTTTTGATTGGCAACTTTCTTTACTTTTGGGCGCACTGAGTACTTAAGTGCTTTTTTTATGGATCTTTGTCGTTTTTTTTTTTTTAAATCCTTGGCCGCTTTGGTAACTTTAGTAAGCCACGCTTGCCAAATGCTTCTTGCATTCTTATTATCAATGTTAGTTTATCATAAGAGATTTTAGTCATTTTGTTTTGGTCGTTGTTGGTCTTGCGGTTGCTTGCTGACAATCGAAGTATATCCGCTTGGTAACATTTATCAAAAAACTTCCTTTGCTCTGTTAACTTTTTTTTTGTAATGTTCATCATGTCTAAGTACTTGTGTTCCATGCATTTTATACTTCCTGCTAGATTTGTGTTTGTTATTATGTTTAGAAGCCGATGTTGAAGAAAGAATATGAGAATGAATAAAAATAAAATTAAAAAAAAAAAAAACAGATATTTTAGTTTTCTAGCCCTCGAGACCTAATAGCGTTAAGAACCAAAGAGTTAGGACAATTGATAGCAAAGAAAAAAGAAAAAAGTGTCTCAGTCACGTAACACGGTTACCGTGCAATAATGTTAGTAGCGCTTAGGAAAAATTACATTTTACTCTATTCCCAAAATCTAAGGACTAGGTGTATAAACATCTCAAAAAAATTGTATATGTTAAGCTGACTTTTGCATTATTTGCAAATGGTCTCCTATTCCAAAGCCTCCTATAAAATTTGCTTGTTTACTAGGTTAGTAGAAGTCTTGTTTATTTGTAGTTTTGTTGGTGATAATTTTGGTAATGAACTTATATATGTCTTAGCAAGATTACAAAACGATAATTTTATAACTACTCAAGCATTTTCATGTTTTGAAAATTTTACCTTCTTGCAGACATTTGTTCAGGAAAATTTTTACGGTTTTTAGTAGATCTTGACCGCTAAAATTTAGCATTTATTTGACTTTTTCTTGGTGCCTTTTTGTGCTTGTGGTTTAAGGCTTTTTTGATCATTTGAGATGGATATGTTATATGCAAACGACAAATTGGATTTACTTAAGAGAGATCAAGAAAACTGTGTGTAACTTTTGCGCAGTAAAGTAATGCGGTCTTCTTGACAATAAAGCGTTCAACAACGTACGTAGATGGTTGAGTAGATAAGTCTAGATAAGACAAGACAACGGAATTCTATTACAACAAAATTATATAAAACAATTTAAAGTGAAATCAAAATTTAAAAGAAACTTGCAAAACAAGTAAATATAAATCTAGCCTAGCAAGCTAAATTATACAAATAAATTTAAAAAAATCAAAAATGTAAGAAGCCCGTTCTTTAAAAGTGTTAAAAAAGAGCCGTTACAATATTCAAAGTGCAATTAATTAGCTTTAGGGTTGACAAGTTTTAGGGTTGGGTTTTTCTGGTTATAGTGGTAACGTAGTTTGTACAAATCTACTTTGTGTTTATGCTTACAACATTTGTTTTTATTTGTTACTTTATACGCTTACATAAAGTCTGGTTTGTGTTGTACAACGTGCAATGTTTTTAAGCCAACAACTGAGGCTGTACAGAACAACTATTTTTACGCTTACATAAAGTCTGGTTTGTGTTGTACAACGTGCAATGTTTTTAAGCCAACAACTGAGGCTGTACAGAACAACTATTTTGGCGGGTGTGCAAGCTAAATGTAGATGCAGGTTGGTCTAGACCTAGTGTTCAAAAGCAACTGTTGTAGATAATTCAAATTCTTGAACTATAAGTATTTAAGCGTTTCAACTTGTTAAATGCTAAAATGCTGTTTTGTTGTTATTTTGGACTCAACTATTTTTTTGTAAAATAGAAAAAAAATCTTCCTAAAATTGAGTGTCGGATTTACTCTCTAAAAAAAGCGCCTTAAAAAATTGTTCGAGTTTTTTGTTATTTTGGCTTTGTCTAGTATAGACGTAGTCTATACGTATAGTTTTTTGTATCAAAAATTATGCCAAAGTATTTTGCAAAGTTAGACCACAAAAAAATCACGTTTTCTAAATGAATGTTTTTGTATGGACTGGTTTGTTGCTATAAGAAAAGAATAACTAATAGAAGCAGGTTGTTTTTAGTGTGTAATATTAAATTAAGTTTAATATCACTTTGCTTAAAATTATGTTATGTTTTTCTAGATTTTGGGATGTTAATACATAAGAGGATTTTTAAGAGGTAAAAAAGTTACTTGTGCAAAATTTTTGATTACAATATTTGCTTATGCTATTGTTGTTTTGTGCAAAAAAACTTAATTATTTTTGTCATAGATACTATTAAGATCAGGGATTGATATAATTTTAGAAATTATTTACAAAAAAGATGTCACTATCAAAAAGTTTAATAAGTTTAAAATCTCTTGCTGAATTTTTGTGATGTGTTTTGGATATGTGTTCACAGTCAGAAAAGTTTTGGCTTTTCTTTCGATAGTGTATTATAGCCGGTTCTTGGTATAATTATCTAGACTTGCGTTTCTTGTGTTAAGTGTTAGAAATTCTAAAAATTAAGTGTTAATTTTCTGTAGTAAACTCCAAAACATTTTGCCAGCTTCATTTCTTGGGTAACAATATCAAAGTTTTGACTTGAGACCTGTTGAAAATTGTTTATAATTTTTATTGCCATTGGCGTTAGTAAATTATAACTTTAGTTGCAATTATTAATTTTGAAGTATTATTTGCATAATCCAAAACAATTTTAGTAATTTTGTTTATAGCATTATAGATGAAGTTGGTAATATTTTCAGCTTTACGTTTGCAACTTTTGTTTTGTGTTGTACCCAGGTCTCATTCCCAGTTAAATTCTATAAAAAAAGTTTTTATCTTGCAATATGGCAATCAAATTCTCTTTGCAAATTTGTCATTTACTCAGTTTTTGTTCTAACAATAACCATTTTTTTAATCAACACAAAATCTTTAACTTTTTTGATAATTTTGTCAATTTTTGTTTTGAGTAATTATAAATAGATTTCTTGTTCCATTTCAGTTTTTGCACCAACATTTGACATAAAAATAAAACGGACTTTTTTTGTACACTGTCATTATTGTTTTATAAATATTCTTTAAACTACTGCATTTTTAGATAAATATTTTATGACGTTTTTGTATTTAAAATGCAAGTTACTTATTTCTGCTTCTTAAAACAAATGTTAAGCGGTTGGAACTAAACTGCGTACAATGCATTTCTATTCCTAATTGTGAGGGTGTGTTTTTAGATTTATGTTTTACTAACGATCGTGATATTTCTGTGATAGAAGCTGTAGATGTTTTGTTAAATTTAAGTTAACACCATACTGCGTACTTGTTAACTATAAAATGTGAAACTACCTGTAATATTTTAAATTGTAATTATGTTTTTAATAATTTTAAACTTACCGACTACAACGCAATCAATAATTATTTGTTGAATGTTGATTGGACTGCACTATTTTATAACTGTGATATTGATATGTGTCTTGATGTATTTTACTCTGTAATCGATTATGTTATTGATTGTTTTGTCTCTAAAAAACTGTGGCGTGAAAGCAATTTTCCTATTTGGTTCAACAAAGAATTGATATCACTTACTAAACTCAAGAAAACTATACACAAACGTTATAAATCTTCACACCTATTGTCGGACTATAATGAATTCCAATCTATTCGTACTACGTGCAAAAATCTCAGTGCTCATCAATACGAGCAATATATTTTACAAACTGAAAGTAAAATTCAAAATAATCCAAAACATTTTTGGAGATTTGTTAATGAGAACAAAAAAACTAATGGTTTTCCAGCCACAATGCATTATAAAGATCAAACTTGTAATAATGGGAACGACTTTGTAACTAATTTTGCAGATATTTTTTCTTCAGTCTATGATAACGAAACTCATCCAACTCCATTGTTTAATTTTAATAATAACGTAATACATTCAATTTTTTTAATTAGTTTATGTGAAGTTTTTAAGGGAATTGAAAACCTTAAATGTAATTTAAGCGTTGGACCCGACGGCATTCCCTCTTTACTGTTAAAAAAGTGCATTTTTTCTATTGCAAAGCCATTTCACTTACTTTTCAATGCTTTATTGAATGAAACTAAATTTCCTCAAATATGGAAACAAAGCTATATTGCGCCTTTGATTAATTCTGGAGCCAAAGAGAATAATATCACTAACTACCCAGTAAACACAGTTACGTTTAAGATACGTTTATTTTTGGTATTACACCTAAGTGTAATAATTGTTTATTTGTTAAGTATATTATTCGGAAAAATGTCCGGCGACTAAACGGATATATCTGGTATATTTAGTGTGTAATATACGTATAGGTTATATGTATTTTAAACGTGTAATTTACACGTATTATCAACGTAAAAAATGCGTTAAAAAATAATTAATATAATTGTATATATTTTCAATTGAAATACACGTGTATTATAGGTTAAACTTTATCCGGCGAGTAGACATGTGTATGTTTGGATGCCTATACGAGATAACGGACTCATATTGGGAAGAATTGGGTCACCCATCCAAGTCGTGACCGAAGCGGACGTTGCTTAACTTTTGTTAACGCTGGTATTTGTACATGCCCTCTCTGCCGTACTGCCTACTTTCTCGGATATATAATAATATAAAATATGTATATCATTTTAACATAAAATACAAAGTATTACATCTAAATAAATAAAACATTATAATATTTAACATAGATATTAAAGAACATTACAATTAAATTAAAGATTCATTTTGATTTTTCAACCAGTCTTTTGGTGACATCTGAAAAATATACTGTGTGTATTTCCACAACCTCATATGACACACATATGGTAATCTTTTTATTAAATAACTTGACTAGTTTGCTATTTGTATTTATAATACTATATATAACAATAGCAATTAATAATATTAAATTTAAATTAAAAAAATAAAAATAAATCGATGAATTGATATTAATGTTACTGTAATGGCTATAAAAACAAGTTATTTGAACGAAAAATGTCATTGCATATTTTCAGACTTAGCCCAAATTAGGTATTTCATATTAGTACTCCTAAACCTGCGCTTCCAGTTCAATTATACAACACTTCAGCACTGTTGTGTAACAACAAACAACTTAAAACTGTATCGGATATTGCAACTAATAGCAAGTGCACATTATGGTTGATAAAAATTAAAAAAAAAAAGATGAATCATGCATCTCAACATACACTTTGCAAACTATATTCACGCGCTCGGGTAGCCTCGGACGTACGAATATCCAAGACAACATTGATCGGCAAACTAAACCCAGAAATAATAAACGTTAAATATACGTAGATATATTATGCAGGTTATCTATAGATATATTCTGATGGATAATATACGTATATTAATTAACAGTAGAAAAAAAGGAAAATATTAACGTATATTATACAGATATACATATCTTACGTGTACAAGAAATGTATATTATACGAATACACATATACCATATACGCTTTTTACACCATATATACGTGTAATAAACTTATATTATCTAAACTTGTGTTTACTGGGTAACTACCTAAATTGTTCGATAAAATTGTAACTAGTCAGTTGCAATGGATGTGCAATAGCACCTTAATAGAAGAGCAGCATGGATTTCGTGAAGGTCGTTCTACACTTACTAATTCACTCGGTTATGAAAATGATATTTTAAATGCATTTGAATCTAAAGTACAAGTTGACACAATGTACACCGATTTTTCAAAGGCGTTTGATTGTGTGAGTCATAATATTTTGATTGCCAAGCTCAGTGCTTTGGGATTTTATCATGATGTGACTTCGTGGTTATTCAACTTTTTGAAAAATTGCACTGAGTGTGTAAAAATTAATAACTTTTTGTCACAGCCCATTCTTGTTTCATCTGGTGTTCCTCAAGGATCTCATTGTTGACCAATTTTATTTTTGCTTTTCATTAATGATATCCCACAGTATATCAATTCATCGTCATTTCTTTTATTTGCAGATGATTTAAAAATGTATAGAAGAATATCATCTCTCAATGACTGCTTTCTTTTACAACTGGACTTGGATTCTATAAATACTTGGAGTTTTATTTATAAATTATTTTTTAATGCTGATAAATGTTTTTCAATAAGTTTCCATAGAACTTTAAGTAAAATTTCTTTTAACTATATAATTGACACTAATGTGTTAAACAAAGTCACACAAATAAAAGATTTAGGCGTTATATTTGATCATAAACTTACATTTGTTGAACATATAAACATCATGTGCAATCGTGCCATAAAAATGTTAGGATTTGTACATAGAATGTCCGCGGATTTATCAGCCAGTACACTTAAACTTTTATATTGTGCTTTGGTGCGTTCGCATTTAGAGTATGCTCCGTCAGTTTGGAGTCCTGTTTATGAAATTCATAACCGTAGTATTGAACAAATTCAAAAAAAGTTTTGTCGTTTATTGTCTTATAAATCCGGCATATTATCTGTAAATTGTGATTACTGCTACATTGCTTTATTGTACAATCTACCGCCATTGAAGATTCGCCGCAAAAGAGCTGATTTGTCGTTCTTGCGTAATTTAATTATGTCTGAGATTGATTGTCCGGGGCTACTTGGTACTCTTCCATTCTATGTAGCACTTTATAATAGACATAGCAGACATTCTTCTTTATTTCGCGAGTCTACTCATTCTACAAATTATGGTTTCAACAATCCACTCGGTAGAATGTGTAGATTTGCAAATAATTTACCAACTGATATTAATGTATTTTGTGTCTCTAAATCTACGTCAGAATTCAGCTAAGTCATGCTGACTAATGTCTAATATGTGCGCTTTTATGAATGGTATATTTGTATTCTTTATTTTTGTATTGTAAAACATCATTGTTTATGTATATTTGATGTAGATGTAAATGGTAAGATTATACCGTCAATAAAGTATTATTATTATTATTATTAAACTCTTTTCTAACTTACTATTTTTGTCAGAACTCATATTGATAAGCGGGTAGAAAAGCATTACTTTCCAAGTATTTAAATTTTTTTCTGAAATTTTTGTTTTTATTACTTTAGACGCATAAAAAAATTTTAGTTCTTTTCAAGTTTTAAAATATTAATTACGTGCAAGATTATCCAATGATTTGGAACGTGCGCTGTAGTTAAGATTTCATTAACAATATTGGTAAATCTTGTTATTGCTTTGTGCAAGAAAGATTTAAGTGCTTTGTTAGGTATATTGTTGTCAATGTCTTCTAAAAAGTTATTAGCATTAATGTGAACTTTTTTGATTGAATTCCAAATTAGTGAATTTTATTATAGATGAAAAACATTGGAGTTTAAAGCTGTCAGCAAATAAATGCATTGGCTTTTTTCTTGATGAAATATTTAAGTCTATTCTTGTTATACATGATTAGAATAAAAATTTATTATTGCACAAGGTGTAAGAGATTTTTCACATTAGATTTTTACTCTTTGCGGCTTATTCAAATGTTTTTGTCAACACTGATACTTGTGCAACTTTTGACTTTTTAATAAAAAACGCATTAATTTTGCAATGTTTTTGCTATAAATGTTTGATGGTTGAACTTTAAGTTATTAATTGTTTTAATCTTAACAGAAAGTTAACATTGAGTATTGTTACGTCAATGACGTTCTTTCTGTATCAAGCAAAATTGTAGTGTGTGAGTTCTACTGAACAAAATACTTGGATTTTTGACGTTAGTTATGGCATTATTTTTGTCTGACTTTAGAGTGGTCCAGCAGTCTTTTTGCAAAGATCACTATCGGACGCTTTGGTTAACTTCCAACGTTTACAAGTACGTATTGGTTTTTCTTAGCGTATTTGTTGTTTGCCTTACCTACTGTGTTAGTCAAACCACAAACCTAGACATGCGTTGACGTCGATGATCTGTTTGAAGAAGAACCAATTTTATCTGGAATGTTGTTTGTATTTCAGAAACAAATTTTGAGTAATATATTTAGTGTATTAGCCACTGTTTTAAAGATCAAAAATGATAAACAATATTTTGTTAAAAATATTAGGTGTTAGTAGAGTAAGATCATAGGCAAATAATTTGTTTGCAGTTACAACGGCTTGTTTGCAAAAACTTGAGCTTTTTGAGATTGATAGGGCAAAAGCAACTCGAGTTCAAGCGCAAGCTTTTTTTGTCTTGTAAAGCAATTATTTATATATATATGGGTAATTCTATTACTTTTGTACAATTTTCGAAAACTCGATGTTTCAAATTTGCACCAAAGTACATAAAAGTATAAACCAAAAAAAAAGGATTTCCAAAGTTTTAGCCCTCTAGACCCTTTTTTGTCTTATTTAGACCCTGAAGAAGCCAAAATATGGCTTAAAAAAGTTATTTTTTAATTTCCGTTTTCTGGGCCCTCAATTGACATTTTCAAACAAGCGTAAAATTTCTAACAAACTGAAATGACATGAAATTCTGGGAAAATATTCTTCAAACATGTATAAATAAATTCTAAAAGTTTGAATATAGAAATCGGAGTTTGAAATAGCTAATATAAGATCTAAAAACAGATGACAGACGACAGATGACAGATGACAGATGACAGATGACAGAAGACAGAAGACAGACGACAGACGACAGACGACAGACGACAGACGACAGACGACAGACGACAGACGACAGACGACAGACGACAGACGACAGACGACAGACGACAGACGACAGACGACAGACGACAGACGACAGACGACAGACGACAGACGACAGACGACAGACGACAGACGACAGACGACAGACGACAGACGACAGACGACAGACGACAGACGACAGACGACAGACGACAGACGACAGACGACAGACGACAGACGACAGACGACAGACGACAGACGACAGACGACAGACGACAGACGACAGACGACAGACGACAGACGACAGACGACAGACGACAGACGACAGACGACAGACGACAGACGACAGACGACAGACGACAGACGACAGACGACAGACGACAGACGACAGACGACAGACGACAGACGACAGACGACAGACGACAGACGACAGACGACAGACGACAGACGACAGACGACAGACGACAGACGACAGACGACAGACGACAGACGACAGACGACAGACGACAGACGACAGACGACAGACGACAGACGACAGACGACAGACGACAGACGACAGACGACAGACGACAGACGACAGACGACAGACGACAGACGACAGACGACAGACGACAGACGACAGACGACAGACGACAGACGACAGACGACAGACGACAGACGACAGACGACAGACGACAGACGACAGACGACAGACGACAGACGACAGACGACAGACGACAGACGACAGACGACAGACGACAGACGACAGACGACAGACGACAGACGACAGACGACAGACGACAGACGACAGACGACAGACGACAGACGACAGACGACAGACGACAGACGACAGACGACAGACGACAGACGACAGACGACAGACGACAGACGACAGACGACAGACGACAGACGACAGACGACAGACGACAGACGACAGACGACAGACGACAGACGACAGACGACAGACGACAGACGACAGACGACAGACGACAGACGACAGACGACAGACGACAGACGACAGACGACAGACGACAGACGACAGACGACAGACGACAGACGACAGACGACAGACGACAGACGACAGACGACAGACGACAGACGACAGACGACAGACGACAGACGACAGACGACAGACGACAGACGACAGACGACAGACGACAGACGACAGACGACAGACGACAGACGACAGACGACAGACGACAGACGACAGACGACAGACGACAGACGACAGACGACAGACGACAGACGACAGACGACAGACGACAGACGACAGACGACAGACGACAGACGACAGACGACAGACGACAGACGACAGACGACAGACGACAGACGACAGACGACAGACGACAGACGACAGACGACAGACGACAGACGACAGACGACAGACGACAGACGACAGACGACAGACGACAGACGACAGACGACAGACGACAGACGACAGACGACAGACGACAGACGACAGACGACAGACGACAGACGACAGACGACAGACGACAGACGACAGACGACAGACGACAGACGACAGACGACAGACGACAGACGACAGACGACAGACGACAGACGACAGACGACAGACGACAGACGACAGACGACAGACGACAGACGACAGACGACAGACGACAGACGACAGACGACAGACGACAGACGACAGACGACAGACGACAGACGACAGACGACAGACGACAGACGACAGACGACAGACGACAGACGACAGACGACAGACGACAGACGACAGACGACAGACGACAGACGACAGACGACAGACGACAGACGACAGACGACAGACGACAGACGACAGACGACAGACGACAGACGACAGACGACAGACGACAGACGACAGACGACAGACGACAGACGACAGACGACAGACGACAGACGACAGACGACAGACGACAGACGACAGACGACAGACGACAGACGACAGACGACAGACGACAGACGACAGACGACAGACGACAGACGACAGACGACAGACGACAGACGACAGACGACAGACGACAGACGACAGACGACAGACGACAGACGACAGACGACAGACGACAGACGACAGACGACAGACGACAGACGACAGACGACAGACGACAGACGACAGACGACAGACGACAGACGACAGACGACAGACGACAGACGACAGACGACAGACGACAGACGACAGACGACAGACGACAGACGACAGACGACAGACGACAGACGACAGACGACAGACGACAGACGACAGACGACAGACGACAGACGACAGACGACAGACGACAGACGACAGACGACAGACGACAGACGACAGACGACAGACGACAGACGACAGACGACAGACGACAGACGACAGACGACAGACGACAGACGACAGACGACAGACGACAGACGACAGACGACAGACGACAGACGACAGACGACAGACGACAGACGACAGACGACAGACGACAGACGACAGACGACAGACGACAGACGACAGACGACAGACGACAGACGACAGACGACAGACGACAGACGACAGACGACAGACGACAGACGACAGACGACAGACGACAGACGACAGACGACAGACGACAGACGACAGACGACAGACGACAGACGACAGACGACAGACGACAGACGACAGACGACAGACGACAGACGACAGACGACAGACGACAGACGACAGACGACAGACGACAGACGACAGACGACAGACGACAGACGACAGACGACAGACGACAGACGACAGACGACAGACGACAGACGACAGACGACAGACGACAGACGACAGACGACAGACGACAGACGACAGACGACAGACGACAGACGACAGACGACAGACGACAGACGACAGACGACAGACGACAGACGACAGACGACAGACGACAGACGACAGACGACAGACGACAGACGACAGACGACAGACGACAGACGACAGACGACAGACGACAGACGACAGACGACAGACGACAGACGACAGACGACAGACGACAGACGACAGACGACAGACGACAGACGACAGACGACAGACGACAGACGACAGACGACAGACGACAGACGACAGACGACAGACGACAGACGACAGACGACAGACGACAGACGACAGACGACAGACGACAGACGACAGACGACAGACGACAGACGACAGACGACAGACGACAGACGACAGACGACAGACGACAGACGACAGACGACAGACGACAGACGACAGACGACAGACGACAGACGACAGACGACAGACGACAGACGACAGACGACAGACGACAGACGACAGACGACAGACGACAGACGACAGACGACAGACGACAGACGACAGACGACAGACGACAGACGACAGACGACAGACGACAGACGACAGACGACAGACGACAGACGACAGACGACAGACGACAGACGACAGACGACAGACGACAGACGACAGACGACAGACGACAGACGACAGACGACAGACGACAGACGACAGACGACAGACGACAGACGACAGACGACAGACGACAGACGACAGACGACAGACGACAGACGACAGACGACAGACGACAGACGACAGACGACAGACGACAGACGACAGACGACAGACGACAGACGACAGACGACAGACGACAGACGACAGACGACAGACGACAGACGACAGACGACAGACGACAGACGACAGACGACAGACGACAGACGACAGACGACAGACGACAGACGACAGACGACAGACGACAGACGACAGACGACAGACGACAGACGACAGACGACAGACGACAGACGACAGACGACAGACGACAGACGACAGACGACAGACGACAGACGACAGACGACAGACGACAGACGACAGACGACAGACGACAGACGACAGACGACAGACGACAGACGACAGACGACAGACGACAGACGACAGACGACAGACGACAGACGACAGACGACAGACGACAGACGACAGACGACAGACGACAGACGACAGACGACAGACGACAGACGACAGACGACAGACGACAGACGACAGACGACAGACGACAGACGACAGACGACAGACGACAGACGACAGACGACAGACGACAGACGACAGACGACAGACGACAGACGACAGACGACAGACGACAGACGACAGACGACAGACGACAGACGACAGACGACAGACGACAGACGACAGACGACAGACGACAGACGACAGACGACAGACGACAGACGACAGACGACAGACGACAGACGACAGACGACAGACGACAGACGACAGACGACAGACGACAGACGACAGACGACAGACGACAGACGACAGACGACAGACGACAGACGACAGACGACAGACGACAGACGACAGACGACAGACGACAGACGACAGACGACAGACGACAGACGACAGACGACAGACGACAGACGACAGACGACAGACGACAGACGACAGACGACAGACGACAGACGACAGACGACAGACGACAGACGACAGACGACAGACGACAGACGACAGACGACAGACGACAGACGACAGACGACAGACGACAGACGACAGACGACAGACGACAGACGACAGACGACAGACGACAGACGACAGACGACAGACGACAGACGACAGACGACAGACGACAGACGACAGACGACAGACGACAGACGACAGACGACAGACGACAGACGACAGACGACAGACGACAGACGACAGACGACAGACGACAGACGACAGACGACAGACGACAGACGACAGACGACAGACGACAGACGACAGACGACAGACGACAGACGACAGACGACAGACGACAGACGACAGACGACAGACGACAGACGACAGACGACAGACGACAGACGACAGACGACAGACGACAGACGACAGACGACAGACGACAGACGACAGACGACAGACGACAGACGACAGACGACAGACGACAGACGACAGACGACAGACGACAGACGACAGACGACAGACGACAGACGACAGACGACAGACGACAGACGACAGACGACAGACGACAGACGACAGACGACAGACGACAGACGACAGACGACAGACGACAGACGACAGACGACAGACGACAGACGACAGACGACAGACGACAGACGACAGACGACAGACGACAGACGACAGACGACAGACGACAGACGACAGACGACAGACGACAGACGACAGACGACAGACGACAGACGACAGACGACAGACGACAGACGACAGACGACAGACGACAGACGACAGACGACAGACGACAGACGACAGACGACAGACGACAGACGACAGACGACAGACGACAGACGACAGACGACAGACGACAGACGACAGACGACAGACGACAGACGACAGACGACAGACGACAGACGACAGACGACAGACGACAGACGACAGACGACAGACGACAGACGACAGACGACAGACGACAGACGACAGACGACAGACGACAGACGACAGACGACAGACGACAGACGACAGACGACAGACGACAGACGACAGACGACAGACGACAGACGACAGACGACAGACGACAGACGACAGACGACAGACGACAGACGACAGACGACAGACGACAGACGACAGACGACAGACGACAGACGACAGACGACAGACGACAGACGACAGACGACAGACGACAGACGACAGACGACAGACGACAGACGACAGACGACAGACGACAGACGACAGACGACAGACGACAGACGACAGACGACAGACGACAGACGACAGACGACAGACGACAGACGACAGACGACAGACGACAGACGACAGACGACAGACGACAGACGACAGACGACAGACGACAGACGACAGACGACAGACGACAGACGACAGACGACAGACGACAGACGACAGACGACAGACGACAGACGACAGACGACAGACGACAGACGACAGACGACAGACGACAGACGACAGACGACAGACGACAGACGACAGACGACAGACGACAGACGACAGACGACAGACGACAGACGACAGACGACAGACGACAGACGACAGACGACAGACGACAGACGACAGACGACAGACGACAGACGACAGACGACAGACGACAGACGACAGACGACAGACGACAGACGACAGACGACAGACGACAGACGACAGACGACAGACGACAGACGACAGACGACAGACGACAGACGACAGACGACAGACGACAGACGACAGACGACAGACGACAGACGACAGACGACAGACGACAGACGACAGACGACAGACGACAGACGACAGACGACAGACGACAGACGACAGACGACAGACGACAGACGACAGACGACAGACGACAGACGACAGACGACAGACGACAGACGACAGACGACAGACGACAGACGACAGACGACAGACGACAGACGACAGACGACAGACGACAGACGACAGACGACAGACGACAGACGACAGACGACAGACGACAGACGACAGACGACAGACGACAGACGACAGACGACAGACGACAGACGACAGACGACAGACGACAGACGACAGACGACAGACGACAGACGACAGACGACAGACGACAGACGACAGACGACAGACGACAGACGACAGACGACAGACGACAGACGACAGACGACAGACGACAGACGACAGACGACAGACGACAGACGACAGACGACAGACGACAGACGACAGACGACAGACGACAGACGACAGACGACAGACGACAGACGACAGACGACAGACGACAGACGACAGACGACAGACGACAGACGACAGACGACAGACGACAGACGACAGACGACAGACGACAGACGACAGACGACAGACGACAGACGACAGACGACAGACGACAGACGACAGACGACAGACGACAGACGACAGACGACAGACGACAGACGACAGACGACAGACGACAGACGACAGACGACAGACGACAGACGACAGACGACAGACGACAGACGACAGACGACAGACGACAGACGACAGACGACAGACGACAGACGACAGACGACAGACGACAGACGACAGACGACAGACGACAGACGACAGACGACAGACGACAGACGACAGACGACAGACGACAGACGACAGACGACAGACGACAGACGACAGACGACAGACGACAGACGACAGACGACAGACGACAGACGACAGACGACAGACGACAGACGACAGACGACAGACGACAGACGACAGACGACAGACGACAGACGACAGACGACAGACGACAGACGACAGACGACAGACGACAGACGACAGACGACAGACGACAGACGACAGACGACAGACGACAGACGACAGACGACAGACGACAGACGACAGACGACAGACGACAGACGACAGACGACAGACGACAGACGACAGACGACAGACGACAGACGACAGACGACAGACGACAGACGACAGACGACAGACGACAGACGACAGACGACAGACGACAGACGACAGACGACAGACGACAGACGACAGACGACAGACGACAGACGACAGACGACAGACGACAGACGACAGACGACAGACGACAGACGACAGACGACAGACGACAGACGACAGACGACAGACGACAGACGACAGACGACAGACGACAGACGACAGACGACAGACGACAGACGACAGACGACAGACGACAGACGACAGACGACAGACGACAGACGACAGACGACAGACGACAGACGACAGACGACAGACGACAGACGACAGACGACAGACGACAGACGACAGACGACAGACGACAGACGACAGACGACAGACGACAGACGACAGACGACAGACGACAGACGACAGACGACAGACGACAGACGACAGACGACAGACGACAGACGACAGACGACAGACGACAGACGACAGACGACAGACGACAGACGACAGACGACAGACGACAGACGACAGACGACAGACGACAGACGACAGACGACAGACGACAGACGACAGACGACAGACGACAGACGACAGACGACAGACGACAGACGACAGACGACAGACGACAGACGACAGATGACAGATGTTTCATACCAGATAAAAATACAATAGAGATCAAAATATCATCATTTGATAAGCAGAAACATTTGGTTAAAATCAGAAAAAAATCAAATAGAATCAAATAAAAAAAAAATCTAAAAAGTCACTTGAAAATTTTACAACCACATTCATTTTTATTTTTTCAACTTTTTTTTGTAGTACGTAAAATTTAAATTTTGGTTTAAATTATTGAACCATTTAATTATGAATATAAATTATTGTTATTTTTTAATCAAATTTGTTGTTTTTTCTCTGTGTGCCTTCTAGCGATAAAGCTACGCAGATTTTGAAAAAAAAACACATCAGTTCATATCGACAGGAAATTTTCCGTTTTACAACTTTGTTTTTTTATAAATTTTGATAAATATGCATACTTCTTGATCAAAACCAAACGATGTGATGCAGGGACAAATGTTTAAAAATGTTTGACTTTATATTAACTACTTCTAACTTTGAGTTCCATATCCAAACATTCAGAATTTATTTATACATGTTTGAAGAATATTTTCCTTAAATTTCAAGTCATTTCATTTTGATAAATAAATTGTACGCCTGTTTAAAATGTAAATTTTTTCGTTTTTTGTCAAAAATGGTCAACTTTGAAACACTATATTTACAAAAGTACTAGTGTAATCATGAAAAACCTTAAACATTCGGAAAGTGTATTAAATAAAAAACATTTTGAGCCTTTGTGAATTTTGAAGTCAGGTCAAATTTCTTAAAATGTGGTCACAATCGGAGCGGTATATATCAATGTATCTACAAGACACTTCAATATACATTTTTCAGATCAAATTACATTAATTACCAAATGAAAAAAAGGAAATTAAAAAATAGTTTTTTTTAAACCATTTTTTAATCTTTTTAAGAGTCTAAAAAGAGCAAAAAAGGGTCTTCTTTAGAAATCCTCTTTTTGTGGTTCATACTTTCATGTACTAAAATTTTGCGCAATTCTGAAGCATTGAGTTTTTGAGAATTGTACGAAAGTAATGGAATTGCAACAAAGTATTTCTTAGCAGCTCTGTTTTTTAAGTTTTACTTTAATGTTTAAGTTTAGTTGTTTTGTAAGGTATACCATCATGTGTATTGCAAACAGAAATAATAGTGATATCACTAACTAAAATGTTAGAATCAGTCCGGAAAGTGTGTCTCAGTTAAAATTAATGTTAGTTTGCAAATGGTAGATAAGAATTTAAGTAGAATTTGTGGTAAAAACGACGCTTTTGTTGGGGCGGAATGCTATTGTGCCGTTTGGTTTAATGGACCAGCAGTGGTAATCGTTGATAGTTTGCGTGCAGTCGCTGAGAACCACTACTTAGAAGTGGCTAAAAGCGCATTCTTAGTAGAAAAAGGAGAAAACTTACTCTAAATTTTCTTTTGATGGTAGCATTCAGAGCCTGGATCTGCATAAAAGTATTAAAACGTCAACCCTGAAACTTACTCAAAAGACGAATCTAAGTCAAAAACAAAAGAATAACAAGTTTTATCTAAATTTGGTTAATTTTTAATTTGCAATAAAAACATAATGTACGAGTGCATGTGCACAAGAAATAGAATCAAACTTTTTTAATTGCCAAAAAATAACTCAAAAATAAATGTTAAAAACATCGATATTAATACTCCCAAAATTGTAATTAAAGGTTAATTTCACATGAAGATTTTATCCAGACTTTTCTTAAAATTTATAAAACTATTTTTTTTTTCAGATCTTTGGTTTAGCAGGGTACCTACTTAATTCTGTGGCTTAGCAAAAGAGCAACCGCATCACCGTCCACTACCCGGATGTAAATTAGTTCTACAGCCCACATCCACAAGAATTGAACAGAAAAAGACCTTTTTAAGTTAAATATTAAGATTAAAATAAAAAATGTTAATAATATCAAAATGGTAACTTTTAAGTTTTTGCATGGCAAAGCACTTACTGTTACAGTTTTATTTAAAAAGTGAAAGCTACGGAATTTAAAACTAGAGAGCATTTTATGTAGGAAACAGATAAAACATTTTATAAATTACTGTTGAGTGGATTAAAACGTTAAACAAAAAAATTAAAATTTAATTAACAATGACTTCCTCGTTATCAAAGCATATTAAGTCAGTGGCTTTTAGTAGATAAAATAGCGTGTTATGATGATAATTTTAATAAATTAATTAAAATTACTAATAGGCCATAAAGAATGTAAGTTTGCTTTAATAAAATATTTTGTAATTAATTATTATGGACTGAAATAGTTAGCGGTAACAATACCATTGTTATAATGCAACAAACACTAATGAAGCAATGTTATTCCTAAATTGAATAACAAACAAATAATCCACATCCTACTGACAATGTTGTTTTTGTACACGGATTGTTTGTTAAATTTGTCTCGAATTAATTCATATAAAACAGCAAACAGAATTCTGCTGAATTTAACATACATTACAATGCAAATCGCTGATGATTTAAAAATCCCTCCCAATTAACTGTTGAAACAAACAAAGCTGACACGAGTTTGAACGACAATAAACGATATAAAATTAAATCCATTGCAATTATTCCCTAGTTTGCAATGAGCACGATATGAAACTAACAACATCATTAATGTGACAATCCTGCAGGGGCAAGAGGCTGAAATTAGATTGGAATCCCGTCAAACATGAGCGATAATTCCGCAGAATTTGCGATATTATTTGCGCTGATGGAACCGGAATGAGTCTAGACTTTAAGCATTCCCGATGGGGTAACGCATGGGGAATTAAATGAACGAAAAAATTTAATGAAGTAGATATAATTTTTTAAATTTGTCAAACATACATTTATTGCAATAAAATTTCTGGTTAAAAGTCACCAATATAAATCAAACACAAAAGGCAACGAAGCACGATCGAGCGCATTGCGGATTCACCAGACGTACCTATCAATGGGTAATTGAATTTGTTACCAATAAATACCTTTAAAAAAGCAACTAACAAACCAAACGAAATAATCCTATAACATCCAATTTTACGGCGATAACCCCGAACAAAGATCCTGTCCATCGCGCGCCCGGAATCCCGAAAAAAAAGGCGAGCGTGCGAGAAGAAAAATAAAATAAAAGAACTGGATACATCCAGAGGAAATAAAACGCAACAGAACAATAGCACTTCTTGTGACTTCTGTAAATGTTTTTTGCGGTCGACAAAAGACGGCAGAAGTTTACATTTAGATCGGCATTGTTTGATCCATCCTCTCATCACAGCCGGAAAAATTCGCGTCCTATTGATGTTAGGCGATTATATAAGAGGCTTTTTTGTTACGAAATGAACAGTCTGATCTTACAGATACATTAGACAGTTTTTATCACGCCACAATGGACTTTTATGCGACGAAAATAAATTACGAAACATGGATAGAACAATGGAAAAAGAGATTCAATTGAAGTGGAAATACTGAAATGGTTTGAAAATTAAAGTTAATAAATTATAGACTGGCAACTATTGTAAGTAAAATTTTATTTGTCATCAATACCAAAATCAATTTTTCTGTTTTAATCTTTAATGTTTACCTTTTTGTACATTTAAATTCAATTTGATTAATTAGCTACTCTAAATCAGACTTACCTAATTAATAAATTGGCTTACAGGGTTTCCTTTTCGTTTCTAGGTGGGGTTGAATGTCAAGCCCGACAAACCTCTGCCGGACAAAAGGGGTTTTGCGGTGCGCGTATTATTGTTGTGCATTTGAATAACGAGGCCCTTTTGTAGGGCCCCTCAAGGAATGATAAAAGATTATGTACAATTTACGTCCGACCCTCATAAATTTCATATATTTTAATGAAAGTGGAGGACATAAAAAATGTTAAATGCGGTATGTTTTTTTTTATAACATGCGTGTTGTCCTTGGGGTTTTAATCTGGATTTTATTTTAATCGTCGCATTGGGAATATTTATAATAGTTTTTTTTAATCAAAATAAAGAGATGAAAATTATATTGAGTAAAATTGCATGTCTCTTTCTTTGTTATGTCGGTAATGATGATTTGTTTTATTTTAGATTCAAATAATGCATTTAGCTTGAAGTTGATGAAGGTTGATGCATGAATTTGCACGTTTTTAATTAAATAAAAACTGAAAATCTCAAAATACATAAGGACATATTTTGTTATCATGTTAAATAGGATCAAAGGATAAGTCAGTTTTAATTATGCCCAGTTTGTAAATTTTAATATGTTTTTATTAAAGTATAATAGTCTAAACATTAAAATCTATTCATGTCAAAATTTATTATAGAATCTCAGCTAATTGATTTATTTTTGTGGATTTATTTTCAAGAAGAAAGTGAATGTCAACTTAACCTCTTCTAATGTTGAATACCTAAAAGTTTGAGATTGTATGGTTTATAGATCATCATTTTGAAGATGGTTACTTAGGACGCCCTATAGGTTGTAGGTTAGGTTAGGTTAGGTTAGGTTAGGTTAGGTTAGGTTAGGTTAGGTTAGGTTAGGTTAGGTTAGGTTAGGTTAGGTTAGGTTGTAGGTTAGGATGTTGTTTTTTCGTCGCTTATAAGCGTTAACTTTCTTGTCTGGCTTAAAAAGTCTGCCCAGATCAGGAGTAGAGTGAACCGCCAAAATATTGAATTACTTTTTGGTCAAAGTTAGGATGAGTTGACGCAACGGAAGAATCCTGAAGTTAATCCAAACTTTTTTCTAAGGTTCAAGGCAATTGATGTGCCAATTTGGGGTCCTAAATAGGGTACGTTTAGGTAATCTGTGGTCTGATGGTAAATCTGTAGAGCCGAATTTTGTTCCAAATAGACAGGCCATTCTGGCTATATTTAAAACAAACTGTACATGTGTTAAATGTTATCTCCAGCATAAGACTACAATATGGAAACGTCGTTCAAGTAGACGTTTTTATAAAGAGTGGTTTGTCGCCGTGTAAAAAACAGTATTACTTTTTTTTAATTCACTTTGACTTGACAGAGACTAGAGGATAAAGTTTTTGGAAACTTTTTTTGTAATTTGTCTTAAGGTAGGTATGTAATTTAAATAGTTTGACTTTATAAAAAGCAAAGCAATTTTTTTTCCTGTCTAGTTTAAAAAAAAGGCTCTTGTGCCAAACCTTGCCAAAAGCTTTTTTGACGTCAAAAAGGACCACCTTTTTTTGTATGTGTCTGCAAACTTTTTTAGTTGATGGACATCTAAATAATCTCATCTAAACTAATGTTATTAGGAAATGAAGAAAGATTGATCCAAAATTACTCTTTCTATGACTTTACTTAATACTTAAGATGCATAAAAGACTGGTCAGCTGGTAGTTTTCTTTAGCAGGTTTTGTTAGTATTTTATTAAAGCTGGGAGCAAATGAGTATAAAGTTTTTTTATATGTTCTCTGATTCGAGAAGGTCAAACGTTTTGTAGTCGTCGTCAGCACCTTCTAAGAAGATGTTGCATTTTTAGTGAACGTATATTAGTTGACGTATTTCAGATTAGTGTCTTTAGTCGTTGAAAGAAAGCATTAGAGTTTGAGGCTGTTGGCAAATGCTTTGGTCTTTTTCTCAATAGTATATGGAACTCTATTTTTGCCATGAATGGCTAGAATGAGAATTTGTCTTTTACATTAGATTATTATTCTCTATAATAGATTTTAAAATATTTTTTCACACAATTTTTTGTGGAACTTTAACTTTGCTGTGGTTTAAGATTTTGCAATCTCTGGGTTGCTATGCTTTAGCTACTGATGTTTGTCGTTTTTTTTTTTGCAAATCAATGCTTTGGTAGCACAGAGTAATCTTAAAAGGTAGGTAATTGGTGCAAATCTCATTATTCTCAGGTATTAAAAACTTTATTCTTGGCTAAATGCTCTTCTTCTGTATTATCCATTGTTTTAGAAGTCAAATAAAACGGATATAATTTGTTGTTGTTAAATTTAAAGAAAAATGCAGCAATTAAGGTTGCCGTTTTTGATGCCAGAAAAATGGCATTAGCAAAAGAGTTGTTTGCTGTAGTTCTGCCAAGCTTGTTTGGGATTTAGACTTTGAACAGAAAACGTAGATCGGAACCGAGACAGCCGCAGGTTTGGTGGCCGGTCTTTATTACTAAATAAAGCCATTGTTTTTAGAAATGCTTTGCATTTCTTAAAGTTGGCTAGACAAGGGCCAGAACAGAATGAACACTAGGATAGTATGTTTTTATGGTGGGTTACTAATTGATATAATTTTTAACAGTTGCGGGAGATGCTCTATAGCATCTTCTAAGAATTTTTTGAGTGTTTTTGTGACTTATAAGCATAAATGTTTAATCAATTCCATAACTTTTGCACTTTTTGCTTTCTTTAGAAGTTGTACAAAAATTATTAAGAAGCTAACAAATTTATTTTTCAATCTGTGAATGTTTGATAAGGAGAATCCAAAAAAAATTAAAGCTGGACCAACATCTTCTTTCGTTAGGTAATCCAAGACTACTACTTCATAACAGTGTTCTTTGGCAGTTGACCACGTAAAAGTAGGCAATTGCCTTTCTGTAGTTGGCACTTAAGTTAGAAATAATGTAAAGACTTTTCTGGGTGTATTGCACAAAAAGAATAAAGATTTTGTTACCGCTAAAGTATTAAGAGTATTCCGGTAAAAAATGTTTATCTCTAATCACAAATGTCAAGGAACGGAATTTACATAAAATGTCTGCAGGAGAGTTGGTAGGATTGGATACGTTGTTGTCACTGATGGGGTTGAGGGCTGAAGCAGCAAACTTAAATCTCACTTTAGTAAATGCTTTTGTAGCATTCTCTTTCTTTGAGAAAGCAGTTTATTTTTTGGGGGCGGATGGCTTTTGTACCTTTTGGCTTTAAAAAGTGGCAGCATTAGCCGTTGATAGTTATCGTGCAGAAATTGCAGAAAACATCTGCCTAGGAGTAGTTGATGGTCCGTTAGATTAAGGTGAAGGTGGCAAATCCATCCAAGTGGATTTTTTAAGATAGTGTTGTTAAAAAGGCGGTCATCTCCAGAACGCGGAGGTTTAGGAGGTCAGAAGCAGTAGTGGTTTTTTTGGGCACCTAAAAGGAGTTGGCTGGTTTTTCTTTGTCTTCCGAGGAGATGCCCTTGGTTTGTTGCTTACCCTTGGAGAAAGCTGTTATGGCCTCATTTTTTTTGTCGAAGTCGGTTAGGTTTATGACTACTTTAGTAGAAGATGGTGATTTAAAAACGCTGGCATTGGAAACTATTAAAATAGTATCCATTAAGCTCTTGATAGTAGCGTTGTTTATAGCATCAAGTTCTTTAGCTCATAAACTTGATGGGCAACTATGGTCACTCTAAAATAGAACCTGTCTTTGAACTAGGACTTGTTTTTCTTTTTTTTTTTTTTTTGAAAGAAACAATTGTGTTTGCTAGGTGTTTGATGACGGCTTTGTTATTGGGCTGCTGCTCTGATACGAGTGCTATTGTAACAGTATCAATTTTGTTTTTATTTTATTAAAATTCTTCTTAAAATAAAAAATAAATGTTAATAAAGATTAATAGTTATTATTTTTAATATTAATATCAACAATTATCAGAACTAAGCTGCAATTAAAACTGCATTTATTACCTACTTTGATGCTTGTTGATGTTTGGTCTAAAACTAATATGTATGTTTTAGTTTGAAGTCTATTGATAAACATTTTTCACTGCAATGAAGGTTTACGGTAAAGTTTTGGAAACGTTGTGTGTTTGATGTTCTGCTTGATCCTAGATTTTAAAAATACTGGAAGATAAAATGGCAGATTGGAGATGGCACTTGGACTAACACTAATGCAAGTTAACACTAAGAGTACCGTTTTATTTACTTTCTTCTATGATCTATAAACCATCCCTTGGTTTAAATTGTTGGTACAATTTTGAATACCTTTCTATTACCAATGCTATGAGTTATTGAGAACTTTTTTTTCTTCTTTTTTGTCAGCCTTTTACTCTCCACACTTAGACATAAGCCTCTTCTATTTTTTTTCCATTTGTCTCGGTCTTGTGCTTTCCAAATCCACTCCTTTCCTGCTACTGGTTTGACATCGTCAATCCATCTCTTTTTGGGTCTTCTTGAGCTCTTTTTAGTTTCCCTTGTTCGCATATCATTTCATCGTCCATCTATAGTTGTGCTGTTTTGCGACGTGTCTTACCCATTGCCATTTAAGTTTTGCCTCGCGTGTCATGATGTCTGTGACTTTAGTTTGTTGTCTGATCTTGTCGTTTCGTATTTTGTTCCTCAATGTGATTTCTAACATTGCTCTCTCCATTGCTCTTTGTGTTGTTTTTAGTTTATTGGTGCTCTTCTTTGTTAGTGCTAATGTCACAACGCCATAAGTGGCTACTGGTAAAATGCATGCTTCATATACCTTTCTTTTTAGGTTGATTGGGATGTTTGGATCTTTTATTATGTATTTTAGGTTTCCAAATGCTGCCCAAGCTAAGCCAGTACGTCTTATGATTTTTGCGGTTTGGTTATTCTTCCCTAACATGATGTTGCGTCTCAGGTAGACATATTTATCTTTATGTTCAATACTTTGAAGATCCACTTTTACCACTTTTTTCATATTTTTAATCTCATTTTAGTTTTTTAACTACCTAGATAAACAATGTCAAAACCAAACTTGGCAAAAAGTCTAAAATGCAATAACCAAGATTTATGACATTTACACTAAAAAATACTTCTCAGTATTGGCCAAGCAAAAGTGCGAGCAAACGTTTACATTTGAACCGTCAACCAACGATTTCAACCTTAAAGTTTACCCTGCAATAATACATAAAAGTAAGCTAAGTAAACAAGAAAAAACAAAAAAAAAATATATATAAAAAAAGCTCAAGTGGCTCAAGACAAATACCGATAAATGATAACTGAACATAGTATAAAATGAAATTGCTTAGTTGAAGAAGAATAAAATTTTAAAAAACTTGATCATGAATTATTGATTAAAAAGCAAAAAACAGAAAAAAGTTTTGTATGTAGATTTTCAGGCATAGCAACTTTAATTAAAAAAAACGTCTAAAAAATGAAAAGTTTAAAATACCCGAACTAAAGAGACAGAAAAAGATAAAAGTTAGATATGGTAATAGAAAACCATGGTTAAGAAGTCTAGATAGAATTAGGAAATAAAATAAACAAGTTAGATTATAAACTAATTAACATAAACTACACATTTTTTGAAAATAATAGTAAAAAAAAGTTCGATGGCAAATGAAAAAACGCATGTAGATCCAAAAAAGGATAATTGGATAAACTTTTCAGACAAAATATACCAGTTCAAAGAATGTAAAATTGAAGAAAAAATTTTGCAATTAAAAGAGCTTATAAGAAAAGAACGAATAAAAATTAAAAATTTTAAAAATAAGATGCGATTTAGTTATAGAAGTAGATAAAATAAGCATAGAAACTACGGAAATTGTTAAGTTTTAAGGTTATAATAATAATTGTGTGCAGATTTAATTTTTGAAAAAGCGCAACAATTATATTAGATCGTAGAAAAAAAATCAAAATTAACCGGGCTAACCCAAACGCGGCGTAGTGGAACAAGAGTGAGACAAAGAAAATAGTATTAGTGCTTTTTCCGTAGTGCAGTTGCGTTGGACAATTTGGCGGCAAATTATTGTTTGGGAAAAAAATCTTTAAAACAGTGTATTAGTGTTTAATTAATTTTGGTACATGAGAAGGTTTTGTTGTGTGTTCATATCAAAAATATCCAAAAAAGTATACAAAAGTATAAAGAGGATTTAAAACTAAAAATAGCCAAAGAAGAAAAAAATAGAGCATAAAAAAAGGTTTTTCTAAAGAAAAAGAAATTGGCAGTTAAAAGAAAAATGTTGAGGTAAAGTGAAAATCTAGAGAAGCAGAAGAGTGCGCAAAATCTAAAAAGGAATGTGCATAAAAAACAAGTACGATGAAAACAAAAAAACTTATTAGATAACAAGAAACAAGTACAAATTTGAAATAACAAATGCAACAAGGTAAACAAATCTCAACTAAAAGATTACTCTAACAAAAGAAAGACAAATAGTATTAACAGCAAAATTGTTCCCAGAACATCTGCTAATAAAATCAGAAATTATCGAGATTAATGACATAAACACGCTGAATAAATTAAATATTGCAAGAAATAATTTAATACTATAAAAAACGCAAGAATAAATGAAAAGGTGAAAGAGGTACACAAAATAGTGCTTAAAGTATTTAACCAAAAATTAAACAAGAAATTTTTTTTAGACATTTGGAAAAAAGTTATACAAGCATATGATAGCAAACAGGATAAAAGAATATGTAGTTAGTAAACTTTTACAAAACCAACATTGATTAAAAAAAAAAAAAAATTACAATGGAGGCTTTAAAAAAATTGTATATACTGGGTATTTCCTAACTTGAATACAAAAAATAAAATTACATTTTTTAATTTCAAACAAAAAATCTAAATAATTTTTGTTTTGTTTTAGATAAAAGTTTAGGAGTTTGTGAAGTAAAACCTCTGATTGTCAGAAGTCCCGCAAGTTGATGTTAGACCGCAAAAAGGTTGACCCTGTTGATCAAGATTTTGTGCTTTGAGTTCCAGCAAAAGTTATACTTATTAATAATTAATACAGCCCTGAATGTGTCAAAAGGTTGTATTGTTGGTGAGGCCCAGGTATAATACAATTGGGGAGCACTAGGTGTTATGTTGGGATGACGTGCAGTTTTACGTTGTGACTTGTCGAGACGTGTTTCAACTTGTCTGTAGCGTGACTTTAAGTTGGTGTAGTTTGCAGCTTAATAGTTGCGTATAAACGTGACGGGATTTGTTGTGTTAACGTTACTCTCCGTAGAAGTCCGTTGAGAGCAGTTGCAAAGTTGCAACGGTGTTTGGGCAGAATTCCTGCTTATAACAGTCAATATTTTCTTTAGTAATGCTGCAACGGGATTGACTGTAGAATTGAGAAACTATTTTCTTTTATGCAACTCGGTAGGTATTAATGATTGATAACGCTACTTGTTTTTTTTTTACTTTTTAGATTGACAACGGTGAAACTGTTTTTTAGGGGCGGTTTCTCCTTGGATAGGTTGAAATCTCCCAAATTTTTGCAAGCTTCTTTAGGAAAGTCTAAACCAAGATTTTCAAAATTTTGTTCAATTAGAGTTTGGCTGCAGCAGATGAAGAAGACACAGGACTCTTCTAGATTTTTTTTGGAAGAAATCTGGGCCAAAACTTCTGGTGTTATGGTTGGCTGGGTGGTATGCCTAACAATGTGAAAAATAGTGGCCGCATTGGAGACAGTTTTGCTTTTCTTTATCTTTTAGGAGATATAATTGCGCAAGCCAAAAATAGGTTTCTTGTAGATCCAATCTGCTCTGTTTAATTTTGTTAGCGACACAAAGTTGTAGATCCTCTTTAGGTGGGTTTCTACATTTTTGAAACTGAATGTTTGAAGAGGAAACTAATAATCTAGCTATCAGTTATGTTGGAATTGCGCTCCATCCTAGAAAAAAATAATTTTGGAGGTGAAGTGAATTGCTTTTAGAATAATCTTGTTAGTTGATGGCAGTCGAATTGCTTTTACTAACCTAACTGCTACTTATCCAATATTGAAAATAAAATTTTATCTGTTTTTTAAGTTATTTGAAGACTTTTTGCAACCTATCCAATTACCTCCCGCATCACAAATTTGACTTGCGACTCAAAGTTAAAAATTACTAGTCTAAAGTATTAAATAAAAACTGTTTTTCATAATTATATTTTAAATCAAATTTATAATTTTTTTTTTGTAGTTTAATATTAGTGTTGTATTATTAGCATATTGAGCTATTTTAATCCCGACAACATGTTAAATAACATCCGCAAACGAATTAACATTTGAAATTTTTTTTCGTAATTTGCCGTGAGGTAGAAACCTAGTTTTAGTAGTTTAACAATTCTGCAGTTTTTTTAATTTGTAATTTTACACAATTAGTGGACATTATTAAAACATATTATGGGTCCTCAAAGAAATCATTTATTTTTATGTCAATTCTTTAAAAGTGTTTCAGATCAGTGTCCTCATAAAGAAGCAGCATTGAAGTTTGAGACTTTCAGCATATGTTTTGGCTTTACCCTCAATAAAGCATTGTAGAACATTTTTGCCATAGATGACTGGAATAGGAACTTAAGTATCGCGTAAAGCTTTGGAGATTAGTCACATTAGATTTGCAACCTTATAGCCGTTTTAACATTTTATAAAAATTGTTTAAGATCATGCAATCTTTATATTGGCAATGTATTTGCCATTAATTTTTGACGGCATATTTTCTGCAAATCAATGCTTTTTGTGCGCGGAATAATTCAAAAGGATTATCAGCACAAACCTGATGGGTTTTAAAAACTTTGAGTAATACATCGGTTGTATTATATATTCTATTGTTTTTAAGTTCAAAAATGGCAGTCTATCAATTTTTGATGGCCTAAATAATTACGGCAAACAAGAGTTGCTACAAAGCATTTTTTGGCGATGTGACCGTGGCGTTGCCACTTCTGGTATTAAGTTATGCTACTGCTTTGTTTATTGAATTTCACTTTAACTTTTAGATTGAGAAGCTAAGTGAACTCTTAGTTTTTTGCTTCTTTTAGAAGTTGCATAAAAAACATTGTGAAACAACAAAATTTGATTTTTTTCTGATGTTACGGCTGGCTGGGTGGTATGCCTAGCCATGAGAAAATTAGTTGGAGACGGTTTTGCTTTTTTATCTCTTAGAAGATATGATTGGTCTTTTAGAGATCCAACCTGCTCTGCTTGATTTTTTCAGCAACGTTGTCTTTTTTTTTTTTTATCTTTATCGTCAATCATCTTTATAACAATTTTTTCAAAGCTGTACATTTTTTTGTTTTGTTTTTTTAGATTTCTACCTTTTGAAACTGAATGTAAATAAAGCTGATATTTTAGCTTTAGTTCATGTTGGGATTGCACTCCATCCTGGAAAAACTACTAAATTAATTAATTTCTTAGTTAATTATTTTTGTTAAATTTATTTAACCAGACTTTGGGTTTGCTTTTTTTTAAAGGTGAAGTAGGTTAGGTTCTTGTTTCTGTCTATTTTTTAAGTTACTTAGAAACCCATCCAAATACCTTCCGTAAATATATCTTTAAAGAGTTTTTGCCGTAAAGTAGAAACTTGGTTTAGAAGTTTAACTGGCAAAGTTTTGAGGTTTAAATATTAAACTATCAACTTTTTTAAAATGCACAATAAATTGTAATCTGTTCAGTTTTAAAAGTAATTTTTATGTCAAACTTAACAAAGACATTTTCAATGTATTTTTTTTTATTTGCATCCTTTGACAATTGGTGGACAACAAAATAAAAACATAAGTTCTTTAAAAAGTTATTGATTTTTCTATGAACTCTTTTGACAAGTTTTAGATTACTGTCTTCTGTCATAAAGAGGAAGCATTGGAGTTTAAAACTGTTAGCAAATGTTTTGGTGTTTTTTTTATGGAGTATTGTAGACCATTCTTGTCATAGATAACTAGAACAAAAACTCAACTAATGCGTAAAGCTTTAAAGATTATCTACATTAGATTTGCAACCTTATAACAGTTTTGATTAATTTATGCCACCACCCCTTAGATTAAGAAGCTAAGTAAGTTCTATGATTTCTTTTTTTTTTGTTTTTTTTTTAGGAGTTGCACAAAACACATAGAAAGCAACCAAATTTGTTTTTTATTCTATAAATGTTTGATACTTAAAATTGAGTGGTTCTAATGCCAGTCCCAAGTTTTCTCAGACCATGTATAAAAAACCGACTTTTTAAACTTAAGAAAGGCGGTGGATTTCTTATGATTGGCGTTTGTAGCCAAATTTACTTAAATACTATTGTGGCTATTGCAAGCAAAGTTAACAACGGTTTTGTTATCTTTAAAATATTTAAAGTAGCCCGGGAACAATTTTTTTTTGTTAAAACAAATGCCGGTGAGAGAAAAGTAGATGAAAAGTTAGATAAAAGTTGGATAGAGTTTTTGTCATCAGCGGGGTCTAGATACATAACCGCGGGCACTCAAACTTGTCTTTGCCTAATGTTATTTTGTTTTTTTTTTTTAGCGGAAGCTAAACAAAAGGGGTTTGTGTTGTTTGGTCTAATACACTGGCAGTGATAGCCAATGATGCGTGCAAATTTGCATTTCTTTAAGAAAAAAGAGAAAACTATTGCGTTTTTGTTTTCGCTATAATGGTAAATCCTTTAAAAATTTTTAGGTGCGAGCTCTGCAATTGCATTGCTAGTGTATGGGCTTGATTTTTATGATAATGTTACCTTATTCTTCCAAATAGAAGTCTACAGTTGGGCGTTTGTGGTTGAAAAAGTGAACAACTTTCTCAACTTTTTTTTATGTTTGCAAGGTCCATCTACTTGCTAATAATGTGTAAGAATAGGGGCGGTAACAAAAAAAGCCTTCAAATTGATGTTTTTTTCTAGCCCCTTGATGGTAGCATTATTTCCCGTATTTGCAAAAACCGTTTGAAAGTTTTCTAATAAGTTATTGTGCTGCTGTTTTGGCAGGTGCAATATTGCTTTTTGCTACAATTTGGCTGTTAACAATCAAATGGCTGCGCTCTGCTGTCTTGCTTGCTTGATTGCTAATTACTGCTGCTGTGTGCTCAGGTTTTATTTGGGTGCATGTAAGACATTTTTTGGCGATAATTCTTAAAATTGCACTACGCAAATGCTACCCGCTGAGAATGACCCCTGTGTTTGTTTTGCCAGGTTGTCCAAAAAATATAGATTGAATAATAAACCTTTTCTAATCAAAGCAATGCAATGTAATCTTACAACCATCTTTACAAAACTTTCTGCTACAAACTGAGCCTAACAATGCTATGTGACTTTGTACTGCATTTTTTGCAATAGGTTTCCTCCAGATTACCATAAATTGTCTAATATACATTCTACCACTAACATAGCTTAACTTAGCAAGTTCAAACCCCATAAACCTTCCACATATTTTTAAACTTATTTTTCAATTCATTTGTCATTTTTTATAGTTCTCACGATTTATTATATTTTATTTTATTTTACTAATTTAAATTTTAATTAATAATCCTTGTCCGTGGTCTTCCTTGTTTGTTTTATAAGTCGTCACAAAGACCCTGTGGCGTAAAGCGTGTTTTTTTGTTGTTTTTTTGTTTTATCAAATAAAACGTAAATAAATAGAAATAGTAATTATTTATTTTAAAGCAAATATTTTACTACTCATATTGATTTTAATCTTTTAATCTTTTAATCTTTTAATCTTTTAATCTTTAATCTTTTAATCTTTTAATCTTTTAATCTTTTAATCTTTAATCTTTTAATCTTTTAATCTTTTAATCTTTTAATCTTTTAATCTTTTAATCTTTTAATCTTTTAATTTTTTAATCTTTTAATCTTTTAATCTTTAATCTTTTAATCTTTTAATCTTTTTTATATTACACATTTTTAAATATGATTTGTTATAGATGTAAATCTTCAGTACAAACTGGAGTGTCGTGTGAAACGTGCAGTGGCTTGATGCATCATAGTTGCATAAAGCGCTACAAAGGTTTTGTTGATCTTATTACAGATAATATCAGCACTGTTTTAATGTGTCCTATTTGTAATCGTTCTGATGTCAATGACAATTTATCCTTAAATGGTCTTGCTCCTTTAAGTCCCAACTTAATAACAAATGAGTGTGAAGTTTTATCTTGCAAATCTACCAAGTGCAACGCTCTTGAAACTGAGTTGCGTTTTTTGAGACAAGAGGTTCAGTCTCTTAAGCGCAATATAATTGATCTCAAATCATTGCCAAGCTTGATGGCTGTTGAGAAGTTAATTACTGATAGTAATAAATTGATTTCTTCTGAACTTAATTCTTCATTTAAATCGTTTTTTCAACACTTACCAGAGCTTACAGTAATTAAATAAACGGCCTTGCCGTCAAAGAATCTATCAGGTATAATCCAAAGTAATGATACCACCACAATTCGACCAACTATTGCAATTGATGCAGCAGCTAGCAACTCTACGACAACCAGAGTTATAAAACCTACTGCAAAGCCCCAAATCAAAACTGTGATGATAAAAAGTAAAACCAAAACTCAAATACAACCAACTATTGTACGTGGGACTGCCGAAATTCAAGGCATACAAGCGGCTAAACGACGCACTTTTTATCATATTAATAACTGTGCTCCTTCTACCAGTGTTAAAGATATTAAGAAGTATGTTGAACTTAAAATAGGAATAAGCGACCTTGCTTGCATTCCACTTACAAACAATAACATTTATTGTTCTTTTAAAGTTGGTATTGTTGCTAATATTAACAACGTAAATGATGATTGTATATTAAATGCAAAAAATGGCCTAAAGGAATATCTGTACTTACTAATCGCCGCCGCCAACATAAACTGCCAAAAACTCATTTTTTATCAACAACAACATCCAAACCTTCATCGACATCGATGTAGCGTCTTCTCAACGTCTATCTTCATCGACATCGTCTGCACGTGCCTTAGATGTGATTTCCGGCTGTACCGAGTTAGAAAATGTGAGAATATTTTATCAAAATGTGCGCGGATTACGGACAAAATTGTTTACTTTAAATGCCAATATACCATTAATGGAGCATGATATTTTTATTCTTAGTGAAACGTGGCTTATAAGCTCTATTACAGACTTAGAACTAGGATTTTTTAATTATAAAGTGTACAGGTGTGACCGTAACCATATTACAACATCAAAATTACGTGGCGGAGCCGTACTTATTGCCGTGTTAAATAAGTACTATTCATATGAAATATTTAGTCATTGCTCTGTCTATGAGGAATTGTATATTTGTGTTGATATCGGCAGTATAAAAATAGTTTTAGGTACTGTTTATATTCTACCTGGTTCGGAGTACTCTACTTACCAACGTCACTGTGAAAGTGTAGAATTAATTAGTGAATGAAATACTGTTTATATTATTGGCGATTACAACTTGTTGTGGATTAATGATGAATTTGGTGTAAGAATCCACTTATCCTAAAGGTACTTTAGTTGCTAACACGTTTGGGTATATTAATTCGCATCAATTGAACTACATACTAAACATAAATTTGGTTTTGCTAGATTTATTGTTTGCGCCTTTGGCATTTTCTTCAAACTTGAGCCTTACAGAATCGTTGTTTCCTAATGTACCATGCAATCTTCAACATCCTGCTTTAGATGTATTTTTAAAACTTGACTCTTTACAGGATACACCTGACAACGTATGGTGTGGAGAAGATAACGTGATGCAATATAATTTCAAAGATGCTGATTATGTTTCCTTAAATGATGTTTTTCTCAACACCAGGTGAGATAACATGTTTGTCGATTGTAATATTGATGAAGCATGTCACCGTTTTTATTCATTACTTTTTGACACAATTGACCATTATGTGCCCAAAATAAATAAGTGTTATAAAAAAACCTATAAATTTCCAATATGGTTTACAAGAGAGCTAAAAGACCTTGTGTTTTCTAAAAAAAAGTTACACAAAGCATATGTGCTGTCTAGATCAGCAGCTGACTACCACAAATTTAGTTCAATACGTGATAAGTGTAAGCAATTGGCTAATACGTGTTTTTCTAATCACATTAAGAAAGTGGAATTCGATTAAATCTAATCCTAAAGCTTTTTGGGGGCAAATCTAAACGTAGCAGTAATCAAATACCATCTACTTTCACAAATGGTAATTCTCAAATTGACACTACTGATGGTATTGTAAATCTTTTTGCTGATTTTTTTGAGTCAGTTTACAGTCCGCTGACGGCATCTATGAGTCCACACTGCACATATTTTCCACCATCTGTTCCTACCCATATAAATGAATCGAATCTTGTTTTAAAAATATCAGAAGTTGTCAACGAACTATCACTATTAAAACCCAATAACTATACAGGGCCTGATAGATTAACGACTTTTTTTTCAACAAATGTGCGTTTGCCCTTTGTCGGCCCTTATGGCTTTTATTTAACTTATCTCTGGTTATGGGTACTTTTCCTACTTGCTGAAAACAAGCTTATGTCACTCCGATTCATAAGTCCGGTGCTATAAATGATGTAACAAACTATAGACCTATATCTATTTTATCAGCTACAGTTAAAAATGATGGAATTTATTTCTCAGATCATAATTATATAGCAATTAGTTTAAATAATTTTAACCCCAATAAACCGACCTCTACTTACTATAAAACTATGCGATTATATAATGAAAAAAACAAATCAAATTTTTTAGATATGATTAAAGTTCTTGATTGGGACACTATTTTAGTTGGTACTACAGATAACAAAGTTGAAAGTTTTACTTGTATAACTTCTGAGTATCATAACCGTGCTTTTCCTTTAACCAAAATACGTTGTAATTCTACGAACAAATCTTGGATTACAAAAGCAATCAAGGTATCAAGTAGAACTAAAAGACAATTATATAATCTAATAAGATCTTCAGGAAACAACGAAGTGCTGTATAACTACTACCAATCATATAGTAATGTTTTTAAAAAAGTTATACAAGCAGCAAAACGAAATAACATTGATTGATTGATAAAATTTCTAATTTAAAAACTATCGCTAAATCAACGTGGAATATTATTAAAGAAGAAACTAATAAAAATTATAATCATTTAAATGATAAAAAAATTGAACTTATAATCGACGAAATTTTAATAAAAGATCAAAACAATGTTGCTAATTATTTTAATAACTTTTTTTAATATTCCGTTAAGATTGCAAACAACTATAGAAACTTCTAATAACGAGTCTTCGTTTGATTTATTACACGAACTACGCATCAATAACTCAACAAGTTTTTTTCTAACTCCTGTAGATGAAATTGTTTTAAAACTCAATAATACTAATGCAACTGGTTTTGACAAAATACCTATCATAATTATTAAATTTGCTATTGAATATATCAAAGCACCTCTAACTAAAATAATTAATGCTTGTTTTGAGGATGGATATTTTCCCGATATTTTTAAATCGGCAAAAATTATACCTTTGCATAAAAGTGGGCCAAAATCTAATTCAAACAATTATCGTCCAATATCAATACTTCCATGTATATCTAAAGTTATTGAATTTGCTTTAAAAACAAGGATTCAAAATTATTTTTTTAATAAAATTTTTTTTTTGCCACCCCAACACGTAAAATATCGGAATGTATTTTTTCCAAAATAAATAATGATATGTTAGTAGCAATGGTAAGTGTCGATTTATCAAAAGCCTTTGACATAATAGATCATAAGTTATTGCTAGTGAAATAATAATAATAATATATATTTATTAATAAAATTTATATAATACAAAACAAATACTGAATGTATAATAAATAATAATAAAAATAAAAATAGATTCTTCCCTCTATCATCACTTGAGGTTTGAGGGTTCAATCCCATCTCAAGTTATCGGTATTGAGGGCTCGTGGTTGTTGTTGTTTTTGTTTATTTTTTATATTTTGTCATGTAATAACATATGTTTTATTTTTAATTTGAATGGTACATAATTTAAAGTTTTTATGTATGTTGGTAGGCTGTTATATTGTTTTATTGTTTCTGTTGTTAGTATCTGGTTGCACTTGACTGTTGAATACTTTGTTGTTCTTATGTGTGATTTTCTTCTTGTTTGGTGATTGTGTATTTCTTTGTTGGACTGTAACGTTATATTGCTTTTTATCATTTTGTTGTTTATTTTATATATCATTAAAATGTTGTTTAAAGTTATCATTTTGTTAATATTTAGCTTTTCTTTGTATAGTTCGGTTGTTGGTGTTCTTCTATCCATTGTGTATAAAATTTTGATAAGTTTGTTTTGTTGTCTTTGTAGTTTATTAATGTTTTTTTTGCTTGTGTTTCCCCATATATGGTTTAAATATGTATTATATGATGTAAATAATGCATGGTATATAGATATTTTTAATTGTTTTGGGAGATAATTTTATATTTTCCATACTGCTGCTATAGTTGCTGAATTTCGTTTAACAAGTTTATTTATGTGAGTATCCCATTTTAAGTTATCTTGGATTGTTAATCCTAGATAGTTAACTTCTTTAATTTGTTTAATCTTTTCGTTATTTATTTTTATTGTGATTGGAATTTCTTCTTGTTTGTTATTAAAGATCATGAATTCTGTTTTTGTTTCGTTAATAGTGAGTAGGTTATTATAATACCATGTTTCTAATTTTATTATGTCTTCTTCGATAAGTTTTTCTATTTTTTTGTTTTCTTTTCCTGAGTATATAATGCAGGTGTCGTCGGCATATATGTAAAGTGTACCGTGTAGTTTTAGTTCTAATATGTCATTTGTATATAGTATGTATAATGTCGGCGGTAGGATTCCTCCTTGTGGAATTCCGTATTCAGCTTGCATCGGTTCGCTTTCTATAGAGTTTATTTTTGTTTTTTGTGGTCTGTCTTTGAGGTATGTGTTTATTAGGTTCAATTCGTTGCCTTTTATTCCTATCGCGTCTAATTTTTCTATAAGCTTTGATTTTGATACAGTATCAAAAGCTTTTTTCATGTCGATGAAAATTGCTACTACGGTTTCTTTTTGATCTAGTTTGTTTTTTATGTGATCTACAAGATCATAGGCTGCTGTTGTTGTTCCCGAGTATTGTTGAAAAGCATATTGTTGTTTGTATATTATATTATTTTGATTTATATGTTCTGTTAGTCTAATATGGATTACTTTTTCTAATATTTTATTTAATGTTGATAGCAGAGAAATTGGTCGATAGTTTGCTGGTTTTGTTTTATCTTCTTTTTTATGTATAGGCACTATTATTGTTTTCTTCATGTAGTTTGGATATATACCTGTGTCAATGACTTTATTTATTATGTGTACTAAAACTGGTGTTAGTGTTGCTTTATTTTGTTTTATTATGTTGTTTGTAATTTTGTCAAAGCCGGGTGTTTTGTTTTCTTTTAGTTTTATTATTATTTTGTGGATTTCTTCTTGTGATGTGTGTTCAAAATGTATGTCTGTTATTTTCTTTTTTATTGTGGTTGTATGTGTATTGTTGCTCGTTCTTGTAATTTGTTTTTCTGCTAGAGTTTTTCCAATATTTGTAAAGTATTCATTTATTTCGTTTGCTATTTCTATCGGTTCTTTAGTTCTTGTTCCATCTTGTTTTACTATTTCTTCAAAGTTGTATTGTTTTGGAGTTTGTTTGTTAAGTTGTTTATTTATTATTTCCCATATTTTTGTGGGATTATTTTTATTGGTTAGAAATTTTCTTTTATAGTATAACATTTTAGTATTCTTTATGATGTTTGTAGTTTTTTTCTTCTGTTTGTAATATTCATTTTTTGTTGTTTCATTATTTGGATATTTAAGGTGATTTTTTTGTAGTTTGTTTCTTTTTTCAATATTGTTCAACACTTCTTTGTTGATCCATGGGCTTTTTTCTGTTCGTTTGATTCTTATTTTGGTTTGGTTGTTTTCTATAATTGCTTGCAGTTTTTTTGATAGATCTTGAAAATTATTGATATCTTTTGTTATTTTTTTGTAATCTGTTAGTGTGTGCTCAAAGTACTGGTATATTTGTTTGGTTTTTTGTTTTCTTTTTACTTTGGTTATTAATTCACAATGATCTGATATGTTTGAAGGTAATATTTTTAAATCTTCTATTTCCTGTTTGTTGTTTGTAATAACATGATCTAATATGGAATTTTTTCCATTTGGATCTGGATTCTTTCTTGTGTAGTATTTTATGGATGTTTTATTTATTATTTTATATCCATTTTCTAATAACATGTTCTTGTATTCTTTTGTTGTATTATCATTTTCTGCAATGTTGACGTTTAAATCGCCTATTATTATTTGTGGTTTCTTTCTGTTGATTATATTGTTTTTTAATGTAGTTTTAAGATCTTTAAAGTTTATTCTAGGTGGTTTGTATATTAGAGTTATTGCAGTATTTTCCTCTTTTAGTTGTATTGTTAATATTTGTATGTCTTTGATTGTTTTACTAGTTATTAATTTATATTCTGTACCTTTTTTAATGTACATTGCAATTCCTGCTCCTTTTGTGTTTCTAGAGTTGTATTCTACATTGTAATTTTCTAAAGTATACAGTTCTTGGTTATATGGTTTAAGCCAAGTTTCCGTTATAGCAATTATTGTAGGATTATTGTGTATGGTAGGTATAAGTTCAATTTCGTGATATTTGTTTTTTTACACTTCTTGCGTTGTGCAGATATATAGTATACATTTCAGATTTGTATTTATTTATTTGGTTTACAATTGGTTTTTTTTTTTTGTTTTTATTCTAAACTTTCTATATCGGAAAGATTTTTAATTTTAATTTTTATACTTGCTTCTGTTTTTCTTATGTATATGTTTCCATCTCGAGTCCATAGGTATTTATATTTAAGCTCCTTTCTTTGTTCTCTTGCTTTATAAAACAGCATATTTGTTTGTGCTGTTAATTGTTCGTTTATATATATTTCATTGGGTTTTCCTTTTAGTTCGCATTCTAGAGTAGTAATTGATCCAATTGTTTTTCGAGTTTTTAGTATATTTTCTTTATCTTCTTTGTTTTTGAATGCAACTATTATTGGACTTTTTTCGTTCAAAGTATCTTTTCTATAGGCTGATTTTATCTGTTCCTTCTTTATGTTTGTGTTTAATCCTTTTATTATCTTTATTACAACTTCTTCCGTTTTTTCATTTTTTTCTTGTTTGTCAACTCCAACTATTATGACATTGTTTTTAATTTTTTCTTTTTCTGTTTTTTCTAATGTTATTTCTAAAATTTCAACTCTTTCTTTTAGTTCTTCATTTGATTTTTCTGCTTTTTTTAATTGTTTTTTTATTTCTTTATTTTCTTTCAAAACTTCATCGAATTTATTGCTCATGTATTCCACCGATTTTTTTAGGTCTTTTAAGGTTTTCATAATATCTTTATTTGTTGTTTCTTCTTCGCTTTCACTTGAATCATCTTTTTTGTTAGTATTTTTAGCATTTCTAGTTTTTGTCATTTTAAGTAATTAAATGAAAGTAAAGAAAACAGAGAAAGTAGTTTTTTTAATTTTATTTGTTTTGGATTATAATATTTTAAATGAATTTTCCTTTTTAATTGTTTTATTTTATATATTTAGCTATTATTATAGTTGTATCTGTTGTCATGTTAAATTAAAATAACTAATAAATAAACAAACAAAATAATTAAGCTCTCAAATTAAATATAGAACAAATATGAACGGGGACACACTCTTCACACTACAGGGCCAATTGTAGTGACTAATTATTGACAAGATGCTAGACAAACTTAATTTCTACGGATTTAGAGGTTCGTCGTATAATATTATAGAGTCATTTCTGTCTAACAGATATCAAGCAGTAGAGATTAAATATTTAGATAGAGATTTCGAACAATTTAACGTAAGATCCAGGTTTAACAATGTATCATGTGCGGATCCACAAAGGTCTATACTTGGCCCTTTATTATTTACTATTTTTATTAACAATTTGCCATGTAACATCAAGTGTGATACCATTATATATGCGGATGATACTACATTTTGCATATACGCAAAGAACGTATCCGATCTACAGTCTAATGTTGAATTGGTATTGACACAATCATTTAAATGGTTTAGGTCAAATAAATTGTTAATAAATTTAGACAAAACCAATATACTTATTTTTCCACCAAATAAGTTTGAGAATCTTGTTTTTAATATAGAAGAAATAGTAATTAAAACTTCGGACACATTTAAATTACTTGGGTTACACTTTGACAATAAGCTTGACATCTCAATTTTTTAGTAACAAAATTAAATAGAAGTATTTATGCGTTCCAAACATTAAAATCAACCTGCAATCCATCAACATTGCGAACAGTTTATTTTTCTTACTTTAATTCATTGGTTGAATATGGAGTTTTAATATGAGGAAACAACAACAATTTAGCAATTACTTAAAAAAAAAAAACAAAAAAAAGCAATAAGAATTTTAGCGAGTATTGGACCACGTGATTCTTGTAGGAGCTACTTCCTTAGTTTTGGAATACTTACTGCGCCATCTCTTTATATATCATGCTACCAAATATGTATTTGAAAATCATCCAGATATTATTTCAAAAGATACTGTTCATAATTACCACACAAGGAATAACCTCATAAGATCAGAAATACCCAAAAATAAGTATGTAGAAAAATTATTTTACCATTTAGCCACTAAAATATTTAAACACATTCCGCAACAGATTAGAGATATTAAAATTAAAAAACAATGTCTGAAAAAACTGAAGACGTATTTAATTAGTAAATCCTTTTATACCTTAGAAGAATTTTATAGTAATAAATTTGTGTATGTAATGTAAAAACATTTTATTGATGCTTTGTTAACTTTTTTAACTTTTATTGTTTATATAGTGTATACTTTTAAGATTATTTTTTTTAAATTTTTTTTTTGTATTTTTTTGTATATATTTTTATGTATATTTTTTGTTTTGTTTTATCATTTGTTATGTATGTATTATGTATTCTACACCAACTCGAGTTTTACGCAATGACTATTTATTTCATATACCGTTCAAACGCACTGATTATGCGGTGCACTCTGCATCTACACGTATTTTGCGGCATGCCAACGAAGTTAAAGTGGATTTTTTTAAAGATTCTTTTAATACCATGCGACGTGCACTTATCACTCATACGTGACTTTTTTTATATTTTGTAACTATTTAAGTTTTATTCTTATTTTTAATATTAGTTGTTTTATGTTTAATTTACGTTTTTTAAATTGTAAATATATACTTATTTTGTAATGGCTTCCGTTGACTAGTAAATAAATAAATAAATAAACATTTGTCTTGAGAGCTTATACTGTACCTACAAGGCTATTATAGACTTGCGATTTTGCACACATAGCCGGCAGTGATTATGTTTGTACGGAAACCATAAAGCTTTCCAGACAAAGTTTTGGCTGCGAGTACGCCCTTAATCAAATTGCAGTTACTTTTGCAGGTTATAGGTAAATTTATACACTTGCCAAGTGTCTTTAATCTTTGAAAAAAGCTTTCATTAAAGTACAGTTATCAGCAACTATACTCAACGCCTAAAAACATATTATTCTTTAAAACCCCACAAGTAAATCTCCACGCCCTTTATGTAAATAACAACAATTATCTATTTCTTACAAACGTAGACTCTAAAAAAAGATGCCACACCAATTTTTTTGCAACTCCCAACTCTTCTTGATTCTTTTTATTATAAAAAATAAAATTATTTTTAGATTAGCCTGTTTTGGCCTACAGTTTTGCGTTGAAAAAGCATTTGCTAGTGTTGGTGACTAGCCGTAAGAATCAAAAAGAAACTAAAAACAAAATAAAGCCATCAACGGTAATTTAAACCAGCCAGCAATTGATGACCTTTTCTGTTTCTGTTTAGTTTACATTTTATACCGACCGATTTGCGTTAATTTAAATATTCTACCCAACAATAAAGATATGACAGCAAAACTGTTTTCTAGTAAAAAATAGATTTTCTAATTTTTAATTAGTAAAATCATAAAGCTAGTTACTGACGTAAAACAAAGTTTGTTTCTGTATGAACAGTTTTAAAAACAAAACTGAAGATAATTATGACGTTAAATTGCTAACCTTTTACAAGTAAAAAAACTGAAATTAAAGTTTTGGTTTAATTTTTAGAAGTAATTATATCTGAATTTAGTTTAAACTAAAAGAGAAAAACATCACAATAACACTTTAGTTCATTTTGAAAAAAATAAACTAACAAATCTAAATTAAACAAAGCTTTACTTAAAAGATTTTAAAAGAATCAAATTTATTGTTCTTCTTTCATTAAATAAATCATTATACAGAGTTAAAATTAAATATAATTTATAATTAAAAATTCTATAAAATTTTTAATTAACCCTCAAGATTATAAAAACCGTTGACTGCATTTTTATGGAATTAAGTTAAGACTTGAGTTCCCCGTCGTCGTCTATTTTTTGCAGCGTTATTCGCGCGAGGACGTGAGATATTATGCATAAACACAGTCGCGGTTTTGCTTTTTTTTTTTTCATTTGCAGCCCTACTTCAACCCCTTTTGCACTCCACGAGCTGCTGCCAAGTAGGTTTTGGACCGCAACTCATGCACTTACTTTTTCTGCCTTGTTTCTTTATCAAAAGAAAATTTTATTAAAATATAAAATATGCATTAAAACGATTTTAGTAATTATTTAATTAATTAATTAATTTTTGTTACAAGATAAATTTACAACAGTAATTCAGAAAAATCTATACTAATGTGAACTAAATTATTGTTTGTTATGACATTTTTATTAAAACAAGTAGAATATGATTTTTTAACTAAATCGGCCATCGGCTGTGGCCTTTCAGTCATAACAATAAAAAATTATTATGAAAAAAATATTATTTATTTTTCTATAAAATATTAAACTTAGTTTGTTATTATTTTACACTGAACCACAACATAACGATGGTTGTCGCATCCATTAAATACCATCGGAAATAGAACAAAGTCTCCACTTCCCGCTGCACATTTCCGAACGGTCCCCAACTTCCCGATTAACGCCAATATCCGTGGCCGTCAATTGGGCCGAATTAAAACGCCTGTGTGTACGTGTGTGTGTCTGGTCTATCCTCTAATACCCTCCTTTGATCTTTCACCTGTCAACCTGTCGACTGTAGTAAAACCCGTGTCCTCTTTTTCCCTTTTTTATATCGCTTGTCCTGCGGCGCCCGGACCACTGGCCAATCTGTGTTTAATTAGGTGTTCGGTTAGTGCTTGATTGACCACGTGTTTCCATTGGCTTTCATAAAAAAAATATATATTTAGCTTATGGAATTAGTGAGGCCTAATAATTACATTATTAATAAAAAATCATTATTCTTTGTGAAGGTATTAATTATACTAAGCATATAAATGATTTCTATACTGAATAATGACATTCAATATTAATCCTTTGTTTTGTGATGGAAAGATTCGGATTAATTGATGCGGTGTAGGAGGGCGGTTAATTAATATTCGTGGCGTGCAAATGCCGCCGGTTCGTTCCTCTCCTGATAGACGTGAAAAGGGAATTGTTGGGGTATGGGGTGGCGGTAGAAGTGGTGGTGGGTAAAACGGAGCACGAGCGTTTAACGAACGATACGAGGGTCAAATATGCAACTGTTTGGTATTCGGGGAATGTTGGGCAAACTTGCGTGCTCTTGCTAATGAGTCCTGCTGCGAAACGTCTGTCTGCCCACCATGTATAGATTAACCGCTTATTGCTGCTAACAAAGGGAAAGAGATGGCATTTTGTTTGAATGCTCAACGATTGGTCAATTGATAAATAACTTAATTTGTTGGAAATAATTAATATTCAATACAGAATAGATATTAATACACCAATTTTATTGTATGCAAAATGCATTTAGAACGTTTTTCATTTTAGTAGTCAGTACGAACACATTCCAATAATTCTGATTTCATATTCACAAAATTTAAAAAACTTTATCTATTATTATTATAATCACCACAAGAATAGTTCGATAAAGAGTCTTAATCTATTTCGCTACAAGTGTCGTGAAACTATTTGCTAAATTTCATAAAAAAATAAGGTAACAGTTAAGGCCACATTTTAGTGATTTCTGACAATTGCTTAAAGTTTCATAGACGTAATTTTGTATTTTCAACAGATTATGCTATGATTATAATTATTTAATATTTATTGTCTAATTTTAATGCTTTCTAGGAATTGTTTAAAATTTTAAAGCCGTATTTTGATATTTTTGATTTTTTATGAAGAAAATTTTAGACTTTTAACCGTTTTTGAATGGATTTTTGATTTTTTAAATGTTTTATTTTTTATGATTTGGTCATAAAATATTAAAGAAAACTAACTAACTACTGCCATAAAATCAAAATCCGGCTAAAAACAATTTAAAAGTGCAAAATTTAAGATTTTAAAAATAAGAAAAATCCAGTCTTAAAACATCAAAATACTGTCAGAAAACACTTAAACTTGGACATAAGCTTATAAAGTCTAAATTTTTTTATATATTTTTAAAAACTGCATAATTAGGCTATAAATGATCAAAATATTGTTGAAAACAGCAAAAATATTGCCATAAACTTCTAAAAAGTGCAAAATTTTGTACATAAACATTTTTGAATCAAATTGTGTGTTTTTAGGAGGAACGCAAGTTTGCTGTTAAGAAGCAGGTGCCTTATCGTGAGCTTGGCTGTTGCGGCTGGCCTTCAGTTTGTGGTAAACTTTGCAACCTTTACTTTTACAACATGACTTGATTCTTTTGTAAACTAGAAGTAAAACTTGGATGCATACGGTGCACCAAAACGCCATGTGACCATAACGTTGGCAACGGTAACACTGTGCTATATGAGCGGTCTTCTGGTTATTCTTGACGGCAACACAAAATCCGCACAATTCGGTGAGAGACAGGATTCTTTAATTTTTTTCTTTTTGAGGAAGCTGCACGTACATCATTGGAAAGGTTTTACGGTTCTTTCCAATGCAAGTTGTAGAAGTTGGACTGTACCTTTGAGCAATAAACTTAGCCTATATCACATCAACCGTCAGGTAGTTGGGCACATTTTAAATATGCAACGGTTACCCTCAAAGATTTGACAGTTGTTATCAACTCTGAATATTTAGTTGTATTCCAAATCGTAATAGGCGGAGAGTGACGTGAGCCACCTATTTCAGTGAGTGTTAGCGGGTTAGGACTTAGGGAGCTAGTCGTATCTTACTTTTAATTATTTTTTTTTTTTAAGGACGTAGAGAGGTTGTGGTCTCAGCAAGTGGCCCTTGAGAATAATTAACGCAGGCCAATACCTTTTGGTTTTCTTCTCTACGTTAGTTCTGTTGTCATTTTGTCCTTATCATGTTTGTCTCTAATCTATTATTAGTTTGAGATGAGCTGGTTTCGGCCTTGTGGGATTCACACAGACTGCTGCGGCAACACATGCTGTCCCCGGCTCATCTCTCCCTATACCCTATTTGTTGTTTGTCCTATACTGATGTTCATCTCTCCTTTCTGCCATTCTATTGTTATTCAGCCTAGTTGTTTGATTTGTCCTTAGATGTCTTCTTATTTTTTCTAAGTCATCATTCACTTTTTTGTCGGCGTATCCTTTCTCTTTCATGAATATTTTGTGGAGCTCCATTAGGTGTACCCCCTTTGGTAATCCTAGATTTGCCAATTTAACTTCTAAGGATATTCTTGAGTCTCCATTTGGAATTATTTCTTCGTATGCCCTGGTTGTCAAGTATACTCTGACCATTTCAAAGGTTACATTGTCAGTCAACCTCAAAATGGCGTATCTACCATTTGGAAATTCTCTGGTCAGTTCCGTCAGTTTGCTTTCTTTGAGCAGCTCTTTTCTTTTTTTCCTTATTTCTGCAATTTCGGTTGGTACTAATGTTTCATTGTATATTCTTTTCTTGTTTACTTTCTCCTCTTCCATTCCTTGGTAGGCATAGTTGTCTTGACCGTCTTTGTATTTTTTTTCTTTATTGCTTTTTTCTATGTTTTTTTGCTTCCACTTAGCTTCTCTTTCCTCCTTCCTTTGTCTTCTGTGGTTTTTGATGTGTGTGTTTACTTCCATTTTTGTTTATCTATATCTTGAGTTTTCAAACTCCTCTATCTTTTTTCTCATTGCTGCCGTTGCATAGTTTCTTAATGCTTTCCATTTGTTTATGTCATTCAGGCAAATATTTATTATTGAAGATTTATCAATTTTGTTTTCCAATACTTTCTCTAACTCTTTCCTATCATTCTCCCACGCTTCGCACTCTATTAGCGTATGTTCTGCGTTGTCATACGTGTCTTCTTGGCAGAATATACATTTCTCTTCTTTCTTCATTTTATTTATATTTTGTAAATACTTTCCAAAGGCTCCATGTCCGGTTAGTAGTTGTGTTGTATAGTAACACGTCTCCGGTTTATTTTCTACCCATTCCTTTATTTCTGGTATTAACTCTTGTCCATTCACCTTTTCTCCGTTTTTCCATTGTGTCTGCCATTTTTTCATTGTATTATCTCTTGCTTGTCTCTTTGCTTCTTGTTTACTATTTCCTTCATTTACCAGTTTCTTTATGTTTAATCTTTCTTCTACCATCAAGTCTGCGGGTAGTGTCGCCGGGATTACCTCTAGCGCTTCTTGCGACACCGTTCTGTAAGCCCTACATATCCTTAACGAGCTTGTTCTAGTGGCTCCTCTTATTTCTTTTCTGTTTTTTTTTTTGTCTTTAAGGCATCTCCCCATGTTTCTGCAGCGTACAGTAGTTTAGTTTTGGCCGCCGTTGCTATTAGCCTTCTTGCCTCATGTCCTGGTCCTCCCTTGTTTGGCATGAGCCTACTAAGCATTCCTTCCATTTTCTTTGTTCCTCTTACCGCTTCCTTAATCTGTTTGTTCCATCCTTTTGCTTCCAGTGTAACTCCAAGGTATTTAATCTTCTTCCATATGGTTATTATTTGTTCACCTACCTGTATTTTTTTGGTTCCTCTATTTGTCCTCTTTGTCAATAACCATGCCGCTTCCGTTTTCTGCGGTGTTAATTCTAGCCCTTTACTTTTCATCTATCTTTTTATCATACTAATTGCCAACTCTAGCCTTTCCTTTAATACTTCTATGTCTGCACCTACTAAAGCTAAGTCATCAGCAAATGCCGTTATCGTCACTCCGTCTGGCAGCCGCATTCCAAGAAGCTCATTATATACAAAGTTCCATAATTTGGGTTCTAGTGCTGAGCCTTGTGGTACCCCTCTGGTCAGTCTAAATTTTCCCTTCTTGGTTACTAAGTTTTTTCCTTGTAGAAGAGGTCTTTTAAAGGAAACCTTGGGTTGGATCGTTTCTAGCTTATCTTTCAAGATCCCTTGTTTAACCAGAAAGATCCTTTGCGTAACTAACAAAACTTTATTGGCTGCGGAGGATTCTTTAAAGCTGTTTCTTTGTTGGTGGGCAAAGCGGTTGCGTTTGATAATAGAGTGAGCTTAGTAGGCTGCCCAACAATTGTCTTTATGATTGCGGCTTTTATCGGCGTATTATTTGCTTAAATTCATTTTTGTGGATGATAATCTTTTTAGATTGACTTTTTACAAGCACAAGCGCTGTTTGCAATGAATTGCTTGAGCAAGTTGATTGTAGCCGCCCGCTTTTCAATCAAGTGCTTGTTTTTTTGCAGCTACCGATACAAAGTTTACGGGATATTTGATTTAGCCATGACGTAGGTTTTGGCTGCGGTGTTGGTCATTTGACAAGAAACTTTAAATTAGTTAATTATTTTTTTAATTGACCGCCGGACAAGGTTTTTTGCAATGGTTGCCACGTAGAGTAGTGATGGTTGGTGTGGTTTAGTGTCGATGTTGCGGTTTCAACATCTCCGACACCAGGTCTCAATAAATATTCTTAACGGTTTGGATTCTCATAGAAGTATGTGTTAAATGATTGTATCTTTCAGTGTTCGGGGCATCTCCATAGGTTTTCATAGTGGCATGTAGTGGCGTTAGAAAGCCGGGAGCAGAGTTAGTACTCCCGGTATTATCGAGGTAAACATGGTAGCCAAATTAGCATAAGCTGAGGGCTTTGCGGAGGTCATTATTGTGCGGTATCCGTATTGATCAAAGGACCAAACGTGGTGTTATAAGAAAAGTCCTTGGTAGTAGCGCAGATTGCCATTATGTCAGTAGAGTGTCCGTGGGGTATAGCGGAAGTTGTTGCTGGGGTTTTATAAGAATGTACAGAGGTCGTAGCAAAGGTCGGCATAAAATATTCTTTCTAAAACGGCTTGTCGGAGTTAACTTTTAGTTAAAGTTACAATTTATTTCCAGTCAGTAAATAACGTAGGATTGCAAATGTAGCAATCAACTGACTGCAAAATTATTTTTTTGTATTTGGCGGTAAAATCTTAAATATACTGGCAAAGTGTCAAATTTACTATCACCGACTAAAATCCGCTTGTTGATTTGCCTTTAAAAGATTGCTATTTTTTTTGGCATAACCTTTCAATCTAACTGATAATACTTGCGGGTTTAATATCACATAATGCATATTGGTGCCGCTCTATAAGCGTTACATAAGTGTAGTAATGATTATTGTACCACGGCTATTTTTTAAGATTTAGACTATCAACTATTTGTCTGGAAAGTTTAGTCATTTAGGCTAAAACTGCAAACATCTTTATAAAAAATTTGTCGCTTGCCTGGGAAAGGCAGAACAACAGCTGATTTTTAGCTAACTGAATTGCTCTTTGCTGTGGCCTTGCTGCTTGCGCATAGGATTGCTTCTTGCGTGCATTGGCTGTGCTCTTTAACGGAGCGCAAGTCTGTTTTTGAGAAGCAGGTGCCTTATTGTGGACCTGGCTATTGCTTTCGTTTAGTTTGTAAAAAACTGGGCAACCTTTGTAGGTGTAGGCTGTGTGCGGTCCAAAAATTTGCACAAAAAACTAATTTCTTATAAATTTTTTTATATAATATTAAGCTCAGTCATTTTGTCTTGTTTGTTAGCTGTAGGAAAACGAGAGGTGGTAGTAACTGCAAATTTCTTTATAACAAACAGTTGGGTAAGTGGGCGAAAACACAGTTTATGAATATTGGACTGGTACTTTGATATAGTGTTTTTGCCCACCCGCCCAAGTGTTTGTTATCAAGAAATTTATTACAACAACTCCTTCTTTAATTTTAATGACATTTGTCAGTCTTTTGTCTTGTTTGTTAGCTGTAGAAAAACTAAAGTACGACAACTTCTTCTTCAAGTTTAATGACATCTGTTAGCCATTTTGTCTTGTTTGTTAGCTGCAGGAACACAAGAGGTAGTAGTAACTGTTATTTTCTTTATAACAACTACTTGGGTGGGTGAGCGGGAACACAGTTTATGAATATTGGACCGGTATTTTGATATGATGTTTTTGCTCACCCGCCCAACAGTTTGTTATCAAAACACTAGGGCGGGTGGGCGGGAACACTATCAAACTACCGGCCAAATATTCATAAACTGTGTTCCCATCCACTCGCCCTAGTGTTTGTTATCAAGAATTTGATTACGTCAACTCCTTCTTTAAGTTTAATGACATTTGTCAGTCATTTTGTCTTGTTTGTTAACTGTAAGAAGACTAGAAGTGGTAGTAACTGTCAATTTTTTTATAACATATACTTGGGTGGGTGGACAAGAATACAGTTTATGAATACTGGACCGCTACTTTAGTATATTGTTTTTGCCCACCTGCCTAAAAGTTTGTTAATAAGTAATTGAGTACGACAACTTTTTCTTTAAGTTTAATGACATCTGTGAGTCATTTTGTATTGATTGTTAGCTGCAGAAACACAAGAGATGGTAGTTACTGTCAATGTCTTTATAACAAATACTTGGGTGGGTGGGCGGGAACACAGTTTATGAATATTAGACTAGTACACGTTTACTGCAGGCTTGACGGTAATATTTTCATAATTGAGGTACGTCGTCAGCTCTTGCTACTTTTCTTTGTCTCGAATCGTAATAGGAGCTAAAGAGCATAGAGAACTAGTTCCGTCAGAGTTGTGCAACGGCGCATTAGGAAGTGGTCGTTTTGGCTTTGTTGGCTGAGTGCTTTGATGAAGCACCTTACGTGACGGGCCGGCCGATGGTTAAGGAACTCTCACCCATTTATTCTTTGATTTCTTTGCCTTCTTTCTTTTGGCTTGGATAAAATTGTCATTCATTTGAGGGGGGGGGGGGGAGTTGTGTAAATCTTTTAAAGAACAAATGATTTTGGTTGATTGTTTTTCAATCAACTTTGTTCTGATTCAACTGCACACACGAGTACATTATCCGCAGGATTTTAGCTTTGGTCATACCAGAGTTGGGATCCGCCATCTTGCAAGAAATCTGAATTAGTTAATTAATTTCCAAATGGGCGTGTGTTTTGTTAAGTAGCGCCGTCTAGTAGCCGAAACATTTTCTTATGCTTTTGTAACTTTTTCTTGCCCACTAGTGCAAACCCTTTTTTATGAGCGGGGTTTTGTGGTGGATACCAACGTTGCTGTTTTGCTAAAAAAATTGTTTTCATAGATGGCGGACTTGACTTATTTTTCCAGAAATTCTATTTAATGAAGTACCAGCCTAGACTCTGACTTTGTCAAAGTGCCATCTTCTTTTTTTTAACTTAAATAGTTACAAAATTTATATTAAAAAGGTTACGTATGGGTGACAAGTGCACGTCGCAGGGTATTGAATCTTTAAAAAAATTACTTTAACTTTGTTAGCATTTCGCAAAATACGTGTAGATGCAGAGTGCACTGCATAATCAGTACGTTTAAACGGCTTACTCAAACCCAACTAATTAGGCAAGCGCGGCGTTTCAACAGCCAAAACTTTTTATACAAATACCATAAAAATGTCGAATTTTAAAACTCAAATACCCCAGGTGGGTAGAATCCGAGATTCAAAATCTCACTCCCAAGAAAACTTGGGTAGCTACAAAGATTCTGGGGAAAGCAAAAAGGCGATAACAACTACTCAACATAGACAAAATAACTCGCATACATTCTATATCGCAACATATAACATCAGAACAATGAGAACAGAAAATCACCTAAAAGAACTCGAACAAAAGTTAAATAACATGGAGCGTTATAGGGATATGCGAAACAAGACTTTAAGGCAAAAACATCACTACCCTTAAGTCCGGACACATATTATACCAAAAAAATTCAGAAATTGACTATACAAATGGAGGAGTAGCGCTAATAATAAACTAAAAATTAAACATGTAGTAAGCAAATATGGCTCAACTTCAGAAAGAGTCATTTACATCATACTAAGACTAAACAACAGATGCAGTATTAAACTAATACATTGCTATGCACCAACCGCTACCGCCCACGACAAACTTATGGAACAGCTATACGATGACATTACACAGGCAAGAAACCAGGAAAAAACCATTTATAATATAATAACCGGAGATCTAAATGCTAAACTAGACAGAAAAAACACGGAAATTTTAGACTAGGAGAAAAAAATGAAAAAGAAGATAGAATGATAAACTACCTTAGCAGCAAAAAACTATTCTGCCTTAACACATTCTAAGAGAAACAGAAGCAAAAAAGATAGACTTGGCGTCACCCGGATGGGTAAACAAAAAACAAAATAGATTACAAATTATCTAACGACAAACGCATTTACTTAACAAATTCAATACTGGAAGCGACCATAGATTGGTCCAAGCAACTATTAAAATAAATACAAAGATGGAAAGAACAAAGATGATGACCAAAATTATTTTCCCAACTTCAGACGCTTGTCTGCTAAATCAAAAAAAAAAAAAATCAAAAAGAACTGTAGAAGAAACTAAACCCATTAATAAAATCACAAAATATCAGCATAGACCAAATGACAGAACAGATAACAAACGACATTCAAGAAGTAACAAAGAAGATCTGTAGCAAAGTAAAGAAAAATGAAGAAACAAAACTAACACCGGAGACAATAAAACAAATGAAGAAGAAAAGAAACACCGACCGGGACGCACCAGAGTATAGAGATATTAATAACCTAGTAAAAAAAAATACAAACTGATTTAAGAGCATACAAAACCAAACAAATTCTAGAAACAATTAAGAACCACAAAAACATGAAATGCATAAAATCAAAGCTCTAAAAAAAAAACAAAAAATCTTCAAAATCAAAGATCAGCAAGAAAATGTTACATCAAACAAAACAAAAGTTGCTACAGAAATCAAATCTTTTTACAAAATACTATACACACATGTTATACCTAGCCTAATTTAACTCGAACAGTAACCCAAGACTGTTCTAAATGTAGGATTAGAAGATCTGCCTGAAATAACTCTATCTGAAATGAAACATGCTTTTCAAAAAATAAAAAGCAAAAAAGCACCCGGTGAAGATTAAATAACTACCAAGATGCTAAAAATCAGATAAAGCACCTTGGAGATAGCCATAAAACAATTATTAAATAAGTGCTTTCTAGAAGGCAAATACTTCAATTTTGGAAAAACGCAGAAATAATATTAATTTACAAAATGGGAAACACTACCAATATGGAAAACTACCGGCTCATTAACCTACTGTCTCACCTATACAAGCGTTTTACAAAGATAATAACAAATCGACTAACAGAAAAACTTGATCTATACCAGCCACTAGAACAAGCAGGGTTTCGGAAAAATTTTGGCACTCTCGACCATCTGCAAACTATTAGAACTCTTATAAAAAAACCAATACACTTTGAATTTTTAGACTACCATAAATCCTTTGACAGCATTGAAACCTGGGCTTTCCTCTCTGCAATGGATGATGCCAGGATTGACTCTAGGTATTCCACAGTTAATAATGATGTATACAAAGACGCAACCTTCTACATAAGAATAGACGATGAACTAAAGACTGATAAAATACTTCTTGGCAAAGGCGTCAGACAAGAAGATACTATATTGCCAAAATTATTTACATTGGCATTGTTCTCCAATCAGTCATTAAAACACTAGCGTAAGACACAAAAGGTGTTAACATTGATGGTATATACCTTAACCACTTGAGGTTTGCGGACGACATAATGTTAATAAGTACAGATGCCCAAGACTTATTCTCCATGCTAACGAAGCTAAACAAAAATCCAAAACGGTTTGGATTAAAAATGAATCAAAACAAAACTAAAATACCATCTACTGACCAAAACATAACCATTAATAACACAACAATAGAAAAAGTTCTACACTATATCTACCTTGGCTATAAAATTAAAACTGGAAAAAAAACTAAACCGCTAAATTGGCACGCAGAATCCAACTAGGATGGGCTGCTTTGTATAAAGCTTAGTTTATCAACTTATCTAAGAGATAAAGACATTCCAAAAAACATAAAACAAAAGGTAGATGACAGCTGCATACTTCCGGTGTTCACATATAGACTAGAAACCATGGCCATTACAAAAAAAAGTGGCTGAAAAACTGAGAATCACGCAAAGAGCGTGCTATAAGAAATCAAATACAAAACATCCTAATCCAAAATAAAACAAAAATAAGAGATGTGATGGAACGCATTGCAAGTTGAAATAGGTTGGACATACAGCAAAACAGACCCAAGATTGATGGACACATAAAATAACTAAATAGAGACCACGGGAAACCAAAAGAAGTAGAGGAAGACTACAAACGAGATGGGTAAATGATGTGACGGAAATAGCTGAAAAAATGTGGATGAGGAAAGCCCAAGATAGGAAAACATAGAAAAGAGTAGAACAGACCTAAATCCAGCATTAGATGATACAAAGCTAATGAAGAAGAAGAAGAAGACTCAAACCCAAAAACTTATTAGATGATAGTTTACTAAATATTTTAGTGATTTCTTGGTCTTTGAAATAACAATAACTTACGACTTAATCTGGTTTTTTATAGCAGGTTTCTTGTGGATAGAATTGGGACCGCAGCTGATAGAAAAGACGTTTGGGTTTTTGAAGCTTTTTAGAAAAATGAATAAATCTTTTGCCTAAAGATGACGGTTATTAATGTCGCTGTTAAAACGGTTTTGTTTTTTTAACAAAACAGCGTAGAAAAAACATTCAACAAAAACTAGCACAAACTTTTTTTTTTGACTTTTAAAATTGATAGCCGTATATCTAAATTGCAAATCACATTTTTACTTTACAAAAGTTTTTCAAGGTTCCATTTTTTTTTTCTGCTATTTAACCTGTTTGTCGCTTACATGCCTTTGAAATGAACGCACGGGGTTAAAATAGTTTAATTCGCTAACGACACAGCACTTCTATACACCTCAAAGTCACCTAAGGTAGTTACTATAAAGTTACAAAAAACTACCACTAACCTCAAAGACTGATAGAACAACTTTAAACAACAAATCAATGAGAATCCGAAAAAAAACAAGATTGTTTTCTTTGCACGGTTACAAACCACTCTCTATGAAAACGTTTATCTAAACTGTGGTTCAATGCTTTCAAATATCTAAAGATAGCCTTTGACAAAAAACACGTACAAACTGTTTGTGCAGTCCGTTCTTAATAAAGCTAAAAATTTTGTTATTCTAATGCTGAGACGGTACAGTTGCTTGTTACTCAAAAACAAACCTCAACTTTATACTTTTACTATCAGACTAATAATAACATATTTGTTTCTTATCTGGAAAACTGCTGCAAACTTTTATCTCAATTGTCTCAAAGTTTTTTATAATCTGACTTTGTTGATGCTCTTTGAAGTTCCATAAATTGTCCAAGTTTTTCTCGCTACGACAAGATATCAAAACTTTAGTCAAAAAATATTTCAATAATTTTGCGATTTACTCCAATCCTGATTTGGCCAGACTTGCTGAACCAAACAAGGAAGTTTTTGCTTATCAACATCCAATTAATCAATTAGTCAATCAAATTTTAACTTAAAGTGGCACCACATTCTACTCACTCTACAGTTTAGTTAAACATTTCCTAATTTTTTAATTTTTAAACAGAAGGTGAGGAGTAAGGGCAAGGTTAGTTGGTAAGCACTTTTGTCTTAAAAATAAATCCAACACACAAAATTGTTGTTGCAAGATTTGACTGCCAGCAGTCCCATTTCAGCACTCAACTGAAGCAAACCCACATCCCAAAATAAATGCTATTTTAATTGCACTAAAGCAAAAACAAAACAACAATGAATACTTAATTGCGTATAACTACTAGTTAAGCCATCTACTAATTAATTTAACTAAATTAATTAATTAACTTGATTAATTAACTAATCCAAATTCCTTCAAGCATGCATCCACCACCACCACCAAATAATTTTGCCACTCAAAAACTGACAAACCGCCAGATCTTGTTCTACCTATTTGTAGAGTTTTAGAAAATGGAAGGGCAAAGAAAACGGTCCTCAGAATAGTCAAAAGAGACTCCAAAAAGATTAACATCTTTGCTGATAGCATCAAGCCAATTTTTACGTGCTCAAAAACATAAAAAAAAAAAAATAGCGACCAGCATTGCCGTCTCCAACGTGGCCACTATAGCGCTGGTTGACAAGCACGCCACCAAACCTAACAAGTTAACGAAATTTTTAAAACAGACTTTTTCTACCAAGGCACTAAATAAGATTGACTCATTTTTCCCAGCTGCTGCATCCAAGCCTCAGTCTCCACGACTTTGTAAATTGCGGCTCAGCCCTCGCTCAAAATGCCAACCGAGAAACCCGAAAGCAATAACACTGCCTCAAAAGAAATCCCGCCTGCAGAGAAAGGATACATTTTGATAGATTACTTAACAAACAAAAAAAAAACAGAAACACACAAACTTGGGCTTTTGCAGACTTTAATTTGGCAAATTTTGCGTCGGGACTTAGACCTACACTAGTACAAGATCCAATTGACTCAGAAGCTCAAAGTTCATGATTATAGACAACGCTGTTTGTTCAATGACTAGGCTTTAAATTGTTTAGAAAAGGACTCCAATTTTGGCAAAAAAATCATTTTTAGCATTGAAGCGCGTTTTTGGATGAATGACTAGGTTAACAAACAAAATTGCCGTATATGGGACGACACCAACTCACACGAGGTTTACCAGGTGATAATGCATCTTCAAAAAGTTACCGTTTGGTGTAGATTTTGGGCCGGCGACGTCATTAGTCCGAACCAGCAAAACGGCGCCACGTGCCACACCGCGGACGCCACAATTGACATTCTGCATGAACGTTTTGAGGGTAAAGTTATCTCTCGCAGGAGTAATGTGAATTGGCCACCAAGATCATGCAATTTGACCCCGCTAGACATTTTTTTGTGGGGTCTATGCAAATTAGCCACAATTGACCGATGCCCTAACGGTAAACGTAACACAGGCCATCGCTCAAATTCAGCCGGATCTATGCGGAAAAGTAATTAACAATTGGACCACTTGGATCAGTGCCACCATAAGAAGCCGAGGCGTGCATTTGAACGATATCATATTTTACACTTAATGGCATACATGGTTTTTTCAAATAAAAAAAGAATTTTGTTAAAACCTCACACACAGCTTGTTTTATTTTCTATTTCAACATCTATCTGCCCGTATTGAAAACCCCTTTACTTGGCAAAATATCCTGAGCGTCATTAATTGTCAATAAACTCCCACAACTCTTATTTAACTCAATACAATTGGTACTTATATTTAAATATCATTATTTAAATTTTTTTATTAATTATTCAGATATTGTTTAATTGTTGCAATTTACAAATTACAAACATTCTGGTAATTTTTTTAAAAATAATGTACACTTTTTAAACACTGAGTCTGTGGTTACATTTTGATTTGCACAAATCTGTCAGTGGTTAGCTGCAAAGCAAAAACTTGAACTATCCATTTTTATCAATAAACAACCTTTACTAACAACTTTACAACATAAAAAGTAGATTAATTTAGTTATAAAATATTATTTATTAAAATTATTACATTAAACATAAAAATACTTCTTAGCCACTAACTGATAATAGTCAAACTAACATTATTTGATTAAAATTTAAAACAAATTGTTAAATTATATAATCGGTTGAAATTCTTTTGCAACTTCAATGCGATTCAAATAATTAAAACGTCTAAATTTTTTCCAAATTATTAAAACAATTAAAACCATCAACAACAAAATAACTAAAACTAACAAAATAAACTGATTATATTCACTTCTGCGTTGTGTCATAATTTGCAAATTCATTAAATTTTTAATAGAATTCATTTGCATTTTGAATACTGATGTTAAATTCTGTATCATCATAACTGGTTTGGGAGCTGAATCTTCTTCTTGTTTGAAATCAAATCTCGTGCTCGGCTTCATTGTTATTAAATTGTAACTTGGTTGCAGCATTGGCATTTTAAACGATTCTTTTCCAAAATTAACTTTTTCCAATTTTGTGTATTTTTTTAATCTATCAATTATTGCAATATGAATTGATATATTGTAAAAACTAATTTTTTTCAAATTTGGTGTATCTGCAAACATGGTGTCTTGGATTGATAAAATTTTATTGTAACTAATATTTAATTCTTCCAATAATTTTAAACCAAACAACATTCCATTACGTAAAATAGTGATTAGATTGTTGGATAAATCTAAATTTGTTAGTGAGCTTAACCAAGTTAATGAATTTGGGATTATTTCAGTAATTAAATTATTGTTCAATTCTAACATCACAAGATTATTTAAGTATGCAAATGTTGATACGTTTAATGATTTGATTTTATTTTTAGATAAATTTAATATTAATAAACTTTGTAAATTTTTAAACAAATTGGGTTCGATATTGGTTATTAAATTACTACTAACATCTAAAACTTTTAATGTATCCAATCCAGTTCTGAAATTGTTGATTGATTTTAACTTATTATTATACAACATTATCGTACTAATTGAGCTGAGGTTTACAAATGCGTTAAGTTGTATTTCAATTATTTCGTTTTGTGCAAGTGTTATTGTATGCAATTTTTCTAAATTTTTAAATGTGTTACTTTTTAAAACGGAAATATTATTAAACAAAAATTTGATTTTTTCAATATTTTTAAAATCACCAATAGCATCCGATTCTATTTCCTTCAATTGACTGCTTATTATCTCAATTTCATTTATGTAATTTTTATGTGTTCCAATAAAAATATCTTTAAATAAGCTGGGAATATTACAATAATTTAATATTAATGGTGATTCAACACAGATGATTTTATTGTGTGCATCGTATATTTTGTTTTCTTTGTCGATTATGAATGAAGCTTGTGTTAAATGGAAGAATATTATAATCAGCAATTTCATTCAAAAAATTATTAATTTTATTTATCTTGATTAATGGAAAAATTAATAACTTACTTTTTATTTTATAATTTAATTTTGCAAAAACTAACTAATACAATTACTGTTTGATAGTAGACTGGAATATTATAATATAATTCTTGGTGCATAGTGAATCTTGATCCCGTTTGCTGCGTCAGTAGTTAAATACGAGGTGGTGCGAATAAATAATATTGTATTGAATTGCTTTTATTTTACAAAAGCAATTAGTACCTAGTACCTAATAAGTAAATTATTATATAAAATAAATATCTACAGTTTTGTACGATTACTAAATTAATTTTGTAATTGCCTAGTAGCATTGCATTTTAATTTATTTAATAACATTCCCTCGTATTTATTAAAAATATCATGTTGCTTGTTTGTTTTTTTATTGTATTCTGCAAGTTTGAACTTTTTCAAGGCAACGTTCATAGAATTGTAAATTATAATATTATCTGTATATTAATTAATGCACATTTTTATAAAGTTGATCTTGCTTTACTACAAGCGCAAAAATGCTTGTTCAACAATCTGCAAATGTTGTTACTTGTTTGTTGCAGATTTCTAATTTAATATTAATTGGTCATAACTGCTTTGTTTTTTTTTACAATTTTGCTACATCTTTACACAAACATTATCGGTCTAAATTTTAAATTATTTTTAATCACAAACATTTTTTTTGCAAAAATTTGCTTTACAGTAAAACCTAATAAACCTAATAACTGGACAAACCAATTTAAAAAAATGTTCTAACACTATTTTGTTAAGAGATTTTGTATTTTATTAATCCCCTAGCTCCAGTTAGTTTTTTTTTGTAGTTTATAATTTTTTTTTTGGTTAAAAATTTTTTTTCTAGGTATCGGATTTACTCTCACAAGCGCCTAACAAGTAACCTTCTCCTAACATATGCTAGAAGTTTGTCACATTAATTTGTGGCATAAACCTTCCTGTCTAATTGATTTTTTAGTTAGTTATTAGTTTGATATTACGTAATTCACATAAGTGCTGTTTTATAGACATAACAAAGATTTTATGATAAATGTGTACCACGTCTATGTGCGAGTTGCAGGTTGTTCGGTTTTGTCTGAATAGAATAGCTATCTAGGCTAGAAACTTTGCTAAAGATGCTGGTATCTTTACAATATTTTAGTTATTTTCTAGCAATAATATGCAAAATAATAACTGATTTTTATCTTAATAAAGTGCGCTTTGCGCTAGTGCCGCTGCTTGTGCATATAATTGCTCTCTGCAAGCGCTGGGTGTACTCCTGGGTGGAGCAGGAGTTTGCTGACAAAGAACAGATGTCTTACTGTGAGCCTGGTTGTTACGGGTAGTTTCTAATTTATGATAAATTATGCAGTTTTTATAACTAGCGATGTGCGGCTTACCACACGTAACGCTTATAACTGAATGCCCAAACTCTTTCCTGAATTTGCACGTAGAGCTGAGACAAGCTTCAGTGCATTTGACAGACGCATATGATGCATTGCATTAAGATGCTGTGTAGCAGTAGCGTTGGCAACAGTAGCATTGTGCAATTTTAGCAATCTTTTGCTTATATTCTACAGTAATGCAAAGCCCGCATAACTCATCATCTCAACCTTTTGCTTCCTGAGCTAGACTCTAGATTTTTCTATCCTTTCTCATGCATGTCGTTGACGTTCTGCGCATTCAATAGTTAATTTCATTAGCCATTAATTTTTGGATTTGTTCTAAATAGTGATAAAGGGAAAACAGCGTAAACCAGAGTTTTTTGTTGGTACTGGAAGAGTTGTTGGACTAACGTAAGGGCTAAAAGTTGTACCAAAATTGGTCAACGGTGCTTTAAAAGCTGGTCGAATTAAGGACCTTTTGGATGATTGTTTAGATGGTGTTAAAGGCCTGTATCTGACAAAGACTCACCCGGTTTCTTCCTTAATTTGTTTACTTACTTTTTTAACCAGGGAACGGGGTTTTGTGATGGGCGGCAATATTTCTGACTAGGTGGACAACTAATTCTTCTTCCTTGTTGGAAGAGAAGCCGACAAAACTAACAAAACATTTCTTGAGATCTGAAACAGGACTGCCGCTTTCTTGGCTGATTAAACCTTGAAAGCTGCGTGGGGTATCTCCATCAAGGTTTTTTTAGTGAGGAAGCAAAGGTTTTGGTAATGAGTTGAACATGTTGGCAGTGCCGTTAGCCGGACTGGACAATAAATCTAAATTATATTTGTAATAATGTTGATTGATCTGGAAAGAGACGGTAAAGTTTGCCAGGGTCTAAAAAGTTCTTGCAAAAATGGTACAAAATAATCCGTACTGGTAGTTAGTAGTATTGAACCGTATCCCGTTTTTTTTTTGTTAACGTGTATGGAAAATCTTTTAAAGACTCTCTTGTCAAAGATAATCTCCAGGTGCTTAGCAGTATTGGACTACTGTATGAAAACGTTTATTAGAAGGACGTTTGCATCAGGTGTGATTTGTCGCACTTGTGAGGAGTACAGCTTTTTTTAATAAATTTTAACTTGCCACTTGTCTAACTATTTTTTACAGTTTTCGGTGACATTTTGAAGCCTCAAAATGACAATCTCTACCTTAAAAAGTATAAAAATGCTGTATCGTCAGCAAATTATGCCATTTTGACTCCGTGCTTTGATTTTGAAGGCATGTTAGCAAAGTGTAGGTGGATCAGCAGCGGAGAAAGTCAGTCCTGCCGTTATCTGATTTGAAATTTGCAGCCAACGTTTTGTTGTTTAGATATGATATTTTCAGCTTTACAAGACGCGTAGGAAATTTAGCTTTGTACAATTTAAAGAAAAGTCCCTTGTGCCAAATCTTGTCAAAGGCTTCGTACTCTTGGTGTTTGAGGTAGAGCATTGGAGTTTATACCTGAAATCTATTTTTGCCATAAATGTCAGGAATGGAAAGTAATCTGTTCCGTAAAGCCTTTGAGATCTTCTACATTAGATTGTTATCTTCTGTTATTGATTCTAAGCTATTTTGCCAACAAAAATTTTTGTGCTTGGTGTATTTGGTTCGAAAAAATTTGACAGTACTTTTGATGGTATCAACCGTTTGTGCTGATGCAAGCCTGCCAATACTTTTTTCCAGAAATCTTGAAAATATACTTATACATGATGGTATGAAAGTGAAGATCGTTGTGTACATCCTAATCTCAGGATTATTGTAACAAAACATATTTGCTTATTAATATATACTAAAATAGTTTCGTAAACCTTTTGCTAATTGCCAATGTAAAAATTGATTTGTAAAGTGAGGTATTTGTCGAGATATTTCATATTTTACAATGCTACTGTTCTACTTAAAGTGAAGATTTTTATGTGTAATGTTAGTTGCATACTGTTGGAAGTCCAGTTTAAAATTGTGTGAATTTTGTTGCCACTGACGTAGCGGTAAAACTAGTTAAGTACAGTGTGTACACTTAATATTAGATGGCGTTATATTCAACAATAAATATTTGAAAGTACAACTGGTAGTAGCGTTACTAAGAGAACATCCCCTTTAAGAATTTTTTAAAAGCAAGCTGGTTTAAAAGTATGAGTGGTCAAGGTTAGAAGATTTACTATATGAATAGCGAAAATAATTTTCAATTAATATTGACATTTCGAGATTTTTATTTTGAAATATATTTGTATTTAATATTCGACTTTTTTTAAATTTTACATTTAAATCGCAGTTATATTAAATTATTGATAATTTTATTTAATACGTGTTTGATTGTTAAGTTTTATATAAAAATAAATTACTATTTTATAAAATAATAGAAAAGGTTTGGCAACTTTGTTCCATATTTACATTAAAATAGATATAATCACTAAATATTATAAATTTATTAGTTAGCATCATGATAGTTTTTTTTTCTGTTTGTTGCAAATTTAGTAACTGTACAATTATTTTATAACACTCTTGAATGTATAATATATATAAATTAAGGGTACAAGTTTTACTCAAATCTAAGATCAAATGAGAGCAAATATCGTAATTTGTACAATTGTTTTATAGTGGTCTTAGACTAATTTCTCTCTGCAGTTGCACCCTAAACATTGTACCCAATCGTCGTTTCAACTCAATAAATTAAAGGTACAATACACAAATGTATATAAAATGCATTTCTCATGTTTATGTAAAAATGATTTGATTTGACGGTTTTGAGACACGTTATCCATGTTTAAATGTTACTGAAACTGATCATAAAATTTTATTAATAATTATTTCGCTAACTGCGAGTAATTATATTAAACCAAGTAGTCATATAAATCCAAACAAATCATTTGGAAACTATAAATATTATAATAATGTTCAAGAGCATATATTGTGTTATTTGTTTGAAATCACATTTATATTTTGCTTGCTTGGCCTTGCCACACAAAAAGGGCCGCTCAATTGGGTATTCAATCTTAAAGCAAACATTTTTTTGTAGGCATTTATCTTTTTATAGCTTTCCGTTCTCACATTCCTTATTAAGCAAATATTTTAAATGTTATATTTAAGAAGAAATATGTAGAATGAATAGTAAATATTTAAGTATGCCGATTTCAATAGATATAATTAAAATTGCAAGTTGACGGCGTTTATGATGTTAATGCAAAACATATATAAATATAGTTTAAACATTGTTTATGAAAATTATTTTATAGTGCCCCAAAACATTGTACCCTTCCGTCCCTCTTATTTAATAAATTAAGGGTACAAAATTGCACAAATGTAATATAGGTATCAAATGAAAGCAAATATGGTAGGTTATACAATTATTTTATGTTATCCCAGAACATTGTACCCTATTGTCCCCCTGTTAAACAATTAAAGGTACAATATTGCATAAATGTAATATGGGTATCAAATGAAAGCAAATATAGTAGGTTATACAATTATTTTATGTTACCCCAGAGCATTGTACCCTATGGTTCCCCTTTAAACAATTAAAGGTACAATATCGCACAAATGTAATATGAGTATCAAATGAAAGCAAATGTGGTAACTTAAATAATTATTTTATAGTACCCTAAAACATTGTACTCTATTGTCCCCAGCTAAACAAATAAAGGTACAATGTTGCACAAATGTAATATGCGTATTAAATGAAAGCAAATATAATAGTTATACAATTATTTTATGTTATCCCAGAACATTGTAACCTATCGTCCCCCTGTTAAACAATTAAAGGTACAATATTGCATAAATGTAATATGGCGGGTATCAAATGAAAGAAAATATGGTAACATATATAGTTATTTTATAGTACCCTAGAACATTATACCCTATTGTTCCCCAGATAAACAAATAAAAGTACAATATTAAACAAATGTAATATGGGTATCAAATGAAAGCAAATGTGGTAACTTAAACAATTATTTTAAAGTACCCTAAAACATTGTACCCTATTGTCCCTAGCTAAACAAATGAAAGCAAATATGATAACAAACAATTATTTTATAACAACTCAAAACATTGTACCTTATTGTCTCCCTGCTAAACAAATAAAGATTCAAATATTGCCCAATAGTAATATGGATATCAAATGAAAGCAACTACGTTAACTTACAATTACAATTGTTTACCCTAAAACTTAGAAAACTTAAAAATCTGCAACATTACGTCAATGTTGTAAAGTATTTAAGTCATTTGTCAATTTTGAATCAAAAATAATTTAAATAACTTGCTTTTAATAAAATTTAGAAGAGATAGTCTAAGTCTCAAATCTTTCTCCTAATTTTCCAATACAGAATTGTACAAAACCATAAAAAAACTATTTACGTCCATTTAGAAATCCTAGTATTTTAAATATATGGCCAATCCAAAAAAAAATAATTAGAAAGAAGATTTGATATACATTTGTTGTTTCATTTAATACGTTACGTCTGATACCTCAAAATTTAATTTTAAAATATAAAAAAGTTAAAATTGGCTTAGTTGAGAGTACAGTCAGATATTCTTTCAAAGTCTTTATTAATTATTAAATATTGGTACAGATTCTAACCTAGTACATAACTCTAATACGCTCTGACAAGTTTGTCGATATTGTCTTCGAAAAGTATGAACTATAAATTGTGCTCATTAATATGAATAAAAAATAAAGTCGACAAAAAAGCAAAATTTTGAACAACACCAGCATTTATTATTTTGAAGACAGACATTAAACAACAATTCTAGAAATAATACTTTTGTTGTCAAAAAATCAATTGACAAAATTTACAGATTGATGATCAAGATATGACCTTGTTATTAAAATTCGGATGCCAAACCTTATCAAATAAGTTGGAAATTTCTAGAACTATTGCAAGATAGAAATATCTGCTTTTACCTTTTAATTAGTAACTAATTTGTTTTGTTTAAAAGAAGGTCTTACAAATTTTAAACAACCTTGCAATAAAATTATTGTTTTATATATTCCTGTCAATTCACTTTTATCATATTGTATAACATTATCATAATCTGCAAACAATTAATTATTTTTTGTTAAATGCTTTACGCTTAATATTAACTGCCTTTTGTTTTGGTTTAATAATAAAAAATATAATTTATTTTTTTATGTAAACTTTTGGATTATAAGAAATGTGTAAAATGTGAAATTAGTAAAAAAAAATGTTTATTTTGAAATAACTTTAGATGAAGCGCGGCTTAAGTTCAGTAATAATAACAACAGTAATAAGCAAATGTTTCTAAAACAGCCTCAACAGTAGTTGTAATCTCTGAAATAATATGAGAAAAATTGGTGAGTAAGGTTATGAGAACTAGGCAAACAATCATGTTTTTTGGGCGGATACTGTTGTAAAAGATGAGTGACTTAATCATTCAGTATTATGTATATTAAAAACTCTTAACAAACTATATAATTGATAAAATATTAAACTTTTTTAAGATTGCATTAAAAAAGCTTGTCAAAACTTGCGAACAAATTATCCAAAGAGGTTTATAGTTACTTTATTTTGATAATAGTATAAGCATTTACTTTTTATTAGGTATATCATATCATATTACATTTGAGCAATAATTGTAGTCTAATTTATTTAGCTGAGAAAACAATAAGGTACAAAGTACAATGAAAATATAATATAATTTTACAACTTATTATATTTGCTTTTATTTGATAACAATATTAAATAAGCAATAATTAATAATTGTACCTTTAATTCATTTACTTAGGAGGACAATAGGGTACAAATTTCAGAAATACTTTAAATTAATGGTAGAATTTAACATATTTGCTCATAATTGATACCTATATTACATTTATACAATAATTGTACCCCAATTCATTTAGCTGGTACAATAATGAAACTATAATATAATTTTACAACTTACCATATTTGCTTTTATTTGATACCCATATTAAATCTGAGCAATAATTCTACCTTTAATTCATTTAGCTGGGAGACAATAGTGTACAAAGTTTAAGAGTACTATAAAATAGTTGTGCAAGTTAGCATATTTGTTCTTATTTGATACCCATATTACATTTAAGCAATAATTGTACCTTTAACTCAACTAGCTAAGAGACAATAGGGTTCTATAAATAAATTGTACAATTTAACATATTTTCTCTTATTTAATACTTATCTTGCATGATTTATGCTCTTCTTATTTAATACTCATATTTTATTTAAACAATAGAAAGACAATTGAGTACAAAATTCAAAGTTTAAAAATGCTATTAAATAATGCACAAGTTAGATATTTGCTCAAAAATAAAATTTTGTTATTTTCATTGTGAAATGAATACTACAAACTTTGCTTTGTAATTATTATTCTATTATTGACACTTACAATAAAAACCATATTTCCTAAAAAAAACAAAATTAAAAAAAAAATCAAATTATTTTTTGTACCTACCTAATTATACAAACAACATGGATGATCATGAGAGCTATTAGTAATGATTAAAATGTAATGATTAATTAACAGACAAATCTGTTTCAATATTAACATGATTCTATCTGATTAAATAGAAAAATATCTAATTTATTTGACAAACATTTTAATTATTTTTACAAGAAAAGAAGTTATTAATTATTATTTTTTTCAATAATAATTTGTATTATAAATTTCACTATTTTTAAATTATTTTAGAACGGCATATGTGCTATTGTATTTAATAGTTATTGTGTACCCGGGTCAAGAAAGGTCACGGTCCACAAATTTACCGACCGCTTTAAAGAGAGATATATTTATTTGAAACGATAGCTTGTTGAGAGAAAATTTTATTAAAATGTATGCAACTCTCTACGCATGTTCCGTTATAATAAACCTTTCATTGATAAGAAAGATTGAATATATGCAACTCTGTTAACAATATTTAGTATTACGCCCTCTTATATTGTAAGTAAAAATTACCATATACGCCAAAGTTCTTACTTTTGGCCACGGAGATGTGGCGACAATTTCTATACGTTCATAAACTGTAGTATCATAAAGTAAGCTTGTAATAGCTTTTGCAGAAAGAAAGCATTATTTTAGACAGTATATACGTATAATCCGCTCTTTATAGTACTACTGTATACAATAAAGTAAGGATATCCTTACTTTCTAAATAAAGCTGTCTTTACTAAACTGAAATAGTATTAAAAGCCTCATTTTCATACAAACATAAAGATATATATATATATATATATATATATATATATATATATATATATATATATATAAATATTCGTACGTGTACAATTTTTTTCTTTTTTCCCAGGTAATCCCCTTCTGTATACTCCAGTACCGGGCTGTGATCGGAGCTAAGGCTATTGATAACGTTTATAGAATATTGAAAAGTAACGTTCTTTGCTTTGTAGAATGTCCGCAAGGTGAGTCGCATTGCTGTGATGGGTGGGTTTGTCTGGGCTACTACTAATAATTCCTTTTGTTTAACGTAATCGAACAACGCTCGACTTTTGGCGTTTGTTCTTAGGTTGTTCCACGTCGGGTGCTTGGAGTTAAAGGCCTCCGCTATGATTGTAGAATGAGGATTATCAAGAAACCGCTGTTTTGATTTAATTTGTCGGTTTAATATATGCCGATGCAATCTAAAATGTGCCTAACCCAGCCACATTCACCACTATCGCATTTGATTTAAGCAAAATTTGTTGGAGCTATCCACTTCAAAATGGTCTACCAATCTTTTTGCAAAAATCAGTTTTTACGTCATGCAGGTACCCCTGACATTCCCAAGTACATAAAAGTATTTGGGATTTTCAGCGCTTGATTAGGTTTGTAGCGCGACTTGAACACCAAAATGATGTCGAGTTTCTGTTCTATGAAGAACGCCTTCAGTTTATCTAACTTGTCTGTAATGCTGTTAGCATCCAGAAGCAAATGCGGCATAATACATCCATTTTAATTATTTAGTTGATTCAATTTGTTTGCCATGAGCCTCATTTAAAACTTATTAATTTCTTTGAGAATGGCGGAAAATTGCAAAACTTGTTGCTTTTGGGAAGCAACAGCGTTAGCAAACAATGTGTTTGCTGACGGTGCTGCAAGTTTTTTGCCGTTCGAGTCCAACATTTAGATATAAACTGTGCATGCATGGGATGAAGATTGTTACATAAAGCGCATTTGGCTGGAGTGCTTCTGGGGCAAGCCGTCTCTGTCTCTGACACTAATAGCACTGAGGCTCAACAGCGACCTTGGTTTTGTCTTTTTGGGAGCTGAACAAAAACCATATAAAATTAAATAAACTTGTTTTCCATACGATGAACATTTGACGGGCAAAACCCAACAAATTCCAACGCCCGTCCAACTTTCTCCTCTGTGAAGAACTTTGGAACGTGCTTGATCACAATCTCAAAGCCCTTTTTGTCGGTTCTTGCCTACGTATGATGGTCCGCGGTGCGAGCTTTAAAAATGGTTGTTTTTCTGTGGTCGGCAATTGTAGCCGGAAGCATTTGTATGCCTTCGTGGGTAATAGGCGCTGATAAGATAACAATGTTCTTGTCCCTGAAGGTTTTAGAAAGTTTAAGGTAAGATTGTTTGTCGTCCAGCACAATTAGAATTTGATGTAGAAATCAAAAGAGTCGGAGTCTGAATCATTGTCCGCTTCTACTGCACCGGCGTCATTGAGGTTTGAAGCGGTAGGCCTAAACTTCACTTTGGTGTAGCCCTTTCTGGCATTTTCCTGTTTAGCAAAACGGTCTTTTAGTTATTTTTAAGAGACTCACCTTAAAAAAATTTCCGCTTCCTTCCTACTAGCTGGTATCTGTCAAAGTCAAAGATAGCGTTTTTGGAGTTGGGGTTGGCGGGTGCTGCTGGCGATAAAAAGAGTATTAGTTGGTTTTTTCTTCTTGCCTTTGCTTGCTTTCTTAAAGAATTTTTTAAAGGCGGCGAGTTGCTCCGGGTCCTTGTCCTTAGATGTTGGCAAAAAGGCGGCAGTAACCATGGCGGCTGCCGGGGCCTTGAGGGTAGCGGCTTGGTCTGCGTTAGACGCGGTTAGCAACGTTTTGGTTTCTTAAAACGCTTTAATTTTTTTTGAAAGTTTTCTGTTATGGTTATTATCTGATGCTGCATTTTCATCAGCTGGCCTTCTAAAAACTTTGTTGGCCTTGGATTTAGAGTAAGTTTGCTTGTGCGATTCCTTACTGGTCTAGTGCAAAAAGTTTTGAAATTCGACTCCAGTGCATTGACAGAGTAGCGGAAGAGTAGGCGTGGCTTGCACATGTAACAAACCCCACCATTAAGTTTGTTTCTTTTTTGGTAGTAAGGCCTGTTTTAGGGCGTAAAATCTATTTTTTTTTCCCTTTTCTGTAAAAATGTCATCCATATTAAATGTTTAGTAACTGGTTGTGTGCACGTGTCTGCTATGCAAGTCAAAACCTGTCTGGTGATTGAATTTGATATAGAACTCTTATTTGATCGGTTGCACGAGTCACGTGGTCACACTTACTAACAGGTGTGTGCAATTTTTGTTTCCATAACAAAGAGTGCAATGCCTTGGGGTATGATGTTATTTGTCATTGGGAAAAATTGAATAAAATAAGAAGTAAATAATGTGTTATAGGGTTTGACGAAATCAACAAAACGTTATCTACGTTGTTGAATTAACTTGCAAGACCATAGCGACAGCCTGGGTGTAAACAATTGCTTTTTTGAACATATTGCCTTGCTTTTTCTGTTTAGCCATTTTTGGAAAATGTTGCTTGTACAACAAGGTTTTTTTTGCAATCACAAAAAAAGCGCATACCGACTAAACCTTTCTCAGTGTTGAATGCCTGGAAGTTTGAGAATGTTTAGCTTATGGACCTTTTGTTTGAAGATAAGGATAAGGATTTAAGGAGGTAGTTGAAGTGCACGCCATATAAACTGAGAAATAAGATAAATTTATCTATTTAGGTTTTTAGTTGGTTACTTGTTTGTAAGAATAATATTTTCTATCTGGCTCTGCGAGTTGAGTCAGATTAAAATTGAGATAATTTGCAATATTTATGAAATAATTTAAGACCAAAACTTTGATGTGTTGTAGTAACAGAAGAATTTCAAGGTTGGACCAAATTTCTTTGTTTGTTTTGGGCAAACCTTGGAGTTCCAAAAAGCATCCGCAAAATTGTACGTTAAATAGTTTCAAAACGATTGATGTAGCAGCTTGCGGCCGTTTTCCAAATAGGAAACGCATACGTGATTATAATTCTAATGGTAATAGTGTAAAGCCTGGTTTTGTTTTAGATTGACATCCTACTGTTCTTCCGTAACATAGGAAGAAGTATTTTTCTGGCTTTATCAAGAATGTACTTATGTGTAACTTTATTAAAAGTAGTCCCCAGATACAGCATCAAACCATTGTATAGAAACGTTGTTTATGTAGACTTTTTTATGAAAAGTGGTTTATCGCCGTGTGAAGAGAATAGCCTTGCATTTTTTTGGATTCACTTTGATTTACCAGTTGTTTGAACAATCTTCCAGATTGAATGTGGTTTTTTCTAGCTTTATGATGACTACATTTGGTGATTTTGAGGTGTAGAATATTGATTTGCGTATTATAGAAGCTAGTCAGCTTCTATAATACGCAGAAAGAAGTTTTGTTTTATTAGTTTAAAAAAAAAACTTTTGTGCCAAATCTTTTTGAAAGCTTTCTTGATGTCAAAATTGGATTTTGTTAGTCTGAAACCATTAATTGTGTGGTCAGTCACTTGGTTTAGTTGATGATCACTAAAAAGACCCAATTTAAACTCATGTTGATAGGAAGAAAGAAAAATTATTAGTTTTTGTGTAATCTTGAATTATGTTTGAAAGCCATTCTTTTCTGTAGAAAAGTGTTCTTGACTATAAATTTTATAATGCGTTTTTTATAGTATGCAATTTGTTAGCGTGTATCGCAGAGTGTGTCCTCTGACGGCCAACAAACCTATCCATTTGTTAGTAAAACTCTTTGCTCTACCCTTTACTATTACTATGTCATCTTGTGGGGGATCTATGGAGTTACGCTGCAGATGTAGTACCCTTTATCAATAGCGGTGACATCAAGTGTCAAAGACAGGAGACTCAGTTCTCACTTATGCTTCTAAGCTGGCACATCCCGGTAAACTGTATTGACCTACAAAAATATGGCAATCACGCTAAGAGTCGGCTGCAAAAGGCGTCTGCATATTGAGGATTGGCCCAAATCCAAAACTCGTCAACACGCAGAGCAAGCGCGACGTTTTAACTGCCAAAACCTTTCAAAATACTATGCAATAACATATAAAATGTCAAAATACAATTCAAAAATATCCCCGGTGGGCAGAACACAAAATTTGGAATCCCACTGGAGGCAAAAAATCGACTATCTTTATACAACATAAACCAAAATACACACTCTAAATCTTCATAGCAACATACAACATACGGACTATGAGAACAGAAAACCACCAAAAAAAAACTCGAACAAGCACTGGAAGCTATAAAATGGGATATCATAGGAATATGCGAGACAAGACTTAAAGGAGAAAAGAAGACCACCCTAAAATCGGGACACGTCTTATATGAGAATAACCGCAAAATAAAACATCAAGTAGTCAAGTACCACGCAATATCAGAATGAGTTATATGTCGTACTAAAGTTAAATAACAAATATCAAATCCAGGTAATACAATACACTGCTATGCATTAACTAGCAGCGCATACGACGAAGCCATCAAACAACTATACGAAAATATCACCAGCGCTAAGAACATGGAAAAAATGTACTACACAGTTATTACCGGATATTTTAACGCCAAAATAGGCAAAAGAAATTTACAGGATACCGAATACGTAGGTAATTTCGGCCTTGGGACAAGAACAAAAGAGGAGAAACATTGACTAACTACCTTAACACCAAAGCAACTATTCTGTCTAAACACATTCTATAAAAAACAAAACCAAAAAAGATGGACCTGGAAGAGCGCAGATGGTTGGACAAAAAATGAAATAGATTTTATACTTTCTAACAATAAAAACATATGCAAAGATATCTCAGTATTAAACATATTTAGCAGAAGAAGTGACCACAGATTGGTACGCGCAAAGATCCTCATAAACACAAAAATTGAAAGAAAAAAGTTGGAAAGTTTCTGACCCTCAACAAAACCGAATACAAGAAGAAAATTAGTCTACAAGAAATGAATATAGATGATATTACAACAAGCATAACAAATGACATTTAAACAGTCACAAAGAAGATCTGTAGGAAGATATGAAAAAGAAAACTGATTATCAGTGAAAACAAAACGACTAATAAAAGAGAGAAGAGAAATCTGCCGTGACTCACCCAATTACAACACCATAAACAAAAAAGTAAAAAAAAAAAACGCACAAATATCAGAACTTATAAATCTCAAAAAAATATCAAAACCATAGAAGCAAACATAAACATGAGAGTATTTAAATCAAAGCTCTCCAAAGGAAAACAAGATATTGTTAAACTAAAAGATCTCCTCGGCAATATCTTTACCAATAAAACAGACATCGTTGCGAAAGTTCAAAAATTCTACGCCAGTTTATACACATCATCCATACCAAATCCAACATCCTCAAAAACTTTAACAAATCTAGGATCGGAAGAACTGCCAAAAATAATGATAGTTAAAATTACACAAGCGTTAAAACAAATGAAGAACCGGAAGCCCCAGGAAAGGACCAAATAACATCAGAAATGCTAATAACAAGAGGCAGAACTCTACTAAAAACTAACAAACAAATGCATGTACAAGAGAAAAATACCAAAAAAAAATATAAAAACGCAGAGGTAATTATCATGCATAAAAAAAGGAGACACCACAATCATAGAAAACTACAATCCAATAAGCTTGTTATCACATTTATATAAGCTTATAATGCAAATTATCACAAAAGGACTCACAACAAATATGATTTCCTTCAACCTTCAAGCAGACTTTTGAAAAGGTTTTGGCACAACAGACCACCTACAAACAATCTGAACACTTATTAAAAAGACAACAGAATACAATATCCCAATACATATAGCGTTTTAAGACTACCACAAAGCGTTTGACAGTGTCAAGACTTGGATTATTCTGTCAGCAATTAACGATGCGCAAGAATAGACTTGAGATATACCGCTCTAATGGAAGACATCTACAAAGAGGTCACTTTTCACGTAAAAATAAACAATGACCTACACAGAAGAACTAAACAACCTGTCCAAGCAAATAGGGTTAAAAATGAACCAAAAGAAAACAAAAATTATAACTAGTAGCCCACAGGAAATGTCAATAGATAATAGAAAAAGTAGAGCAATATACATATCTGGGGCATACAATTAAAAAATTTCTAACTGACATGGGCCGCCTTTGGAAAGTTCAGCCATTTTCTAAAAAATTGAGACGTTTCAATATACCTAAAACGTAAGGTCTACAACAGTTACATCCTCCCCGTTGCCACCTATAGCTTGGAAACAATGGCAAACACTAAAAAATCAACAGCAAAACTTAGAGTGACTCAAATAGCAATAGAACGCTGGAAATTATTTTGAAAGACAAAGTGCGCAACACAGATATCCGAACAAAATCAAAAATAATAGACGTCATAAAGAAAACAGCGGAACTCAAATAGCAATGAGCAAGACACGTGGCCAGAAAATCTACAGAAGAATGGAGTCACAAGATTACTTTCTGGAGACTCCGTGAAACAAAAAGAATCACGGAAAAACAAACAAAAAAGATGGATTGATGACATAAAGACGATAGCAGAAAAACAGTGGATGAAAACAGCAAACAACAAAAAAGCATGGAAAAGAATGAAAAAAGCTTTTATTCAACAATAAAAGTATGAAGACTAATAAGAAAAAGAAGAAGAAGATGTCATCTTGTTGGTATAGATGTGCCGCATTCTGTGGCCGTAGGTATCAGATCTTTTAATAGTTGTTGTAGTATACAGCTATTTGTAGCAGTTTGACTTACTGTTACTGTGCGGATGTTATTCAATTAATACTAAGTTTTTTTTAGTTCCGCATGCCGTCTTTCCACTGAAATTACTTGTGGGTGCTATATTGTTGTAGTGTAGTAAATCTCATCTTTTAGCGTTTTACAGCTTTTTTTACTAAATTGTAGGCCGTTGTCGCTCAGTAGTATTTTGGTTAAACGGGCCAATGTAATCGACACTTTCTGCTACAAATTTTAGCGGTGCCAGTAGTACCGGTGTTCCACACTTAGTTTTTGTGCAGATTGAGTAGTCCCTGATAAATGTGCAAGCTTCTTTCCTCCCTTTGGGCAAATGGTAGGTTTTTGCAATGGTTTCTATGTTTTTCTCTCTACCAGGACTTTGGTGGAATAATGTGTCCTTAACACTTTGCGCTGAGTTTGCAAGGGTAATACTAGCTGTTTCCATCTAGATTTAATGCAGACAATTAAACCCTGTTCTCTCAGAGTATAGTAAAGGTTAGATACACTACACAATAACCAATCAATGTAACAGTAATCACAACACCACTCGCAACACACAACAACACCTGTGAAAAGAAAAGTAAGTTTTGTCTATATGTAACACATATATATTGATAATTTTTGTAAAATTTTTAGAACTGATGATGGCTTAACAGCCAAAATCTGTCTTAATAAAAATTAAAATTAAAATCAGCACAATAAAATATATATAAATTTTATTAAAACACCTTACCTACAAAAATATTTTTTTTAACTTGCCGCAGTATTACAGTCGTTTTGTGCATGTTGTACCAAAGTGCTCTTATCAAGGTACAGTCTTGTTGGTTTTGTTTGCAAACACTGAAGCAAAAGTACGTACTAGTTGTACTATACCTGTACATGTACTTTGTTCGTGGCTAACAAGATTGCAAAAAGATTTTTACATTTTGGCTGAAACCAAAATTGATCAGGGTTACGTGGTCCTGCCCGTTGATAATTACGACAACTTTTAGCAAGTTTTTATTGTTTGGTTTATTGACGTAAGCCGGTAAAGTGATGTTACTTAACTTCAGCCGGTTCTTCTGTAGTTTTCAATATTTTTTTTGTCTTAGTGTTAGGTCGTAAGCCTCGGATTGATTTTTTGAGTCAAAGCGGTCGGTAGTTCTCGCTAATGATATTGTGCCGTAGTAGCCAGTTGCAGCTGATACTGCGAGCCTGATTCAAGACTGATTGTTTTTTTTTGCAGCTGGGAGTCGTTATCAACGTTTTACATCTTTTGCTTCAATTATCTTGATCTCCAAAGTAATTACATAAAATGCTTGGCCAATTGACGAACTTACAACTCTTTACCTGCATTTTCACTAGAACCGCATCACACTTGAAACCCAAACCTTTGGTCTCCAGAAATGTCAACCGTTTGAAACCAGCCAGCCACTACCTGGCTTGATTAAAAAGAAATCAATTAGTTAACACCGTTACGCAACTTGATCAACATGGCCAATGACATTGCCAAGCTGATAGTGCAGAACAAATGCAAAGTTTTCTACAAAAATATGGCATAAGGACCATTTGCCAACATTTAAAAACCCCACTAATTCAAAAAAATAAATTAAAATACCATTCTTAGGTCTTGAAAGTTGCCAAGTTGATACACTACTGCTGCCTAGTAAAAATTTGATGACGGATGAAAACCTAAAACCAATCTATAAAAAAATCAAACAACTTTTTTTGCAAAAGTATGCAGACCTTGACTTGATTGTAAATCTAAGCCAACATTTATAGGCAGAGAAACAGGTCAAGAAGTAGAAGTACGTTACCGGCAAACTACGAACAAATAACTATACCGCTAGTTAATCCCAGTAAGCAGTACTACCCGCAACCCAAAAAAAGGCAATGAAGTGGCACTACAACGACTACGCCGTCGGTCATTTAAGACAAGACAAAGTTTTGTGCGCGGATAACTGGTGTCACTCGAAAAGCCTGCGCTACTGACACAAACGATTACATGAGCCTCATAGACACTACCTTACATCGATTTATACTAACCGTCATAAATTTGTGCACCTGCTGAGTGGAAGAATTTGCCACACAACACACCACACTAGCAGGTTTTTTGTCGATTTAAGTACATCAAGCTTGTCCTGAGTAACACTGGTCCTCAATTTGTAAAGTACAAATTTAGGAAAAAACTATTTTAAAATAAAAACGCTATCATCACACCACAGCCACGTATCACCTTTAGGCTAACCTTATACGACAATACACCAAGCGTCGCACCTATTGATTTGGTGACCAGGTTATGATACGTAGAAGAAAAAAGGATTAACAGCTAAATGGATGGGCTCAAAACGCCCAATCACATCTGCCGTCAAACCCCACATGTTTTCCTCGTTAGTGCAACTTAAAGTAATATAAGTTTATAGTTAATATCAACAATATCTACTACATTTTCCGTAAAAATTTTTGATAAGTTATTCTTATAAAGTTGGTTAAATTATCTATAAGTAGAGATGAGGTATTGGCCATTTTGGATTTAAGTATTAATAGGTTCTTAAGATGATACGTAATGTGACTGACAGTTAGTTAGGTTTGATAAACCTACATTGCTACAGCTTACAAGTTTTTTATATTAGTTAAGTGCATCGGTTGGAGCTCACAATAGTTTTGAAAATTACCATTAGTTAGTGCTGACCAAAAACAATCTATTATGGTGCGATAGTAAATATTTGTTTTCTTTTCAGGTACATATTTAAAGTTAGTTTGTGTGGTAGTAATACAAACGTAAGCTCTAAAATATCGGCTTTTGCATCTTATGGTGACTTTTTAGTATATTGTGACATTTTATTATATTATTCAATGTACACAATGTTTTTAAATCTAATCTTTATTGTGATAGTTTTATGTAGTCTGGTTCTACTTGTTTAAATTAAAATATATTTTTAGTAACTCTCCTAATTAAGCTCTTAGGGTATACAATACTCTCACTTAAAATAAATTCCAAAAATTTATTTTGTGTTATGTTATATTAAGTTAAATATTTAATTAACTAATATATTAATGTCTGTGAAGTATATAAATGGGAATTGAAGGTGGTAAAAAATTTCGTACAGTTTTAAACCCCTTTTGCTACACGAAGCGGACAAGATTAAATTCCGAGCTCATAATATTATAATCTTTCTACAATATTTGCATACACAGAACGTGAATTTAACTTTTCATTTGCATTAAATCCACATCCGGCGCGTATATACGTATCAAGTAATATTTTCCATTTTATAATCCGTGTTCTCTGTATTCAGGTCGCCGATTAAAACTCAGACACCGGCAGCATCGCTGCTGGCACGGCCTGCGGCCAACCAACCAACCCCTCCTCAATCTATAGAGACTTTTTAAAATGCAAACTTGCTCGTGCAATTGCAATTAATGTTTTACATTTATATTATTTGTAAACAATATTTATTATTAAAAGAATAAGCTTGTATAATAACAAAGTTAAAATTGGAATGTAGCATAATTTATATTTCTTATTAAAAACATTTTTTTTTGTTAAAATAATTATATTTAAAACAACATTGTAATTCAAACATTAATTAACATAAGTTTTATTTTGCAACAACAAGCACTAATAGCTTAGTTATAGCTCATTGCCACCACAGTTTTATAACACAATTTCTGGGTGTTCTCCTTCTCCACGTTGTATGTGTTGTGTGATTTGACTTTTGTCACTTTTATGAACTCAATTATTATTTTGCTTTAAGTTGACTCACAAATTTGACGTATCATTTATTGTGAGAAAAGTGCCATTTCCGCTCTGTTTTAAAATATGGTGCTACGTACGTATTCAATTAATTTCTTTTGTCAGTTTGGTTATTTCCTATTAAAAAGCTGACAGTTTGGAGGTTACACTTGTGTTGCACATGTAGTTACGGTCTATGGATAAGGACATAATCTGATTAGCTTTATCTTGCAGATAGTAAAGCTTTTTATAGCTTGGACAACATGATAGAGCCATTAACTTATTGTATAATTGACTTAAGTTAAAACGAAGGTAGTTTATCATACCCAAGCACCCAGGTGCTTGGTGTTTGGTGACTAAAGGTGTCTGGCTGATTGAGGTCACAGCCGGGTGTTGGCTGACTTTGGTCACCGCAGTGAGTTGGTCAACAATGTTTTCAACGTGTGAATGTTTGTGACGGTGGTGCTTAATTGTGATGGTATCATCAGATTTATAAGATGAACCATCATGTTTTGACGCTGTAATTTTTAGCTGTTTTTCCAAGTATTTTGCTAGCTTTATGTAATCTGCCACATAGTAGCTTGTGCAAGTCTTTAATAATTCTGTTGTACCTTTTAATAGAGAGTCACTGTTATACCCTGTTATTGTTAACAAGATGTTCTGACAAAGATTGAGTTTTGCTTTTTTTGCTGTGTCTATTTTGCCAAGTTTTCCTTTTTAGTTTAATCTTTTTAGGTTTTGTAATGCGGGTACGTAAAAGCACTATGCTTTAAATTGTCCTATGTTGGGCGCCATTGGTTACTGTTACGGGGGCGGTTGGTAAAGGTCCTAAGTTAACAAAGTGACTCTCCGTGGTATTCTCCGGAGCGTTGGAGAGCATTTTTTTAAACAAATTAAAGTTTTTTCTAACGCTCGTACACTCGGCTTTAAACACGCTACTAACGCACCTTCACAGGGCGCAGTTTGGTACAAACTTGTTTTTATTTTGTAGATTGACCTAGCATTTAGCAGTGACCGTCCTAAAACCGGTGAAGTGTGCAAGCATATGGTGTATTTTGGTAGCAATTTTTCGGACAATTCTGACTAGTAAACTGCTGTTGGTTGTCAACGGCACCAGGTTGGAAACCGTTTGCTTGAAAACTGCATCAGCCAACCCATCTTGCCAGGTGCCTTCAGCGCTACCTAGGCCAATAGCCACTAAGACAAAAGAATCCCCAATCTGGCCAACTCCGCAGTCAACTTTGGTCTAACTACTAGTACCTTAGGTGCTCTTTCAAACCCAGCAACTTTGCCAACTTTTATTTGCAAATTGTGAGGAGAATCTTCTTAAAAACTTGAAAAGTGTTGGATTTGCTATCACGGAGACTACTGACTAAACTTTTTCCTCTATAATTTGTAAAAGTTTGCACTTACAAGAACTTTCCTACCTTATTGAGTTTGGTTTTAGTAAAAAAACTTAGGAATGCACGTTTTGTGCAAGACATATAGGCTTTGCATAGTAATTTGGGAAAACTTGTTCCCTGACTATGTCTGGAATTTGCACAACGGACCGATAGTTTGTTTCTAGTTTTTAATGCTAGAAGGTTTATTAAAGATAATAATATCTCCTTAAAATCAGCTTTATTTCTCAAAAGAAACTGATTTTTAACTGATAACGTGTTATTGTTTTGCGCCTAACTTCCCAAATATTAATTTTTTCAAAGATGTGTCCATCAATCATACAAATTACGTATTTTTTTAAATTGTTGTTGTTGTTCTAGCCCTTAAGCATGACATCAATCTTTTGGATCTGCATTATTCAGCTTTTAAGTTTGAGTTTTGGTTCAAACTGTGTTTGCTGGATAGCTACTAATAGGTTTCCGCGTTTTTTATCTTCCTAGACTTCCAACCAAAAGTTTTCTTAGCAAATGCAGAAAGCTTCTTTGAGATTATTTTCTGATTTAATTGTTACCAGTAGAACGACCATATAACACCCAATCCTTGAAGCACCTAAGACAAACATCCGTTCATAGCCTGCCGCTGTTACTGCTTCAGTCTGCTCACAGCCTAGCAATAAACGCCTTGAATTGCTACGCTCTCTACTATGAGGAAGTATTTTCTTGCATTTCTCAAGCGCGTGGAAAAGTTAACCTTTTAACCGAAACTGTTGAGAGAGTACCAAAACAACCGTTGCAACTAAAACACTTGAAAAGCATTTTTGAAGGCTACAGCACCTGAAAAACAACATCCGGAACCAAAAGCAAGGTTTTGCGAAAGACCTTAAGATTTATTGGAAACTTGCAAACGCTGGTTGAACAACGATGGATTTAGTGCTGGACAGGCGCTTATTAGAATCCACAAAAACTTACGTCTTAACTATAAAACGTTCATTTGTCCTTGCGACTTGACTGTGGCTGAACTAATTAAGATAAGCATTGGAGTATAAAAATTTGCAACGTAAGACAAAGATTATAAAAACTGCCATCTTAACCGCTCCTAGCTTAAGTCAATATTTTACTCTTGCTTATTCAAAACCAGCCTTTTGAAAACCAACCTTGCAGTTTTAATATTTTCACCCAGCTTTTGGCTTACAACCAATATTTATGTTATTAAACTGCAGAAGAGAACCACAACTGCTTTACTTGCCAAGATTCCGCAGTTAAATTTTGCTCAAATTGTAGGTTATTAGGAGTATGGAGCCAAACTTGCATTAGCAACTAGTTTTTGGGAGGTCCGACCAAAAACCAGGAAAAGACTATTATTTTTATTTTTTTGCTAAAAAGCAAAATACAAGCATATTTAATAATTTTTAGCACCAAGTGGCTTGTACTGATTGGCATTGGGATCCAGAAATCTTATATCAACGACAAATTCAGTCAATTCTGGTAACTTTTGGAGCCGCAACAAATATTATCAAAAACTACATCCGTTCCGCTGTTTAATAAAATTACGCTTTTAAACAACTGAAGGTGCAACATCTGCCAGGTTGGATCTGAGCTCTAACTCTTAGATGCAGTTCACAAACGCGCTGAGGCGCTGTTGTGGACAACTTTAGCTCCAACAATAGAAGATGAAACACTAGAAGTTCATACCACCTGCTAAGTTTTGGCAAATCCGGTTTCAGGGGAACACGACCGGCTAGTTTTTACAATTTTTGCTGTTTTTTATCAAACTCGATTATAGGAGACAACCAGCCCCATTTAGTTACGACACTGCCAACTAAACCTATTAATATAAAAATAGTAAATTTCTAAGTAGACAAAATGCTTCAAAAAGGCGTTATAGATTAGTTCAACAACACTTAAAGCTTTCCTGTTGTAGTAGTCTAGAAAAAAAAAAAAAAAATCTTGCTTCTTCATTAATTTTAAGAAATTAAGCAAAGACGCGTACCCGCTACCGTACACCAATGCCATTTTCTACTCTAGACTTGGCAAGTCACTTTTACTATAACCAATAAACCATTTACCGCACTCACCATTTTTGACCGTAAACGGTTCCAGTGTACGGTTATTCTATTTGGATTGCATTTGGCTTTTGCAAACTTTTAGAGTCTCCTCGATACTACCATTAGACCAAAAACAAGACCCAAGATTTTTGCTTATCTGGACAATACTATTGTCATAGGAAAAACAAAAACTCAGTATTTTGAAGGTCTTGGGCCGCTTATGCATTACCGGACTTTAGCTGAATCTCGTAAACTAGAAGAGAGTGTATACCAATCTAAAAAAAATTGCTGATATTTTTTTTAATTCTAGGCTCCCGGGAACTGCGACAATTTTTGAGAATAGCGTTATGGTATATTAAAAACTGGGCTATTGATTTTTGAGTTAAAAATATAGGAAAAAGTTTTAAGAAGTTGAAACTATTCCTTGTTTGGACTTTTGTCCTAACTTTAACGACCAGTTTTATTTTGAATCAGTTTTATTACGTTGTTCTAAAGAGCACAATTAGGTAATTGCACACGCTAACTAAATCTTAAATTAAGCAAAACAAAACTATAAATAACATTGTTTGTTTGTTTTTTGAAATTATTGTTAATCACTTATATTTTTTAATCCTTTTCTTTAATCCTTTTTGTAATTATATTAACAAACCATTTATTTGATTATGTTAATGTTTTTTTAATATTTTTTGTCAATTTAATTTGTTTTTTCTTATATATATATATATATATATACAGGGTGTCCGGAAAATACGTGTACAACGTTTGACGACAGACTCCTGACGTCAAAATAGGTCGATCTAAGCCGACTTAGTTATATCCAAAATTGTCTCGTTTAGCCGGTAGAGGGCGTCAAAAAAAAACAAAAGTATAACAAATTGAAAGTATCTATTGTAAGAAACTAAGTAAAACAAAAACATTACTTAAGCAAATGTGTAAAATGACCGCCATCTTGCTGAATACACTTATTAACACTCTTTAAAAAATGATATTGGACCCTATCTAATGTCTCGGGATTATTAAAATGGTTGCTTGCATTTAAAATCCGCTGCAATAAATCATCGCGTGTGTTTACCGGAGTCTTGTAAACTTCTGTTTTAATAGCGCCCCACAAAAAGAAGTCACACATATTTAACTCAGGAGAACGTGGTGGCCATTTTACTGGTGCATCATTGCCTCTTCCAATCCATCGGTTGGGATATTGATGATGTAAGTATTGCCGAACGGCAACGGAAAAATGGGGCGGGGCACCATCATGCATATACCACATTTCCCTCCGAAGTAAAAGGGGCAACTTCTCCAGAAGAATTGGTAATGTGTCTTGCAAAAAATTTAAATAAATATTTTTATCTAACCTGTCTGGAATAACAATGGGACCAATAAGGTAGTGATCAATAATACCTGCCCAAATAAAGGGTCCGCCAAATAACTTTTTTTTTTTTGAAAATGCTATAAAAAAAAACTACTGAATATTTTCTCAAATTTCTTTTTTTATTTGAAAGTACAATCCTTCCGGTTAATAATGGAAAATAATTTCATTTAAATGGCTGCCGCGGCTGGCCATGCAGTAGCCTACACGATCGGTCCAATTTTTAAGCACATTATCGATTGTGTGCAGCTGTATTTCATTAATGGCTTCACGAATATTTTCCTTTAAAGCGTCAATTGTCTCTGGATTGTCGGCGTAACACTTATCTTTGAGGGCACCCCACAAATTATAGTCCAACGGTGTCAAATCGCAGCTGCGAGGTGGCCAAACGACATTAGCTCTGCGGCTATTAATGCGATCTTCAAAAACAGGGCGCAAAACATCGAGTGTAGCTTCGGCTGTGTGGCACGTAGCGCCATTCTGTTGAAACCAAATGTTGCCAATATCCTTCTCTTCAATTTTTGTGAACAAAAATTCGTTCAACATGGCCCGATAACGATCGCCATTGACTGTAACGGCCACTCCTTGCTCATTTTCGAAGAAAAATGGCCCAATTATGCCTCTGGACCAAAATCTGCACCAAACAGTGACTTGTTTTGGATGTACCGGCTTTTCAATGTATACGTGCGGGTTTTCTGTGCTCCAAATGCGACAATTTTGTTTGTTTACATACCCGCCAAGATCAAAATGAGCTTCATCCGAAAAGATGATTTTTTTGGCAAAATCGGCATCTTCTGTAAGTCGATCGCAGGCCCACTCAGCGAAGCGAAAACGCATTAGATGGTCAGTTGGCTTCAACTCCTGAATCAATTGGACTTTGTATGGCGTCATACCAAGGTCTTTATGCAAAATTCGTCTCAATAATGTCTCCGAAATGTTCAATTGTTGAGAACGACGGTGAATTGATGTTGATTGCGCTTCACGCACACTTTCTGCCACAGCATCAATATTCTCGGGTGTACGCACTATTTTTGGCTTTTCACGCTTTGGTTTATCGATGAGGATGCCAGTTTCTTTCACTTTTTTCACAAGATAACGAACATACGGAGCTGACGGTGCTTCTCTTCTTCCAAAATCCGTACGCAATTTTCGCACACATTCTGCAACATTACCATGATTTTCAAAGTAATGTCGCAATATTTCCCAGCGTTGTTCAAGCGTATACACAACCATATTCGTTCAGCGGAAGGATAAAACTAATTATCTGTCAAATCTGACATGAGCTAAGTGTTACCATTCACGAAATAAGCACTAGTTGAAAAAAAAAACTTTAGGTGGCGGACCCTTTATTAATTTTAAATTGATGCTGATGATGTGCAACTTTAATGGCATGTGGATTTTCATCGGAATAAATATGTTCGTTGTGCAGATTGGTTACCCCAGATCTTGTAAAGCATGCCTCGTCAGTAAACATAATTTTTCTACAAAAATTTGGAATAAGGATTCTTTTGTTTCTAATAAATTGACAAAATGTAAGCCGCATGGGAGATCAGTCGGTAAAAGTTCCTGGACTTTTTGTATGTGGTAAGGATGTAACAACTGTTCTCTTAAAACCTCATTGACAATCGTTTTAGGAACATTTAACTCACGTTCTAAGAGACGGGTACTGGTACTTGGTTCTTCTTTAACTCTTTCCAGAATCATCTTTTCTGTTTCCACAGTTCGAGTTGTTCGCATACGACCCCTGCCTTCAAACTTTTTCTCAAAACTGCCCGTTTCCCGAAGATGACGCTCAATATTGGCAAATGTTTGGTGGTTTGGTATTCGACGGTTAAAAAACCTCTCCATGTAAACCCTAACACTCTGACGCCCATTTCCTTGACAAAACCCGTATACCAGGAGCATGTCAACTTTCTGAGAGTTTGTATAATTTTCCATTTTTAATGGTAAAATGAACTTGTACTTTAAGAATGTTGATCGTATACTTGAGTAAATTTCATAGACTGGTGACAATTTGTCAATAATTGTCAAATTATTAAACGCCATAGCAACAAGGTCACTTAAAAAATTATTGTTACAAGTAATTTCTTTTTAATATTTACAAATTTTTGACGCCCTCTACCGGCTAAACGAGACAATTTTGGATATAACTAAGTCGGCTTAGATCGACCTATTTTGACGTCAGGAGTCTGTCGCCAAACGTTGTTGTATATATAAATATGTACTGTGTCTTTATTAATGTATTCATGTATTGTCTGAAGAAAGCTGAGGTTTACCGATTTTTGTCAATGCTTATGGTTCTGGGTTTAATCTGGGGGCTTCTGAATTTACTGACTGGTTTGCGTTCTACTTGTGTAAGTGATATTATCAAAAACATGATTGACAAACATAGGAAAAAAAGGAGTGCCACCATGTGCAATGCACACTGCTGCCGCTGTATGGCATGAACTGCAACATTTAAAAAAAATATAAAAAGGATTTACCTACCTTTGAAGAAGAAACACATACAAACTTTAAAAAATTCTTGAAAAAACTTAATCACAAAACCTATCTGCAAAACCTGAAAGATAAAGCAAAATACTTTGCGAAACAATTCCAACAAAAGCCAAAAACTGGACTACAAAAAGTGAAACTCAGGCTGGTCTAGCGCTACGCTAACTCTACTGCCATTGCTTGCATGGCCGGAAACTTGATAATAAACTTTCACTAGGCCAAAAAACTTTTTAAAGCGTTCTTATGTTGACAAATGGAAATTTATATCCGCAACTATCCAGACCACCAAGCAACCACGGCTAACACTTTAGCCACGCTTGTAGAGCCCCGGACTCAACAATCAATCAACAATCAATCAACACCAAATATTTTAAATTGTTCAAAAAATTGGAGTTAGCTACCAAAATAAAATTAGCTATAAAGCGCCACCGTTCCAACCTTATAAGTAATTAGGAAACAAACGTTGGGTTGGTTCAAAGCCAAACAATACCAATCAACTAGAAAACAAAAACAAACTTACTAACGCCTGCTTATAAATGTTGACAAGGTTAAAACAGCTAGAAATGCTAACTTCTTGCCCCGCATAGCAATCCAGATCAACTCCTAAAACAATAGGCCTAGATTTACTCGGGAACTAGCCAAAACTTTAACCGGCTGGACCTCCAGGCGACCAAACTTTTATCTAACAGCTTCTAATAAGCGGACCCAAAAACAACGTTCCACAGTACAGGCCAAGCACATACCACCATCACTTTAAAAAAATTATAGCCAGAGTCAAACAAATTGAAGATAGGCCTTTTACCGCAAAAACTACAACGCTACTAAAACATTATACAAGAGTTCCTAGCAATTTTTAATGGCGACTCCCGGCCCGCTACCAGGTTTACCAGTACTCACAAGATTGGGTTGACTAATGCTACGCCAATCTGAGCCTCACGCTACTTTTGTACCGCTCATAAGAAAGCGTTGATCTACCAACAGATAGAAGAATTGTTGGCGTCCGGCATAATTAAACGCAGTACTAGCAAATACTGCAATTCCGTTGTCTTTATAAAAAATAGACGTATTGCCAAGATTTTGCGTCAACTACAGTCAAGTAAACAAAACTACTTAAAATAAAATGACCCCTGCCTAAGATAAGGAAAACATTTAAGAGTTTCAGAAAAACAAATACTTAAAAAAAAAATTTACCACAAGATTTAGCATTGCCTTTGACGGGAGTACAGTATTAGTGTAAAGTGATGCCCAAGAACGCTTTGAACATCTTTTACATTATTCTATGAACACAATTCCAAATTAAACAATTCCGTAGTAGCAACTATAGTTCTCTTAAGAGAAGTCCGATGCTACTTGAGTAACCTTTCAGTTACTTGCAAAACCATTATTCTTATTCTACTAGTGGGACTACTGGGTTAAAATATCTTAGTATACCTGGATGATATAAGTGTACTCTAACAACAAATAAAAACATTAAAACTATCTACAACGAGTATTGAAGCCACTCCAAAAACACGGATTACTTAGCAATTTAAACAAATGAAAGATTGGAAAAAGCCATGTATAATACTTAAGCCACCAAATAGCGGCAGATGGAAATAAATAACTAAAAATTTATTTTAAAATAATCAAAGATTACCTCAAAAAACATCTACGGAGTTTTCTTGGCATATGCATTTGGCTGAGATAATACGTCTCTGATTTTGCCAGAATAGCAAAACTGATGATCATGCAAAGCTCAAAGCAAAACTTTTGTTAGACAGCTGACATCACTACAGCCTTTAAACAACTCAAGAAAGCTAGATCAACGCCTTTTTACAATAGTGCAAAGTTGATGGACAAACAAACCTAGTTTTATTCTAACAAATTGAAGTGCATGGTTATTGTCTAAACTGTAAAAAAATACCGATCCTATCTAAAAAACTAGGTTCTTAACTTTAAATCGGACAACAAGGCATTAATGTGGCTTAATACTTTTACTTTTATGTTAAGTCTAAACTTACCCGATAGTCTTTAATATTGAAAGAGTTTGACTACACAATTGAAAAAATCCAAGAACAATGAACTTGTTACTAGATGCCTTATCTAAACATTCAGAAAATAATCAAACCCACACTTTCCAAAGGCAGACATTTTTAAAGAGGCAAAAGAATTAACATTTTGCAGACAGAAAATCTCTCTAGGATAGTAAAACCAACAAAATTATTACAAAGCCACAATAATTACACCAAAAACTTGCACTTTCAGCAATCAACACCCGAGGCATTGGAACAAACTTCTTTTACTAACCGTCTACTACAACAATTGACAAGCAAACGCGGCAACAGAACAAAACCCAAACCACTTACTGTTCGAACAAGACCTATACCAAATAGAAGGTTAAAACAAATATGTACCCAAATAAAATTTGGACTAAAAAATAGAATAGGCAAAACACCGCCATCACTTATCAAAAACGCTAATACCTTAGACCGACCGACTTACAACACCAGTATCAACCCGGTTAACAGCCTGCAAGAGGCTTTAGCTGTAAATCCATAAGACTTAAATTATCATTACCTCAGCAGAAAAAAATTGTTACTGGGTGAAAGACTACACTACCAACAGAAGATGCTCCTCAGAAAGAAAATTCAGCACCTGATAAGCCCACCGTCTAAAGAGAGAAAGATGAATAGTAACGGCCGCCAGACGGCGGTACTTTACATGTTATTGCCTAAGCCACAACAGTGAGCGCAGCTATGACAGGGAGTTTTGATTAGAGAGTTAAGAGATCAAACACAAGCATGTCAAAATACAAAGATTGAAATAAAAAAAGCTGCCAATAAACTAGTGGCAGTCGTAGAGAGATTAGAATTTGAAGAAACTCAAAAAGAAGAATTAAATAACACTAGAAGTAAAGCAAGTATTGAAATGTCAACACAGACGGAAGATATTGAGGAAATACAAAGGAATAATTTTGTAAACAAAAAAGAAATGATAGCAATTGCTACAAATGAAGATCTGCAATTAATAATTAATAAAGAATGGAGAGATACAAATTTTAAATACTTAACAATAGAAAGAAAAACCCGATGATGGGAAAGGGATCGGATACTGCAATTCTAATAAATATAGAAAAAATAGTAAAGAAATTGGGTATCCTAAAACAGGATAAGGATAAATACCCAGAACTAATAGAAGAAAAAGAGGAGGATGAAACGCCATACGTGGAAATAATTAAAAAAATTATTGGAAATGATTTTAAAAAAAGTTTGATATAGAAAAATATTCTAGACGCATTAGAAAAAGTATTAAACAAAGCAAAACAGCTTGGTATAGAAGTAATTGATATACCCATATCAACTGGAATTGCACTAAGAGAAGCAAAGAAAATTATGGAGGTAGCTGAAACGCGTACACAAATGAAGATGACATTGTGTGTCCCGTTACAACTGCAAACAACACCAAACAGAGAAAGAAGGCCCCAAACAGGAGCGATTGTGGTAATCAAGGAGGATGCCACTTACGCTGACCTTTTAAAACAAAAGAAATAGAAAAAGTAAGAGACGGAATGGACGGTTTTAATGTAAGAAGAGCAAATAATGGCTCCACAGAAAAACTAGTTTTGATCAAAGGTATAAGCCCGGCTACAAACAAAGAGAAACTGATTGAAGAATTTGGCGGTAGAGTAGGCAACAAAGATATAACAATTATATCAATGAGGAAAGGGTACAAGGATATACAAACAGCTATAGTCAGAACAAACAAGGAGACAGTGGAAAAACTGATAAGAGAAGGAAGCATAAATATAGGACTTATGAAATGCAGAACAGGGAGTGTAACAAATAAAGAAAGCAAATGTTGGATGAATGACCACGTTGCGGCGGACTGTACAGGGGAAGACAGATCAAAATTATGAATAAGATGCGGAGAAATGGAGCATCAGATAGCCAAATGCAGTAATAGGGAATATTGTATAAAGTGTAAAGTAACAGGACACACACCAGGAGCAAAAAGATGCCCGCTTACATACAAAAGAGAAACGAGAAGACCAAGAAAGAACGTAAAAGACAAAAATCCAGATAATTAGAGACAACACGAGAATGATGACACAAACCAAAATGTACACATCATCCAAACAAATATAGGCAGAGGAAGAGAGGCGCAAGATCTATTAATGGGAACAGCGGTAAGAGGAAAAATAGACATAGTAATAGTGAGTAAACCAAATAAAAACAAACTAAGTGGGGAGTGGATAAAAGATATAAATTCAGACGCAGCTATCCTAGCAAGGGGTAAGTGTAAAGATAAAGTAGAAAGGTGGGGGTCACCCAAGGAAGGATTAGTGTGGGCCGATATTAGAGGTCTGATAATGTACAGTTGTTACATCAGTCCAAACTGCAATATGGAATATTATCAGGAGTGAATAGAAGAACTAGAACACAGCCTAAGAAAACAAAAGAACAAACAAATTCTGATAGGAGGCAATTTCAACGCAAAATCGCCAAGATGGAGAGGGACTAAGTTCGACAGGACAGGCCAAATTCTTGAAGAGATGATAGCAGCCGTAAATCTTACAATATGCAATAAAGGAGATAAAACAACGTTTGTAAAAGGAAGATCCAAATCATACATTGATATTACCATAGCATCATGGGAAACGGCTAGAGTAGTAAGGGGCTGGACAGTGACAGAAGAAAAATCACTAAGTTTACATAAGTACATACAATACAGCACAAACGGAAAAGAGGAAAAAAAAGGACAAAAGAGAAGGAAAATGAAACATAAGAAAAATGAACAGAGAAAGGATAAATAGAGCTATGGAAGCAGAGGAAGTGACTGAAAACGAGAATTTAGAGAAAAGATGCAAAAAGTAAAATTGAAGAAGGCAGCGGAAGAATCAATTCCCAGATACAGAGAAGGAGGAAGAAGAGAACCATATTGGTGGTGCAAAGAAGTCAAGGAAAGCAGGAAGAAAACAATACAAACAGCAAGAAAAGTCAAAAAACAAAGAAGAAAGGGAGAAGATTCCGATGAAACTTAAGAAGAACTAAAAAATGACAAAAAAACTTTAAACGAAGCGATCAAGGACAGTAAGAAAAGATGCTGAAAAGAAATGTTAGAATCCATAGACAGGGATCTCTGGGGCAAACCATACAAAATAGTAATAAATAAATAAGGAGGAATAAAAACAGAGTGCTTAAAATAAAAAAAAAATAAAGTAGTAATTATTAAAAAATTGTTTCCCACTGGAAAAATGGTAGAAGAACCAACAGGAATAGCGGACAAAACAGAAGCAGTAACTGCAACAGTAGAGAAGATAAAACAGATTAAAAAGGAATTACCTAATAATAAAGCACTAGGTCTAGACAAGATAACAAGATAACACAAATAATAAACATATGTCTGAAAGAAAGAATTTTTCCGGTTTGTTGGAAGGATGCAAACTTAGTACTAATTGAGAAAAAGAAAGAAGCAGGTAAAACAACAACGTTTAGACCGATATGCCTGATCAACACATTAACGAAAATTATGGAAAAAGTTATTGTGAGGAGAATTGAACAGGAAATAGAAAAAAAAGGAGGATGGGAACAGGAACAATACGGGTTTACAAAGGGAAGAACGACTCTAGGAGCCATTGAAAAGATGAAAGCAAAAGAATTAAACAGTGGAACATACAGAAAAAGACAACACTCTGTCATAGTAGCGTTAGATATACAAAATGCGTTCAACAGCATACTATGGGAAGCAATTATAAAAGCAGCAAAAAAAGAGAACTAACAAATAAAACTACTAAGATAATATGGAGCTACCTTCAGGAGAAAAATCTACTGACTAAAAATAGAAAATTTAGGCTGACTAGAGAAGTACCACAGGGTTCTACACTTGGTCCTAAATTATGAAATTTAGTTTACTCAGAATGCGGCTGCCGGAAAAAGTGACAATAACAGCATTTGCGGATGACGTAGCTCTGGTAGGTAGAAATATAGACATAGAAGTACTAAATGAAAGGTTAGAGTTGGTAATAGAGATGATTAAGAGATCGATGAACAACAAAGGGTTAGATCTGGTTTTATAGAAAACCGAGGCGGCATGACTATCGACAAAGAGGACAAACAGGGAAAATGGAAAAATACTGATAGATGAACAAATAATAACCACAGGCAAAAAAATTAAATACCTTAAAGTAACACTTGAAACAAATAGATGGAATGAACAGGTTAAGGAAGCAGTAAGAGGAACAAAAAAAATGGAAGGAATGCTGTTGAACAAAAAAGAACCGGAAGAAGGGGCAAGAAGGCTAATAGCAACTGCGGCTAGTAGTAAACTATTGTATGCCGCAGAAACATGGGGAAAAGCTTTGAAGACAAAAAAAAACAAAAAAGAAGTAAGAGGAGCTATGAGAACAAGTTTGTTAAGGATATGCAGAGCTTACAGGACGGTGTCGCAAGAGGCACTAGAAGTAATTGCGGCGACACTACCCGCAGATTTGATGGTGAAAGAAAGATTAGGTATAAACAAAATGGCAAATGAAAGTACTAGTAAGCAGGTAGGAAAGAAACAAGCAAGAGAGAATATATTGGAAAGATGACAAAGACAGTGGAAAGAAGGAGAAAAGGGAAAATGGACAAAGGAACTAATACCAGAAATTAAAAAATGGGTAGAGAAAAAACCGGAGACGTGTTACTATTCAACTCAACTACTTACCGGACATGGAGTGTTTGGAAAGTACTTACAAAAAATAAATAAGATAGAGAAAAAGAAAAATGTATATTTTGTCTAAAAGACACGCATGACGACGCAGAATATATGCTAGTAGAGTGCAAAGCGTGGGAGGAAGATAGAAAAACGCTCGAAAAGATATTAGAAAACAAAGTAGACAAATCTACAATTAAACACTCAAATTAAGATTCACAGAAGACAAAAGAAAGAGGAACAAGAAGTTAAATAGATCAAAAGAAATAAAGAAGAAAGAAACAAAGAAGGTCAAAACAACTATGCCTGCCAAGTAATGAAAGATCAACAGAAAGACAAGAAAAGAACATATACTGAAACCCTAGTACTAACAGAAATTGCAGAATTAAGGAGGAAAAGGAGAGAACTGCTCAAGGAAAATAAATTGATGGAATTGACTAAACAATTTCCAAACGGAAAATACGCCATCTCGAGGTTGACAGAAAATGCAACTTTTGAAATAGTCAGAGTATATCTGGCATCTAGGGGACACGAACAACTAATCCCAAATGGAGATTCAAAAATCTCACTAGAAGCTAAACTGGCAAATATAGGACTACCAAAAGGGATGCATTTGATGGAGCTGCACAAAATATTTATGAAAGAAAGAAGATACAACAAGAAGAAGTTAATAAAGATGTAGAAAAACAAAAAAAAATACCTAAGGACAATGCAAATATCTAAGCTGAATAACACAAAAACGGGAAAAAAGAGAGGAGATTGCCAGTGTAGAAAGTATTGAGAGATGGGCCGGGAACAGCATGTGTTGCCGCAGCAGACTGCGTGAATTCCGCAAGGTCGATACCAGCTCACCTCAAACTAGTACCACATTAGAGACAATGACTAGGTAGGACAAATTAACAGCAGGACTTACGCAGAGAAGAAAACCGAAAGGTATTGCTATGCGTTAGTTATTCTTAAGGGCCACTTGTTAAGGCCAACACCTTACTGCGTCCTTAAAAAAAAAAAAAAAAACTATGACAGGTATATAAAAAAATTAAATTTGAATATGACAATTTTTGCAACAACCACGGCTAACCGCATGGTTGACTTCTGGAATCTGACGCCTGCTCCGGTAGCAATTTAACTAATTGTTGGATAAGACGTGGCTTAGTATCCCTAATGCTTAAAACAATTTCCACAAGCGTTTTTGCACCAAGACGCTCACTCACAACAACCATTAAACTAAATAGCTAGAGCCGGCAGTTGAATAACCTGCTGTGATAAAGGGGACACACACCCCTTTGGACCACAAACGCGTCGAATAAAAACAACAGAAAATTTTCAGCCCAAGTTTCTGCTAACAACCCAAAGTGTTAGCTCCCGTCGTCTGCCAAGAGGCAGTGAATGTTAAACACAATAAGTAAAGACTTTTTGTAAATATTCCTTTTCTTGTATCTTTTACATATATAGTATTGTGCGTTTCTTTTTAGTTTTGTTATTGAAAAAAATAATTAGTTTTTAACTACATTTTTGTATCACTCAATAACCCCTACCATCTTTTGTCTTTAGTAACTATCTTAAAATCTTGTACTGTCCATAATGGGAGTGTGGTAGCTCCAAATGCATAAATTTAGAAATCCCGTTGATCACAATTAATTTACTCCGTTAGCTTTCCTTGTTCTGCCACGAGAGAACGTGAAAAAAACATTACATTTCTTTGAACTTATGCTTACAGTCTCGGTAGTCGCTAATTTGATATTTGAAATCTTGGTCTTGGCCTATTTGTCATTTCTGGTTGTTTTATACTAGACTAGAAAAATACTTTGTGCTACGCACGCAACGTATTTTTTCATACGTTTTGATTCTCTTTAATTCCTTTGTCGCATTTTATGTTTCTCTCACAAACCTGTGCAATTTCCCACTTTTGCAATAAGTGGTATGTTATTTAATTATGGCTAATTTAATCCCGATGCTACTTATATATTGGTAATGTAGATAATTAAATGAGTTGATGGTGGTTATCGGCTTTAATTAAATACCATCGTAATTTAAACTATAAAAATATTACCCAATCAAATGACACAACATTTATTAACATCACAGTTCTGTTTCGCGGCGACGCGACGGTAGCCGGTTCTCCACACAGATATTATTATGAAAAGACTTACATCAGCAACATATCTTTCATATTTAATTTAGTAAATCAGTATTTTTATAAAAGTAAAGCATAAATTTAATATAATTATTGAAAACATTTGTTGAGACATACGGGAATTATGCAACTGGTTGCAGAACTCAGAGCAGAAGGACTATAGAAGACATATAAAAAAAGATTTAGCCCAGAATAGAATAAAAAAATAATAATATAAATATTTAAAAAAATTAATCACTAAATTTTTAATAAATGTATAACATGTATAATTTAAAAAAAATATTTTTATAGTTATATGTATATACAATAAGTTCTTACTTTAATTTAAATTTATTTTAAGTAATCACTTATTTATCAACATAAAGTCAATACGATATGATTATCGAGTAAAGGTCAGCAATTCATTCAAGATTGAGTCAGCATTTGCTTTATAAGTTTCGCCAGTGTTATATTTCTGAGCCTATTAAACAGATGTGTTGTTAATTATATTCAGTAATATTTTATAAATATAAAGTAAGTAAGTTAAATTTGTTTTTAAATTTAAAATAATAATAAAAATTCTTTTAGAATGATAGTGGAGCTGTTAATTCTATGCAGTTTGCATATTGCCAGTGGACAGTGGAACAACTTTACAACAGAACCACTTTCAGTTAGAAACGTAGATCTAAATAAATGTAACTTTACAACATGATCTGCTAATATTTTTAATCAAAAAAAATTTAATTCAGTTATTAATGTGAGTATTAAAAACTGCAGTTTAAAAGAAATTGAACCAGATACATTCATTAATTTGCAATTTATTGAAACAATTGGATTGCAATTTAATAATATTTCGTTATTAAAAACTGATACTTTTACAAATTTATATACATTACAAAGCATAGATTTATCTTACAATCAAATTAGTATGATAGAATTAAATGCTTTCCAAAATCTACCTTCAATTTTAAGCTTAGATTTATCATTCAATAATCTAGCAACATTAAAAATAGATTTAAATTATTTGAAAAATTTAAATTTGAGTAATAATTTAATTGCTGAAATTGCACCACCAAGTCTTGCTATGTTATCAAATTTAGAAGTATTAAATCTATCAAATAATTTAATTAACAAGTTAAATATTAGTACATTAGTCGGTTTAAAAAAATTAAAAAAACTCGATTTAAGCTCAAATCGTATTTATAAAATTGATTATATTACTTTTCAAAATACAAGAAACTTGAATGTACTTAATTTATATAATACGTCAATTAATTATCTTGATGGTTTCAGTTTAAGGCAATACACAAAATTAAAAACAATAAATATTGGAAAAAATAATTTTGAATGTCGTGTTCTCTCTAGTTTGATTAAATATTTTGAAATGAGTAGAATAAATGTTGTAGAAGGAACTGATCTAACAAGTTCAAGTATTCGTGGCATAAAATGCAATGAAATAAAGACAACATCAGAGACAACTACTATACGCATAAATATGATTGAAAATCACACAAAACCTACATTAATTATAGAAACGCAGTTAAATAAATTAAACGCACAGCAAAATATACAATTGATTGTTTTAGTAATTATAATGTTTTTATTATTAATTAGTGTTGCTTTTATGATATGGAATAGTTTTAAGAGTTATAAAAATACTAATCTTCAAAATTGTGGTGTAGCTACAAAATTGCAACCATTTGTATAATCGTTACACAATTTAATATTTTGTTTAATATTAAGAAATAATACAATAAAATAAAATTGCAATATATATTATTTGTTATATTATAAAATAAAGTTGTTCAATCTGTATTTTTTTATCATGATTTTTTTTTTTTAATTTTAAATTAGTTTCTGGAGGTTTGAAAAAAATAGTTTATTCTTAAACGAATAATTTTTAAACTACTAATATCAAGGTAAATAATATTAATCAAATAGTACAACATTTGTAAACACTTTTTGTTGTAGAATTATTTAAAACTTTAATAAAGTTTTGCATATAAGGAGATTTCCTGGCAAGTGATGCTATAACAAAAAAATATTTTAAGACTTTACAAAGTGAGTATCTATAAGGCACCGTAGTTATTTTTTTAATTTGGCGCAACATATTTTTGAGCTTTTATCTATTCTTTCGTTTAGCCTTCTTTTACTTGAACTTTATTTATCTTTGATTATTCTAGTTTTTGTAAGTATCTTTAAAAGCTATCTAATTATGTCTTTCTAGTACTATTTTAATGATTCAGTTTATTCTTTAACCTTTTTTATAATTTAATTCTGTAAAGATTTAATGACTCTGCTGCGCACCACTATATTTTTCTTTAGTTTTTGCTAGCAACTTCTAATCTTGGCATGATCATTACAAAAGATGCGCTTATTTTTTTTGCTTTGGTGACGACTATCTAGACGTGTTTTTTAAAGTATAAATATTTGTTAAACGTAAATTTTAGTTTACTACGTCTTTTCTGTCTGTTAGTTGTATAACATTTGTTTTTTTTTTAAGATTAAGCTTGTTCTAGGTTATCCATTTGTTTATTTGTTTTAAAACTAAGTTTACAAAACAATAATTCCTAGATTGTCTGCGTATGCAATGAGTTTAATGCATTTTGGTAAATTTTAATTCACCATTCAGTTGAATATGTATAAGATGTTCAATAGTAGAAATATTAAGACCAACTTTCACAAATTTACTCACGTAATCTCTTTTTTTTTTAATTTAAGTTTTGTTTTGAAATAACTATTTGTTAGTCTTTTTAAGTACAGGAATACTGTACGTTTTTCAGTCTTTTTATAACAATACTCCAGAATATGTTAAAAGCTTTTTTGATTCTTTTTTCTTTTTTTTTCTTCAGACTGTATGTTTACTCCTAAACATAAGCTTCTTTCAATTTCTTCAATCAGTCTCTGTCTTGGACTGTTAGAATCTATTTGTTTCCTGCAATGTTTTAGATATTATCTTTCCATTTTTTTTTTTATCTTTCAGGACTTTTTTTACTGTATCTCTGTTGTCATTGAGTCACCCTGTTTGTTCACTTTGATTGTTCTTGTCTTGCAACGTGGCTGGTCCATGTCTACTTCAGTTGCCTACATCCGTTATCTGTGTTTTTTTTTTCAAAATTTATTGTTTTTGATTTTATCTTTAATGCTAATTGCCAGCATGGCCCTCTGTATTGCTCGTTGTGTAGTTTGGAGTTTGGAGTTTGCCGTTTGCTATACTTTTTATTATTGCTATGGTATTGGTCTCCTAGGTAAGAGCTGATAGTACGCACAATTTGTATACTTTTCTTTTCAAGTTTGTAGAGATTTTTGTTGTTGTTTGTTATAAAGCTTAATTTTTAAAAATTTATTTTTACAGGATTGGTATTCTTTACCTAGTTCTATTTTGTGTTCGAGATAGACATAGTCGGTTATGTTTTTAAGTACTTTATTTTTGATGATTCAGTGATAGTTTGTTCTCAAACCGATGTTTTTTTATGCCTAATGCAATTATGCTATTTGTGTTGATGAGGACAATATTGTCTGCAAATCTTAGGTAGTTAAGGTATACTCTATTAATTGAGATTCCGACATGTTCCCAGTCTAGTTGTGAATAATTTTAAGGAAATGGTGTCCTTTTGCCGTCCTCTTCTCTTGATTGGTGTCTTGTCTGTTTTTGTATCTTTGTCTATTTGAACTTGTATTGACGAATTTTTGTATATGTTTTTTATGAGGTTTAAATATTTTGAGTCGGTTCTTGCTTTATCGAAGGCTCTCAGAACTGCCCAAGTATTAACAGAGCCAAACGCTTTTTGGTAATCCGCAAAGGCAATGTAAGTGGGTAGTAAACTCTTATCAAAAAAAGCAACAAGTAAAATGTTGCTTTTCTTGATGAGAATTTTAAGTGTCTGTAGGTGGTCAATAGTGCTGCAGTCTTTAGCCTAGTTTTTGTGTCAGTCTATTGGTAAAGATTTTAATTAAAAGTTTGTATAGATGCAATAATAAGCTTATTGGGCGGTATTTTTCTATGATGTTTTTGTTTCCTTTTTATATAAAAAATAGATTCTGCGTTTTGCCATCTACTTGAAATCAACTTTTTTTTATGCATTTGTTTAGTAGAATATCTCAGTCGTTATGCGGTTTTTGCTTGGGCTTTTCTTGTTCTTCAATTGGTTACATTTTCTTGGTCGGTTTTTGGATATTTTGAATTCTGTGTTTCTGGTATTGACGGTTCTGGGAAGTAAAACTGTAAAGAGTTTCGTAAAATTTTTGAATTACTTGTTTAATTTTTTCTGATTTTTGGTCCGTGTGTTTTGATTATTTTTTTGTGCTAATATTTTTTTTTTTTTGGGCCAACTTGAATCTCAGGATAATTTGTTTATCTTAATAGTATCTATTATAAGTTTTGTGTTGAATTCTCTTAGGTGCTTTCGTATATTTTTACTTTTGACTTTGTTTAGTTTTTTGTAGTTATTGACTAGGTCTCTGGTCATAATTATTTTTTGTGTTGCACATATTAATTTTGTTGCTGTTTGTATACTCTTAGTTTATGTTTTCGGAGAGTTTCTCTAATCCCATTTGTGCTGTTTATTTCTCTTAGTTTTTTGCTAAGTGTTTGTTGGTTTTTACACAACGTATGTTGTGATTGGGTATTGTTGTTTTTTCAGTATTTAGTTTTTTTTTTGATTTTGTGATTACCTTTATAATTGCTCGGACAAGTTGATGGTCACTACCGGTATCAAGTCTGTTCAGTACGGTGACGTCTTAGCAGATGTTTTTATTGTTTGTAATAATGTAATCTATTTTGCTTTTTATATTGTTGTTTGAATTTTTTTAGGTTCATCTTTTTTGTTGTGATTTTTAGAAAAAACTTATTTATGCAGAATAGGTTTTGGTTTCTGCAATAATCAGTTAGCAATTTTCCTTGTTTTTTCTTTTGCTCAGTCTAAACTAAAGTAGTAACTCGGTTACGATTAAAATCACCGGTCGTTTGTGGACAAATAATTTCCGTTCTGGTTTGGCAAATCTTGCCAGATCAAGATTGGAATGAACCACAAGGTTTTTGAAATACTTTTTGGCCAAAGCTTCAAAATGTTGACAAAGTGGAAGAATTTCTAGGTCTGTTTGAATGTCCAGATTTCGAACGTACCATAGAGCTCCTACGAGCATCCGGAGAGTTTTGCTTTGGAAAGCTTCTAAGCAATTTTTTCTGAGGTGTATAGCCGGATTTTATTCCGGAGCGACATGCCACTGTTCCGTCGCAGCATCGGGTAGAGAAGAGATTTAGCCATTTTAGATTTGTCCAGAATGGATTGAACCTGAGGCTTGTAATAGAGACCCTTGTCCAAGATTACCCCAAGATACTTGGCAGTGTCAAACCACGGTATGGAAACGTCGTTGAAGGTGACGTTCTCATGCGGTTTAAGTGACCAACGCCAAGTAAAGAGTACGGCCTTGCTATTCTCTGGGTTTAGTCCAAAGTGCCATTTATCCATCCAATCTTCCAGATCGGAGGTGGCTTTTTGAAGACGTAAGGTGATTATTTTAGTCGACCTTGAGGAGTAGATAAGTGCTGTATTGTCAGCGTATTGAGCCATTTTAACCCCGTGCATGCGCTCTGAAGGCATGTCGGCTACATACAAGTTAAAAAAGTGCGGCGAGAGAATAGAGCCTTGAGGAACTTCGGTCTCTATCTGCCAAGGAGTAGAGATGTGGTTATCGAGTTTGACTGCCAGACTTCTGCGTTTTAGATATGAGGCTAGCAGCCTTATAATACGCAGAGGAAATTGTTGTCTGATTAGCTTTAGAAGCAGTCCCTTGTGCCAGACTTTGTCAAAGGCTTTTTCGACGTTGAAAAAGACCACTTCCGTGTCTGAAACCTTCGACAATGTGGTCTGCCACTTGGTTGAGTTGATGTACGCTTGAGTGTCCCCATCTGAACCCATGTTGATGAGATGGGAGAAGATTGATCATATCCGTGTGCTCTTGAATAATATCCAAGATCACCTTTTCTATGACCTTGCTTAAGGTGCATAGTAGACTTATAAGCCAATAATATTGGGAAAACAACCTGTTTTTCCCAACTTTAGCAATGTTTACCGCGTGCGAGCCTTTTCAGGCTGACGGAAAATGCCCAGTGCAAAGAATAGCATTTGCAATATTGGTTAGAGCCATAATTGCTTTATGAGAGAACGATTTAAGAGCTTTGTTAGATATTTTATCCGGGCCTGGAGCGGAACGGGATTTGAATATTTTAATGATTTCTCTGTTTCGAAAATGTCTAATGCTATCAAGTGTAGTGTCATTGTCAGCAGTTTTCAGAAAGTCGTTGACTTCCCTGCAAACCCTTTCGATGTGCTACAGATTCGTATAATCGGTATACAGATTAGAGCATTGGAGTTCCTGGCTGTCTGCAAATGCTTTGGCCTTTCCCTCAGTAGTGTATTGCATCCCGCTCTCACCGTGAATGGCGGGAATGAGAACCCGTCTGTTCCTAAGGGCTTTAGAAATCCTCCACATCGGTTTTTCATCCTTTGTAAAAGATTCTAGCGTATGTTTCCTGCATTGGTTTTTATGTTCCCTTATGGCTGTTCGAATTTTGTTGTAAAGTCGATTTAAGATCTCTCAATCTCTGAGGTTGCAATGCCTTTGCCATTGATGTTTGGCGGCATTTTTTGTTCGGATCAACGCATTTGTTTTTTGTGATAATCCTAGAGGATGATCGACGCAAACCTGAAAGGTTTTAGAAGCCTTTTCCGAGGCTTGTTGGACTTGAGTAGTCAAAAGTGCTCTTTTGATATAATCAGCCGTTCGTACTGGGGTCAAGCTACCAATGCTATTTTCCAGGCATCAAAAGAAGAGAGTCTAATCCGTCTGTGTGACAAATTTTCCCCCCTCTCCGGACCCCCTTCTGAGTAGCTCTAGTAGTACTGGGCTGTGGTCAGAGCTTAGGCCGTTAAGCGTAGTTACCACTGCGTGCGAGTTGACGTTTTTTAGTATTGCTACGTCAAGAACGTCTTCTCTGTCACCCGCGGCGCTGTGTAAAATGGGTTCGTCCGGACCCAAAACCTGCAAATCTTTTTGCTCAACGTAGTCAAACAGAGCTTGCCTCTTGGCGTTAGTTAATTGACTATTCCACGACCCGTGCTTCGAATTGAAGTCTTCCGCAATTATTGTGGAATGTGGATTATCAAAAACTCTATCAAAATCCGACGTTTCGATGAGGTTTTGCGGACGAATGTAACCGGAAGCGATCCTGACCGTGCTAAGCCCTGGCACGGTCACTACTATCGCGTTCTATTTGAGGGAGACCTGGTCGGGGGTATTCACTTCAGAATGGTCCAATGATCTCTTTACAAAGATCAAAGTTCCACGTTTTGTGGGTACCACCGGCGGCCCCCTATAGGTAAACGTGTTTGGAATTCTCAATGCCTGATTGGGTTTGTGGACCGACTCTGACACCAGCAAGATGTCTAAGTTCTGATCAAAGTAGAACTCTTCCACTTCTCCCATTTTTTCTGTAATGCCATTGGCATTCCAGAAGCAGATTCGGAGTAATATTACGTCTGGTGTATTATCCATTTTAGTTGATGAGCGTAGACAAGAGGTTGGCCATAAACCTCATTTGAGATTCACAAATCTCTTTTAAGATTTTGGCTATTTTTGCAGCTGATGGCTTTTGTTGCGTTGGAGGAGCAACAGCCGTCGCAAAAGATCTGCCGTTTTTTACAGGATTGCGGGGGCCTGTAGGTTGAGACGAAGAAGGAGGAACCTGGGCTGGCGCGGGCTCGGCTGTCGGTCTAGATTTAGCTGTTTTTCCGTGAGCGGCTATCGCTTTTAGGTATGTTTTGCATTTCTTGTAGTTGGCCGGGTGTGGGCTTGAACATAGAGCGCATTTTGGCGCTAATTTGTTAGGACAGGCCACCGATCGGTAAGGCCCCAAACATATTCTGCAGACCTGATCTGCGTTGCACCTGTTGGCAGTATGTCCGTGCCTCTGGCAAAGCTGACATTGTGAGATGCCATTCGATTTCTTTTTATGTTCTACAGCAACTTTTAAGCCGAGTAGATCAGTTAAGTTTAGGATCTCCGCGCTCTTACCTCCCTTTGGGAGTTGCACGGATACTATGGAAAACCTGATGAATAAGTTCCCCATTCAATGTACGTTTTTGGGTTTGAAACCCAGTTTTTCTAACGCTTTGCCGACGTCCTTGAGAATTACTACCTCTAGGTAGAGACTGCCGGTAGGTTTTTGGTTTCGGAATCGTCACTGTCGGGGTTGGGGTTTGAAGCGGCAGGTCTAAACTTTACCTTATTTTTTTCCTTCTTGGCGGGGGCGGCGCCCTTGGTAGCAGAGGGCCTTGTTGCCTTTTGGTCTGATGGGCCGGCAGGATTAGCCGCTGATGGCTTTTATTTGCAGCTGCTGATGGCAGCAGGGGGGTGGCTAATTACCTTATTATTAGTTTTAGAGGTGTTGACTCACCCCTGAAATTTTTGCGTTTTCTTCCTCCTGCCAGCTGGAATCCATCGGCGTCAACGCTAGGTCCCTTAGAGTTAGAGTAGGCAGGTGCAGCTGGGGCTTTGATGGTGAGGTCCATGGCGGCTGAAAAAACGGTGGTTGTCTTGGCGGATCGAGTGCAGCTGGTGACGTTTTTGTCGGGTGGAGTGCAGTAGTTGCTGTATGGAAAGAAAGAAAATTGAAAAGCTTTAAACTTCTTCTCGAAGTTCATCGCCATGGTCTTTAGCTGCTGCTGGAGCTCTGTCAGCTGTCCCTCCAGCATCTTCACTTCGGCCTTGGAGTTGGAGTAGCTCCGCTCGAGCGACGTCTCCCTGGAGCGGTGGGCGCTCCTGGTTCATTTCTGCCGGTTCATCTCCAGTTGTTGTTAAGTAGTAGTGTAGATCGTTGGGGCTGGCTAGTAGCTGGCGTCTCGGATCTAGATGCTGCTGTGTCGGCTGCTTGCAGTCGAAAATATTGCATACATTTAGATAACCTGCAAGTTGTACCTTTTATTGATCTGTATTACAATATAAATGACTTGACTAGGTATTGCTTGCGATTTGGTGTCTTAAGCGTTTGTTTATTAGTATTGCAACTCTTCCTAAGTAGTGGTTTATGTCTGAGTTGTTTTGATAGTTGTTTCACTCAGGTCTAGTTTGTCTCATTGTTTGTGCTGTAGTTCTCTTTCTAGTCTTTTTACATGTTTTTCTAATTTTAACGTTTGAATATTGTATGTAGCAATCTTGAACGTTTATGTGTTTCCTTGTTTTTTTTTTTCTAAGGTGTGATTATGTTCTTTATATATTTTGTGTCTTTACCTTTTTTAAAATTCGTAAGGTTGATTGTTGGTGACTCTACTTGGCTGGGTATTAATGTTTCAGGATTTGACATTTTTTATTAGGAGGATTCTATAACCATATTCCTTCACGCTGGCAAGCAGGTTAGAGAAAAGTTTAGTATAGAATACAAGAAGAATTAAAACTATGTAGATAAATTTTAAGTCTGGGCATGATTCCTTCTTAGGATTTGAAATAGTAGAAACCAAGACATGCGTGTTCCTAAAGTAGACGTTTAATCTACCGGAATTACATAACAGTGCCTACCCGCTACCCTTGATGTCTACTGTGACTAAAGCACAATTTTTTAAAATCTATGACTTTTTTTTGGTTTTTTTTTGGTTTTTTTCATGGCCATCGTTAATCTTTTTTGGATAATTTTAAGATTTTTTGCTTTATCGCCTTTTGCACCATTAATGCCATCAGATAACAAGTCCAAAAGATCGATTAAAGATCAGACTTCTAAAGCTCAAAGAATCAATCCAGGTCCGTTTAACATAACAACTCTTTGAGTCATTAACAAGCTTCTTAACTTCTTCAGCATCTATTATAGTTGATAGAAAACGCCATTTTCTTCATTAAAATATGTGATAAAACGCCATTTTCTTCATTATAATATGTTTAAAGTCATAAACATAATTATTGACTAAGCTGTAAACTCTTTTCGTTTTTTGTAGTGTAATAAGCATTGTAAACACTATGATATTTTCAATTACACTTTTCAAGTTGATTAGAAAATTTTTGTGAAATACGTCATAAGGATGCGGTGCAAGCAAAGCTAACCGCATTAAGATACGCACTTTTTAATCAAATTGTAGCTCCACCGTGTAGTTTCAACTAAAGAAACCAAATATCAAAGCAACATTATAGAACAACAACTACTTTGCACTACCAATTATTATCTAACTTGTGTTTAAGAGCACATAAATTAATTATTTGAATTTATCCTTTACCATCAAGTAATGCAGTACCACCAAGATGAGCTTATGAGGATTTGTGAAAACCAAAACAATTGTCTGTATTTGGTTGACTGTTTTGGAGTTGGATTGGGTTTAAGTAATTGATTTTAAACTTTTATTTTTCATTAAACTATATTTGTCATTTAAAATTAATAAATGATGTATTTTATGTAAATTGAATTTTCATCTAGTAAGAGACAACATTCTTAATAGAAGGCATTGCGTTTACACTTTTAAAACTATATTTGATTTTTTACCTTTTTAGACATTGCAATTTGGTTTCTTTGGTTGCAGCAACATGATAAAGCTACAACTACTTTGCACCACCAATTACAAACTGATAATGTTCACCGGCTACCGATTGATCGGGCCGCAAAGAACCTCTAAAATCTATTACCGTACGGGAGACAGACAATGTAAAACTACCTAATTTAATTTGTGTAAATTTAAGTTAATGTTTAGTTTCTTTTTGTAAAGTTATGTGTAAAATAGACGAGGTTAGGATAAGGGTTTCTTTAGATTAAGTTACATGTCCAAACAAGCAAAATAAATTGTTTAAAACTAGTAACGTTGCCAATAGCATTACCAACTATCCCAAGAAAGTTAATATAACTTTAAGCGGCATTTGCGCTGAAGATGTTTACGTTGTTTAGGTTGATTACTTTTCTACAAATGTTGTCTTCTTTTACTCTATCAAAAATTATTGTTACCTTGCCTTCCACTCCAAATTATAAAGTAAAAAGCATTGCATTGGTAAAGAGCAGTCTTGCTGCTGTCATCAAAGATTTTCAACCAAAGTTAGTGATAAATTGTCTTTGGCAAAGGTACTATCGTAGTTTAGCAACAGGTTGGTAGTAATAATTATTGAACTTTCTAAGGTATTACTTCTAAAAACAAAAAGTGCGTTAGAGCGCGCGTCAAAAAGTCTAGGATCATTGTTGTCTTGAAATTACTATCATTAAGTTAGCCAGAATTAAGGTTTTTTTTAGGACGTAGTGAGAATAACTTACGCATGGTAATACATTCTTGCTATAAGCCAACTCTAAAACAGTCTGTAGGTTGCTTAGTATAAACTATTGAATTAGAACTTTGCCTGCATAGCTTTGAGGTGGATTGAGTAGCTAAGAGGTTATGTTGCCGGTCCCAAGCCCGAATAAAGAAGTAGGGTTCCAGGGTGAGGCCAGCGACCAGCTCTGGGTCAAAACAAAAATGACGCTCACAGAAACAACACCCAGCCTCGGATTAGGACGGATAACACAAAGACGACCACAGCTAGGACAACGGACAAGACCAAATGGAAGCAACAACCCATACAAGTGGCTACATGGAACATCAAAACACTGACGAATAAAGACCAGGAACTGGAAAAAGAACTCAGAGAAAACAAAATAGACATCTGCGCGTTACAGGAAACGCATAAAAAAGGCAGGGGGTAAGCAATATTTGAAGAATATAAACTCGTTTTTAGTGGCGCCACATAAAAACAGTAATAGAAAGTTACTAGTTAATCTGTGCAACATCAATAAACTAAGAATAAACAATACCTTCCATAAACACAAAGAACAACACAAGTTTCCGTACAACAATTCTCGCGGGCACAGGTCTGTAATCAACTACATTTTAACCAACAAGAAAATACGGCTAGAGACTATTTTAGATGTAAGAAGCCTAACAGCCGCAGACATTGGCAGTGACCACAACCTTGTGCTATGCAAGCTAAAATGTGGAACCAAGCTGAATAGATATGTAAGAAAAACAAAGAAAATAGTAAGAACAACAATATAGATGGAAGGATTGGAGCATGAATTAACAAAGAACCTATATGAGAAACGCCTAGGTCAAAAAATATCCGACAACACGATAGCCGCGGAAGACAATGTTGATCAAATGTGGGAAAAAATCAAAAAGAACATCCAAGAAGCGGGAGCAGAAGCACTTGGACACCGTAAAGTGAACGCATATAACCCTTTTGTGCAAAAAACACCATGGTTTAGGCATGAGATTAAAAAAAAATGCCTGAGAAGAAACCAGCAATACAGAAAACAACGCACTCAGCAAGCATACAACCGTTACAAACAACACGCATTAGTGAGAAAATTGAAAACAAAACACTGGGAGAAGTTCTCCAAGCAAATGAAACACGACTTCTACGGTACACAGAAAGAAAAATGGAGGATGCTAAAAGGGCAAAAGAAAGAGACAAGAAAACTGGTCAATGCACAAAACATTGAAACAACAACATGGATAGCATATTTAAAGGCGCTATACAGCCCTGGTGAAGAACAACAACAACCAATACTTGAGGTCACATCAGAAGATACAACAACAATTAAAGAAGAACATGTTGAAGAAACACTAAAAAAACTAAGAAACAGAAAAGCGGCTGGCCCAGATGGGATATACAACAATCTACTAAAGTATGGAAGAGCACAACTAACACAACAGCTTACAGTAATGATCAACAACATCATAAAACAGAAAAAAGTGCCGACGGAGTGGAAGAACAGCAATCTAATACTGATGTTCAAAAAGGGGGAGAAAGAAGACCCAAAAAACTACCGGGGAATCACCTTGTTATTACTGGACTAAAGTTAGTTACCAAAATCATCGCAGACAAGCTAAACAAGAACAAAGAGCTTACTAACAAACAGCAAGGATTCCGTCGAGGAAGATCATGTACAGATGCCGTATTTATACATAGGCAAATCAGAGAAAAATCTCTAGAATGGAACAGACCAGCGTACACATACTTCATTGATCATACAAAAGCATTTGTTGATCGTGGAAAGTTACGAGATGTCCTGGAAATACTACACCAAAAAGGTATCGTTCCGGATCTAGTAGAAACAATCAAAGAAACAAAATAATTAAGAAAGTTAGGATGAAAAAGGCATACGCAATGGAGACAAAACAAGTGAAGACTGTTTGCTTTGCCGACGACGCAGTGCTTGTAGCGTAAAACAAGAACGACCTTCCACACATCATCTAAAATGTTTAACATGCAGATCTCGGCAGAGAAGACAAAGTGCATGGTCATAGCAGCCAACCTAACAAGATGCAAACTCAAAATTGATGGAACCATAATCGAGCAAGTAATGGAATTCAAATATTTAGGAATCCTTCTCTTCAGTTACGACAAACTGAAGGAGGAAGTCAAAATGCAAGCCAAAAAAGCAACACATATAGCAGGAAGCCTAAACGACACGATTTGGAACAATAAGCACATAAGAAACAAAACGAAAGTAAAAATATACAAGACAATAGTCAGGCCAATACTAACTTACATGGTTGAGACGCGCCTAGAAACAACACAAACAGAGCAAATGGTAATAACTGCAGAAATAAAAATATTACGCAGGATCGAGAAAAAAACACTGAGGGACAGAACCTCGAACAAATAAATTAGAAGAAGATGTAGAATAACCAGTGTTAGGGAGTGGTCAAAACAACGGAAAAGAGAATAGGACGCACACATAGAGAAAATGGAAAAAGGCCGAATTACCAGAGTAGCCAGAGACAAGTTTCCAAAAGGCCGCAGATCCATAGGTAGACCAAAGAAGAGATAGAACGACAATCTAGATCCATAAGACCAAGAGGCATCAAGAAATGAACAGGCAGTGCTGCCTAGGAAAAAGAGAAAAAGAAGAAGAAGAATTAGTTATGTGTTGAATTTTTGTTTGTAATGTGGTAGTATCATTGTGGGGTTTTGACCAGTGTAAGACCATTAAATAGTTGCATGATTGTTGTTATCTAAATGATAAAATAAATCATTATTAAAAATTAAATTGTCTATTTAATCCATCCCTATTAGAAAACTTTTCCCAATTATAAATATATATTGTACAAATAAAACATCTAAATTCATTGTTTTAATTAAAATAACGTTGCAGACATTTAACAAAATCCTGAACTATTTTTAAACAACTACAGAAGGGATGTTAATTACATTGGTCCTAATTTATCTAAACGCATTAACCCCTATAATCGCAACATCTTAACATAATCCCGGCAGTATGGCGCGCGAATCAGGACAACAATAACTCAACCATCCGTATCTCCGAAGATACGCTATCTGCAACGCAACGTTTGCGGGTTTATCCGGGAGCTCATCACTATCATTGCGACGGTATGCAGGGGGACGGGTCGTTTATGGGAATAATGCATGAGGTGTTACCACCACCGGATATCTATTTAATTATTTCGAATTACCGGCCGGCGACCAATTAACAATTTCTGTTTGCGGAACGCGTCGGCTTATTTGCCGCAAGCAAACAATTTGATTGAAGGAAATTTAAAGTTTGCATTAATCCAGTCCTGCATACATGAAAACGCAATTTCCTGACAATATATTTTTTGTGTGTGTGAAATAAAAAATAAGGGCATAAATGAAGGTCCGAAGCAAAGGTTAATGCCATACATAACTAAAGGGAAGTGCGGATGAGGGTTGCATGAGAAATGTGTTTTTAGCACATGTGCTATACATCGGGCCGGGATTCATTTAGATTGTCCGCAAAACCAGAGTCCACCCCAATTAGAGGTGGATTTGATTCATCGCGTCCCACGGAGCTTGATGCTTTGAAACAACGATTTTTTTTATGCAAAAAAAATTAAATCAATTACATGAAAGCTTTAATCTACACGTAGCTTGTTAATATTTTACATTTTAGCTTGACCAAAATTACATATTTATATTTCATTGATTTGTATTATAAATCTCATTTATCTTACTATTATTATTAATTAAAATAATTAGCATTAGAGAGTAAATCAAAAGTTTATAAATTATTTAATAAAAAATTAATAAAATCTAGCTTCAGTTACAAATATGAACATGTAAAAGCTACTTCTTAATCAAAACAAAAATGAACAATTTAAATTGAGAAAAATTATGTTCATGTTGTGCCTGTTAGTACCTGATTGGACCTTGTTGTAGTTGATAACGTTTTGACTTTTTTTTTCTTGATAGGTTGGACTTTCCTTGTAGCTGGCTGGATAGTTTCCATGGCAGATTGAGCAATTGGTTTTGTCTTTATTTTCTGATGTTAAATTGCAGTGGGCTAAAAGGTGATTTGTTTATGAGATTGTAGGAGTGAGAACTTTTTGTTTTCAAATGCTCCACGCATTGGGCTTCAATTGTTTGTTCTGTTGACATAAAATATAGTAATTAGTCAATTGTTAACTATTTGCGTATTTGTAATTTGACGTCCTGGATGTAGCAATACTAAAGGACGTCAACTCTCAAATCGTAATTAAGATAATCAATGCCTTAAGCTCCGACCACATGCCGGTAATTTTGAAGTTCTATAAAAGTGGACTCGTAGAGGGAGAGGGCAGTCTGTCATTCAAACAATCCGGGCCCTCTTCCCGGGGTACCTAAAAGAAGAAAAACCAGAAGGAGCAGTCGAACAGCTCACCGAGCTGATTTACAAAACCAGAGAAAAGGCATCTAAAACCTTTCAAGTTTGGGCAGATAATCCACTTGGACTATCACGCAAACAAAAGGCATTGATTTGTAGAAAAAATGCCGCCAAACTTCAATGGCAAAAGCATCGCAATCTAGTAGATTGAGAAATTCTCAATAAATTTTACAAGAAATTTAAGTTTACTATAAAGCTGCAAAAAAAGCTGAGCTGGCAAAAAATAATGGAATCAACCACAGAAGATGTAAATCTAATGTGGAAGATCTCTAAAGCTTTGCAAAACAGAAAAATCCCAATACCAGTAATTCATGGTGCAAATGGGCTACAATATGATATTGATGAAAAGGCCGAAGCATTTGCTGACAGCCTGAAATTCCAATGCTCTTCCTTTTTTGACAAGGACACTAATCTAGAGCACATCAATAGGGTTCACCGAGAGGTCAGGGGCTTCTTACGTAATGTCAACAATGATCCGCCGCTAAACAGCGTTTGACCGTCTTGAATTAGATATTTTTTATCTAGACTTAAATTTTGATCCGAGTCATAACTAGACAATATTTTGAACAAAACGATGACAACTTTTTCTCACAAAGCAGTAATGGCTCTGACCAACATTGCTAATGCTATACTGCATACAGGGCTCTTTTTATCAGTTTGGAAAGGCTTGCACGTAATCAGCATCCCAAAACATGGGAAAGACCGAATGATTTCTCAAAATTATCGGCCAATCTCTCTCCTACGCACCTTGAGCCTTTGATAAGGTATGGCACAAAGGTTTGCTACTCAAACTGCATTGACAAAAATTTCAACTGCGTCTAATAAGGCTTTTAGCGTCTTACCTAAATAGCAGAACTCTATCAGTCAAACTCCAAAAACACCTATCCATCACTTGGCAGATCAAATTTGGGGTACTTCAGTGCTCTTTTCTATCGCCTTTGCTATTTAACCTTTTTGTTGCTGACATGCCATCGGGCATCAAGAAGCACGGGGTTAAAATGGCCCAATACGCTGATGATACGGCATTAATGTACAGCTTCAAGTTACCGATGGTGATCAACATCCAACTCCAAATGGCCACAGAAGATTTCGAAGAGTGGCTCAGAGACTGGCAAATTGGGATCAACCCAAAGAAGAGCAAAACTGTCCTCTTTACAAGGCTACGTCACAAACCCCATAGAAAGAACTATTTTGACAAAATTTCAATCCCATGGTCAAACTCTGCTAAGTACCTGGGCATCATCTTCGACAAGAGCCTTACCTACAAGCTGCACGTTAAAATTATTTTGGACAAAGCAAAGATGGCAAAAAATTGTCTTGACCTGATGTTACAACAAACAAAATCAAGCAAATTTTCAATCTAAAATAAGCTCTGGATTTTTAAGAGCATTATCAGGCCGCAAATCACATTTGACTCTCCAGCCTAGAGAACAGCTATAAATACTTACCTCAAACGTCTTGAAGCAGTTCAAAATCTGACTCTGCGTTAGATTGTCGGAGCCCCTTGGTACATCAGAAACAAAGAAATTTGTAACGATCTGAGGATACCACCGCTGCGACAGAATTAGAATATTTGGCCAAAAAATACTTTGACAAACTCAGTACTCACTCCAACCCGGACCTGGCCAGGTTTGCTGAACCAGACAAAGAGCAACACTATGTCAGGAGACCGATCAATCAGATTGCATCATATCAATTATATCAAAGGGGACACCCTATCAACCACTTCACAGCTTATAGGGCTACTCACTCACCTTTTTCCCAATTCTATCTTACCAAAAGAAAGCATGTGCCAAAAGATACAAACTTCCACAGGCAATTCAAGGGGCGGTTTTTAGTTGTTAGGCGCCCGAAATTGCAAATTTGACAATTTGCCAGTCTTTTGAAGATTTAACTGTCCAGCCCCAAAAAAAAAAATGTAATTTGTTTTTGATAGCGGGTTGGTTTGACTGCCAAATAAGCGAGAAGAAGTATTGTTGGTGCGCTTAGCAGGAACAACTCCAAATTTTCTTGTGACCGTCCTTATAGTTAATTTGGTAGTCTCAAGCAAGCAAGTCAATTGAGTGAGAATAGTTGTTCAAGTGTGTCGTTGAGCAGAAGTGCTGTACGTCATGTGGCGTTAGCAGCAGCTGTCCCAAACTGTTTTGCGACGTAGTCTCTCAATAGGTACCTTGTTGTTGCTTTGACGTTTGGGCTCAAAGAAGGATTTGCAAAGAAAAACATTAAAGTAAAGACAAGCGCGCGGACAGCATGCAAAACGCCGCTCAAGAATGTTACCGGGTTGGGTTTTCTGGGACCAGGGGGGCGTTTGGCGGATAAGCGATTCTTTGTAGTAGAGCGTCAGCAATACCGCGGAAAAAGCGGTACGTTGAGTAGCGGTGGCAGAGTGTCCGGAGTTTGACTGAAGTGCAGTCAAAGAGGAGCGGCGTTTTTGAGCGTCTAACGAGAAGTGCATTGCAAGTACTGCGGCACCGTTAGGAACAGCAGCAGTACTGTATTTTGATGTGCAGTGCAATGACAATATTGCAAACAAGACAGGCAGATCCAACAACAGCTATAGAGATCACAGAAGAAGTAAGTGTGACAGTCAAAATAGGCGATCAGTGCCAAGTCATACTCTTCCTTGTGACACCAAGTCTTGAAGACAATGGGAAACCAATGGCTTAAAGAGCACAAAGTAAGCATTCACTACTCGAGACAGTGCGTGCACTACGGTAAAGACCGCAGATCCACCATCTACTGGTCACAACAGAGACTGCCAAAACCAATCCTGGGATATGGAGATTACAAATAACTCGTTTCCAAATCAGAAAACTTTTGCACAAGTACCATACTGTGTTTAACAATAGCAATGTCTTTCCAGCAAACAAGACCTACACCCACAAGATCGATCTTACAAATCAGACTTTGGTCCAAGCCCCTCGTTATACCATAACGCTCGCCAAGAAACTCAAATACTTGAGCAAATACATGAACTTTTGACAAGTACGAGTATCTAGCAAAGTAACTGCAGTTACTGCGCATTTGTAGTATTAATCAACAAAAAGGACGGAAAACCAAGATTTTGCATCAACTATCGCAAGCTCAATGACGTCACAAAAACCAAAGCCGCACCATTACCAAAAATTCAAGAAACTTTGAAGGATTTTGGGAATGCCAGAGTATTTATTAAATTGGATCTAACGACAGGTTACTGGCAGATACACCGCTTTCTCAGCACCGGATGGTGGAACTTACCAATTCAAAGTAATGCCATTTGGGCTAAAGAATAAGTTAACCACCTTTTAAAAGTACATGTCACAAGTATTGGATAGGCTATGACAACATTATAGCAAATTCAAACAACGCCGACCAACACATTGACCACCTTAGAAAAGTGTTAGAGCGACTCCAGAAATATGAGCTTAAGTGCAACATGTCCAAATGCAAATTTGGCAAGGATAACGTGGAGTACCTAAGCCACCAAGCCAATTTTAAGTCAACACCATTTAACAGTTGTAAAAAGCTACCCAACTCCGACCAACAAGAAACAACTCTGCCGTTTTATGGACATATGTACATGGTTTAGAAAATATGTCCCGGACTTCTTCATCATAGCAAGCCCGCTCATAACGCTACAAGAAGCAAATAAATTATTCATTTGGACCAAAATCAAACAACAAGCTTTTGAGGCAGTGAAGACGGCACTAGCACAATCCCTCCAACTAGCACAACCTAGACTAGGTGTTTCATTTGTTTGACAAGCGGATCCCTGGAATCTTAGACTTGGGGCAAAGTTGTACCAAAAAGAAAACGACCTCAAACACATTGTGTTATACGCCAGTACCAAGTTAACTAAACCCTAAAAGAAGTTTCATTCTAACAAATTAGAGTGTCTCACCATACTGTAAGCGGTAAAGAAGTTCAAACTCAGTCCTTGAAAACAATGACCGACTATTGCCGCCCGAAGATGACAACAATCAGCCAACTCTAAGCAACCTGATCAGGATAATCGCCAGATGTCATTTTTCCCTCAAAGGAACCAACAAAGCCAACTTACTTGAAGGTGATACCTTAGCCGAAATGGTAAGAAGGTTTCAAAAGGATTGTCTACAAACCTAAGACATCATCCGAGATTACTATGAGCTTGCAGCGGACCCAAATGACCTGAAAGGAGTCAACATGGATTATTGTTTGGGGGATAACGGCAACCGGCTCCGCACTTCCGCCGGATGGGAGCAATTATCAGTACCACCAAAGGCAAGGAAAGAAGTATTGTAATACCACCACGATACCGACACAGCAGGCCATCCTAGACGTGACAAAACCCACAAAACAATATTAAAGTTTTATTATTGACCTGAAGTTAGAGCAGACGTACAAGCTCACGCACCAAAGCTGACCCTCAACAACCAAAAGCTCCGTTTTTGTCACAACCATCAGGAAAACCCTGGAAACGTGTTGCAATTGACTACATATGACCTTTTGACACTACCTAAACTGGAAACAAAGTGACCCTCAATATCATAGATCTGAGTACCCGATAAGTTAAGGTTGTGCCGTTACTTTCAGCAACCAGCAAATCTACTATCCAAGCCTTAAAAACTTATCTGATATACAAATGGAGATACCCAAATTCCTCTAATCGGACAACGGACCTCAGTATCAAAGCCAGACTTTTAAAAAAACCATGCAGCGCTAAAAGGTAAGACAACACACCTCCGCTATTTACCATCCACAGGTAAACCTAGTAACGTAAATTAGAACAAGCTGTTACCTCTTGCGGTGTACTACAACAACCGCAGGACCAATGCTGCCACCGGAATGATCTCCAGCTAACTGCTGCTTCTTGCCCCCACAGCTGCGTTTTAGAACGGTTACTTGGGCGGACATTATGCCACTTCAACGCCGTTCATCAAAGCATCCCCCGGGTGCGACAACTACGAGGAGTCTCCGATTCCTAGGAGACTCAACCAGACGTTCTACAACACAGTGGATCAGACAAGGGCTTTTCCAGCGATCTTGCACGCGGCGCCCAAAACGCAAACACATGCGGCCCCCGGTAACCTATCACGCGGAAACCCTTTCCGCGAGGTTACTCAGACGTACTTAAAACCCGGACGTCCAGTTCGATGGGACACGCCAGACGGCCTATTGCCCATAAATCCATTCCGGCAGGTCACAGAAACCACAACACAGACCAAGAACTTCTCTACGATTACGACTTTCACACCAACGACTGCACCGGGAAGATTTAACCTACTCACCGGTTTCAATACCCCAAATGGCTGTTACGTTCTGAAATAATTTAAGAATCTGAAACAGAAAAATATATTTATTTGGTTTGAAAATATTAAATTGCAACTTATCTTTTATAAGCGTATGCAATTTTGTATTCGCCATTCACATCGGGTTGCTTCTCTACTAGCTAAAATATTAGATCCCTGTAAATATGCATATATAAATATTTAATATTGGTTAGTTATCGTATTATTAAATTGTTGTAAAATTATTGGTGTGATGGGTCAGGAGTGTGGAAAAGAAATGATGGGCTTATTGAACCACGTTTCTATGATTAATATAATTAAAATTATACCTGCGGTTACGATGGTTGGATTCCTTGACTATTATTCATTTCCATACTGCTTCAGATTATTCTTTATGTTTGATCTTCCATTTGTTATCTCCATCTATCCATTTGTTAATATCCATTTCCTTTGCTCATCATTAATTTTGATCTGAATCGATTGTTTTGTTTACATCTCCCTTAACCTAAAATGTTTCCCTGTCAAATATAATTTAATTTTAGTAAATTAAAATTATTTCATTTATATTTGCTAGCAATATGCTGTTTCAATTCAATTACCAACGATTAATATTACTTACCATTAATTAATTAACTTATCCATTTAACTCACTTCACTTACAGCTGTCACTTTGCAATTAATTCATTCATCTGTTATCAACGTGAACATCGTTCGGTAAAGTTCGTTTAAATTCAAATTTACTAAGTTAATTTTTTAATTATATTGATGGTTCCTTTAATTAATTCCTTATGTCTTCATTATAATTTATACTTTTTCATTTATATTTCCCTTGTTTTCTTCTACCTTCCTTTTTTAATTTTACTTGGTTGGCAAAGTAGTACATGCGCACTGAAAATGACTTCTTCAGGAGGTCCTGCCGAGGGACGAAATCGATCCTTTTGACCGATGAACAGCAAGCTAGCTGAACGTAATTGCTACGGATATTTTTGGGTGTTTGATCAATTTGAATGCACGTGTTATCACGGATAATAGAATCAACCCCTTCATCGGTTAATATTACTGAGTCGTTTCTTGGTGCATGTTCTAATTGCCAGGTAAGTTTCTTTTATTATTCCCTTTATTTTCACTTTTGTTACCCGTGTTTTTCCCTTTATATTTCAGGTTTTAGACCCTAATTATAGTCAACCTAATATAGCTTATATTACTCTCACACAATCTGCATCATATTCCAGTATTAATTGAATGCTGTATATACACAATAAGTGTTATATGTTTAATTGCATACCTCGTGGTTGGATGCAAGAGATTAGAGCAGAAGTGTTTAATTGTTATACTGGACAAGGTCCTATGCTCATCCAGCAAGCTGCCCATAAATTAGTTGATAATCTAGCAGAAGTGGCCACGGGTAATACCATCTTCATCAGAGAAGATATTTTTGTAAATATTTTTTATGAATTGTATTTTTCACAGATAATTTTTGTTAATTGCAATTATTGCTGTAAATTTGAAAGTATGCAAGTTGAATGCGTGATCAGTGATTATTTGTATTTTTATAATTATTATTGCTTTTACATTGTGTGTGTAGCAATACGAATTAGATTGCTCACCAATCCTTTATATTACTTTGTAGAATTGAAATCTATATTTTGGTTGGCTATTACTTTATTACATTTTGTTTGGGAACTTAAGTTTTGCGTAACGGTTTCTTATTTTATTTGTTCCCTCACCTCCTCTCTTTGTAGCCGTTTATTGCTATCCGCTGACTCGTCAAGAAGGAAGGAATACCAACCACGTGACAAAGCAATTGGAGCCCAAAGTATTGGTAATATTTCAAGGATCACGGGTGAGTCATTTCATATCAATTTTACTACTCTTTCACTTTGCGGCATTGCACACCCTGCCGTAGGGCTTCATCCAAAACCAACAACAACCCACGCAACGACCCTAGACTACTCCCTGGACTACACGACAACACTCACGTACCATCCGGGAATGCGTACCACTAAGCAGTCTGTACCATACAGCTCATCCACACACTACCATCTCCAACAAAAAAGATAGAGGTCTTTATACTTGGGTACCCGTTACATGGCCTTGCGCCGCACCATGTGACCCTCTTTTCAGTACATGGGTATCACACCGTATACCAAGTGGCCCCAACCCCTGAAGGACCTCAGAGAGGTTACCAAACCTACACCCACAAATGTACTACACGCCAAACAGGTGTCACCTCCATTACCTGCAGGTGCCTGGCCGGTAACACTCTAATGTTATAACAAATAACATTTACAGAAAAAAGAATTATTGAATATCTAGAATACTAACACTTGGGTAGGAGGGTGGGGCACTTTAATTTAAACTATGTATTTACCCAAAACCAATAAATTTGCTAATCCGCTCATTTGCTCAACTACTATTTGTTATTATTTGTTTTAAAGAAGTTAGATTTATTAACTACCTTCCTCAATTTATTACCAATATATATATATATATATATATATATATATATATATATATATATATATATATATACATTAATAAAGAAAAAAAATCTGAATCACTTACTTTTATGTGGGTAGGCGGATCATACCAATTAAAACTACTTACTAACTTACAATTAATCAATTAAGTGCTATGCCCACTCATCCAACACTTTGTTATTAAGAAGTTGAATTTATTATTCTTCTTTAATTTATTGACAAACTAGATTTGCGGAATAACATTATATCCTATTTTAAGATTACTATAACTTTGGTGAATTGAGCTGAGGTACTCTAATTAAAACTACCCACAATTAATGAACTGAGTGTTCCGCCAACCCAATCAATTGTTTGTTATTAAGAAGTTTTTAATTTAATGACAAACTATATTTGCAATATTTAGTTTTTAGATTACTACTTTCCAATTAAAATTACTAACCAACAATCGTGCTCCGCCTACCTAAAGAATTATTTTTATCAAAAAGTTATATTTATCAAGTTTCCTTCTTAATTTAATTTGCAGTAAAAAAATTAAATATTAGATCATTAACAATTATATTAATTATATTATTGATATGTGTTTTATTAAATAAAAAATTTATCTTTAATAGCCAAATTTCAACATACTATAGACAGTTTTAATTATTAAAGTTAAGATTTTGACATGTTTTTGTTTTACGGTTGGGTTTTATTGATTTGATTTTGACTATAAGCCAGATTTTAGCATTGTCAATTTTTTGTATTGTATGACGGATTTTATTGATTTGAACATTAAGCCAAATTTTCGCATAATCAGGCAACTATTTGAATTTTATGGCCAGACTTTACTAGATTTTATTAATTTAAAAAATTTAAGAATTTTGCACTTACCTGTAAACTAATTTGTAATACTTACATTACATTGCTATCTAGAAAAAACTGAAAATATCTAAAACCAGAAAAAAGTTGACATGCAATTAACTACAGCAACAAAATTAAATAATTTGTTTATAAGTTTGAAAAATGTTTCATAAATACAATAAACAAATTTGTAATTAAAAATTTGTAAACTTTTTTTAATATTTAATCTGTTTACAATACTACTAACATTAATTAAAGTTGCAAATCATTTATCAACAATTTTAAAAATAAAAACTCAAACTTAAAATATAAAAAAAAAATATTTACATAATTGCTACAAACTAAACATAATACAAACAAAAGTATTTACACTTTTTGTCATTAATGTTTCATTATACAATTGGTTGTAATTCCTTTGTTACATAAGTACTTCGAATATTAAAATTCCTATAGCTTCTAAACTTATTCCATATTATAAAAGCAACAATAATTAGCAACAAAAGCATCATAACAATTAATATAATTAACTGAATATTTTGCAGTATAATAATATGATTCTCAATTAAATCATTAGTTGCAATCAATTGAATTTCTAAACCTGTTTTCAAAATAGTTTTATTAACAAAATCATTTTTTATAGTAATAAATTCCTGACATTTAATTCCTTGTATGCTTGCACCTATTGAATCGGTATCTTTAACAACATTTATCTCAAAAATTTTAAAATAATGCAATAAATCAGATAGCATTGAACATTGAAAATTATTGTTACTTAAATGAATTGTTCTCAATTGAGTATATTTGTGTAATTTTAACGCATCAACGGATTGTATTGATGTGTTGTACAAATTGAGTTCTTCCAGCTCTTCAGTATTTTGAAAAGCAATATAATCAATTACTTTAATTTGATTTGAATTGATATCTAAATTTTTTAATGATTTTAATCCAACTAATAAACCAACACCCAAAAAACTAATTAAATTATTTGATAAGTTCAATGTTTCCAAATTATATAATGCGTTGAAGCTAGCTGATTCTATTTCTGATATAAAATTATTATTTAGTTTTAGTTTTTTTAAATTATACAAATTATAAAAAAAAGTTTGGTTTATATATTTAATTTGATTGTTTGATAAATCCAATGATAATAAATTTACCATTTCATTCAAATAATTTGATTCAATTTGATCAATTTGATTGCTTTCAATATACAAGTATTTTAAACAGTAAGGAATATTTTTGATTGTTGTTAAATTATTAAATGATAAATCTAAACTTTCAATCGATTTAGACTGAAATGCGTTTGATTCTATAATATTAATTTGATTGTGTACAGCTATAATATTGTTTAACTTGGTTAAATTTTTAAAAGTGCCTTTTTGCAATATTGAAATATTATTGAATGCCAACGTAATTCTTTCTATAAGTTGCATGGATTTAAAAGTATTCGGATTTATTTCATTCAATTTGCTTTTTCTAATATACAAACTGGTGATTAAATTGGGTTTTGTTAGGTTGAATATATTTGCTGATAACGTTGGAACATTACATCCATCTAGGTGTACAGTTGAATCTTTAACATTGATTTTATTGGACGCATCATATTTCTGGTTTCCACATTCAATGTAAGGGTTAATTTGCCATGATTTAGTAAAATCAAAACTTAATACAATTAGTAACGATATTTTTCTGAAAAAAATTAAATTATATTTTTAATCAATTAAATAAATAAAATATTCTTATTGCAATTAGTAATTTTTGTTGCAATTAAGTAATAAAAAAATTACTATTTAAAGTTATTCTTTAATTAAAAAAACGTTTAACTTACAATATTAATAGCATTTTTAAAAGGAATTGTTAACAACACAACCGATTAATTTGCGTGTAACTATAAAACTGGCATACATTACAAAGAAAAAGCTGATTTAGTGTTAAAATGCTGACTTACTCAATATGTTGTATTTGAATTTACAAATTAGTTGCTTTACAAGCAAAGTTTTTACACTAGGTTTTGGTGTCAAAGACTTATTTATGTTATGTATATTCTGTTTTTTATAGCTACAGTTACTTGGTAATAAAATAAGATTGAATAAATCTTTAAGATTATTGAATTGATACATTTTTAACGATTAAACTATTGCAATTTTTAAAACGTAGATTAAATTGCGTAGAAAAAATTTAAATGCAACTATACACAATTTATAAAAAAATAATGCTATTGATTTTAGAACATTAGTTGTATCGCAAATAATTTTAAATTAACAATATATTCTATAATTGTATTGCACTTTGTGATGCATATTTTTTAATACTTACATAGTTTGTTTCGGGATTATTTATTGTATTAAAGACAATTATTATGCCCTGTTAGCTTGTTCAAGTCTATATAGTTTTGACTTTTTGCTTTCCTTCTTTATTAATCATTGTCCTTAGGTATTAATAACTGTCTACCTGTTCTATTGTTTCCTTGTCTATCTTTATTTGTATCCTTTCTATTTTAGCTGTTATTACCTTAACTTTTGTGTTTTTAATTTATTTTTATATTATTTTTTTTTAAGAATTTGTTTTAGACTTTCACGTTGATATCTTCTCCTTTTTTTTTTTTATTTTAGAATAAATATTGGTCTTGTTTTTTGATAAACAAGTTTATTTAAATCATTCCTAAAAATATAAATGGAAGCGGGTTCAAATTACCCTTCTGTCATTTTTTAGACCTAATGGTTTTTGGACTATTTGTTTTTAGTAAAATAAAAGTGAAATGTTGCTCACTTTAGGCATGCTTAACTAATTTGTTGGTTAACCAAGCGTTTATGTCGCAAAACTTCCTTGTCTAGTTCGGTCAAAAGATTAAGATAAATCGCAAGATTCTTGAAGTACTTTTTGGCCAAAACTATAAGGTGTCTGCGTAGAGAAGTAATTTCAAGATTACTTTAAATTGTACAATTTTAGACGTACCATGGAATTCCAAAAAGCATTCATAAAGTCATACTTTAGAAGGATTCCAGTCTATCAAGATGTTTGCAGTTGTCCCCTAAATGGATGACGCATAGGTAACCAAAAGTTTGACTAACAAGCTACTGTTTTGTGCAACATCAAAACTAAATTTTTAGCCATCCTGACTTTATCAAGAATAGATTGCACGTGCAACCTATACGTGAGTCCTTTGTCAAAGGTAATCTTCAGATATTTAGCAGCATCAGACCACGGTATAGAAACTACATAAAAAAAAAACGTTTTTTAAGTTAACTTTAATTTGCTAGTTATTCATCTAGCTTTTTTGATTGGTTGTGGTTTTTTGTAACTTACCCACTATTGGTCACTTCAAAAAGTATAAAATTGCTATGTAGTCATCTTATTATGTTATGTTTACCTTATGCGTGCATCCCAAAGACATGTCTACAACAAACAAGTTAAAAACATATGAAATAATATAGAGCCATAAGGTACTCTGCCTTGTCCTGATCTGACGTAAAGTAGAAATATGATTCATAATTTTGACTGCCAGAGTTTTGCGATTTAGATTTAAGGCAATCAGCCTTACAAGACGCAGAAGAAAGTTCTAGCTGTGCAGTTTAAAAAAAAGTTTTAACATCAAAGAAAAACATCCCGTGGTCTTTTTTAATCTAAAACTCTCAACAATGTAATCGGTCACATGGTTTAGTTAGAGATGGATGTCTCCATCTAAACCCATGATAGTTGAAAGAGAAACGTATGTTAGCGTTTGCTTGATCTTATATTATATCTAAATTTACTTTCTCTATAACTTTGTTTAAGACGCATAGTAAACTATAATGCCAATAATTTTATAAAATTAAAAAAAGAAAGAACCATTTCAAGACTTTAAAGTATTTTTTCAACACACATTTTTGCAAACTTCTGGCTTTTCTCACCTTTCCGTAAAACAAATTCAATATTTTGCGGTCACTAGGGTTGCAATGTCTTTGCCATTGATCATTTCTTACGGATTAATGTCTTAGATTTTTGAGATAATTGATAGATTTATTGGCAAAAACTTAATAGGTTTTAGAAATCTGTGGATTTAAAAAGTTAAAAGTTTGACGTTTTATTCTATATTCTCAACCGTTTTTACTAAGGCCAAGCTGCCAATGCTTTTTTTTAGGGATTGTAAAAACAAAGGCCAATCCGTATGTGTTACAAATTTTCTTCTTTCCTTAGTTAAACTCCTTCCAAAAAACTCCAGAATTACTAGGTTGTGGTTTAAGCTTAAGCCACTTTAATGTTGTGTTAAAAGATGGCGTTCTTTAATATTGCTACGTAAAGAACCTCCTTTTGGAAACCCGAGTTATGGTAGTAAGTAAGTTCTACTGGTCTTACTACCTAAAACCCTTTTTGCTCAACATAGTCGAGCAGCATCTTTTCCATGGTTTTTAAAACAAAGCTATTCCACGCCCGGTATTTTGCTTTCCCAACAAAGATATTGTAAAAAAGATTTGTTGAGACCGAATCAAAATCCGTCATTTCAATTTGATTGCACGGACTGATGTAGCCCAATGCAATCTTGATTGCACTTTACCCGAGCACTTTTGCAACAATCGCATTTGATTTTAATAACACTGTGTTAAGAGTATCAACCTTAAAATATGATTTTTTTGCAAAGTTCAGTTTTACGCCCTGGCGTTTCCAAAATACGTAAAAGTATTTGGGTGTCTCTGCGCTTGAGTTGGATTGTGGATCAACTTTGTTACTTTATTGTGTTTTCTATGAGAAGACAACATCTTCTGGTAAACTTTACATTTTCTAAAGTTGGGGGGGGTGTAGGCCAAAACACTTTGCGCATTTTGGCAGTTTGTTTTTAAAGCAGATGGGCCCGAACAGATACGGTAAACATAACTACATGTAAAGCAACACGTACTCGTGTACCTTAACTTTTATTAGTTTTGGCATTGTGGAATGCTTTCATCGCGTTTCTTTAATTTGTTATATTTTGACTTTTAACTCTAGAAAGACGGCCAGATATATAATTTTGGCATTCTTAGCTCTATTCGGCAGCTAAACCCAGACCATGTCTATGGGATAAACGTGTGTGGAGGAAAATCTAAGTAATTTAAATGCAAGCCCCATTTTTTGCTTCGTAATAAACTTTTTCAAAGCATATTTTCTCGGCGGTTGACTACGTGTAAAAATCCGCGCCAACAGATTTCAGGTAAACAGTTGCTCTTTTATAGTCATCACTCAAAGTTGTAGCCATACAAATACTTTTTTGAGTATTTTGCAAAGATAGGATAATGATGCAATTATTACTAAAAAAAATAATAGCTTTAGAAATGCATCCGTTAACACAAATGCCAGGGACGAAAAAGATTGGAAGAAGGAGGAAACTATTCAAACTTTACCTTACCTTATTAAGTAGTTTTTTGTTTTTTTTATACATACACTTAATTATTCTGATTAGTTTTTTGTCAACACTACAAACTTTTTCATACTTTTGCTCTTGGTACTATGACAACAATGTATAGTATCTGTGTCATTAGTCAATTTTAAATCAGCAATGATCCAAATAGCTTGTTTCTGATTAAATATTTAAAAGAGATGGTGTAGTTTTAAATATATTTTGGAAACAATATTTAACTACCTGAATGTCCCATATGAATAATTTATATTTTATTAATATATTATGATATTCTATTTTGGTCTTTTCTCCGCTTGATTTTTCTACTTAAGCAATGCTTTTAACTTTCTTTTAAATATTTATTTCTATAGTTGTTTATGTACATTCTAGTGTTAACTTATTTTTAGCTGACATGCTCATTTGCATTTGTTTCCAGTCTGGTTACTCTGCTTCTAGTATTTCATTGTATGTTCTTTTATTTAAATTTACTATTTATTTACCATATAAAGTGTTTTCCAAAATGAACGCAAGATATGAATTAAATAGAAAACACAGTTTCTAGTCTTAAGTTTTTTATTTTTTTATTAAATCATAAAGTACATAGGAGAGGGTTATTTGTGGAATAACACATCTGGCAAATAGCTTCCACGGTTTGCTAGTACACATGCATTCTTTTGTCAAAATTTTCTAAAACCATTCTGCATAAATGTGGCTACATTTTGTTGATGCAGCGTTAAATTTCCTTCTGAACGCATGGGTTATTGTAGGCATGCTGACATAAACTTTTGATATATATTTGGCAATGGTGCTATGGTTGAACAGATAATTTTCAAATGGTTATGGGAAAAAAACAACGTAAATCAGCGCTCTCTGTGGGATTAGCGGAACGTGATGGACGGCTCAAAAATTCAATAGTAAGACTAAAATTGCTTGACTAAGCTTTAGCGGCAGGCCGGGTTAAACACTCTTTGGCTTAGGTAGTTTAAGGCTTATTTGACGCTAAAAGCACCTGACATGGGTTGGCTCAAAACTTAAATAAACAAAAAAATAGAGAAAACTTACACGTATCTTTTTTGCGTTTTTTTGTTTTCTTCACCTTTTTGAATCCCTCTAGAGACAAAGTTTCTTTTTGAGCGGCAACATTGTTCTCTAGCTGGGTTGTGTTTATTGGCTCCTTGGCGTCAGACTGGTTGGAGTCAACTAAATTTTTGGCCTTTTTCTTAAAGAATGCTTGGACCTGGTGCTTTGAGGTCTTGATAGAAAAAGACTCGGCAGGCGCTGTTAACTCTACAACTTCTTAAAAGAAAGTCTGAGTTAGGGCTTTTGCGAGTGGTTGGGCAAAAATTTGCTTTACTAACAACTCTGTTTTAACGCCAGCTAAACTTCTTCTAAAACTGTGTAAGGGTGTCCAAAAGGTTCAATTTAATATTTGACGTAACGATCAAGTGAAGCAATTAACTTAGACGCAGAAGGAAATTTCAACTGTGCAGTTTAAAAAAAAAATGTCCTTATATAAACCCATGCTAGTAGGAAAGGAAAAGTATGATAGCGTTTGCGTGATCTTAAATAATATTTAAATTCATCCTCTTAATGACTTTATTTAAGGTACAAAGTAAACTGATAGGCCGGTAATTTAGCGAAAACTACTGGTTTTTCTAAAGTTTTGTGATATTGATAACAAGAGAGCATTTCCATTCACCAAGATAAGGCCGGTTTTAAAAATTGCATTAGCAATGTTAGTGAGCGCTATTGGTTTATTAAAAAACTATTTCAATTTTTAGAATTTTATTAAGCGCGTCATTGTCAGTGGTGTCCAGGAAATTGTTCACAAACCATTATACCCTTTTTATGTGCTAAAAATTTATGTCCTTAAAAATAAAAGAAGATATTTGGAGCTTTAGGCAGTCTGCAAATGCATTGGCTTTTTCCTCAATCGTAAATTTTTACCATATATGGCTAGAATAGAAACTCGTCTGTTCTGTAAGGTTTTAAAATTTTTCCATATTGATGAGTCGTTCTCCGTAAAAGATTTCAGCACATTTTTATGCAATCTTATGGTTTTTCTTACCTCCCCGTAAAGCAAATTTAATATTTTGCGGTCTCTAGGGTTGCGATGCTTTTTCTATTAATATTTAGCGGCATTTTAAAAACCTTTGCCAAAACTACTGTGGCCAAGCTGCCAATGTTTTCTTTTAAGGATTGTAAAAATAAAGACCAATTCATATATGTTACAATAAAATTGTTTCTCTTTCTCCAGTTATTCTGTTTCCAAAGAGCTTTATTATTATTAGGTTGTAGTCTGAGTTTAGGTCATTAGTTACTTTAATGTTGTGTTAAAAGTTGGCGTTTTTTAATATTGTTACGTCAAGAACGTCCTTTTAAAAATCTGTTATAGTAGTAGGTGAGTTCTACTAGTCCCACTACTTAAAATCCTTTTTGCTCAACATAGTCAAGAAGCATATTTTCTATGGCGTTAAAAATAAAGCTATTCCATGCCCAATGCTTTGCATTAAAGTCTTAAACAAGGATAGTAGGAAAAAGATTTGTCTAAATTTGACTAAATCAAAATCCGCTATTTTAATTCGGTTGCACAAACCAATGCGATTTTGATTGCACTTAACCCGAGCACATTTGTAACAATTGCATTTGATTCTAACAACATTGTGTCAGAAGTTTAAACCTTAAAATGGTCCAAAGATTTCTTTTCACGCCCCGGCTTCAACCCCGACGTGAACGTATTTGGGTCTCAGCGTTCTAGTAGAATTGTGGATTAACTCAAACACCAACATAACGTTGGAATTATAAAAAACTTTTTTACTTTACTCATGTTAGTTAAAGTGCCGTTGGCATTCCAAAAACATAGCTTTTGATGTATAAGCCATTATTGAAAAAGTAAAGCGGCCATGATTTTTTAGACTTTTTTAACAGCAAAAAAGACCACCCCGTGATTTTTCTCAGTCAATAACCATTAACAATGTAGTCACGCAGTTAAATTGATAGATTACAGAAAAATAATTTTGTAATTCAAGTGTTTCTGAATTATTTCTAATATTACATGACTTTACTAAAGGTGCATAGAAGACTAATTAGTTAATAGTTTTTATAAAACTTTTGGTTTTTTTCTAGTTTTGATATTTATTTTACGTGCCTTTCCAAGCTTTTGGAATGTGCTCTGCGCAAAAAATTGCATTAGCAATATTTTTAAAAACTATTATTGCTTTATACAAAAAAGATTTAAGAAATCTGTTAGGAATACGGCTGGTTCTAGATTAAGTTTTTAGTTTTGAGATGATTTGTTAATTTGACAAGGTTTTTCAACAATGAGTCCTTAACAGTGTCTTCCAAAATGTCATTAATTTTTTTGGTGGATCTCTTTGAAGTGCTTTATAAAATTGTTTTTTTTTTAAGAGGGGTTACATTAGAGTTTGAGGCTGTTATCAAATGTTTTGGGTTTTTCTTTAATGGAGTATTATAAACTATGCTCGCCATAAATGACAAAAAGACGGATTTATTTGTTTTGTAACGTTTTGGCAATCCTTCACATAAGATTTTTATCCTCAATGGTTGACTCCAAAATTTTTTGTTGCAATAAAACTCCTAACAAAAATATTGGAAAAAAGATTTACTTATGTAGCCTAATTTGATCATAATTGCACTTAACCTGAGCACATTTGCAACAATTGCATTTGATATTAAAGACACTGTTTCAGGAGTATTAACTTTAAAATAATCCAAAATTTTATTGCAAAATTTAGTGTTCCACGCCCCGGCCTCACCCTCACCGTTTCCAAATACTTGAAAGTATTTGGGTGTTTTAGTAAGTGATATTGTGGATTAACTCAGACACTTACATGACGTTAAAGTTTCAACGGGTAAAAAATCTCTTTACTTCACTCATATTAGCTGAAATGCCAATAGCATTCTAAAATCAAACTCTAAGAAAAAAAATAATTTAAAGTTGTTAAAAAAAGCAATTATCTTCTCAATACTTTGCATCAAAGTAGTAGTCAACAAAAAAACAACATATGCAAACGATTTGTTTGTAGTGACCTCAGCAGGTTTGCAGAAACCTTCAAATTAATGAAGTAGACGAGCCCGGAGCCAGATTATTGCTTTTTCTATAAAAAGACAACATCTTCTAGTTTTTATATTCTATAAAGTCGGCGGGGTGCAGGCCAGAATACTGTGCGCACTTTGGCTGTGTGTCTTTAAGGCAGGCTATCAATTGGTAAGCTCCAGACAGATACATCAACATAATTACGTGTAAAGCAACGCTTAACCGTGTATCTTAACTTCTGACAGTTATGGCATTGTAGATTGCTTTTATTGCATTTTTTCAATTTGACTTTTACCATCAACTTTGTAAGGACGGTCAGATTTATAATTTTGGCTCTCTTAGCTTTATTTGGCAGCTAGACCCAGACTATGCTGTAGCAAAAATATTGCCCATGCAATATACGTGTGTTGAGAAAAATTTAAATAATTTAAGTGCAAGCTCTACTTTTTCCTCCATAATAAACTCCTTTGAAGCACCTTTCCTCAGCGTTCGACCACGTGTAAAACCCCTTGCCAACAGATTTCAGGTAAACAGTTGCTTTTCTATGGTCATCACTCAAGGCCGAAGTTATGCAAATACCCTTTTGAGTATTTTGGGAATTATCCGTTAACACAAATGCTGAAAAACAAAAAAAAGTTAAAAGGTGAGGGGAGATTATTCAAGACTACCGGCGTAGTTGAGATTTGCAATAGCAGGCTAAAACCTTACCCTATTGAGTAGTTTGTTATTTTTTTATACATACACTTAGTTACTTTGATTACTTTTTTGTCAACAACGATTGTACAAACTTTTTTACATTTTTGCTCTTGATACTAGACAACAATGTCCATTAAAATATCTATAGAAAATACAAAAATACGCAACATACGCCTATGTTGTAAAGTATTAAGACATTAATCAATTTTGGATCGGCAATGATTTGAATGGCTCGGTTTTAAATAGAGTTTAGAAAAGATAGTGTAGTTTGAGATGTTTCTTCTCATAATTGGAAACAATATTCAATATATACCTACGTCTTATATGTATAATTTATATTTTATTATTATTTTTTAATATTCTATTTTGGTTCTATTCCCATTTGTTTTCTTTTCTTTAACAAAACTTTTAATAACTTTCTAACCAATTATTTAATTTTGTGTTATGTACTTGTTTATGTAGATTTTTGAGTTTTTTAATTAATTTTTAGTTGACATTTGCATTTGTTTCTAGTCTAGTAATCGTGCTCTTAATGTTTCATTGTTTGTTCCTTTATTTAAGATTACCATTTTTTTAAACTACCAATTTTTTTCAACCAATTAATTCCTTCTAATATAAATGCTCTTAAAGTTATGCGTTTTTGTCTTACTAGAAGTTTAATTGCAATTTTAAATTACGTAATGCACCTAGTGTGCTGTCTTATAGACGTTGCATAAATTTTGTGGTAATCTTGTACCACGTCTATGTCTTAGATTCAGTCTGATAATTTTAGCTATTTAATTAGCTAGAAACTGTAAAAAAATTATAATTAACTTTTTGCCGGTGTGCGGCAAAAACAGCTCACAAAACTTGGATAAGCTTTGGCGCATTTGATGCACAAATATATGATGCGTTGCACCAAGATGCCGTGTGTCTATGACGCTGGCAACAATGGCATTGTGCAATTTCTGCAAACTATTTTTTGTACTCCACCGTACAACAAAACTTGCAGATTTTTGATAAAACTGGAAGTACAACATTTAGAAGAGATACCTGTTTTTTCCCATAAGTGTAGTGAATTTTGGTTCAAACCCCCGAGCAATGAGCTTAGATTGCATTACGTCTGCCGTGACGCAATTGGGAATGTTCTTGATAACATATTTTAGAATCTTTCAACCTTTGTCTAATAAATATAATGCACTTTGTTAGAGATAGTGCAATCAAAGCCAAAAATTTGATTGCAAAAAGGGATGCAAGCAAATGCCATTGACTACGTTTACGCGCGGTCGATAGTGATATTAATTAATTTGAAAGTTGCCAACAGCCCTGGGTAGATATTTTTTCAAATAGTTATGGAAAGAAGGCGGCGTAAGCTTGTAAGAATTAATAATAATTCAATAATAATAATATTAATAATTATTATTATTATTTATTTGGTATTAGATCATTTTAAAAATTGATATACATGTCATAGATACATAATGTTTAAAATTTACAAAATACATAATACAAAAGTTACAAAAATATTACAAGATAAAAACAGCTAAAAGAAAACACAAGAATATATACCTATTATTAATCATTAAAATAGTCCTGAACAGAGTAAAAACATTTTTTTAATAAAAAACATTTTATAAAAGTCTTAAAATCTTTGAAATTCATATGTTGTGCCTGAAGAGGTAGTTTGTTGTACAGTAGAACTCCAATGTAATACGGCAAATTTTCAAATTTAGTAGAGTTATGAGTTCATGTACGTTCATGCGTAATTTAATTATGTCTGAGATTGATTGTCCGGAGCTACTTTGTACTCTTTTATTCCATGTAACACCTAATAATAGACATAGCAGGCATTTTTCTTTATTCCGTGAGTCTACTTATTCTACTAATTATGGTTTTAACAATCTACTCGATAGAATGTGTAGCTTTGCAATTAATTTACCAACTAATATTAATGTATTTTGTGTCTCTAAATCTACGTTTAGAAGTCAGCTGAGTCATGCTGACTAATGTTTAATATGTGCGCTTTTATATATGTTATTTTTTGTATTCTTTATTTTTGTATTGTAAAATATTGTCATCATGATTATACCGTGAATAAAGTATTATTATTATTATTATTATTATTATTATTATAACAGTGTTTTATAAATGTATATCAATGGCAGGCTTAAGATATTATATTTAATAAAAAATGGTCGACATGAATCTCGATGGTTTATATTAAATGGCCGGACTGTTTGGCCTTGGTGGTTAAACGCCTTTTTGGCGCTAAATGCACTTAACGTGGGTTCAAGGAAGACTCACACGTATCTTTCTTGCGCTTTTTTGTGTTTTTGTTCACCACTCTATTATTGAATTTCTTTTCTGGTGGCAAAGCTGTTTTTGTAGGCAGCGACATTGTTCTCCAGCTGAAACGTGTTCCTACGCTCCTTGGCGTCGGGCGGGCAAGAATTAACCGGATTTTTGAACGGCCTTTTGCAGGAAGCCTGGACCTAGTGCTCCGGAGTCTTGATGGAGAGGGGCTTGGCAAGTAGCCGAACAAGAATCCGCTTTAGCAACAAATTTGTGTCCACAATGGAGGCGTCCTCACTTTGTTTCAGGACCAGCTAAGTAAAGGTGTTCAAAAGGTTTGTCTTGATGTTCGACTTAACGTTCAATTTTGTAATGTCCGTTTTAAAACTGTGTCTAAACAAAACTTCTTGCAGTCTATCTGTTGCTGGCATTTCTTGTTCATTTTGGTGTTCTTAGCAAACAACTTTTTTAGCTAGTCTTCCAGCTTCTGGATCTTTTTGTACAAGATCCACAGTACTTGGCTATTGAACACCTTAAGCGCGGGACCCTTGCTAAACAATGCAACCATGTCCGGGGGTTGCTATCCACAATGTTCTTCTATTTTTCTTTGCTTTTTATGCATTACTGGTCTTTCATTATTTTAAAATTTTGGTTCGTCACTGTTAACAATACAAAAAATATTTATTGGCTACTCTAACAACACGTGTACTCTAATTGACTGATAAATGAATTAATATAATAAATAAACTACTTTGGTTAGTTTTTGTAATAGTTTGTTGTTGCGATTTATTATTTATTAACCTTATAACTTCTGTAGCTTTGTTGCTTTGTTTTTAATTATGTATTACCGTAATAAATTTGTCATACTTTGACGATTTGCAATTAGTTATAAAGTACTTTGACCTAATTCTATATAACTTTGTTGCTTTATGATTAATTAAATATTACTTTATTTGTAATACTTATTAGTATAGCGCATTTCACAGCTATTTTACATCGCCCCAGAAGTCTTATGACTTGTTTAAAAAGGGTTAATGGGACCAAAGGCTTATTAGGTGACTTTCAAATTACCCCGGTGAATAAAGAGCAAGTTATTATTTTAGTCATATTTGGGGATCGAACCCCGGACTGTTAGCGTGCTACGCTAACGCTCAATAACTAAGCTATTGCAATTGCTTAAAAAGAAATAACACTACTGAGTACGACATACAAGATCTACGCCATGATATTAAAAAAAAAACATTGAATAAAAAACTAAGTACAAATGAAATAATTCCAGACGGGCAAGGTGGTCTCAGGAAGGGAAGAGGTACCATAAATAAAATACATAAATAGCAGAAAAAAAAGAAAAGTATATGTCTTATTTCTGAACTTAAAAGCGGCATTTAATAATATCAAAAAGTTATAGAAGTGTTTACGAGAAAAAGACCTTAGCAAGCATACAGTAAGAAGAATGGAAAAAGCGTATAACGAGACAGCAAGCAAAGTGTGAAGTAACAAAAAATTTGTAAAAAGTTTTAAACAACAAAAGGAGTGAGACAAACTTTGTAAAAGGCTTTTTAAACAGGAAAAAAGACCACCCCATGGTTTTTCTCAGTCAAAAACCATTGACAATATAGTCACGCAGTTAAATTAGTAGACTATAGATAAGCCCCGTCGTAACCCATGTTAGTAGGCGGGTAGAAGATTGTTAGCACCCAATTGTTTCTGGATTATCTTCAAGATTACTCCTATATATAATCCAGTAGTTTAAAAAAAATGTTTAGTATTTTCCTGGTTTTGTGATGTTTATCATTTAAAACCCTTTCAAAATATTTAAAAAGTGCTTTGTGCAAAAAACTAAGCAATATTGGTAAGAGTTATTATTGTTTTATGCAAGAAAAATTTAAAAAACGCTTTTATTTTATTAATTTTTTTTTTATTTAACAGGTTTGGACGCTGTTTACAAGTGTATCGTCGTAATTGTCATTAAAAAAGAATATTGACTTAACAGTAAACCTTTTTGACGTGCTTTTTGGTCATAGAGCAGCATTGAAGTTTGAAGTTGTCAGCAAATGCTTTAAGTTTTGTCTTGTTGGAGTATTGAAAATCATTTTTGCTATAGATGACTGGAATAGAGTTTTATCTACTGCGGTAAGCTTTAGCAATCTTTCACATTTGATGATTAATATCCGCAGTTAACTCAAAAGTTTTTTGCCATCATTAAATTTTTAGGTTTGTAATGCCTTGCAGTAGATATTTAGCAGCATTTTTCTACAAATTAATGACTTTTTAACGCAAGTTAATCCTAGTGCTATCAGCACAAATTTTTGGGTTTTAAAAGCTTTTTGTAAAATAGATTAGATAACAGTTTTTTGTACGCAACTGTTTTTACTGAGGATAATTTGTCAATGCTTTTTTTAGGTAGTATGAGTAGAGAGTCCAATCCGTATAAACGAAATTTTTTTTCCTCTCTAATATGATCTCTATCCATAGAGTTTTAATAATACTAAATTCTGATTAAAGCTAAGGTCATTACTTGTCTTAATTGACGTCCTTGAATATTTCTAAATCAAGAACGTTTTCTTGGTAGTCAACAAAGCTGTAGTAAGTGGGTTTTCTTAAATTCATTCTTTAGTAGTTGTTTTGCTTAATCTTTTGAAGTTTATTTTGACACTGTTTTACGCTCTATGCTTCAAATTAAACTCTAGCAATTATGGTAGAAATAAAGTTTAGAAAATCTATTTTAGTAAGGTTAGCGGGATAAATGTAAGCAGATGCAATTTTGAATGTAACCAACCTAGGCACATTAATGACAATTGCATTTGTAAAAACCTAAGTTTTTAAAAGCAAAGCCTAAGTAAGTGTTTTTTTGCTTTTAAATATCATTTTTAAGTAAACCTGAAAAATAGCGGAACAAAGGCGTAGCATAGAACACATTTATGTGGTGTGATTTTGGGGTACTCCACGCTTTAGTGAGACCCAAACAGTAACAGCAGACAAAAGCTGCTAGAAAGCATTAAATTATTCTCCTGCCGCGTTATTTAGGCTTGACTTTATCAGTTTTAAGAGCTCTGTAAGATTTGTAATTTTTATGTTTTTTACTTTTTTTTTAACAAAATTAAAAGATAGGGTTTGGCCTACGTCTTCCTCTGTTAGGTATTGCAAATTTCAAATTGCCATTTTTATGGTCGACTACGTAAAAAATTAAATAACATCGTGTGTATTGCGGGCAAAGATAATACCAATTTTGTTGTCGTATTTGGAAAAGCCGGAAAACATGCGTTTTTTGGTTACCACAAATGCCAGAAAACAAAAGATAGATGAAGAATTGAGTAGAGGTTAGATGAGGTAGTAGTTACCGGCGGAGTGTAAATCCATAGCAGCAAGCTTAAACCTGTTCTTAATAAAAGCTTTATTGGTTTTTCTTTTTTTATTAGCAAAAGCAGCGCTGTTGGTAAGAGCAGATATCTTTTGTGCTATTTGGTATAAAGGACTGACAGAAATAACAACTGCTTAGAAATGATTGGTAATAGGTAGAAGAAGAAACTTACTTTTTTTTCTGCTTTGGTTAAACCATAGTGTATTCTTCAACTTTTCTAGTTGAAATGACTACAATAGCGTTAATAATAGATAAACCACATTTGCTAGTGTGAGGAAAGGAGGGGGTTGATTAATAGCGTTAGCAAGTTCTCTTTAGAACTGGGGGCAGAAAACAAATTTGCCCCAGCTTTCCAAAAGAAAATTTGTAGCTGGACGTTTGTCTTTAAGTGAGTGGATCAATTTTTCAACTTTATTGCTATATCAGTTTGGTCTTATCCTTGCTGGGTGAACTAGTATTGTACCACGATATAAGAACGTCGTTAAGATAGATGTTTTTATAACAGATAATTTGTTGCTGTCTGAAAAGAACAGTTTTTTTTTTTTCGAATTTTCAGTCGTTCAATCAGTCTTTGAAGTTGATGGTGGCTTTTTATAGCTTTATGGTGACTTCTTCTGGTGACTTTAAAGTGTAAAAAAGTGCTGTGTCGTCAGCATATTGTGCTATTTTAAATCCGTGTGTGCAAAGGCATGTCAGCCAATTTACTTCAAAATTTTCAGTTTAGCCTTTTGTGATTGCCAATAAAAATTTAAAGTTTTACGTTAATTAAAAATGTTCATAGTCATTTAGTGTCTCTAGACCGTAAACGCTATTACTGTTCATTTAATAAAATATCTTTAATTCTTTAGTAATCTTCACAAATTTTTTTAAGACAAAGTCAAATTCTTTAATGCTTACTATTTCAAAAATAAGCTCTTAATGTGATAATTTTTTTTAAATTTTTAAAGTTAAAAAAAAAAACAATTTTAAAATTTTATTTGGCCCGCAGTATTTTTTTTAATTACGTTTAAAATTTTTTTAACTTAATAATTTATTTATATACAACACTAAACAATAAATGAAATACTAAAAAATCATTTCTGTAAAGAAAATTTCTTTAAAACATCATCAACTCAATTTTACCCCTTAAATTTGTATAAACTTCTGATTACAATTATGTCCTCTTAATTCACTTTACAAATGCAAATAAAATGCAATAATGAATAAACATGGAGTAATGCCTCCAGTAAACGATTTCGCGAGATTTATATTTTCTACAAACACCGGGACAACGGCGTTGAAAAAAAAATGTAGCAGGAATCCCGCTGAAAGATGTAGAAAAAGAGCACGGGAATGAACAAAACAAAAAAAATGCTGGGGAGAGCACTAAATTACTGTTTAGAACTTTTATATTCGGAACGAAACAATAAAGTGGAGATGCATAAAAGTTTTTGCAGCCTGAAATGCAAATAAGCTTGCGCGGCATTATCGCCCCCACTCGGTTTGGTTGTTGTTATTAAATTTTTGTGCAAATTCTAGTTTTGTAAAGTAGTTTTCATGCAGGAATTCACAAGTAACTTTAATTATGTTACTAAATTTGTAACAATAAAAAATTTGGGAGCAACTAAACTAATCATAGAATTAGCTTTAGGCAACCCATAAATATATTATATTGCTCCGCAAAACTATTAGATAATCATCTTCAATTTTCTTTTTTACCCCATTTAGTTTAATAACTGCCCGGACTGGCTGTCTGTTGTCCATGAGGACGGTTGGGGCGCAATGAGAGTGGAACTTAATTGACCTCTCGATTAATAATTCATAAGAACGAGAATAAGTTAAATGTCGTGCGGTTGGAAGAAAAATAATAATAAAAGAACAAGAAATAAGGAAAAAAGCAGCATTCGTTGGAATTGAATTAGCAGTTCTGAAATACATCGAGGACACTCGCTTTTTTTTCTTTTGTTGTATTTGCGGTGGTCTCTACTATTCGCACTGTCAAGGCAATTATATTTTACTAATGGGCATGTGTACGAATGACGGGTTACTAATGGAATTGCACGGAAAAAGAAAAATTATAATATAACCTCTTCACTGTAATCGAATGTTATCGGTTCGTTGGTTTTTTAAGTTTTTTCTTAAAAGGAATATTATTTTCAATTCAATATCAAGGCTGAAATGCTGTAAAACTTTCCATTACTTTAACTTAAAATGTAGTTCATATTTTCAGTTATTTTTGTTGATTGAAATTAATTTCAATATAGTAATTTATTTTTAATCTGTTGAGTTTTTAGCATAATAATAGTCTTGAAAATTGAGTTCTTAGTAGGTGGTCGATGATAGATAGTTATTGTCAACAATCAATTCGGAATTGATATATAAAACATGGTCATGTTTAGTTTTTGTTGTAGTTTTCTAATTAGTTGCATTGACATGTATATAGTTACTGATGTATTTGTTTGATACTAGAACAATAGCTTTTGAATATAATGACGCATTCATGGATATCATAGAACAAAGAAAAATGCAAAAAGTTTTGGATTTCAAACATGCTGGCTGGTCAATAGAAAAATTTCAATCCATTAAAACTTGCATTGCATAAACCTTTTAATGCAAACTTTCTTTACAAAAAATGCAATTACACTAGCTGCGAATGTAATAAAAATGAAAAATCCATTAAACGATTGATTTGTAGTTTAATTTTACAAATATGTTATTAGCTTATTTTAAATAAATAAATAAATTTTCAATCATGTTAATTTAAAGGGGCGAGATTACATGTTAATTATTAAATGGCAATTATACTTTTTATTTGTGGGCTTTGTCCCGGTAGCAATTAAAAGTGAATTACACACAGGTGCAATCAGGTCAAGCACGAAACGCTATAAAACTGTTATATTTAGAGATAGACGTGCACCATTAAACCAATTTAATTGTTTTAAAAAAATTGTTTGGTTTAATTTTCTTTTACAAAAACTTTTCTTTACATGTGTGTGGAGGTAATGATAGTAATGAGGGCCACGATAGATGGCGTGTCCGCACACAATGCGGGCCTAATGTAACATGGCCCTCGTGACGTCCCACATAATCAAGATTTTCACCTTTCTTGTAACGTACCGTAGCAATTACCAGCTAATGTAATCACTACGCTCACAAATAACTAACATCTATTAAGTTGGCTCCCTTAGTTTTTTTCAGTAATGACCGACTTTATCATGTTATGGGGTGCGTTCAATTTTTATTTATATAATTTTTTTCATGCAAGGAGGACGCAAATTGCTATATTAAGTTCAAGCTATAACAAAACTGTGTCGCTAGGGGGGATTACTTTTATCAGGATCTAAATAACACGTTGTTAAATATACATATAGGGGTGCATTAAAAAATGCTTGTGTGCGGCACCACCTAACACAAGTCTACACAATGGAATTTATTGCTGTTTAAATAAAAAAAAAAAATTTAATAATGATATCTACAAGCTTAATTACTTTTGTACAAATTATCTTATTACTGACGTGCGTTGGTAGTATTAGTTTTAAGCTGTAATTGCTTTTAGTTGCAATAATTTAGCATAATGTTTTGTATTTTTTAAAGTTTTTGAGTAAAAAAAGATGTCAGAAAGTGGCACTTAACTGATTTAATAAAAAATTAATTTTATCTACAGTATAATATAAATACAACATATTTTACAAAAAAACTCATTTTTTTTTAAATTATTTAACAATTCATTTTATTGAAAATTATGTTAAAACTATAGCATATAATAGTAATCAAGTTTGTTCAAAAAAAGTAATGAAAAAGTTTTTTTGTTAAACAAATAAACTGCATTTTTTAGATTCTTTAAGAAAATCATACTCTAGTTTAAATAAAAATTGAAATTCCTTTGAAAAGTTGTTAAAAATCTAAAACTTTAAAAATATTTTTAAAAAATGTAATCCTAATAAAAAAACTATTTTATTGTTCCTTTTTGGGGTAGGCAATTAAAGTGTTAGACACACTAAACCACAAAAAAATGTGTATGTTTAGGTATGCCTATATGAGATAAAAAAGTTGAAAAAATGCAGTATTTCTTTTTAATTAAATTTAAAAACGGATTTTATATTAAAAGTACTTAAAGAAAACCAAATTTTAGTTTTATGGCACTAGAAAAGAGACTGAAATGGCAGCAGCCACTTAGTCAACATCGAAAGAGTTTAAATTATCAGCCAACTAAAGCAATTCCAAAAACTGTATAAACACAATTTTAATTGCAAGCAACTAATAAAGTACAGATGAGTTGGTTCCGTGTTAGTTTACTAGTCAATATCATCTACTCAATTTATCTGAATTAATTCAGATTTTCTTTTTGAATTAACTTTGTTCCTAATCTGACTAACATTATACGTCCAATATCAGAAGCTGAGGGACCAACTAAATAAATGAATAAAAAGATCAAAGGTCTTGAGAAATAATTTGTCAAGATGATAAAATATATGCTAAGAAGATTGACATTGTTGCCAACAACATTTATCAAAACAAAACTGGATCTTCTAAAAAGCCTTCTTGGCTTGCGTAAAAACATTACATTTAAAATAAAAAAGAGTGAAACTGCCGGTTCTAACCCGGTTACAGTTTCACTTATTGCCACAAACACCGCTTCTCCCATAGAAGTACCACAGACTCTAGCATTTTCATAGCAGCTGCAGCTTTGTTACAGCTTACCAAGACCCCGACTCAGAATCTAATTTTCAACAAAGAAAAAATGATGAATGTTTAAGAAAAACTTATTAACAAGTCCAACCACAAGCAGGCTCCCAGAAAGGATGATGTGGTCAATAAAAAAAAATCAAAGATAATAAATAAAGACCAAGATGGGGTTATTTCCTAATTCTTCTAAAACAAATAAGCAATCAGCTATCTCAAATTAAGTGCTTTTAGAGCCATCAAAGCCTTTTGTCATCAAGGCCAATGGATCTTAAATTTGGCTAGCTATTTAGACCCATCAATTGCCTCATCAATTGCCTCATCAAGCCCAACAACCTTATTGTCATTCCCGCAAACGACACAAATTGGCTTGTTTCTTTAACAATACGTATTAAAAACGTATTTTAGGAGACCACACTGTTCAACTCAATAAACATCAAAATTGTGGTATAATCCAACTATTGTAGCGCGCATGGGAAGAGACAGGAAACCCTTTTTAATTATGCGTTCAGATTTAAAAAAAAAAATAGATTTTTTATTTTTTTTTATATATTTGAGCTATTTGTCACTGGTTAACACAAACTACCACTAAGATTGAGGTCACACGGCGTTCAGGTGTAACTCGCCTTAGATGTGCGTTCAATGCGCCGAACAACATCCGAGCTTTGTATGCAAAACAACCAAGAAGTCGTTACAACATGCGCCGCGTGTAATCGGCTACAACGCAAGCTGCAAAGGCTATCCAGTTTATATCTCAAATTAAAAGCAAACCAAAATAACAGTAATTAGTAGTAATTGCTCTAGCACTCCCAACGCCCGCAAAAAATAATCCTAAGCAAAAGTTCAGTTAAAATCAGATGCTACTCTGTCTGGCCTTAGCGAGCAACAAAGATTTTATGAAGATATTTTTATTTTTAACAAAAATTTTAGCCAATTAGCTATATATATATATATATATATATATATATATATATATTAACTAACTATTAGATTATTGCTTAACAGTCTCAATCTCAGACATAGACGTAGTACAAACTCTCCACAAAAATTCATTGCAACGCTTGTAAGGCGGCACATATGTGCATTATGTAATATTGAATTCTATAAAATATTAACTAGATCAGAAGATCCATGTCACATGTTAGAGTGACAAACTTCCAGCATTCATTTTGACCTTTAGTTGGTAGGCGCTTAACACAATGCAAAGTCTTTAGAAAAATTTTTTTTTAGCTCAAATTTTTTTTATTGCATCTTTGCAATAAAGGATCTTAAAGAAATTTTATAAAAAACCGAAAGTAAGTTAATAAAATTTTAGTTTATTAGTTTTTTTTTTCATTTTTTTTTTTTAATAACGTACAGTAATTGCAATGTAGTTTTTGTTTAAAATAAAAATAATTTTTTTTAAATTTTATTCTTGCTTTAATTTTGTAAACAAAATTTGGTCAAAATCTAATTTTCTCAGTAAAACATATTTTTCTTTTTCTTTTTTCAGTTTCTTATCTAATCCAGATATTGGTAACCATTTGTGAATTTTAAAAACGTTAAGAAATTCAACTTATACAAAAAAAAATCCAGTTTAATTCTTCAAATTATAGACCAATTGAATTATTGTGTATTTTAAACTTTTTTTTTTAAATATAATAATGTCTACATTGTCAAGTTCTTAGAACAAAGTACCTTTATCTCAAATACACAATATAAATTTTGATCAAAACATTAGCAACCAATTTTCTGTTAGTCACAAATAAAATTTTAAATTGGACAAAAATGAAGATAATTGTGCAGTAGCTTTAGACATTTTCGAACATTTGATAGGGTATAGCAAGTTTTTCAATTAATTTAAGTTTTTTGACTTTTTTAATAAATCGTGCATTACCCGCCAGAAAAAAAATTATATCATATGTATATATACTTTATTTTCTGCGCCCTCTAACGGAGAAACAAAAAATTATAAAAAAATTCAAATGACCTACATTGATTGGAAATTTTTTGCTCTACAACTCTTAATACAGGTATTTTTTGCCCAAAATGCATAATTTTTATAAAAATGCAAAAAACCATTAAAAAACGTAAAAATTAATACATTTCTCTAACCCAAAAATAATGCATTTTATAAAAAAAATATTTTTACAAAAATCACTCAAAATTAATATTAAAATAAACAATGTAAAAATATACAGGGTGTTTTATTAAAAAAAAAATTACCAAATTTCTACAATAAAATGAACACACTGTATATTAAAAATATTTTTATAACGTATTTTGCTTAACGCTAGAGAATTGCCGGGTATAGTCGCCACGTCCTGTTGTAGTGCTACTAGTAGTATTGTTATGGAAAAATATTAAATCCTATCACATCTTCGAGAATATCGGTGAACCTTTTTCTCTAAACAAATATTAACACGTACAGCGCCGTTTTTAAATTAAAATTGGTTCTTATAAGACAAAACGCCAACCAACTCAATATCCAAACGATAAGATTTTAGTCATCAATCTTTTTATATGTTGAACTACATACAATATTCTATGTCTTCATGTTTTTGGTTAAAGATTTAAAGTTATATTTAACGAGTAAAAAAATATTTAAGAACTAATTAAAAACATCACTTTTCAAAAAATATTTGCAAAGAAACGACTTATTGCATCAAATTTCTACAAATTTGAAGACACAGATTGGACATTCTTCTACAATGTGTAAAATTTTTATTCAATTACATTCAGGCGTTTTCTTGCTGAGTTGGATGTTGTAAACCCTTATAATATAGCCAAAAAACTTTTGTTTAAAATTTATTTTAAAATTTTCAACTCTAAAAACAATCTTTTTTTTATCAATGAGCCAGACAAAAATAGTCTTCAGACAGTCTAAATACACGTAAGTATTCAGGTCGCTAAACTGTAGGTAAAATTTCTCTAAAAAATGTTTAATTTAAAGGAACTATAAGTATTCTTGGCGTTAGTAACACCTTATGACCCAGACTAAGACAGTTTTCAATTGAGAGTGGAACCTTACACCACTTTGGAAAAAATAACAATGGCCACCAATATAGAGTAGCTATAATACTAAACAAAAGTGCCAGTAAGTCCGTAGTAAACTTTATACCAATCTCCATTAGTGTCATAACGCTTCAATTACAAACCAGTGTAGGTAAAAGGAACATTATCCAAGCATAATCTCCAAAAGCAGAAAAAGAAGACAACAACTTTAAGGTATTTTACAACTCAATAAACACAGCTTTGCAGATGATAAAAAGCAGTGATGTTATGGTCATACTAGGTAACAAAGATTGGAAAAGGTAAGACGTAATGAACAAAAAAGCAGACTTATTAAATTTGTCTAATTAAACAAACTAAAAATAATGAATACATTCTTCAAACTACCCAAGCGCAGACTTTATACTTAGACAGCACCCAGAAGTAAACATTTTAAATTGTTAAAAATTGTTGAAAACATTAGATATAAAAATAGTATAACAGCAAGTAGTACCTATTCTGAGGCAGATATCGCGTCAAACCACAATCCGATTGTAGCTGTATTGAAGGACTTAGAGAAGGCTGAAGAACAAATTATCTCTAACATAAAAGTCAACAAGAAATAAAAATGTATAAAGAAAATCTTGCTAGATTTAACTAAAAACAAATTAACATCAAAGAAGGAACAAAAACAAAAATAGATGACTCATGAAATTCTGCAGCTTAAAAGTTAAACAGCCAATTTGGCGTTAGAAACGGCTTTGGAACAAATGAGTTAATGTAAAAATGCTTAGATATAAATAAAGACGTATTAGCTTGTTTTATAGATCATAAAAAAGCTTTCAATAAAATTTAACATAACAAACTGATTGAGTTTCTAAAAGAAAAAAAAAAAACATTAATACTTGAGACAAAAAATTAATAAGCAACTTATAAGAAAGGTTTTCCAATAAGAAGTTTTATTTTGAATAAAAGACTATTTGAGCAGCTGTCAATTTTGATGCTATTATCTTTTGACATTTGACAAGTAAAAACTACGCCATTATTAAAAATGGAACGAAACACGCTCTAACAACGCATTGAAAGTATTAAAATTCACTACAAAAATAGTGAAAAATTTTCAGTCACAGCTCGCACAACTAAAGCATTTTTTGGTCGTCGTAAAGCACTTTCTCGACCGGCAATAGTAAACCTAGTAGAAAAATTGGAGATGATAGGACAAGTTTGGGATGTGAAAAATCAAAACCGTGTGCATTGTGAAGAAAACCCAGGTTTGTCGATTCTTTGTCGATCTTTGGAATTAGACATTCCATAAACGACATTACACCGTATTTTTCATAAAGACTTAAGTCTTAAGGTTTTTAAAGTTTAGTTAATACAAAAACTCAAGCCGGTCGATTACCATAAACGTCGTATCTTTGCTGATTGGGTCCTTCAAATGCATCAAAATGATCTGGAATTTAATTGAAAAATCATCTTCAATGATGAGGCTTATTTTCACCTTGGAGGCTACGTTAATAAGCAGAATAGTCACATTTGGAGCTCAGAAAATCTAAGAATGATTGTTGAAAAGTCTTTGCATCCTCAACGTGTCACTGTTTGATGCGGTTTTTAAGCTGGCGGTGTGATTGGACCCTACTTTTTCAAAAATTGAGCTGGTGCAACTGTTACGATGAATGGATAGCAACCAAGCTATGATTAATGATTTTTTATGGCCGGAATTAGAAGATATTGATGTAGACGACGTTTATTTTTAGCAAGACGGCGCTACGTGCTACACAAGCAACAAAACAATTGCAGTTTGGCAAGAAAAGTTTCCTGACCGTGTTATTTCTCAAAGAAGTGATAACAATTAGCCACCGAGATTTTGTGATTTAACACCTTTAGACTTTTTTCTTTGGGGCTACGTGAAAGATAATGTCTAGGCCAATGCTCCACATTCGATTCAAAACCTTAAAAGATAGAATTCGTGATGTTATTGAGGACATACAGCCGCAAATGTGCAAATTGGTCATGGGAAATTTTATGAAAAGAATGTGGTACTGCAACCGTAACCGTGGCGCCCATTTGACTGATATCGTTTACAAAAGTTAATGGCATACCTTCCTCTTTACAATGAAACAAACATTTATTGATTTCTCTTAAAAAATACCCGTTTTTTTTTAATATCAAAATTAAACCTTTTATTAGAAAACCCTACATAACAACCAGAAAGTAACCGTTATGTTAAAAAACAAACTAACAGACCTAAACAAAATACGTAAAGAAGTTAGACAAGGAAACATCTTAGCTTTATGTATTTTTAACTTATATTCTGAGGCTATATTTGAAAAAGTATTAGCCAAAGAACAAACTGACATAATTATTAACGGCAAACACATAAATAACATTGGTATGCAAATGCAAAAGTCACATTCATAAAAATGAACAAATTCTTTTGCAATTGCAACATAACAATGCTCATAAGAACCAGAATGCTAAGGTGTTACGTATTTGCAACTCTTCTGCTGAGGCATAAGGTCTGTTCCAACATACGATCTGGGCAGTTTGCAAACCGTCTAAACTGTGCACACAAACAAATATTTGTCATCCTTAGGCAATCATTTATACACGGTAATTTATTTGTGTGCATAGTTTGAACGGTTTGCAAACTATCCAAATCGTATGTTGGAACAGATCTATAGACACCAAAACAACAAAATATTAAGAAAATAGAAACATTTGAAATGAACTGTTATAGAAAAAAGAAAGATAAAAATATTAAGAACAAAAAATCAGGTTTGTACGCGGATGAATAAAAAATGTAAAGTTATTAAAAACATGAAAATAAGAAAACTTTATAACCAGGGTTATGTTATTAGAGAAGAAAAATATTTGTTGCTTCAGTTAATTATTTAGAAAAAGATCCAAAGCCGGCGCAACGTAGAAGAAAAAAAAAACCGGATTCTACAGAAATGGTATGGATGCACTTTCAACAAACTTTTTAAAGCAGCGGTTTCAAAAATAAAAATTGCCATAATAATTGCCAATCTTCGACAGGAGATAGTACTACAAGAAGAAAAGATAAATGCACCTTTTATACTATTTATACTTTCTAAAAACTCAATCAACAAATATAACAAAGCGTTTTTACGTTAAATACTATAAACAAAGACCGTAAAAAAGCACTTGTTTATCGGTTTGGTAAAACAACAGGATCTAAAAACATGTCGCCTACAATACCCATATAAATGTTTAATAAAAACGTGTTTGATTACAACATTTTATTTGAGCAAAGTTCGATGGTTTTCCATTTTTTGTGTCCCACAAAAACGATGCGTTGATTTTATCGGTAGGTAATTAACATCGTTGTGTGAAAACCAATAAAACAAACCATACGGTCTTGATGATTAAAAAAATTTAAATTTTGTAATTATTGTACATGGTACGGATAAAACAGCTGCTTATAAAAGAAATTCTAAACAAAAAGAGCACTAATTCCTATCTTGGCTGACAAGTTTAAAAAAAAAAAAAAATTAAAAAAAATATTATTTCTTATCTCAAAATTTGTTATTTTAGAGACATGTTTATAAAAGATTTTTTTTGCTAATTTTGGTACATACTACTACATTTATATATATTTACTTTATAATTATTAGAGAGTGGATTCCTAGCTATTATGCTTACGCTAAATAATTAAAGCATCAAAAATCTGTCGAAATATATGCACGAATTGTGAAGAATGTAATCATTTGGCACTAAGTTTTTATGCTTTTTTTGCTTTTTTTAGTATTTTTTTAAGTTTGGTGCTTATTTCAAGATTTTGTGCTTATTTTTAAACTTTTTCTTCAGTTTTGGTGCATTTTCTTTGATAAATCAGTTTTTTTTTGTGAAATTTTGTGGATTAAAATGTATATAAAAAAAACGCAAGTTATTTTATTCTTTAGAAAACGTAAAGCAAAATTTACGTATCAAGATCTTGCATATTTTTTATAATATTATTTAGACAAGTTTAATATAATTCTGTAAATTCCGACTGAGCTCATAGCGTATTTTAGTGCTTTAGCACTTCTTCAAGCAAATTAAATAACTGTATTTTATAATTCTTAAAATAATCGGTATGTCGTGGATTCTCTCAATTTAAATTTTCTTAAAAACGTAGTAATACTGTTTTCAGATCCTGTAAGTAAGTCAGTAAAAACCTGCCAAGCAGTTCTAATGAAATAAAGAACTTCAAAATAAGTTAGCTTTTTTAAAAGATAATTACGGTGTTTTGAGTCATGCCATAAAATTGCTAGAAAAATACGTTAAATGAAAGTCTAATGCTGGGTTGCACCAACATCAGTCGGTCCGAACCGTCCGTTAATTTTTTTTTATAAAGTTGCTTGTTTCGTGGTGCCAAAAACAGGCTCCAAATCATGATCGTGTGTTTGTTATCAATAAACTAAAAATCTTTTTAATTTTTTGCTTACTAATACTTGGGCGGGTGATCGGGTTATTCCAGATTATAATAATTATCAAGTAGTTTAAACTTCAGTCTCCAATCATCTTACCGAGTGTTTGTTATTAATAAATTAAAAATTTCTCCTTTCTGTAAGTGTCAGAAATTTTTTAGTCAGATAAAAAAAGGTGATCCAATTTCTTCTTTAGATTATCATTTAAATTACAAAATATTAATCAATTAACTAACATTTTAGTATGCTTGAAAAAATACAATAATTAAACCATGTAAATGTTACGACTTTTTTGACTTCCAGTAATTTAACATGCATAACTGTATGAATATTTTTGGATAACTTACGCTTTTTTTAGAAAGTGACACAAACATGTTATTTATTTTTTATGGATGTTAAAATTATTGTATGTTATTAGTTCCGCATAAGAAATTATGCAGATGAAATATGATTATTATTTCAAAAAATTTGTTACAAAGCTATATTGCTTAATCTTAATTCAATTGTAGTTTTTTGTTTTATAAATAAATATAAAAAAGAAAATAATGTTAGTTTTTTTGTGGTCAACGTTTTTTTTTATACTGCACTCTAATGTAGACTCATCTAAAACTTATATTTTGTAAAGTTAATTAAATTTTTTGTGGTTGCTTTATGTATTTCTTTTACCTGATTTTCTATATGCTTTGATATTACATTACATTGAACTGCTGTATTTAATTTAACAATGAATAATTTTTTTAAATCAATATTTAGTTTCAAAATGCTACATTTTATAAATTTGTGTTTGTATGCTAGATATTCTTGTTTTTTTATGCTTGATTCAAAATCTTAATTTTTATCACTTTTATATTGTTTACTTTTTACCAGGTAAATTTTTTCTGTTTTTTTGTTCTAAATTTTTTTAATTTGTTTTATAGCTTGCTCACTTGCTTTGCAAATAGCTAATGCTTTTTCTAAATAAATTGTTTTCTGTAAGTACATTTTTTCTAACATTATTGGATCAAATACCAAATACTATTTTGTCCTTTATTAAGCTATCGTCAAGCGTTCCAAATTCATAAGTTTTTGATTAAGTTTAAACTATATTTAGAAATTTGCTTTCATCTTCTTTTTGTTTATACTTGAGAAATTGTATCTTTGTTGGTTTTTAAAGTAAAAAAACTTTTTATTTAAAAAAAAAATAGCAAATTACATGAGTGCGCGCTTGACAGCCGACAAAACCAACCCGTACCCAGAAACAATAATTTTGTCTTAGAAAAAAAAATCCTGCTGGCACACCCACAGCAGCTCACAAACTTCAAAAACCCCAACATTTTCCTTATTTTCCCCACTACCTCCAACGCAACCAATTAGCACTTTTGAGCAAATTATGGATACCCAACAAATACAACAACAAAATTATCAATCACCAAGTCCCTTGTCACACACAATAATGACTGGAAACTTGTCGACAAGAAAAACAAAAAAAAGCTCAGACTTCAAGTGTTAGTAAAAACTATAACAATGTTCTTCCAACACGACCTCAAAACTAATTTTCCCCGTCGACCATTGTTAAAAACAAAAAAACTAGAAAGTAATTAAAAATAATTTTGAAAAATTAAAAATTCAAGCACAAATTAAATGTTTGAATAATTTAACCGCAATTGTCTTCAGATCACCAAGTAGCAAAATCATATCTTAATTCCAAAATTACAAATCACATACTTACCCGCTTGAAAAAAACAAAACCTTTAAAGTTGTTATAAAATATATTCCAAAAAAGTAACCTGCAAAGAACTTATAGAAGCCTTGCAGCAAAAAGGTTTTAATGTAAATGCTATAGCTAAACTTCACAAGCAAAAGAAAATGTATGATCTTATGTGTATTAACAAAAACAACAAATGCAAAAAAAAATAAATCTTACAAAAATTCTAGAACTAATTGTGGTCGTCAAAGAAAAACTTAAGTTTGATAAACCTGCACACTGCCACCAATTTCAGAAATGCATTTATGTTCACCAACAAATAGGTCTGCGTAAGATGCGCAAATAATTATCCATCCGCACAATGTTATCTAATAAAGACAAAACTACGTGTGCCAACTGTTAAGGTAATTAACTTGTCTCAAACAAAGGTTGCCTCGTATACAAAAAAAAAACAAACTAAATTTTAAAGCCATAATTTTTAGCACAAGTCACTTACGTTAAATCTTTTAAGCTACGCCCACAATCAAATTAAAAATAATTTCTAATAATAATAATAATAAGTTTAAAAAAAAACCTTTTAACTATTTTTAGAGGCAACCTAAACTCCAAATATGCAACATGAAACTGCCACAAAATTAACACCAAAAACACCTTACCAGGAAAAATCTAACTATATATAGCTCTAAGGTACTCACTTTCTATAGTAGCTAAGAGCACAGTCTGAATATTCCCAATGTAGCAATTTCCAAAGAACTGCACAATCAAACTACCTCAGAAGTAATTAAATTAGTAACTTTCAATCATCTTTCAGTCATCTCATAAATCCATGGCATATTAGCAGTCAAAGTTGCTATGTTGAGAAAGCAAACTAATTGAGTACAACTAGACTCACAAAAAAAAAAAAACACGTCAAAAAGTTTGAAAAATTAAGAACAGTCAAAGACATAAGACGCAAGAATTATTTCAAAGGCAAAGTTCAATCCAAAATCAAGCAATTTAAAAACTAGCAATAAAAAACCTCTTTCAGCAAAGAAAAAACAATTCACAAAAACTTAAAGAATCTCCAAATTAATTAATATCTTAACACTACACAACCATTTACTGAACCATCTAAAGTTACCAATATAATAAAATCTGTCAAGACCAGAAAAACCTTAAATTTTGACAATATATCTAACACCGACATCAGCAATTTTCTAAAAAAAACTGTTGGTCTTACCAACATAATAAATGGCATACTAAAGAAAAGACATTTTCCCGACTAATAGACGTACGCCATAGTGTTTGTATTTTTCAAACCTCTCAAATCTTGAAACTTTCCGTAAAATTACATACAGACCTATTAGTCTGCTTTCTACAATGAGCAAAACAACTGGAAAAATCATACTCAAACACATTAACGTTCACATCACTAATAATCAAACTATCAATACAGTTTTAGAAAGTATCATTTCTTAACACACCAATTAGCACAAGTAACGGACTACATAATCAAAAGCTTTATACATAAAAAAATCAACCGGAACAATATTTTTTGATGTTGAGAATGCGTTTGATAAAGTCTGGTATGGCGGTCTGATAGCTAAACTGTTCAGAACTAACTTTCCTACTATCTAGACATAATAATATAAGACTTTCTGATTAAAAAAACTTTCCAAGTCTAAATAAACAATTTATTGTTTACTACAAAACATATCACAACACGGCCGTATTGCTTGTATAATATGCTGATGACTGCAATTTTCCAAAGCTTAATTTACCCAAAATTAATAACGCAGAAACACCAATAAAAGAATGCAAAATAAAAGTCAGTCTCCAAAAGCCTGACAATCCTCTTTTTAAGACGACACAAACAACACCCTGAAAACATCTATATAGACAAAACCTCAATTTTTTGAGTAAAACAAGTCAAATATTTACAGGTCATTATAGATAAGTGACTCTTATGAAAACAGCACATAAATAAAATTAAGAATACGGTTACAGCTACTATTTATAAACTTGTCCCATTTTTACAACACAAATACATGAAAACTAAAACCAAAATGACTTTATATAAATCCACAATCAGATCTCATTTTACTTGTGTGGTCTTCTGCAACTTACTACCGCATTAAAACTCTTAAAACATGCTAACTCAAATCACTCTTGATAATCACTAAAACCCCTTAGTGCATTCAAAATAAAGACTTAAATGATGATCTGCAAATATTCACAATCCAAGAATTTATCAAAAAAACTCTCTCATATTTCTAAAAAACGGAACTACACCCAGAAGTTTGAATGGTTACCCAAGAATACTTAAACTGCACAAAGTACAAACAATCAACCAATCTAGTCAAACCATCTGAAGTGCAAAGATAATGTAACAAATTATGAAAATAATGGGGTATAAACACCCTAAAACTTCCAACAAAAAAAAGAATAGTACAACTTTGCTTTTTTTTTCTAACGTTTGCATTAAAGTCGCCCATAATTATTGTCAGGTCTTGTTTTGGTATTTTTTAAATATTTTTTTTATGTAGCAATAGAATTATTTCACTTCTTTATTACCTCATTTTGTTGTCCATGCATATACATGTTTATTATTAGTTTTTGCAGGCTTGGCATTTATCTGCAATAACTTTATTCTTTTGGTTATGTTTGGTACACATTTAGCTTTTGACTTGATTACCACTATTCTTACGCTATGTTTCTGCTTACCGTTGATTGTTCTCAAGTAATAGACTCAATGTTCTTTGATGTCACAGTAGTTTTCTACAATCTAACGCATTTCACTTATTCATACTCGTTTATTGTGTTATAAAAATTTTCAAACTGTGCCAATCTTTTTTACATTCTATGCACATATAATGTTCAACAGCATTATCTTTTTTTTTGTCATCATTACTCAAAATTGATACATTAAGAATATTGTATCTCAGTTTTAATATTCTTTTTATTAATTATTTTTATTAGACTCTTTTTATCATTTTTTTTTTAATTCAAATATTCGCCAAATTCTATCAACGTTGTTTGCAAATTTGCGTGTTTTTACACTGAGCTAGAAAAACTGCCTAACTGCTCTCCGTTCAAATTGTTTCGGTTTATTTGGTTTTCTTGTATCATCGCAATACTACTATTAACCTGTCATTGTTTTTGTATTATAAATAATGCTAATAAAAACTATTCAACTATACTATACTAGTCAACAATACAAATTAAGACAAAAAAGTTTATGTGGTGTATGAGAAAAAACTTTTGATGACTAAGTGTCAAAGGGTCCCAGCGGTTAACATCACGAATATCCAAATTGCCTTAAAAATTACTTTTCTAGCATCTAAAAAACATGTTTGGTAAAATTTTAAAATTTTGATACCACCCCCTTTTCTATAGGGGGTAAAAAATAGCATTTTCTCGTTTTTTTTTTCTGCACCTATTGAATGAAAAATTCTAAAAATAATCATGAAAGTAGGGTTTTGAGTGGTCTTCCAACTTAATTTTTTTCAGCCCTTCAAATTCTGTATACAACCTTTAAAAAAAATCCAGAAAGGTTGAAATTTACTTTTGCTTATTCAAACCTTCGATTGCATGGAATTTTATTTTTTTATTTTATAAGTAATTAAAAAATCTACATCCATAATTTTTTTGAAATTTTTGCTAATTTATGCTGATTTGTTTTGCTTTCGTGACTCTGCCAAGCATTTATAGCTTTCAAAATACTAAAATTCGGATTTTACGGAAAATTTTACATAGAGTAGGTATCCTGAGTATAATATTTTCATCAATTTGCAATGATTTGACAACTCAAAACACAATTTATCGTATTTTTTACGAGACAAAAAACAAATGAAATAATTTTTTTTCAAAGTTTTAAATGTCAGATTCGTATTCCTGGCATCAAAATTAGTCAGTAAACTAATTTTCATCAAAATTGGTAAAGGTAAAAAAAACCAGTCCTATCAAACTTTTTTCACAATTTTAAGACTTTTTGCATTAAAAAATCAAAATTTGTTTTTTAACAAATAATGCCTCTAAAACATACCTAAAAGTTGGTAACTATAGGGTAAGTGTGTAAGGTAAGCCACTTAGTAGTTAGCTAAAAAGATATTTATTAGTCTTCTGTATTTATAAGATATATGGTTTAGCTAGTCCGAAAATTAAAGTATTGTTTAAATTATATAGAAAATAACATTTTTAATTATTTTCCATATAATTAAAACAATTAAAAAAAAACAGTTTTCAAATTCTAAATTTGTGTTTTTGGCAAAAGTTTTATATATTGACGCAAAAGATATTTACAAATGTTTTTTTGCGGACGTTCCACAAGGTTTTGACAAACTAACGCAAAATTAGACTTTGAATAATTTAAAAAAAGCTTGAAGTATTAGGTTTACTCTTACAAGAAAAGTGTCTACCAAGAAGTTTAAGACCTTACGGCTCATAAACTTTCCGTTGAAAAATGTGATAGGAGGTATAAAGTCGCCCGTCCTGTAGGCTATTTACCTATAAAGAAGTAACCCGGTTATTATTAAATTTGCCGGTTGTTTGTGGATTGAGTCTTTTCGATCTAGTTTGGCAAATTTTTCCAAATCAAAGTCTAAAACGGGATTTTGTTCTAAAGCAACATGCTACTGACCCAACGTTGCATAGGGTACAGCAGAGATTCAAGCATGTTTGTTTTGTCAAGAATAGACTGTACATAAAACCCGTAACTAAGTCTTTTGTCAAAAATTATCTTAAGATACTTAGCAGAATTGCACACGGTATGGAAAAGTCGTTTAGAATGATGTTACTATAAGGAGTTAGAAATTGACGCCGTGTGAAGAGAAAGTCCTTATTTTTCTCTAGACTCCTTCAACGTGCTAATCATCTAGCCAACCTTCTAGATCGGAAATGTATTTTTGTAATTTTAAGGTAATTATTTTAATTAATCTTGACGAGTAGATAAGTATTGTGTCATTAACATATTGAACCATTTTAACCCTGTGCATTCTTTCCAAATGCATGTCGACTAGAAACAGTAATTTTCAAGTTTTATTGATAGATTTCTGCGGCTTAGGTTATTAGCCTTAAAAAAGTTCTTTGGGTCAGATTTTGTCAGACTTTTTTGTGATTAAAGAAGACCACACCCGCAACTTTTTTTAGTTTGAAACCTCTGATAATGTGGTCCGTCACGCTCAAGTGACCCTATCTGAACTTCTGATTTGTTTTTGTGTGTTCTTGTATAATGTTCAAGATCACTCTCTCTATGATTTTACTTTTACTAAAGTGCATAATAGGCTTATAAGCCGATAGTTTTAGGTTTAAACATGTTCTAAGAATTGCATTAAACAGTGAGTATTATTATTACTTTATGCAAAAACGATTTAGAACAAATTTTTTTTTTTTTTTTTAATTTTCCTTATTCAAAAAGGTCTGACGTTATCAAGTGTTGTGTCAGCGGTCTGCAAATGCTTTGATTTTTTCCTCAACAGTGTGTTACATAATATTATTACTGTAACCGGCAGGAATAAAAACCCGTCTGTTTCTAAAAGCTTTAAAGATCTTTTAACTTAAACTTTATTTTGCAATCTATGAGATTGCAATGCCTTTGCTATTTACGTTTAGCAGCAGTTCTTTTTAATTCAACGCTTTTGTTTACCGAGATAATTCTAAAGGATTATCGACGCACACCTAAAAAGTTTTAGAAGTTTTTTCCAAGGTTTGTTTGATTTAAGTAGTCAAAAGTGCAACGGTTCTTTCTACTTCCTCAATTGTTTGTACTAAGATCAAGCTATCAATGTTATTATAGATAACAAATTTTTATCTCTCTCTAAATCTACTTCCGTATAATTCCAGTAGTGCCAGATTGTAGTCATAGCTTAGGCCGTTAAGTGTTGCAACATCAAAAATGTCTCCTTGGTAACTCGCGGCGCTATAGTAGGTAGGTTTATTAAAACCCAAAAGTTAGAAGCCATTATGCTTTACGTAGTCAAACAGAATTTGGCACTGTTAGCTGTTGCTGCACAGCTGATAAGCTAAAATTGATTTCACTAGCAATTATTGTGGGATGTGGGTTAGCAAAAATATTAATAAAATCCGCCGTTTCAATACGGTTTTGCGGTCAAATAAAAGCGGAAGCAATCTTGGCACAGTCACCACTATTACATTAAGTTAAAAAAAAGCCAGTTGAGTGAATCAACTTTGGAGTTATCTAATAATCTTTTTGCAAAAATTAAGGGTATCACTGGCAGTCCCAAATACGTAAAGGTATCTAGGATTCTCAGTGTTTGATTAGGTTTTTAGATCATCTCTAACACCAGCAATACGTTGACGTTATAATAAAAAACACTTTTTAACTTTGTCCATTTTTTCTGTAATGCTGTTGGCATTTTAGAAGCAGACTCAAAGTAATACATTGTTAGGTTTGTTTTTGGAGGAGCTGGATTAAACCAAGTTTTTGGCAGGCCTCTTAAAGAAGGTCTAAACAGAAGCGTCTAAAATCTTGGTAAACTAAGGTTTAGTTGCAACAGCTGTAGAAGTCGCTGGGGTCTTTAAGATAACTTTGAAAGAGTTTAGACCAGAATTTCTGTTAAAGTAGTAAGTTGCGTATTTTGCTTAGTCTGCCTAACAATAAATGACATTGTATTTACAGTAAAAGCAACATTATTCTTCTTTATGTCTTTGCGTAATATTTATACAAGGTTTTTATAAATGTTTAAGATTATGTAATTACTTTAAATTTAACGCTTTTTTTAAATTGTTAAATTGACACTAACAATTAACTTTAAGAAAATATTATAACGGCTCTTGCAAACATGTGGACTATGAGCCTGTACGGATTTATCATGACCTCTGCTGTAGACTGGTTAATGCAACTGGTACATACCGATGCACCAACAAACGCACCGCTTCTTTATGCGGGGAAGTGGCCATCTACCATCACCATATAGAGCCACACGCGTTTGTGGGCTAAGAACCAACTGTCTTTGTCGACGCATTTCAGAACGTCTACTTGAACAGACGTAGTGCCGTCTTAAGACCAGTCGATCACGCAACTCCAGGTTGTAACTGGATGTCCCCAAATTTTAGAAAGCTCAACTAGCAGGTCTACATAGTGGACTTAACAGTGATTTTCCTGGTGTTTCTACATTAGTCGCCGGGAAAACAAACCACATCTACACATTGCAATCAAACATAACACAAAAAATAAGAAAGTGTTTGCTTGGAGCAGTGTTTAATAAATATTTTACGGTTTTTGCTTCTTAATAAACCAAAATTATTCAAATTACGCTTTGGTGGCGCAGTAGGCAGCGCGTAAGTCTCATTATCTTAAGGTCGTGAGTTCAAACCTCACCCGGGTCAGTATTTTTTACTAGTTCTAATTTTCAAATAAAATCTAAATTAAATTGTATAAATTTATTTACTACGTTTTCTCTAATTAATATTAAAAACAATTAAAATTTTGTTTTAGTTTTTACCACACTAAAGGTTTACAAATGAAATATATTTTAAAGTAACAAAGCAGAAAATTGTCATTTTAATGATGCAGCATCATTTAATATACATTTCCATAGATTAAATTAGGTTGGCTTAATTTTTAAAAATATAAATAAATCAAAAAGCTCTTATTATAAACTGATAAAACACAATACACATTTACCAAAATACATTACTATTGAATTAAGTTTCAATACCAATGTGGTTGTAGAATAGTTTTTATTCATTCTTGCAAATCTTTTACTACATTTGATTAACTCTCACATGCAAATTAATTCCTTTATTCCTCACTTTTAAGATGCTTAATTAGTAAAACTAATCAAATTTATTTCATATACTTACATACAAAGTTTTTAGAAATAAAGTACAAATGAGTATAAACCTTCAATAGGCTACCGAAGAGAGTCTTTCTGCTCTTAGTTGCTTAATTATTTACATAAGTTTAATTAAACATAAAATAAACATTTTAACATTTTGATGTTAACTGGTAGTATCATTAAACGGCAATGTTGATTTTTGTAATACGAAATGACGCTCTATCCACAAATTGCACGTCATGCAGATAATCCGCGCTGCATCCATCAAATTACGAGGTTAATGGCCATCGGCCCAGACAGAATCAAACAAACTTTTAATTGAGGGATTCATATCAACTTTTAGCAATCAATTTTAATCCGCACACGGTTCACACTTAAAATATGATGCTATCATCATAAAATGCAACGTTAGGACATTTAACTTAATTATTATCCAACAAAATACTAAAATAAAGATAAAGTAAACAATTTTAAATCTACAAACTAAACAATTTTGTAATCATCAACTTGAAACTAACAAGAACTGTCTTTCCCAATAAAACCAAAACTAAATCGAAATTACTAGAAGCTTTCGATCCGGCTAATGATTATTTATTTATGTTGTTACATGCAGCAGGAGCAGCAACAACAAAAAATAGAAAAGTTGGAGTTATTAGAGTGTAGCGGAGGAGCTGAAGCAATATCCGGGCTCGAGATCCGACTTTACGACTATTAATATCATCGCATGAAAGACATCAGCGACTATTAAGCGGACAAAATTGCGCACTGAATACAGCACAGGATGGCCGTTATATAATAATGTCTCTTCATATCTGGTCCTCTGTTTTCAAAGCAGAATGTCCTGTGACACATGACTCTCTTTAATATATGTTTTGAATACATGTCCGCAGGAAATTAAGAGAACAATTATTTCATTATGTTGATTGCTACTGTTATGTTATGTAACGTTTTGTTTCAAATAAATAATTAGTGTTGAAAAGATTAAATTAAATTTAGTAGATAAAACTAAACAAATTGATCCAATTCAGTACTTGAGAATCATGATTCGATTGTTTAACCTCTTCACAGAGTGATGCATCGTTATGCACATTTTCTTTGTTTTTTCTTAAAAGTTTTGTAGTGAACAATTTGGGCGCAATACTTCACAGAGTAATCCCCAACTCCCTCCCAATGGATGGCATAAGCCGTGGAATAGTTTTCTACTCGCATGTATCCTATCGGTCGGGTGAAAATTTCAAATGTTCCTTTTGTAACCTTGCGCTCTATTAACTGTTTTCAGTGGATTTACTACCCGGATGTATTGCAGGTGTACTTGGCCCCGGTCGTAGGTAGAAAATATTACACACATAAATATCCAACTGGAGTCTTTTATAGCTCGATACTAAAACGCCTGCATTAAAACGATTCCCTTTTGAATAAAGTTTATATTGAGTAATTATTATATTTTTTATACAAATCCGTAAAAAGAAAGATTCTTTCAATAAAAATGGAATTGTAGGAAGCGCAAAAAATGCATAATTCTACTTACACGTTTGGGATTTGTGTGTGAATACCAGGGGAAGCAAAGCGTAAAAGCGAAAGTAAATTTACAATAAGCAGTCGACGCACGACCACAATTTTGAAAAGCACAAAGACGGGCATACATAAAAGAAACGCATCCCATCTAAGCGGGATTAAAATATTTTTGTATAAGATTTGTATATATTTTTTATAAAAATTGAATTTATTCTGTAGCATTACTTTTTTTTGGTTGAAATTCTATTGTAATAAAATATATAGTTTCATATTTATAAAATATACATTAAATATTTTGAAATTTGATATACAGCATGATATTAAATTGTATTAATATTTACCTTTATTGTGGATTTACCAGTTGGCTTTCGAGTGCTTTTCGTAGTAGCGGATAGATTGCTAAAATTGAATACTCGAGGCGGACTAAAAACTAACATTGTCTGTATTGTACAGGTATTTGTATTTTATTAATCTTGATGTTACGTTACGTAATTGACAATTAAAAGAAGCTTTAAAAAATATTGTCTTTTAATTTTTTTTTTAATTAATAATTGTTATAAATATTAAAACTGCAATTTAATAAGTAAGACATTTACTTCTTGACTAAAAACAAATTGGAAAATAATTAGATAAAGAAAACAATACAGAATTGTAAAAGATAAATGAGAATAGCCCAAGGTTTAGTTGTTAGTTTTTATAAGATAAGTTTCTGCAATTTTAACAAAATTTTGTAAGAGTTTGTAGAATTTTTTCGCAGCTCTTAATATTGTCTTAAAGCTCATAAAGTTCTTAACTTTTTTAAGAAAAACTTATTACAAGTTTCTTTTAGTAGCATGCAAAGTTAGATGGAATTTTATAAAATACCTTTTTGACTACTTAAACTCTGTAAATTTCTTGTCTTTATTTTTTTATTGAAAAGGTAAAAAAATGACTGTTTGCCTTTAAATTTTAGAAGTTTGAGTATGTCTTTGTAAATTTCTTTTTCTTTCAAACTTCTCAAACATCGCTTTTAGTAGCATGTAAAATATTGTAAAATTTGTGTAAAGTACTTCTGTAAACACACAATTTTGTAAAAATTTTTGAATGTTCTTAGATTTTTTAATATTATTTTAATTAGATCTCAATTTTTGTAAGAGTTTGCAGAACCCTCTTAGATCTCTGATCGGTGTTTATAAACAAAAATTAGTCTCAGACTCAAAACGACTGCATTAGATTCAACTTCAAGCAGCCGACTAGACAACACGTGTTTTAAAACACACTCGTGTCGTGACGCGCGACACGTCTAGTATTACATAATAAAACACAAACGCGGAAACAGCAATTTGATATTAATTAAAAGTGAAAGAACACCGCCGGATAAAAAAACAGATAAAGAATTAGGTCAAACGAATCAAAAAAGAGGGAGAGAAATAGATTCGCCAGGAGGTAACAACGAGGCGAAGAGAGCAAATAACCCCACAACAATCCAAATAATGGGGAAATTAATTAGAGAGTTAAAAACTTAACCAGTGAGTGTACAACCACTAAACTGGAAATTAAAAAGGTGGCGAATCAACTAGAAACAAATATGGAGAGAATGGAATTTGAAAAAATCCAAAAAAAAGAACAGGAGAATGAAAATAAAACAAAAATAGGTATAGAAATGTCGACACAGACAATGGAAACTGGAGATAATAGGGAAGAAAACCGTAAAAACCATTTCATCTCGGACGAGGAGATATTAAAAGTGGATAATGAAGAGGATATAAAAAATATTATAAATAAAGAATGGAGAGATACAGACTATAAATATGTAAACGTGGAAAAAAAAAAATACCCTGAACTAATGGAGGAAGAAGGAGAAGATGAAACGCCATATATAGAAATAGTTAAAAATCTAAGCGGAAAAAATGTGGGAAAAGTACACATCATTAAGCAGAAAATCGAAACGGCAGGGAATAAGGAGATACTAATAGCTATCGAAAAAATGCTTATCAAAACAAAAACATTAAGTATTGAAGAAATAAATATACCAATACCAACGGGAATTACGGCAAGAGATGCAAAAAAAATTATGGAAATAGCAGGAAGAAGAACTAACACAAAAATAAGACTGTGCGTGCCAACACAGGGACAGGTAGCGGAGACACATAGAGAAAAAAAAAACAGGTACGGAAACTATATAAATAATAATCTAAAATGGGACAATCACATTCAAACTCTAATTAAGAAAAATACAAAGGCTATAGGCGCATTATATAAACTAAAAAATATAATCAATCTAACTACAAGAAATATGATTTATAATGCACTATTCAGCTCACAAACAAATTACTTAATGAACATATGGGCAAATACCAAACAAGGAAACATAAACAAATTGCAAAGACAACAAAACAAAGCTATAAAAACAATTTATCAACTGGAAAAACTAACACCTACTAAAGAGATACATGAACTATCTAAACAACTAACTATTAAAAACAAGATAAAACAACAAAATATAGTATTAATTCACAAGATCAAACTCGGACAAATAAAAACGGAATTTAAATTAAAAAGCAGAAAAGAATTTCACACCTACAACACTAGAAAAAAAAATGACTTCCATATTGAACTTAATAGAACAACCACAAAAAATCAAAGCTTGGCTGTTAAAGGAATCCAAGAATACAATAAAATGCCTAATGAAATAAAAAACCTTACCAGCATTCAACAATTTAAAACAAAATTAAAACAACACCTAATGATAGAACAAACACAAAACTAAGACACAAACAAAAAACAAAAGAAGACAGCAGAAATTTATTTCCAATACCAGGCCCCTCGAGTCTTTAACAGATGGATGGCGGCACTGCTGGAATATTATATATTTAAATACAAATTGTAAATATGTAAATAATTATAATAAATATAAAAAAAAAAAAAAAAAAAAAGGTGCTATAGTAGTGAGCAAATAAGGTGTCATATATGCAGATTTGCTGAGACAGGCAAAAACCCAGATAAAAGGATCTACGTTCAAGGAGGTAAGAGAAACAAAAAAAGGGGAGTTGTTACTAATTACAAAGGGTAATGAGACGGAGAAAGAGATAGAAAAAATTAAAAATGGAATGGAAGGCTGCAATGTACGAAAAGCCAGCAACAAAACTACAGAACTGGTGATAATCAAAGATATTAGCCCGGAAATTAAGAGAGAAGAAATACTGGAAGAAATTATGAACAAAGTGAACACAGAAGGAAGTACAATAATTTCCATAAAGAAAGGTTATAGAGAAATACAAATGGACAAAAAAATAGCAGAACAGATAATAGGAGAAGGAAGAATAAACATAGGACTCATAAGATGCAGAGTAGAGAAAGTTAAAGCAAATGAAAGAAAATGTTATAAATGCTGGAGGAAAGGACATGTAGCGGCAGAATGCAATGGGGAAGACAGGTCTTCGCTATGTATAAAATGCGGAAAGGAGGGACATCAGGTTGCCGAATGCAGAAACAAAGAATACTGCATTGAATGCAAAGTATTAGGACACAGAACGGGAGAGAAAAGATGTCCAGCTACAAAGAAAAAAGAAATTAAGAAAACAAAGAAGAATATGGAGGACAACAACCCAGATAACTGGAGAGAACAGGAGGAAAAAATAGTATCACATAATGTATAAGTTTATACAAATAAACATAGGGAGGGGAAAAGAGGCTCACGATTTACTAATAGCAACAGCGGAGAGAGAGGAAATAGACCTAGTGCTAGTAAGTGAACCTAATAAAAACAAACTAAATGGTAAGTGGATAAGAGACAAAGGAACAGATGCAGCAATTTTAGCTAGGGGGAAATGTAGGGACAAGGTGGAAAGATGGGGAACACCAAAAGAAGGAATAGTGTGGGCAGAAGTACAAAGCATGATAGTATACAGCTGTTATATCAGCCCAAACTGCGGTCTGGAATACTATCGAGAGTGGATAGAAGAATTAGAAAGAAGTTTAGGAAAACAGTAAAACAAAAAAATTATTGTAGGAGGAGATTTCAACGCAAAATCACCGAGAAGGGGAGGCTACAAGAACGATTTAAGAGGAAAAATCTTAGAGGAGATGATAGCAGGGTTAAATCTTACAATCTGCAACAATGGAGACAAACCGACGTTTGTAAGAGGAAGCTCAAAATCGCATATTGACATCACCATAGCAACGTGGGAAATGGCAAAAATAATAAATGAATGGACCGCGACTGAAGAAGAATCACTGAGTCTACACAAACATATACAATACAATACAATACAAAGGAGAAAGGAAAACAGGAGCACACGAGAGAAGGTAAATGGAACGTAAGAAGAATGGACAAAGAAAAGATAAAGAGAGGCATGGAAACAGAAGAAGTGACAGAAAACAAAAATATTGAGAAAAGATGCGAGAGGTACTCAGAAAAACTGAGAAAAGCGGCGGAGGAAGCAATTCCTAGGTACAGGGAAGGCGGACGAAAAGGACCATACTGGTGGTGTGAGGAAATAAAAGAATGCAGGAAAGACACAATACAAACAGCGAGGAAAATCAAAAGGCTGAGAAGAAGAGGAGAGAACACAGAGGAAATAGAAGAGAAACTAAAAAACGACAGAAATTTTTTAAAAAAGGCAATTAGGGATAGCAGAAAAAGATGCTGGAAAGAAATGATAGAATCTATAGATGGGGATCCTTGGGGAAAACCGTACAAAATAGTGATGGACAAATTGGGTGGAAGAACAAAAGAAATCTGCTTAAAAGAAGACGAAGAAGAAGAGGTCATAATTAAAAAACTATTTCCCAAGGGAGAGCCAGTAGAAGAACCAGAAACAAAAGAAAAAGAAGCAACAGTTATGGCAACAGTGGAAGAGATCAAAGAGATCATAAAAGAATTGCCTAACAACAAAGCACCAGGTCCGGACGAAATAACAACAGAGATTGTTAAAGCAGCATTAGACGGAAACGAGATAGAAATAACTCAAATAATCAACAGGTGCCTAAAAGAAGGAACTTTCCCAGGATGTTGGAAAGAAGCCACTCTGGTACTGATTGAGAAAAAAAAAGAAGCAGGAAAAGCAACATCATACAGACCAATATGTTTAATAAACACACTGGCTAAAATAATGGAAAAAGTTATTACCAAAGGAAAAACAACCTTAGGAGCTATTGAAAAAGTGAAAGCAATAGCAAAAGAAGCAAACAGCGGAACGCAGAGGAAAAGGCAACACTGTGTAATGATAGCGTTGGACATACAGAACGCGTTTAATAGCGTATCATGGGCAGCAATCATAGAGGCGGCAAAGAAGAAAGAACTGAACAGAAAAACAATCAAGATTATATGGAGCTACTTACAGGACAGAAATCTAGTGACCAAAAATGGAAGATTCAAACTTACTAGAGGGGTACCGCAGGGCTCAGCACTGGGACCAAAACTGTGGAACCTTGTCTATAACGAGTTACTTCGAATGAAGATGCCGGAAGGCGTGTCAATAACTGCATTTGCGGACGACATAGCAGTAGTAGGTAGAGACGTAGAAATAGAAGTACTAAAAGGAAGATTAGAGCTGGCAATTGATATGATACAAATATGGATAAGAAGTAAGGGCTTAAAACTAGCAACACAAAAAACTGAGGCGGCATGGCTATCGACTAAGAGGAATAATAGAGGAACAGGTAAGATACAGGTGGGAGATCAAGAGATAACCATAGGGAAAAAAATCAAATACCTTGGAGTGACACTCGAAGCAAAGGGATGGAATGAACAGGTTAAGGAAGCGGTCATTGGAACAAAGGAAATTGAGAGAAAGCTTGGTAGACTTATGCCAAACAACGGAGGTCCAGGAGAAGAAAGCAGAAGGCTAATAGCAACGGCAGCAAGAAGCAAATTGCTGTACGCCGCAGAAACATGGGGAGAAGCCATGAAAACAAAGATAAACAGAAAGGAAGTAAGAGGAGCCACAAGAGCAAGCTCGCTAAGGATTTGTAGAGCTTACAGAACAGTGTCACAAGAGGCAGTAGAGGTAATTGCGGCAACACCTCCCGCGGATATGATGGTGGAGGAAAGAATAGAAATAAAAAAACTTGTAAAAGAAGGAACGAGTAAAAAAGAAGCAAAGATAAGAGCAAGAGAGAAGACTATGGAAAGATGGCAGAGAAAATGGGATACAGGAGAAAAGGGGAAATGGACGAGAGAATTAATCCCAGACATAAAAGAATGGGTAGAGAAGAATCCCGAGACGTGTTATTATACAACACAAATACTGACCGGGCACGGAGCATTTGGAAAATTCTTGCAAAAAATTAAAAAAATAAATGAAGAAGAAAGGTGTACATTTTGTCAGGAAGAAACACACGATAACGCAGAACACACTCTAGTAGAATGCGAGGCGTGGGAGGAAGATAGAAAAAAACTAGAATATATACTAGAAAGCAAAGTGGATAAAAGAACAATCATTAACAAATGCTTAAAAGATGAAAATAAATGGAGGGCGTTAAAAAACTTTGCAACAAGTGTACAAAAAAAAAATTGAAGAGTTTGACAATAGAAGAATATAGAAAAACAAACAATGGAAACAAACACACAAACTAAAAGCCATAGAAGAGAAAGGAAAGAGATGAGAGAAGCTAAATGGAAACAAGAAAACAGAGAAAAAGATCAAAAAGAAAAAAATAAGAAAGGATATGACAATTGTGCATACCAAGAAACAGAAGAAAAAAGAAGAACATTTACAGAGACTACGATACCAAACGAAATTGCAGAGATAAGGAGAAGGAGAAAAGAAATATTGAAGGAAAGCAGAATAACAGAAATAACAAGGCATATACCAAATGGTAGATATGCTATCTCGAGGATGACTGAGAACGCAACCTTTCAGATAGTCAGAATATACCTGGCAACGAGAGGACATGAAGAAGTAATTCCTGATGGAGATACAAGGATATCACTGGAGGTAAAACTTACAAATCTAGGACTGCCAAAAGGAATACAACTGATGGAACTGCATAAATTATTCATGAAAGAGAGGGGATATGATAAAGAAGAAGTGAACGAAGACCTTAGTAAGCTAAGAGCACATCTGAGAACAAATTATATAATTAGAGTAAATAACACAAAGATGGGAGAAAGAAGAGAATGCAGAGGTAGATGCCAGTGCAGATAAGAAAAGGCAAAATGACAAAAGAGACAGACAAAGGTAGGGGCTATAGGGAGAGAGGGGCCGGGGACAGCATGCGTGCCGCAGATGATGCGTGAAAATCCGCGAAGCAAAAACCAGCCCGCCTCAAACTAGCACCAAATGTAGGTTAGTTTAGACAGGGACATTAAAACAACAGGATTTGCGCAGAGAAGAAAACCGGAAGGTATTACCATGCGTAAGTTATTCTTAAGGGCCACTTGTTGAGAGCCAAACAACTCACTACGTCCTAAAAAAAAAAAAAAAAAAAGACAACACGTCTACACCAAAAAAGCAACCCAATTTACCATCCGATTAAAGCAAGCCTAAAGCTCGGAACTTAATTTAAATTGCACACAAAAGCGGCGACGGACAATTTGATAGGTTTAATTATCAATGGATCCGTCTAACAATAAGTTTGAATAAATTTAATTTTTATAATTAATTAACTTAGCATTTTTTTGCATGAATTAATCAACCAATCTCGCCGCCTTCAAACTAATAAATAGCAAAATATTGGCTTTTCTATACGTTGAATTCTAAAAATTCCAGACTAACCTAAAAAGGCAAGATAAGTAGTTTAAGAGTTTGAAGATGGAGAATAAATCTTACCGCATTGACTGCGCGTTTGACGACATTATACAGAATTGATACTACCTCGCTGATACCTTTTTAACATTTTGAAAAATATATCAAAAGAGATCAAGAAGAGCGTAGCCGTCAAAAAAGCGGAGTTCATTTTGTTTTTGGCTAAGCAACCCAACTCACCAGCTTCTTTGACAGTTTTACCGGGCTTGTTCATTACCGTAGCAAAGCCAAAGATCAATTTTTTCTTTTTGTGCTAGGAGGAGAATCTTCTTAAAGACTCACAAAGTGTCGGATTCACCCTCACGGGCGCCCACCGACTAAACTCCCCCCGACTTTGACTGCTGGAAGTTCGTCCTTTTGTGGACATAGCTTTCCTGACTGGTTGTATGCAACACGAGAATATTTACATAATGCACATATGTGCCAACCATATAGGTGTTGCCTAGAATGAGTGGGATCTGGTTCCACTTCTAGGTCTGAGTTTCAGACTGACGGACCGGGTCTGAAATTTTTAGACGTCTAGTCGTCTAAAAGAACATTAGAAGCTTTTATTAGCTTGGCAAAGTCATCATTACTTGCTTGCGATAAGCAAAGTAACAACTGATCTTGATCTGATAAAAGAGGGGCGCTAGGCGCCAATCCCGCAGCCTGTGCAGAGAATTTCTCCTTGCTTGGTTTGGGACCACTTCGTGGAAAAGCGTGAGACTGTCTTACCGGTGGCCTGGTTGTTGCGGCTAGCTTTTCGTTTTTGGTAGACAAGGTAGCCTTTATAACTTGCCACACGCAACGCATTTGGCTAAATAGCCCCCCCCCCCCTGACTTTAGTAGAAGTGCAAATTGAATGAGCTTCAGCGCACTTGACACACCAATATGGTGCGTTGCACCGGGATGCCCCGTGGCCGTTACGTTGGCAACGGTGACATTGTGCGATTTTGGGATTTTGCGTTTGATTTCTGTAGTCACGAAAAGCCCGAATAACTTAGATAAAAATAAAATCTCTCTATTTTTGGCTTCCTGGGGAAGCTGGACATACACCATTGAGAAGGATTTTCCGTCCCTGCCATGCGTGTAGTCAATACTGGAGTGAACCGCTAAGCGATGAGCTCATTTTGCACTATTTTAACTTTAATGCAGGTGGGCACACCCCGAATAACATATTTTAGTCATTTTGGACCCTAACTGGTGAGAGTGGTGCAATAATCATTCACTGCTCTGAAATCATCCTGCGTTTGGGGGTGCAGGCGTATGCCATCGACCACGTTTACTGCGCGGTCAATGGTGAAGTTGAGTGACTCAAAATTTGCCTTTAGCCCTAGGTACGCATTCTTATCATGTATGGTAATAGGAAGAAGGCGGCGTGCACCAGCTCCCACTGTAAGCGCCGGTTGAGCTGACAGGCCTAAGGTGCTAGCAGCCGGACAAGAGTTTTTGCGTTAGAGACGGGTTGGGTTGAAAACCCTTTGGCCTTGGTGGCTGATGGCCTTGATGGTGCTGAAAGCACCTGACGTGAGGGGCCGGCTGAAGGCCTTGTACTAACAAAACTGGGCTCACTCAAATCCTTCTTTTGTTTCTTCTTACTTTTGGAGTAGACCACCTTGGTGAAACCGGCTTCGTCAAGGCGAGGTTTCATCTGAGTGGTGGCATCGTTGTCCTGTGACGTCTCTATAAGGGATTTGTCGTCATTGGAGTTGAGGAAGTCCTTTCGCTTGGCTAGCCTCTTGAAGGAGGTAGCCGGAGGTTTGACTGCAGTAGGGGAAAGTAGTAGTTTTATTCTCCTAACCTCGGTGGGAGCGGCCGGTGCTAGGGGCTTTTCAGGCTAATTGGTGTGCTTGTTGATCAACGCTATGGTGGCCGCTTTGGCGGCGGCAACATTGACCCCAATCTCCTTAGTGATGTCCTTCTGTAGGACGTAAAGTGACTAGTCGAGATCAAGCTTGCACTGTTTGATGTCATCAGCGAGGACGTCGATCTGTTTGGCGCTGTCATTAACCATCCGGATGATGGTCTTTTTCAGGCTTCTGAAGTTGGCAGTCTGGGTGGCCAGCTGCCCTCTGGAACTTGATGTAGAGATAGGCGAGTACCTGTCTGTCGCTCATCTAGTGGTGGGTTCATTCTGAAAAGAATCTGAATTAATTAATTAACCAAAATTAATTAATCAATTCAGTTGGGGTGCTGAAGTCGACTTGTCAATTTTTCCCCAACAATACCCCTATTTATCAAAACTCCTAGTGACCTATCCCAGTTTTCTGTCACTAGACCTACCAAAAACCAGATTAAGTTTAGCTTTTCAGAAGACAAAAACCCATAAAACTGTAGATGGACACTAAAGTCAATGCCGTCAAGGATTCCCCACTCAAAAAGAAGGAATTCACTGTCAAAAAAAAAAGAAATAAGTGCAGAGTAAACCTTTTGGCCATCAATCGGTTTCCCAAGTCTTTAGCGTCATCAAGATCTTTTACCATTTAAGCCAAAAAGTTCACGACCCGTCCGGCCAATAACGCTTACTACAACAAAAGCAATTATGCTCCACTTTGAATCAGACACATGGAAAAGGATAGAAAAAACTTTTTCCATGCTTTGCATTCAATTGCCTCAGAACCGAAAAGTGAAAAAATCATGTATCTGACTAAACTTCGCAAATTTGCCGCGAGTGTTAAGATCATACGCAAGTCAGAAGATATTGTTCAATGCCATTGTTGCCAGCGTTTGTTATGGCCACACAGGAATCTTGATGCTCCCTATATGTATGAGTCAAGTGCACTGGTGTTTATCTTACTACCACGTGTAAATTTACCAAGAAGTCAGAGCCAAAAGTCAGAAACCGCACACAGCAAGTTACAGTACAAATAAGAGTCACAGCAAACAAGACAAAAAGGTGAGAGAACCAAAGAAAATTAATATGAACACAAAAGCTAATTCTAAACATACAAAAATAAAGCAGCGGACTTTCATACAACACAAATACATGACACGTCATAATTGTTTTGCAAACTACTTTGAAAAAATTAAAGTAATACTTAATGCAGCTAGTAGTATAAAAAAAAACCAATGCTGAGCGCATGATGTTTTATTTGCAGCAAATAAATAAAACAAAAACCAAATAAAAACAAAAATAAGCATAGAAATTACAGCAAAAAATATAGTTGAGGAAAGTAGAAAGTAATAACTACAACAATCAAAAATACTATGGAGGCAAAGAAACAGACAAAAAGTTTAATAAAAGTGACACATAAGTAAAAAAATTGATGGTAGAATGTAAACTAAAAAGAAAGAAACAAGATGACTAACGTACTGAAAAAAAAAACAAAAATACAATAAGATTTAAAAAAATAACATAAATTGTAAAAGGTAAAAAATACACAAAAATAAGACTTGCGATAAACAAAATATCAATGATAATAATAAACTTTTGTTGTTTATTTTTTATTTTAATTGTTTAAGAATAGGTTTTGTTTTGTTAATTTATTGTTAACCGCATGTCTTAACTTTTTCGCTAACTTTTTTGACAATTGCGTAGCTTAATTGGATATGATCTCGTTTGCAAATTTGTAGTTTTGAGCAATTAAAACTGTAAATTCTAGTTAAACTTGTTTAAGATGTAGCCTAAAAACTTAAGAATAAATAATTTATAGAGGAAACAATCAGGGACCGTTTTACCAAAGGCCGTTGACAAGCAATTAGTCGGAAAAATATTTGCAAAACTCAACACTCACAAAATTTTTGTGTGTAGCTATGTAAAACCAGAATTTAGAATTTAAGATTGCTTAAACTTTGGATACCCAAGTTGCTATAAACAATTTCCATCAACTTGGGTAAAAATGTATTAAAGATAAGAACACAGTTGAGTTAAAATAGTATTCAACAATTGTTTTGCGTTTTAGTTGGTGGTACTTTATAGATTAAATTATTAAGCAACAAGGTTGCACATAGTTTGAGACGTGATATGAATTGGGTCCAAAGCGGAGCAATCTGCAATTTAGAGCAAATACGCGTTCAGTTTGGTTCGTCTACGGTTATTTCTTGCAAATACGATTGTCAGCACAAAAGTAAAGTTTGAGTTTAGAGTTTCTATAAACAGTTGACTGTGATACCAATAAGTTTAAAAATATTGATTTTCACATAAAATATTATTTACCTCCTAAACATTTTTCAAATATTTTTCTTACTATAGATGCAATTGAAATAAGTCTAAAATTACTACAGCCAATTTTACCTTTTCTAAATACTGGAATAACTTTTGCCAGTTTTAAAACACTTGGAAATTAATTTGTTTAAATGATTCATTAATAAGTTTTGTTAAAGAATTTATTATTTTACTATTAATATTGTAGCAATCCATGCAACTAGAACATTTTAGATTTGTTACGATATCACGTAGTTCAATAAATATAATTTTTCTAAAACTAAATTAATTTGAAGGTTGCAGTAATTTGCTGGTGTAACTTATAAAACTGGTAGCACTTGCAGACTAGTTATTGGAAATAGTCGGAGCTCAACAAAATAATTATTAAACTGATCCGTGTAAAAGATCTATTATTGTTAATGCTGTGGCTACTGATTTGCAATTTGATTACTTGCCATATAGCTCTTTGAGGATTATTTGATTTATAAATATAGTCATCATGTGCTTTTTTTTGGCTAACCGTATTGCAACTTGATATTTTTTTTTAATTAAGCAGCTGTAAGATCAAAATGAATATGCTTATTTAAGTTATTAAAATCTTGAATTTTTTGTTTTATTTGAAATAGATTATAATATGAAAAACCAAAAATAAATAATTTTTATCATAATTTTTTTTGAAGCTGATAAAATTTTCAATAAAAATAATCATATAAATTTTTGTAGTATTTTTAGCGGTTACAGAGTTTGATGATTGCGTTTTTTTTTTTTTTAAGTTAGCACGGCACAATATGTAATTTATTGAAAATGCCAAAACAAAAAAAATAAGTGTATTTTTTACAATCATTTGTTTGATACATGTAAACCAATATTTGACAATGTTTTGCCTACACTTTTGGATACGTTGGATCATTGTGAGAGAAGGGTTATACATTTGCGAGAAATGAGATTGAGAACTGCTTCAGGTTCTGCTGCGTCTTCTGTAGTTACTGGGATCATCCGGCTGGTTCAAACTTCCAACCACACTGTTCTGAAGGAAGTTTATTTCCTAACCCAACTTAGATTTGGTGGTATACACAAAATGCATGCTGCATTGCTGCATTTTCTGTGGGCGACAGCGCAGAGTAGTCTAGTTTAGCATTCAAAACTGATTTGGTAAAAGCTTAGTAACAATGCATGCTAAAGAAAGTTTGCTTGTGAGATGCATTGTACGATGCCAGAAATATTTTGATTCCAGCTTCAGCTTTATTACATCAGTAATACATTGCAGTGTAGCTCGCTTCTTGAACAAATTGAAACAGACAAGTTTCTATTTTTGATATGCAGCAAAAGTTGTATCACATCCGTTGAATGCACAAGAAGTATGCAGTTTTTTATTCCCATAGTTTGCAATTGCTGACTTGAATATACTTTTTTTTCTATTCTGCCGTGGTTTGGTTTAACAAATAATATCTGTCTTTCAGATGGGGTTAAAGCCATAAAGAGAACAATAAGATTAACATCTTCGCCAACTATTGCTACTTTATCACTAGTTTAGGATTTTATGACTCTTGTGGATGATCAATTTACCAGCGTTACTAAATTTTTGTTTTGTTTTATTTCCATAGTTGTAAAGAGCAGTTAAAAGTAATAAAATAAATCTGGATTAATTGTGTTCATTAGAAAGAAAACTATCTTGTTTGACTGTGATTTGTCTTCAAAGTTTATGTCAACTGACCTCTTTAGCTTGTACTTTGGTTCTATTTAGCTGTCTACGAACTGTATGTTGCCGCTGAATAGTCATCAAACGCAATGGAACAGACAGGCGACATAACATTGGAAAATTGTTGAGATTGAGGATACTTGGGCCACGCCACTTTGTGTAATAGTAATTCTTCATCCAAAACGATGTCAAAATTGAAAAGATTGGCTTCTTCTTGTAGTACAAAAAAGTATTGTATAAGGCGGATTTGTTTGTTTTCAGCATTCCAGTTTTTTCAAATGAAAATAGAGGGTAATGAGCAAATTTATGTTATAAGGCTTATAAGTAGTTGTTTAAGTCTTTATTACTCTGCTTGTTGACAGCTTTCTTTAAAAACATTGTTAAAGGGTTGTTCACCACCTTTCTCCATAAACAAAAAAGGTAAAACAGAAACCTAACAACTAACACTACAATTCGACGCGTATGCTATGCATATCGTAAACGCTATGTGGAAGGACGGGCAGGTAGTTGGGGGCTACAATACAAAAATCTGTTTTTTTTTATTTTTTAGCGCCCTTTAACTCAGTTACCACTGTGAATATAAAAATATGTATATGATCATTTTTTTGAAAACTTTATCAGCTTCTATTATGTATATAGTCAACTTTTACGTCCTACCTACAACTCTTGAGATATTAACAAAAAACCGAAAAAAGTGCCCTGTTTTTTGTCATTACCGCTAAAGCTTGAGTCATATTTGTCATGACTTTTAGTATATTCTTCATTAAGTACCTATAAATCAGTGTACAAAGTTTTAAAACTTTTGAAATTTTTTAGAGGTAAGATTATTATTTAAGCATATTTGACTGGACTATAGGGCTTACGTGTTCTTTCTTGAACATAGTCAGTAGGTTTGGTCGGGCAGAAAACTTTGTAGTATTGAACAACAAACTGATAAGCGACTAAGAGCAAAGTTTCAGACTAATTACGATTATCCCGCAACGAAGTAGTCGCGCTGAAGGTCTGTGGCATGGCAACCCACGTGTTTGTGCCGTGCGTAAAAACCGTAAGGAAGGATGAAAGGGGTCTGGTAGCTGAGTTACTTTTTATATGCGTTTCTAGGGCTTGACAACACTCCATTTTAACCTGAATTTTTTTTTAAACAAAAAGTCAAAAGTTGTCCAGTTAGATGGCTGGCAGGGTAAGTCTCTTTAAGTGAAAGGGTATGCAGCGGGCCGCACATTTATTGGTTTAGTGTGCGTTACTTGTTTGTATATAACCCACCTTTAGGGCTATATTTTTTTGGTAACCTTGCGGGCTCCATGGAGAGTAAGGAGCCAAAAAAACATTTTTAGTCTCTCAACTATAGAAAACCAAAATCCTAAAACTAACTTATAAGGTGAATTTTTGAATATTCTAAAAATTACAAATTTAGTGAGTGCGTCTACAGATATCTTATTAACCTGTATAACCCAGGAAGAAGCCAAAATCCCCTACGAGAAAAAAAACAGCTACAAATCAAAACCAGTGGCTTAAAGTCAACGGTTGATGCATTTTCTACACCGCTTAGTCCAAGAAACCGGAGGGCCAACTTTTTGTTTTAGGAATAAGTGAGGAAGATGTACGCACATTGAGTGGTAAAAGAAATCTGCTAAGCTTTATGTTTTGTAAACCCATCATCAAAATAACAAAAAATGTGTCGCCGCAATAGGAAGCAATGAAAACAAAGACAATTAGTCTACCCGGACAAAACCGGGATAAAAATCCATTACTGTACCCAAAACTGACCGATGACGCGACACATTAAAATTATACAATACAACCTGCATCACTGTCAAGCTGATGTTGCAACACTATGCCGAAAACTAGAGCTGATACAGGACACAATAGCCTAACCCAAGAACCATAGAGGGTTTGCGGATTTTGCAAACTAAATGGAAATGTGTTTTTAAACCCAACTAACAGTAAGCTAAGGACGTGTATTTACATACCCAAGCACATAACAGCGTTTCTCATACCACAGCTTTCCGACAGTAACCTCACATCCATCAGGATCAATTCGGCAGGTAAGCGGAAGTCAGTCACACAACATACCACCTCCAAAAACACAGCTGAAAGATTTGGTGCACTATTGTACAAGAGAAAATGTTGACTTTATAGTTAGATGTGACTCCAACTCCCATCATATTGTGTGGGAAAGTAAAAACACAAATGACAAGGGTTCACAATTTTATTGTCAGTACTAACCTAGAAATATTAAATCAAAGCGTTTAACCAACGTTTGTTACGTCCCGCAGCCAGACTATGATAGATATCACACTGACAACATCTAGCATTTCAAGCAAAATTTACAATTTGCACGTATCTACGTCGGTAGATCAAATTTAATGTAAAACATGAATGTTAAAAACACACTTCAACTGCTGCAAGGTTAAAAAAAATCTTATCCAAAAACTCTCAACAGCAACTAGTTTAGATGAAACGAACTGACGGCTTATACACAACTAATCTGTCAAAAACAACGAAAATATTTCTAGAAACTCACTTCCCAGGCTGTACCGCCCCAGCACAAGCCTGGTCCAACGTTACGATTTTAAAAATAATTAAAATAAAGCTGGACAGTTAAAAACATCTCTCTATACAAAGCGCAAGGGTTAGATGAAACTTTAAAAATAATCAAAAACTGGTGCAAAACTCCTAAATACCCCACTACCGCTATCAACCAAGCTAAAATATTTTGGGGTGGCTTTTGACAACAAGTTCAGATAAGAACCACATTTAAATATAAGATGCATAAAAGTTTATGTGTATTTTTAGAAATGCAGACAAACTGTAGAGAAAAGATAAAAAATAGTGCTATGACTGTACATAGCCGTCATAAGACTTATTCTCACATACGGGGCACTAATATAGTAACACACATTTCTAGGCCATATGTGTACTGCCAGTATCCACATATGGCTTAAAAACTGCCACGTTAACGCAAAGAAGTGCCCAAAGACTAAGTGTTATGCAATGAGCGATGGAGAGATCCATGCTTGGAATAAGCTTGAGAAATAAAGTACGTAACAAAAAAATCCGATTAAGAACTAAGGCGACAGACGTTATAAAACGTATTGCGCAACTAAAGTGGAGATGGGCAGAACATGTGGCTAGACAAGACCCCAATAAGTGGACTATCAGGATAATGAAATGGCGCCCAAGAAAAACAAAAAGAAGTACGGGGAGACCCCAGAAGAGATGGGCAGACGACATTAGGAGTATAGCGGGATATAACTGGTTCCAAGTTGCTCAGAACCAAACTACGTGGAAAAATCTGGAAGAGGCCTACATTCAGGAGTGGATGAGCAAAGGCTGAAGAAGAAGAAGAAGAAGAAGAAGAAGAATATAGTAACCAAAAGATAGACAAAAAACGTCTGCAAACAAGTATAACTGGTGGCGTGCGGACAACATCAACTGCAGCTATGGACGCAATGTTGTGTGTACCGCTCCTCAACATTTACGTCAAGGAGATGGTAACAATAACAGCTTTGCGTCTAAAAACAGCTAAATTTTGGCACACTGCAAAAAGAGCTGACAAACACTGTACTCTCCTAAAAGAAGCTGTTAAAAAAACATTTTTGTTAGAAGCGCAAACAGATAACATGTCACTTTTCTTTGTGTTTTAAAGACTTTACAACGTGCAAACACATAAACAAAAAAAGCAGAATGTGGTCAATGATTTGATTAAAATCTACACAGATAGCTCAACAACCAATAAAAACAAAAAAACTTAGATTTCAAAATATACCACTAAAAGCGCACACAACTATTTTTCAAACAGAACTAGTTGAGGTAACCTATAGGGTTATGGAAATTGTGAACCGCAAAATATCTAGTAAGATGTCTAAACTCTAACGGATAGTAGAGCGGCTTTAATTGCTATAAAAAAGCCTAAAATCACATCAAAACTTGATGTCATTATGCCCTTACTGTAGCAGTTTATAAAAATAGCATTGAGCTGCTCTGGATAGAAGGACATTCTAACAAAGTAGATAACAATGATGCGAACGGGTTGGCGCGTAAAGGGACAAAAGCTTAGATACTCTACTAAAAATTAACACACAATGCACTGAGAAAGCATTTGGATAACACTCCGAGCTGCAACCAGGCAAAGGAAACATGGACTGCTCCAAAATCTAGTTATTACTTGTGACTGTCTAGAAAGAACTTGCAAATTATGACAGGAATTTTGACTTTTTTTTTTTAATTTACTCTCATAATTGGCTTAATTGTTAAATTAGTTTCTTTTAAATTAACTAGAAATTGTTGTCGTTTTGTAAAATTCTGTTGCTTTGCAATTAATTATTAATAAGTTTAAAATTAAATATTTATTTATTTTCTTGAAGAAGAGAAAATTACTTATTTAGCTTCAGGCGCAAGATTACCTTATTGCAATCCTGCACACGGTAACCAAAAAAAAAAAAATTACCAAAATTTTAAATCAATATTTCTACTAAAGTAAAATTAAATTAAATATTTTTCTATTATTCAAAATTTTAAAATTAATCATTTTTACCTATAAATTTTATTTTGTAAACAATAGCTTCACATTCAGATACTTTAAACAATTTTTATTGTATAATCAGTTTCAATTCAAAATGTAATAAATTATCCAATGAGCATCTTGATTGCAACTCTAACAAAAGCAACCCGTACTAATTCAGGATGTACTATCGCATCAATAGCACCAAGGGTATATGACTAATTAGAATGATGACGATAATGGGCATTCATTGCAAGACACCTCCTATACATCACCTGTACAAACGTTTTGATAAATTGATTGTGTTTATCGGAGCGAATTAGCAACATGCACTGCACCGAGTAATTATGATATGTGTATATAAACAAGGGGATGGTTTAACCCACCCAATACATGAATTCGATATAGCTTCTGTAAATAGACACATTGGTAATAACGAGGATCTCTGCAACCGGATATTAAATATCATCTTTGTTTTTGGATCAAATATGTGAAATGTAAATAATACTGCCCTAACAATTTTTATAGTATAGGGACATTCAATGTATTAGTAAAATTTCCATCGGAATTCCCTAAATGGCACGTACAATTTTATTATTTCGATCCCCTCGCAGTTACCTTAAGAGTATAAATATTTGAAAATGGTAAAGGCAAGTGTTATGCAGGATATCGCAAAATTGGCGGCGTGAAGACGTCGTCACGATTTCTTTAAAATATAAAAAAACGTAGCTATTTTTATATCCACCCCTCGTAGCCGCCGCCGAAGATGGTGCAGTCTTTCTGCAAGGCGACCTTTATCGCCTTTCATTATCCCTTTTACGTGTAATTCGAAAAAGAATAGGACCGGCGCGCATTTAAGTGAATTTAAATTCCCTTTACTTCCGTCGCCGATTTGCAGGAATTTCACGTAGCGCTTTGATGTCGAGAAGGAGAAAACAGCTCGTTAAAATAACCATAAAGAGACACAAAGTTCGTCCTTTCTTTTCTTCTTCTTCATCCCCCAACCCCCCTACTGTAAATGGCTCAGCGTCTATAAAACGCCATTGGATTATGTATGGAAATCGGGAGGATTCAAACAACGATAACGATATTATGCTAATGCTGGAATTGAATATAAATATTACATAAATTATTCTTGTGGGTAGCGTATTTATTGGTTATGAGGGTGCATACGGTTTTCGTGGGTGAGGGTGGCATGCAGAGGGCTATCGCACGGGGGCGATTTCCACGAAAATGGGAAAATGGTCCCGCGCTGCTTTAGACTAATGGCATGGTTATCGGTGCCCGGAGTGAAAATCGATGAATCAAATTATGTTCTTCCTCGCCATATTCCTAGAAAAATAATTTTTCTATTAACATTTTCATGATAAATTTTGTTTTATATATACTTTACAAAGTTTATTAAAAAAAGTGATTTATAATAGATTTTTACCATAAATTCTTATTTATTATTTTAAAACAGTTTATTAGTCAGCACTAAAGCCGGTTGTATCATGTTGATTTAAATAATTGCATTAGAATGCTTTGGTTTTATTACATCTGTACACAGAAAGGTAATTTTGGACCGTACGGTCATTCCTTTGAATATTTGTCGTACTGAGATAGATAAAAATTCACTATAGAGTTTAAACGCAATGATTTATGAACTGTTACTTTTTTAATTGGAGTTTACAGTTTGTATTTAAAGACTTTCCTTAAAAATTTTCAATAATATAATTTTTTTTATATTTTTTAAAATTGACAATAGCTACAAAAATAGCAAAATAAAATTATTAGAATTAAAATCTATAAACTATTTTTGATTAAAAAAAGTATCTAGCTGTAAAAGCATTTGTTTAATATATCTGCTTTACCAGAAAATAAGTTTCTGTTATCCAAACTTTTTTTATTTTTAATTAAATACAATTATCTAATAAAATTGAACTTAATTTGATACTCAAAAAAAAATACTTTTTTTTGCAGAAAACTTATTAACTTTTGTGGTTTTAAAAAAATAAAAATTGCATACAGAAAGAGAGCATAGTGCAGTAGTTTAGAGATCCAATTGTTGCACCAAAAAGGTTTAAATCTTATAATAAAAACCATTTAAATCTTTTATACGCTATTTTACTCCCTAACCTGCCACGTCAGCTTAGAGTTTTAAGCCCTTTTCTGGCCCAAACTAGATTAATAAGCTTTCAATTGATTTAAAATTTACTCAAAACTGTAAGTCTACTTATAATGTAAGTTGCCAGCCTTAAAAAGCAAAAAAAGAGACGTCTCCTTCAAGTGTAATCGACGATTTATAATGCCAAGTACCGTAAAACAGATTGTATTTAATTTTTTTAAGTAAAAGCAAACATTTGCTAAGTTTTGTTTTAACGGTGCGTAGCGTTAACATTATTTTTTTGAAAAATCTTTAAGGTGTGGCTCATCAAGGCAATGATCCTATGCATTCTTTGGCTGCACACTTTTTGGGTAGCGTCACAAAAGTTGAAGTTAACTATTCGGTTGGTAAGTTTTCTATTGCATATATGTTGTTAAAAAGTTGTAGTAGGGTATCTATAAAGTTTTCATCTATAAGTTTTATTAATTCAACGGGCACTTTGTTGGGTTCAGGTGTTTTTTTGGATTTAGTGTTTCTGATTGCGTATTCCAGCTCTTTTTTCAGAATTTCTAGTCCAGTATATTTTGTTTTAGAGTTTGTCGGTTTTGTTCGATTGTCTTCAAATAGTTCTTCTATGTATTTGCACCACTTTTTTACTTTTTCTTTTGGTTCTATGATCATGTCGCCATTTTTATTTAGTATTACTTCTGGTCTAGAATTCTAAAGAGTTATATCTTCTTTACCCTCTTCTATGGAATGGAAGCATGTACAACCAAGGCAAACAACATTAAGAACTTAGAAGCATTTGAAATATGGTGCTACCAGAAGATGCTCAAAATCTCATAGACCAACAAAATCACTAATAAAAAAGTACTTTGCCAAATGAACAAAACAAGAGAGATCACCAACACAATAATAAAGCAAAAACTAAATTTAGGTTGTAATAAAGCAGTTTTTTACTATAACCCACTCGCCAAGAGTTAGTAATATAAAAATTTATGAGTTAAACTACTTTTGGTGTTTTTGCTGCTATACTTATTAAGAAAATACTTGTAAGTTGTTAGCAATGTAACAGACAATTAGTTTACAATAAATTTTTTGATAACAAATGCTTGGGTAAGTAGGCGGGGACTAAATTTAAATTGTGGTTGAGCAGTTTTTGCTACATTGCACATCTACCTGCGTAAGCGTTAATGATATAAAAACTTATAAGTTAAAACATTTTTGATGTTTTTGCTGTTATACTTATTAAGAGAATACTTGTCAGTTGCTAGCAGTGTTTAATTTTTTCAATTTAAAAAGCATTTATTTATAGTGAAACATATTTACATAGGATCATAGGATACATAGTCAAGAAATAAGATAATAAGATGGTTATAGACACATGTCTTTTCCACCAAGGTCAAAAAAAAAAAAAAAAAAATAATACAACTATAGAATAAAAGTGATACAAGAAAAAAGCAACACCAAGAGAGTGATGGGAAACTCATGCCGCGGTGTTATCCGCTTACTGCTGGAGCTTTGTCAATAAGTTATTGGGTTGAGGAATATCCATAACTAACTAACTACTAATTGAAAAGGGTAGAAAAAAGTACTGAGCTTTAAAGCACCTTTGCAAAGGGCGTAAAAGGATTTAAAAAAAATTTGCCGCAGCGGGTTTAAGTCAATCTATCTGACAGAAAGGATTTGATTAAGACTACTAGAAAATTGGAAAAGTCAAGAAAATAAAGTTTGTGGATCAATCCTTCATGCCATAGGTAGTTGTAAGCCCGGGTAATGTTGAGAAAGATAGCAAGAGTGCATTTGTTAGTGTTTAGGGAAGAAAAAAGTCAGCGAGATGCTCTTTCTGAATTCAAACTGAAAATCAGGAAAATCACCTCGGTCGTCACAGAAGGATTGAAAACGGGTTTGCAAAAGGCGTTCTAAAAGTTTATGTCAATTAAAAAAATGAAGCGGTATAAATCAGGGTTGTTATGCGGTTTGTGGGGTTTGGAAATAAGTACCGTGTGAGCATGCTTAAAGCGGGTGGAAAGTAACCAAAAAAAATACATGCATTAAAAATAGGAGTGATGTAGGAAATGGAGGAAATGGGAACATATTTATAAACAAACTTGGTTATACTGTCAGGTCCCGGGGCGGTGCTTTTCTGGTACGTGTTGATGAGCGTCTAGATTTCTTCTTTGGAGGCCGGTAAAAAGTAGTCGTCCGGCGTCGAAGGCATCAGCTTGAATGAGAGTTTTAGCAAAGGATGGTTGGAGGTTGTTGTGCATGACTTTGTTATGTTTTTTTGGAATAGTAGATCCTGTGGAGTGGTAAAAGTAGCTCTCAGGTAGTCGGCAAAGATGTTTGCTTTGTCCTGAAGGGTCGAGTAGATGACGTTGTTCTTTTTAAGTAGCTTAGCTGTTGTCTCCATCTATTGTCGATCTCTGTAAAAAGTAATATTACGGCAAATTTTAGAATTAAATTTATTCCAGGCGGTTTTTATGGTCAAATCACAGGTACAAAAGAATTGTTTGTAGATTTGTTGTTTTACCCAAATCAGGATGAGCAATGCTGGAGATAGGAGACACTTTACCGGAGAGATTAAAATAAGAAATTAAATTTAATGTGACCACAATATGATCAATGATTCAAAAACCGTAATGGAAAAGAGGGTAATTTATAATAAAATCCGCTAATATGTTGTGGTTCAGGTTAGAGGAATGGTCACTGAAGAATGTGTGTCGGGCATTCATATTTCCAAAGATGATAGATTTTCCTTGGAAAGCAACATATTAAAAAAAAATGAGAAGAGAATTGATGTAAAAGTTTTTTTTTTTTTTTTGACGTAGTGAGATGTTGGCCTTTACAGTTGGCCCTTAAAAATGATTGACGCATGGCAATACCTTTCGGTTTTCTTCTCTGCGTAAATTCTTTTGTTATATGTCTTTGTCAAACTAGTCTAGATTTGACAGTAGTTTGAGGTACGCTGGTAATTGCTTTGCTGATTTTCACACAGAATCTGTGGCCGGCCCTTCTCTCTCCCTATAGCCCTAACGTTTTTTCTGTCTGTTTTGTTTTTTTTTTGTATTTTTTTTATCTACACTGACACCCAGCTTTACATTCTCTTCTTTCTCCAATCCGTGTGTTATTTATTCTTATTAGTTGGTTTGTCCTTAGATGCGTTTTTAGTTTTCTTAGATTTTTGTTTACTTTTTCTTCATTGTATTCTCTTTCCTTCATGAATAGTTTATGAAGTTCCATTAGCTGTATTTCTTTTGGCAGTCTTAAATTTGTTAGTTTTACTTCCAGTAATATCCTTGTATCTCTATCTGGGATTACTTCTTTGTGTCCATTTGTTGCCCGGTATATTCTGACCATCTCAAAAGTTGCATTATCCGTCAACCTCGAGATAGCGTACCTACCATTTGGTGTTTGCTTCGATATTTTTGTTATTCTGCATTCCTTCAACATTTTTTCTCTCCTTTTTTTTATCTCTGCGATTTTGTATGGTATCGTAGTTTCTGTAAATGATTTTCTATTTTTTTCCATTTCTTGGTATGCATAACTGTCTTGACCTTCTCTATTTTTTTTATCTTTTTCTTTGTTTTGTTGTTTTCATTTTGCATCTCGTTTTCTCTCCTTTCTCTTCTATAGCTTTATTTTGTGTGTTTGTTTCTATTGTTTGTTGGTTTATTTTCTATATTCTTCCATTGTCAAATTCCTCATATTTTTTTTTAGTACTCTTGTTGCAAAGTTTCTTAGCGCCCTCTATTTATTTTCATTTCTTAGGCATTTTTTAATGATTGTTGTTTTATCCACTTTGCTTTCCAGTATTTTTTCTAGTTCTTTTCTATCTTCCTCCCACGCTTTGCATTCTACTAGAGTCTGTTCTGCAATATCGTGTGTTTCTTCCTGACAGAATATACATCTTTCCTCTTCCTTAATTTTTTTTAATTTTTTGCAAGAACTTTCCAAAAGCTCCATGTCCGGTCAATATTTGTGTTGTATAATAGCACGTCTCGGGTTTGTTTTCTACCCACTCTTTTGTCTCCGGGATTAGTTTTCTTGTCCGTTCTCCTTTTTTTTTTTTCTATTCTACTATCTGCCATCTTTCTATTGTCTTCTCTTTTGCTCTTAACTTAGCATCTTTTTTACTGGTTCTTTCTTTTAATAGTTTTTTTATTTTTATTCTTTCTTTCACCATAATATCCGCGGGAAGTGTTACCGCAATCACTTCTACTGCCTTTTGTGACACCGTTTTGTAAGCCTTGCAGATCCTTAACAAATTGGCTCTTGTAGCTTCTTTTATTTAATTTCTGTTTTTTTTTTGTTTTTGTGGCTTCTCCCCATGTTTCTGTGGCGTATAACAATTTGCTTTTTGCTGCTGGTGCTATTAACCTTCTGGCTTCTTCTCCTGGACCTCCGTTGTTTGGCATGAGTCTACCGAGCTTTTTTTCTATTTTCTTTGTTTCTATGACTGTTTCCTTAACCTGTTTATTCCATTTCTTTGCTTCAAGTGTCACCCCGAGGTATTTGATTTTTTTTCCTATTGTTATTACTTGGTCTCCTACCTGTATCATACCTGTTCCTCTATTAGTCTTCTTAGTCGATAGCCAGGCCGCTTCTGTTTTTTGTGTTGCTAATTTTAAACCCTTATTTCTCATCCATAACTGTATCATATCTATTGCCAGCTCTAGTCTTCCTTTTAGTATGTCCATTTCTACGTCCCTACCTTCTAGTGCTACGTCGTCCGCAAATGCCGTTATTTTCACGCCTTCCGGCAACTTCATTCAAAATAACTCATTATAAACAAGGTTCCATAGTTTTAGTCCTAGTGCTGAGCCCTGTGGTACCCCTCTCGTAAGTTTGAATTTTCCGTTCTTGGTCATTAAGTTTCTACCCTGTAAGTAGCTCCATATGATCTTGATTGTTTTCTTCTTCAGTTCTCATTTCTTTGCCGCCTATAATTGCTTCCCATAACACGCTGTTAAACTTGTTCTATATATCCAACGCTACCATTACACAGTGTTGTCTTTTCCTCTGCGTTTTGCTGTTTGCTTCTTTTGCTATTGCTTTTACTTTGTCTATAGCTCCTAAGGTTGTTCTTCTCTTGGTAAATCCGTATTGTTCCTTTTTCCATCTTCTTTATTCTTTTATTTTTTGTTCTATTCTCCGTACAATGACTTTCTCCATTATTTTAGCTAGTGTGTTTATTAAGCATATTGGCCAGTATGAAGTCGCTTTTCTTACATTTTTCTTTTTCTCAATCAGTACTAGGGTGTTTTTTTTTCAACATTCTGTAAAAATTCCGTCTTTCAGCCATCTGTTGATTATTTGAGTTATTTCTACCTCATTCCCGTCTAGAGCTGCTTTAACAATCTCTGTTGTTATTTTGTCCGGACCTGGTGCTTTGTTGTTAGATAATTCTTTTATGACTTCTTTTGTCTCTTCTACTGTTGCCATGACTGTTTCTTCTTTATCTTCATTTTTTGGTTCATTCTACCGGTTCTCCCCTGGGAAACAATTTTTTAATTATGATTTTTTCTTCTTCTTCTTTTTTAGGTAAACTCTCTTTGCTCTTTCTCCCAGTTTGTTCATCACTATTTTGTACGGTTTTCTCCAAGGATCACCGTCTTAAGATTCCATCATTTCTTTCAGCATCTTCTTCTGCTATTCCTGATTGCCTTTTTTAAGATTTTTCTGTTAGTTTTTTACTAGAGAAAATCTCTTCTTTTTCTCTGTCTTTTGACTTTCCTTCCGGTTTGTATTGATTTTTTTTTCTGCATTCTTTTATTTCCTCGCACCTCCAGTATGGTTCTTTTCGCCTACCTTCTCTGTACCTTGGAATTGCATCATCCGCCGCTTTTCTCTATGTTTTCGTTTTTTGTCATTTCTTCTGTTTCCATTGCTCTTTTTATCTTCTTTTTGTCCATTCTTCTTACGTTCCATCTACCTTATCTTGTGTACGCTTGTTTTTCTTTCTCTTTTGTATTATATTGTATATGTTTGTGTAAACTTAGTGATTCCTCTTCTGTCACGTTGCATTCATTCACTATACCTGCCATTTCCCATGTTGCAAGTGTAATGTCAATATGTGATTTTGAGCTTCTTTTTACGAACGTAGGTTTGTTTCCTTTGTTGCAAATGGTAAGGTTTAACCCAGCTATCATCTTCTCTAAGGTTTTTCCTTTTAAATTCTTCTTCTATCCTCCCCTCCCCTCTCGGTGATTTTGCATTGAAATCTCCTCCTACTATATTTTTTTTTACTTTTCTGTTTCCTTAAACAGTTCTCTAATTCTTCTATCCACTCCCGATAGTATTCCATTTTGCAGTTTGGACTGATATAACAGCTGTATACTACAGGGAGTTTATAAATGAATGTGATTATGTAATCACTTTAAATATGCCGCCTTTTTAAAATCGTCCACTATACTACATATATTTTCATATGTTTGCTTGACAGCTGTCAAAGTTGATCTGTCAAAACAAATAGTTTAGTGAACAATTTAACAAAAGCGGCACATTTAAAGTGATTACATAATCCCATTCATTTATAAACTCCCTGTATTATACTTTCTACTTCAGCTCATACTATTTCCTCTTTTGGTGTTCTCTATCTTTCCACTTCGTCTCTACATTTTTCCCTAGCTAAAATAACAGCATCTGTTTTATTGTCTCTTATCCACTTACCATTTAGTTTGTTTTTATTTGGTTCACTCACTATCACTATGTCTATTTCCTCTCTCTCTGTTGTTGCTATCAGTATAATAATATCGTGTGCCTCTCTTCCCCTCCCTATGTTAGTTTGTATAAACTTATACATTTTGATTTATCATCTGCTTCTCGTGTTGTCTTCAGTTACTGGGGTCGTTGTCTATATTCTTCTTTGTTTTCTTTGTTTCTTTTGTTTTTGTAGCAGGACATCTTCTATCTCCCGTTCTGTGTCTTATCGTTGTGCGTTCTATACAATATTTTCTGTTCTTGCATTCTGCAACCCGATGTCCTTCTTTTCCGCATTTTATGCATAGCAATGACCTATCTTCTCTTTTGCATTCTGCCGCTACATGTCTTTTCATCCAGCATTTGTAACATTTTCTCTCGTTTGCTGTTACTTTTTCTACTCTGCATCTTATAAGTCTTATGTTTATTCTTCCTTCTCTAATTATCTGTTTTGCTGTTTTTTTGTTCATTTTGACTATAGCTGTTTGTTTTTCTCTATATGAATATTATCGTACTTCCTTCTGTGTTTGATTTGTTCATTATTTTTTCCAATATTTCTTCTCTGGTAGTCTTCGGACTAATATCTTTGATAATCACTAGTTTTGAGTACGTTGTTGGCTTTTCTTCCATGGTAACCTTCTATTCCACTTCTTATTTTATTTATTTCTTTTTCGGTCTCATTTCCCTTTGTTATTAGTAATAACTCCCCTTTTTTTGTTTCTTTTATCTTCTTGAATGTAGATCCTTTTATTTGTAGTTTTGCTTGTCTCAACAAGTCTGCATATGTTACGCCCTGTTTGCTCACTATTATAGCTCCTGTTTCTGTTCCTGGTCTTTTTTTTCTATTTGTCTCTAATACCTGTACCTGTGTTGGCACGCTGTTCCCGCAGTAAATGTTCTATAGCGTAAACACTAAACGTGTCGCACGTCACGACACAAGTGTGTTTTTAAAACATGACCGCACCTTTTTTAATGTGTACTTCTCACAGTAGATGTAAAAGTAAGATGTATATGCAGTACATCGATATCTTACCAATAAAAGATTAAATATCAATTGCTACTACCTGTAAATTGGACCAAAAAGGGATGGAAAACAGTAATATAAAAGATTGGTAGTAAAGAATTGTATGCAAGAGCCACGCCACTTGATAGGTCTACCGCGTGTTTTTCTGTGGAAAATAAATTTTCCTAGTTTTAAAGGTGGAGAGCACCACTCCTTGCTCTCCTTTGGTTTCTTGCACCGCAAAAATAGAAATATTATCGGATTTAAAAGAAAATAATTAAAGGATGTGCAGCCATTATGACTTGACTTCACAAGTGATGTGCACAGAGTTACCTGTGTAGTGGATGCTGGCGTGAAAACCAAAACACTGAGTCGCATAGCAACTTATGGCCTTGGGGGCGCAAGAACGCTAGGTTACGTTAATTTCAGTTGATTTGGTCGGCTTGTCAACTGTTTTTAAAGGAGCTATTGTGTTTTTGGATAGAGGGACTTTGGGCCGGTTAAGACATTTATGGGAAAATGCGGAGTGGTCGTTTAAATTACAGAGTGGATATTTTAAAACGGTCGAATTGCATGCATGGGTAGAGCGAGGCCCGGCACAAGTTCCAAACACAAACGGATTGTGGCAAGGGTTGCGAGAGTCGTAAAACTTCAGACAACGACTGCACTGAAGCGGTTGGGAAAAAGATAGAAGTGAAGCTTCGGCGCGGTAAAGGGATTTGAACATAATAAAACTAGACACAAGCAAATAGTCAATAGTCTTAGAATCTGAAAATATGACGCGTACGAGTAACGTGAAGCGTTCTGTCGCGCGTGATTTAATTCGGGTTGCCTTTGTAAAGTGTTAGCAATGTAACAGACAATAAGTTTACATAATTTTTTTTTTATAACAAACGCTTAGGTGGGTTGTCGGAAACCAAGTTTAAGTTGTGGGAAAGTAGTTTAATCTATCTGCTATAGAGTACACATCTATAAAATCGGAGCGCTATTGAGATATATGTTTTGGTAAAAAGTTAACAAATAATTTTTAGATTAAAGTATAGCTTTACTCTTTTTAGCATTGATTTTTACTTTCCAGTCATTTAACCAAGTTTCAAATGCTTTACAAGTTGTTTAAAGTCTTAGCGTAATGTTTTTTGGGAACTGTAAAGTGTACGTAAACAGTGCAATATAGTCATATTAAGCATGTTTGACACAAAGTGTGATGCATAGTATGTCTAACACATACAAGTTACATTAATGATAGTACTTAACCCTGAAGAGCCTCTGTCTTAGTTGCAGTTTTTTCAAATAGGAAACAATAAATTTTATTCTATCGGAAATTAAAACGCTAAAGTTTTAGAAACAGACTTTGGTGCAAGACCTTATTATAAGTTAATACCGGTAGACTTAGCTCTAGGTCCCCAATGTCCAATATGACTATATTGGAGTAGCTCTTAAAGGTTTCAATAAGATTGGCTAAAAAGTCAAGTTGCAAGAAAGTTTATTTATTTTTTTAAGTTATCTTTGAGTTGCGCACCTGCAACAATCCAGGTGCGGTAATATTTGCCCTTAGTAAGGTTTGACTCGGGGTATGGTTGGTAGCCGCATTGGTGCAATGACAAAGTTAAAAAGTAGCTTAGTGCAACGATTTGTCTTAAGAGGTTTTGGTGTAATTATCCAGTAGGCACCGTAACGTAAATTTGAAGGGCGTTGCTCTACAGGGTTAGCTTAAAAATGATACGTGATTGTAGTATAGTAGTAGCACTTCTATTTGATAGTAGTTTCTTGGAATTTGTGACTAACAAACATTAAGCACAATTGTGAGGTCCCTAATTCAAAGAAAATCTGTTGTTCTAAGACTTTGATAGTTACGTCACTAGTAGTGTGTTAGGTAGCAAACGCTTTTACCCAGCACATTCACATGTTTTTTTTTAGTTAACATAAACCAATGTCTTGTAGCGCTAGTGTCTAACGAACCAAAGTTGTTAATCCAGATACACTTCTAAAAGCGGTTGTTAGAATAGATATGTAATGCGGCGGTCTTTCGGACAGCTCCACTTTTTATCCGCTCGAGATGCACTCTCAAACGTATGGTTTAACGTTTTTTCTGACTAGCCAGTGGTAACTTCTCGAAATGTTTGGGTTAGGCTTTAGCTCCTACTGGATGTCTATTGGCGTTGTTGTCGTGATGTTGTCTCTTTATTTTTTTAGCTCACATTTTTTTCTAGTTTTGGCGTAACCCGTTAATAATACCTGTGGGTACTCACGTTAGTTTTGCTTTACGGCGGCTAATGGTAGAAACTTGTAAAACTCACAGGATAAGCCCATAACCTTAAGAACTACTAGCAGGTCTAAGTCATTGGTTCTGCTGCAGGCTTTTTTGTTGCTCTGTGCTCGTAATAAGGCGTCGGGTAGGTGGTTTTTAGTTACGGGCGTTTGTTTGATGTCAAAAAAAAATTGACTAGCAGTAGCATCTCACAAAATTAGTCTTGGTATTTTGCGTGCCTGTAAGCCACATTAACGTTTGGTTGTTCGTTTTCAACAGGAACCGACTATCTGCTAAATAAAGTATTTATTGAGTGCTCACTAGATTGCGTAAGACTCCTGTTTATTACTTTGGTATTATTTTTTGGCAGCCGTAAACCGTAAGCTAGCATAATTAATTATGCAATTGTAGTCAACTTCTTTCTGTAACAGTATTATTTCCACGCCTACGTTGCATGCAATAGTTTGCAAAACAAACCGCATACCATGTCTTGGGCGGTTTTATTATTATTGTTATTATTATTACATTATTAGCAGTGTTTTAACCAAAGAGTTCTATAACTAGATATTCCAAGCCAGCGTTTTGCCGTACAATTTGGTAACTTTGTTCTTGTTGCACAACTCTATACCCTCTCCCTCTCTTTACTAATGATCGACCGACTATACGTTGTAGTTGATAGAGAAACGTCATGATGCAACAAAGATGGAGATACCAAATTGTACGGCAAAACGCTGGCTTGGAATCTCTAGTTATAGAACTCTTTGATTTTAACTGATTCAAAGACGTACTTGGCGCCGTCATTCTTTGCAAATCCGTGTAGAAGACGGCGGTACTTGCAAAGTTGTTAACGTATTTTTTTAACTACGTTTAGATACTTATGAAGCTTCTTAGTTGTTTGCAGTTTGTTAGTCGTAGGTAGTTGCGGATAAGTTTAAGATGTTTCAGGCTGGTTGTTTTGGGTTGTGACTTAATTCCCAAGGTACTTAATTTTTAGAAGGAGTGAGGTGTAACCTTACCAGGCGCGTCTCCAGGTGGCGGATAAGGGAGTTGCACACGCGGATTAACACCATTGCACGGTAACCATGCTTTAACACGAGATTACCACTTTCCTCTTATCTTTTCTTCTTTGACCTGTCGACCTTTCTTGGTCAACTCTATGGTCTACTCTAGACCACATTTAAATTCCTGATGCTATTAGGTATTAAGGGCTAAGGAGCTAGGCATCTTTCTTTTTCTTATCATAAAAAGATGAAACCCATTACTATAATCTACGGACAGGAAAGAAAAAAGCCACAAAATGAACCGCCGCGCGAGATGAGGACGCACGTGTGTAAAATCCTTTTTCCACCGGCAGGCCCCAAAATCAGTAAGAGCCCAGCAAGGCACTACCGGTAGTCAAACTTTTACCTTGCGGCTGGCAGTAGCGTAAAAATGCTTCCCCTAAAATGTTTACAACAAATAACAAAGCCTCGGAAAAGATTACAACGCGTGAATTGGCTACCACCGGTGTGACGGATCAGCCAAACTACCCCGCGACTAAATTGAACACAAATACAAAAATACCCAACGATGACAACACGGCGATAAACCTGGATAAGGAAAGACAAAATTTTGAATTGAAGCTACTGGCTGAACAAGGCAGACAAACCAGCTTGAGCAGGTCACTTGCAAGGAGAATCCTGGACGCTAATAGACCCACGACCTCTGGCCCGGGGCCAGATAACGGCAGCACAGACAGGAAATCAAGTACAGGAAGCGCTGAATGGGATCACTCTTTTGACCTCCTAAGGAATTACTACACTAGCTCGGAACAGTCCAGTGAAGAGGAAGAAAATAAAACAGTAATAAAGATAACACAAGGAGACCAACTCAACCAGCCCAAAAATAAGAAGAAAGATAATCCTCATGGAAAAACGAAAAATGGTGCCTTATTTGCCAATCTTCGAAGCATAGGTGCCTATCACAAGAAGATAACTCGCATAAAAAATGAAAAGCAGACTCGATAACCAGTGCTATATACGTAAAAGCAGCCGACGTCAGAAATACGGCCATTATGGAAGTAATAAATATATTTAATAAAAATATTAAAAACCCTGCAAAAGAAATAGAAGCTAACAAAAACATAAAAAAAGAAATAAAAAAAGCTGCAAATAAGCTAGTAAGGCAGGCTGACTTATTCAACAAAAGTCACCTAATTGAATGGCTAAATAAAAAACAAAAATGCAAAACATCAGCAAAAATTAGCACGTAGACTGATAAAGCATACACAACAGAAGTGACGCAAATAGTACCGTGGAATAAGAAACCCAAAATTCTAAGAACACTAATCATCTAGTCAACATCAACACGTATAAAGATTTTAAAAAAGCAGTTAAACAAACATGGGATCCAAAGCTATTCAAAGCCACCGAGATCATTGTAGGAAACCTCATTGACGACCAAATTTCGGAAACAAAAGTAGTGCTGGTAGAAAACTCTGACGTGAAGATGGAAAAAAAACATACAAAAAATGTATCGGGATCACTACTCAATACTGGCTTCTTGTGAGGAAGAATTTAAAGTTATTGAGCAAACCACAAAGGTACGCTCCAAGTCACAAGCTGACAAAAGAATAATAAGGAAGAATAAAATCGTAAAGATTGGGTTGAATGCTGGAAAGGAAGATTTGTAGAATAAGCTCTCGGCGCTACAGAAAGAGACTGCAGGTGATAAAACTATCGCGCTACATAAAATAGCACGATCAGCGTTAAAACCATGAGAGCAATGACAGAATGTATCTTCCAACTAGCAGAGACAAGGGTACTTATATATACCAAGAAAACTCAAGAGAAGGCACCCCGGGTAAAAACAAAAGATGAAAGGGATATTTTTGCTCTGATCGCAAAACAGAAAAGCAATGATGATTACAAGGAACTTCTTTCTACAGTTAAGGAAAAACTGAAAGACAACCCTGACGGCAAAGCGGTCACGGCGATAAGGAAGACAAAAAAAGAAAATGTGCTCATAATTACTGAAAAAAATTCTCTGGCTTTAGAAGGCATTAAGAAATCATTAGAGGAAGGCGATTAGCCGGTAATCACTAAACAAATAGGGGAAAGCAAGATAAATACAGTAATACTAAGAGAACTAGATGCTACTACTACCCGGGAAGAAGAAGAGCTAGCAGTAAGAAAAGCTATAAAAAATGACAGCAATATGGGCAATGTAAGGACTCTTAGAGAAAACGATAGAGGTACCCAATCAACAACCTTGTCATTAGAGAAAGAAGAGGCAAGGAAATTACTGCAAGCTGGCACGATCAGTGTGGGATACTCGAACGGTACCTTAGAAAAACGTATCTTACTAAAGAGATGCTACAAGTGTTGGTCATACAATCATAAGGCTTCGGACTGCAAAGGGGCTGACAGGTCCAACTTATGCTACAGATGTGGAAAAGAAGGACATAACATAAGTGAGTGCACAAATAAAGAAAATTGCCCACTATGTAAAGTAAAAGGTCACAAAGCAGGAACGGGCAAATGCAGCACTCTACAGAAGGCAATAAGAGATAGTAAGGGGAGAAAAAGTCAAAGAGAAATAAGCTCCGAAACTGACAATGAAAGTATTACAAACTAAAGTGCGCAGAGGCCGAGCCACAATGAGCTTTCTAAACAAGACGGCTCTAGATAATGAGATTGACTTGTGCAAACCCAACAAAAAAATGGTAACAGGGGGCCCATAGATAGTAGACCAAATCCAAAAATGTGGCTATCAAAGTATATAACAAAAACTTGACCACAACAAAATGGGAAGGAAGCGGCAAAGGCTTTGCCTGGGCCAAAGTGAAAAACATAGCTATATACAGCTGTTACTGGTCCCCAAATAAAACCATTAAACTTGGAGAAAGCATAAAGTTGCACTACAAGCACATTATCATATTGGGGAACTTTAATTCTAAAGCTACACTGTGGCGTAGCACATGGGACGACAACAAAGAAATGATGCTTAAAGAGTAAGCGGCAGAGAAAAACCTCGTTCTTATAAACTACGAGAAGGAGCCAACATTCATCAGAGGAGCAAGCAAATCGTACATAGATCTCACCTTATGTATAGAAGAAACATGCGCAAAGTTACAAAACTGGCAAATATTAGGGGAGGAAAACCTGAGCCTGCACAGGAACATCTACTACTTCAAAGTCAACACACCAAGAAAATGCGGAAATAACACCAAAAGGAAACAATAAAAACTCAAAGCTGAACTTATACCTGTATTCACAAAACGGTTTGCCAAAGAAGCAGCAATAAAGAGCACAAAAGACACAAGGAATCTAATGTTGTTTATCAAGAGGGCAATGAATAAAACATTCAACAAAAAAGACAAATCTAAAACGAATAGCGCGATATACTGATGGTCCAAAGAACTCGACATAATCAAGAAAGAGTGTAACCAAGCTAGGCAAGCATCGACTCGAGCAAACAACAAGCACAACGCTAATAAGAGGAGCGCATTAAAAATAGCAATAGATAAAGCCAAAGAAAACACCTGGAATAGAACAAGACACATGGAGCCTAGGATATAGGATCGTCACTAACAAGGTTAACCTGGCAAAGCAAACGGAAATCAACGACGATAAACATTCTTATAGGGATGAGAAATAGAGATAGAAACAACAGACCCCTTCACTAAAAAGGAGCTGGAAGACGCCCTAAAAAAGATAAAAAACAACAAAGCGCCCGGGCCGGATAACATCCCCACCGAAATCATAAAGAGCATCGCCAAAACTGATACCGAACTGATACTTGGAGTTATTAACTACGAGTACAAACAAGGAAGATTCCCAGACAAATGGAAAGAAGCAAGACTGGTCCTGATAGAGAAAGCCAAGAAAGCAGGAGAAACGAAAACAAAGTACAGACCACGATGTATGATTAACTCTATGGCCAAGCTCTACCAACAGCTAATAGCGAGAAGGTTAAGGAAGGAAATGGAAGAAAAGATCTCCAGCAACCAGGATGGCTTCATAAAAGGAAAGTCGACGGTAGATGCCATAGAACAAGTCAAGAGAGCAACCAAAGAGGTCAAATGCTATGCAACAAAAAACAGAAAGTATTGTCTATTAACAACCATTGACATTAAAAACGCATTTAACCAAGTACCCTGGAAGGAACTCCTGAAATGCTCAAAAAAAAAGTTCAAAAAGCATAAAAGGAGACTAATAAGCAGCAACCTAAAAAACAGGAAATTATACGTAGAAAAAACGGACAGATAATGCTGAGCTGTGAAGTACCGCAAGGCTTTGTGCTGGGACCACTTCTGTGGATACTTTACTACAACCACATTCTAGAAATAAAACTACCAATAGGAATCAAAACTGTATGCTTTGCGAATAACACGGCAATTGTAGTATGGGCCAAAAAAACAAAAGATCTAATCGATCTTGCAAACCACGCAATCCGACTAATCAAGAAAAAAATAGAAGAACTTAAACTAGAGATTGAAGAAAGCAAGACAGAAGTTTGTTATTCTATATGGGGGAAGAAAACTGAAGCAGGTATCACTTAAATGCGGAAATACGCAAATACAATCCAAGAAACGACGATGAGGGAACACGTTAGGCAAACAGCAATAAATTTTGAAAAATCAGTCACAGCACTCACAAGACTCATGCCCAGAATTACAGGCCCGACTGCCGCCAAAAGGAGAATACTGTGCACAATGGCCCATTCAATCATGTTATATGGCGCGCTCATATGAGGAAAAACAATGAGGCTAGCAATTCATCAAAAACTACTTGACACACAACAAAGAACAATGTTACTACGCATAGCCAGCGGATATTGCACTATATCTTCTGAAGCTATAAGGGTGATAGCGGGCGTCATGCTCATTGAATACATGGTAAAACAGCAAATGAAAACACACAAGAAGAGCAAGGAAGAGAAGGCTAGTATATAAAAAGAAGTATTAGACAAATGGCAGACAGCATGGAGCGAGCAATCCGGCAAAGCAACCTAGACCAAACGGCTAATCAAAAACCTGGAAAGCTGAATTAGTAGGAAGCACTGCAATGTGGACTACTACACAACTCAATACCTGAGCGGACACGGATGCTACATGGCATACCTGAAAAGATTCAAAACTGAACAGAGCAACTAATGCATGTTTTGCAACAAAAAGGATACTCCACAACACACATTTTACGAATGCTGCAGATGGAGCAGCGCAAGGAAAAGCATTCGTACAAAGAATAAAATAGAGCTAACTCCGGACAAGACCGTGGAAGTAATGCTGAAGAACCAACAAGAATGGGAGATAATAGAAGGATACATTTACAAGGTGCTTCTGGAGAAGGAGAACGAAGAAAGAAAACGCAAGAAGTTATAGTGAAGTCTATGGTAAAAAAAGGTACTTAATTTTAGGTTGCTCAAAATTGCATTTTTTGTAGTTGCATTTTAGGTGTTTTATGTAGTTGCAATAGTTGGTCAAATACAAGACAATGTTGTTTAAATAGACCAGTACAATTTTGTTGATCTATCCCATCCACTCAGCACTTTGGCTATTAGTTTTTTAAATATGACAAGAGCATTTTTAAAGCCAAAAAAATAAACTTAAAAATAAAAAGTCAGATGTCAGGCGTGGGTAAGGCGGTGAAGTGTTGGCTATTTTTGTGCATGGGTATTTGCTAGTACCCGGTGGTAAGATCCAGTTTCAAACAACTGCGGCTCCACAAACTTTCTTGAATTTTGGGTAGTAAAGCGGTTTAATTTTTGCTGGTTGCAACAAGAGCAATGTGATGACTACCAGGGCGCGGTGATAGCTTGTAGAAGATTTGATTACGCGTTTTGCAAGCAATTTGCTCACTTGTTTGTAAATAAACGCTTTCTTTTTTTCTTGAACTCAATACGATGTGTTACCGCGTTGGTAGTTGAAAGTTTTAAATTTTTGACAAAGAGACTAGCAAACTCCTGTACTAACCGTTAACCCAAATATGCGTTTTCCGACCGTTCAAGATTTTAAGTTTCATGTTGTTTTAGAGATAAACTCAGTAAATCACCCATTGACTGTTGCACCCAAAGTAAACAAGGTTGCGGAATAATTAAAAGTTGCTTGGTTTTGTATCAACCACGGTTAGCCTCATACTAGCTAAGTAATTTTTGGTGTTGGGAGCCAACTTTGTTGTAGATACTTCGTTTTGCGTTTACTGGTGCATTCTGCTTTAAACCGGGCTAGTTTGGCTTTGATTTTAGTGACTGTTTTGCTAAAGTGTTTGAATTTTTTGATGCCAACCATCCGCAAAATTTGCTGGTTTATTTTATTAACTAGCCAATTGGCTATGGCCGAGTCAAACGCTAAAGAAGATAGAAACTGATTTTTTAAACTATTGTTTTTCTTTTTAAAGTTGCTAAAAGTTACCAATTAAATTTAAGTCCGCATAACTTTTCAGAATCGTCTGTATACGCGTTATAAGTCCTTGTCCACTTGTTCTTGCTAGGTCTTGGCTTAGCTTTTCAATATTTCTACAAAGCAGCTTTGATAGATTAGTTGAGGTACTTTAAAAACCCAAAAATGGTCTTCAAGTTTAGTAAAAAATTTATAGGGAGTTTTGTGTCCCATCCCTTGGAATGTCAGCAAGTTGTCTGCATGTCTTATTTTCGTAAAAAAAATTGCAATTAAGTGTTCTTGAGTTATTGGCTTTGTTGAGAAAGTTGCACAGTGGCATCGATTGGTCTCTTTTCAACCAAACCAAGTAGCAACATTGCCGGAGACTATAGGTTTGAGTCCCAGATGTGTCGAGGTTTAGCTAAAAACCTAGTGGATAGTTGTAGGTGCGTAGACTATTTGTCGGTTAAGCATCCTACGTTACCTCTTTAGGGAATCCAGGTCTGAGATAGTTTAGGCACGACCAATTGTGTTCCAATTAAATTTGAAAATTTTACTATTATGTAAAACATATTTTTTCTACTTGATTGAGAATTTTTATTTTTTTATGTCAGTCAAGCCTACGTTACTTTTTAGTGGTAAAAGCATCTAAATTGAATTCAAATTAAAACAAATTTTTTAGAAAAGTTTCCATAAGTGTTTAGAGGGTTCTTAGTATGTTGGGTCAGTGATCTTAAGTCGCCTAACGTTGAGCGCCAATTGTTGCCAGTTTGTCGTTTTTCTTTAGCTGGGAAAAGGAATTTTTAAAAAACTTAATGTGATTTACTTTTTAAAAATATGAAAACGCCTACCAAACACCTTCCTTTCCACGCTAGTGCAAACAACCCAAAAAGTTTTACACATTTTTCTGTACAGTCTTACTATCTGCCTATGCCTTATAGGTGACGTTGTTTTGTTGAGAGGTCAGATTTTTTGTACAGCATGCATCTTGATTAGTAGCTAGTATTTAGAAACTTGCTTGTCTTGTTCAGCAAAGTTTTTTAGTAGTTTTAAAACACTTTTTAGAGCAAATAATTTTTTCATCTTGTTTTAAATAGTATTTCTAATTAAATTAAGTATGCATAAACTACATTTTTAATCCGCATCTCAAAACTGTTATTAATTTGTAACAATTGGTAAATTTTATGCTTTTTATCGCTTGGCCTACAGGTCAGGTTTTATTATGTTTAATAATATATTTTTTAAGGATTACAAATTTGACTTATTTAAGACAAAAAATGTTTAGTTTAACAAAGGTTTAAGGCTTTATACTTGCTGAGTTAATTGTATTAACTATTTTATACAATAAAACTAATTAAATTAATATTAATTATAATAAATTTAGGCCCGATTTATTCACCTATCTATAAAGTGCTCTGTAGCATTACTGATAAGATTGCCATAAATAAATGTTTATTCATCTGTCAATAGTGACAATCTGTCATCAAATTAAATTTACAAGACAGATAAATTATATAGATCACTTTGGCCTGTTAATAAAAAAAATACTAAAAGAACATAACCTTATGTCGTTTTGTTTCACAAAAATTAAACCACAAACAAATAATAACAAGCAGTGGTACCACAATCGTTGTCTTTTTAGTAAGTCTATCTTTGTCTTTCTTACAGATATGTATATTGATATCATTTTCTGTTAAGTTGTACTAGCCGTATAAAAACATTATAAGCGTTCAGTAATTACTTGTCATATAAAATGGGATAAATACACCCAAATTTTATATAAGTGACCTATAAGTTTATTAAACACGTAACTAATCAATAACTTACAGAACATATGAATAATCCTGCTCTTAGTTTTTTTTAGAATATAATAAAAAGTTACTGATATGTTTCTTAAGAAATCAGATTTAATTAAATAATTTTTCAAATAAAATATTATGTTTACACTAAAAATAAACTTTTATAATCTAACAAATAGACAATTTGATTGATGGTGTCAATTAATTACAGTAGTTTTTTGCTTGGCTTAAGTTTCGCTCGAAAAGTAATCGCCGTTCGCCCGAATCCAGTTTATCTTTTCCCAACAAATCTCCGAATATCAATGGCTCGTAAGAAACTGGAAACTCGATTGTCCAAAATAAATCGCTTCCGGGACATTGGCGGTGATCTACCGTGCCACTTATATCTGGAAAACTTTACTCAATAACCATTCATATTCCTTATTTAGCGTGTTACGCCATGAAAGCGCGATAACAATATTTTCCTTGTTTTATCTACGACTTCAAACGCATTACCTAAGTAGACGCATTATGTCATATATGTGCGCACCGAGTGAAGTAGATCAAAGGAGTATTTCATAACATATAAAGGATTCTCTCTCATGCGGAAGATTAAATTAATTCGATCTGGATGGATTATATTATTTTTTTAATTAGCAAATTTTTAGTTTTAGTTATTTTCTGAAGATTCCATGAGAGTCTCGAATCCGGGCCGGAAGTGTCTCTTCCGGACTAACTAGACCGGATAACGTGTTCCCGTACACAATGGCGCACTAACTAGGTACTTAAGCCTGGGCGCTCCCGGCGTCTTCACCGTTCCATACGGAGGGTAAAAGGGGCCATACACACACACATAAAAAAAAGTTTGCTCATCACGGTGGCTCGCGATGGGGTGCCGCAGCGGCATCTTACAGCTCACACTTTATTATTGAGTTAGCCAGAGAACGCGGCGGCGAGCTCATTCGCCGCGAAAACAAATTAAATTTCACAAAGTGCGGACGGAGGTGGAGAAGGACCGACGACGATGTCGCGGGGCGTAGAAAACGAATTAATTTCTGGTCCGGCGTTTACATAATTCAATGTTCTTCTTTCCATGTGAAAGCCCACCAGAATATTAATTATCAATTTATATAAGAAATAAAATCTTAATATAAATAAATTCTTATAGTACTGGAAAACAACTTAATTTTTATAAATTGACCCAATTTTGGTTTAAACGTCATTAAAATAGATTGTTTTTTTTTAACATCAGTTAATTATGTCGACCTATATAGTTTATATTATTTTAAGGGTGTAGTGTACAATAGAGGGTTGTTTTGTGCTGTAATAGATATGTCAGGATATTAAATCGTTTGGCGAGGCTTCCGCACTACATGCAATGACATTATGAATTTACGCCCCACTCGAAAATGATGGCTCAATTTTAAAGGGGACGTGAATTTTTCATTAGAGCCGTATGGAATAAAGGGGGTGCTCTTACATTTATATCGTTTCAGGCAAAGCATCGGGAAAACATAAAGATGCGCACGCAGATGTAAACGAATGTTTTAATAACAAAAAAAGTGTGAATGAATTTTTACATTCAGAGATATGTAAATTTATGATTTAATATCAGAAATTATTTTCTAAATTATTTTAAAACGTTATAGATAAATATAATTTGAATAATTTAACTTTAAAAAAAAAATTATTTCAATTATTACAATTTATATTATATATTGTAACAATTTTTTATATAAGAGAATATTAACTGACAATTTAAAAAGGTAACAAACAATGTTAAAGCAGCTTTTCTGTTTTTAAACAAAATAAATATTTTTATGATGCTATTTTAATAAACTTGTATTGCAGATATAATATACTATACAAGAACTAACCAGACGTAAGAATCAAAAGTAATTAGCAAGAGCAAATAGCGTAAAATCTAACTCAATCTAGCAACACCCCACTCTTAAATCCCGGTACAAAAAATAAATTGAATTAATGCGATATGCAATCTTTTTTATTTAAAGTCGAAATGTCGTAAATGTTGGCATTTGTAGTGAGGTTGTATAGATGCTGATGTTGGATTTAGTTAAAATAACTGAGGTGCCAAAGTTTACTTAATGACCCGAGATGGGGTCGGGTTGCCAAGTATTACGGCGCTATTGTGCAAATCATTAAAAAAAAAATCTTCTAAAAACTTAAAGTGTCGGATTCACTCTCACGAGAAAAGTCTCCACCGACTAAACTCTCTTCGAGTGAATGCCCAAAAGTTTGAGACCAAAAGATTTATGAACTTTTTGTTGGAAAAAAAAGTAAAAGACTAAACTAGCGTTAAAAAGAAGGGTGAGGCTGAGGAATGATTAAAATTTAGGATTAGATATGGTTAATCAGCTGATTAACGGGGCGCTAAATCAGAGTTGGAGTAAAACGCAAGATTATTGAAATAATTTGAAGCCAAAGTTTTGATATGTTGGCGTAATAAAAGAATCTGGAGATCGCAATTTTGGACAAACCAAAGAGCTCCGCAAAGTCGCGTTTTAGGAGGACTTCAGTCTATTAAGCTGCGTGACTACGGCAGTTTCTAAAATAAAGCATTATAGGTCTGATGGTTAACGTGTATAATCGGATTTTACTCTGAAGAAGTAAAACACTGTTCCGCCGCAGCATCGGAACTAAACAATTTTTTGTTAATATGGTTTGACTGCCCGTGCAACCAATACGTAAAACGCATGTCAAAAGTTATTCTCAGATACTTAGCAGCATTGAACTAATGAACTATGATATAGAAACAAAAACAAACATTTTCATGTTGTCGTGTGAAGAGGACAGTTTTGCTTATTTCCGAATTCACTTTGACTTTCACATGATCCTGAATTATATTCAAAGTAACCTTTTCTGTGACCTTATTTAAGGTGCCTCTTAAACTGATAAACCGGTAGTTTTAAGGAAATCGCCGGTTTTTCTCAGATTTTGGGATATTAATTACGAGTGACCTTTTCTACACCGTAGAAAAGTACCTGGTACAAAGAATTGCATTAACAATGTTGGTTAGAGCCATTATTGCCTTATGCAAGAACCATTTGAGCGCTTTATTTGGAATTCCGTCTGAACCAAGAGCAGACCAGGTTTAACAAGGATTGATTATTTTTTAGATTTGAAACGTCCAGAAATCTTTTAAATTTTTGTTCCGTTTATCAGTGTTTTTAGTGGTCAAAACGAAACATTAGAGTTTTAAATTGTAAGCAAAAGCTTTGGCTTTTCCCTATACATATTATAAAATGTTTTCATTTTTGCATTGAATGGTTAAAATAGGGACCGTCCTGTTATTTAAAGTTTTGGAAATCCTCCACATTGGATGTTGGGCTTTTGTGAAAGGTTTCAAAGTATTTTGCCTACACAAATTTTTGTATAACCTTATGGCTGTCCTCAATTCTTTGTGAAAAGAGTCTGACAATCTAAAGAGTTGCGGTGCCGCTTTACGTTTACGAATTAGGTCCTTTACGTTCCGATATAACCCAAGAGGATTATCGGCTAAATGATTGTAGAGGCCTTTTCCAAGGCGTGTTGGATTTGTTGCGTAAAACCTTTGATGGCTCTGTTAATGTCTGCGGCCGTTCTCACTAGAGTCAGGCAATCTAAGTTTTCTTTTAGAGATAGTAAACAGAAAGACCAATTTGTGCAATTGTCAATTTTTTTTTTCCGGGTGACCCCCTTCCAAAAAGCTACAGTAAGACCAAAAGGTAGTTAGAGCTCAAGTTGTTTATTACTCAAACGCAATAATAAAATTTGACATTTTTTAAAATAACTACATCAAGAATTTTTTTTTGGTATTCTACGTGATGGCAGTAAGTGGGTTCCTTTAGTCCCACTATTTGCAAACCTTTTTGCTCAACAAAATTGAGCAAAGTCCAACCTTTGACGTTTGTCCCTAAACTAATTCTAAGCCAAGTGTTTACAGTTATAATCCCCAGCAGTCATTGTAAGGAGAAAGTTTGCTAAAACTTTGTCAAAATTAGCCGTTTTAATTTGGTTATTTGGACTGAAGTACCTAAACCGAGTACATTAACCACTGTTGGATTTACTTCTAATAAGACTAGTTTGAGTATATTGGCCTCGGAGTGGTCCAATAATCTTTTTTTCAAAAATCATTGTTCTACACCTCAGCCGTACCTCCAACGATTCTAATTACGTAAAAGTATTTGGTAGTCTTAGTACCTGGGTGGATAAGTAGTTTGTTTTAGACATCAACATTGGATAAACAATTGTTCCACGTTACCCATCTTTTGTAAAATATTGTTAGCATTCTTAGAACATACTTTAAGTAAAGTATCTGGTGTATCAGCCATTATTGTGGAAAAAAAACGGACATTATTTTCCGATAAAAATCATTAAAATTGTTGAAAAGAGCAACTATCTTCTCATTACTCAGCGCCAAAATAGGTGCCAACATTTCCAAACAATTTGTTTGCATTTACTTTAGCAGGTTTTACCAGAGCGGGCTTGTTTGCCTGTCTTGCTAGATTGTTGCCTTTTTTATGAGAAGACAACATCTTCTAGTAGATTTTGCAACACTTAAAGTTGGCGGGGTGCGGGCCAAAGCACAATGCACGCTTAGGCTTTAGAGCAAACCATTAGTAAGGCCCCAAACATATTTGACAAACGTACTTACTAGAGAAACAATGCTTACAATGTCAACCTCGGACACTTGTGGCATTATAAGATATCTTCACAGCGTTTTTTCTGAATGCAACGTACAATTAAAGGGTTAGATTTTTTGTACTTCCTTAATGCATTTGGGTACGCTTTTAATGACGTATTTTAAGATTTTATTAAATATTAACTAGAAACGTGCAATATAAAAACCCGCATGCAACTTTGAATGCATAATACTATCGTTTACGGTTTGTTTAATGATTACAATCATATCCTTGAATGTAGCTGAGAACTCTTAAAATAGTCGTCAGCCAGCACCTATTGTTGATTCTATTCAATTGTTGATTCTGACTAGATTGAGAAGGCTTGTTAGAGAGACCATAATACTATTGGGTGTACTAGAAATGGTTGCCTTAGTTTTAGTGGCCAATTGGGTTGTAAACTTTTTAGCCTAAATTACTAACTGCCTTGGTGGCGTTAAAGACAACTATTGTTTTTTCATTAATTTATTTGTTTTTTTTTTAATTTTAAACAAGATGAATTCCTTCTCTGGGGGTTCTGCTTTATGAAAAAAGGCAATATTGTTGTTTCTTTCTTTGATGAGGATGCGGAGTCAGTTAGACTAGCGGCAGGTTTCTTAAAGGAAGCAAAAATTCAGGATTTAGCTGGCATTTTTTCTTAGCCTCTGAGCTAAAGTCTGCCTATGAGAGACAGATGTCATGGAAGAAAACATTAATGATAAACTTTTAACTTTATGTAGTCTTTGTAACTTGCTGTGCGCAGCTCTTTGCAAGATGCGCATGTTGCTACATGCCTCGTAAGTAAAATGTCATTTGGCGCACTTGACGCATACATATGGGAAATTACATTGCAAAGCCGTGTGGCTATAACGCTATCATTGCACAATATTCCTTGATTTTATACTCAACGCTCACGTTAAAGTTGCAAAGCTTAGTAAGCGACACAATCTCTTTACTTTGTGCATTCTGCGACAATTGAACGTAAAGCATAGACAAGATTTTACTTTTGTTTTCCGAGCAATTGATAGAAATCAGAGCTTACCCCAGTCGGATATGTTCCTGACAACGTATTTTAGCGACATAGATCATTTTGCATGCAATGTTAGATGCATGCGGATGTCATTTTTGACGTTGATAGATCTTTATGGTCTTAAATGTCGCCAACAACCCAAAAAATTTGGATTTATTTCAAATTGTAATGTTAGGTGGACAAAGTGTATCAGCGTTTCCTGTTGGAACTGATGGAAGTAGGAGGTTTGTTGAAAAAACAAAAAAGCAACAAGCTCTGCTAGAAGTAGACGCTTTGACTTTAGTGGTTGGCCGGATCTTAGACTTTTTGGCTTTGGTGGTTGATTACCCAGATAGCGCTGAAAGCTCCTGACTTAAAAAGCCAACTAATAGTACTATAATTTTTGAATCAGAAAAGCCACTTTGCGCCTATTTTTTTTTTCTTTGACGACTTAGAATCCCTCTTATAAAGTCGACCAGCTGCAGCTCTAAAGGTTTTTCGTTTTTAGAAGAGCTGGACTCGACTTAGTTTTTGACAGTTTTTTTAATAGATGTCTGAAATAGGTTACTTAAGGTGACTACAGCAGGGTAGTTGTTTTACTCAACGGTTTTTACTCATAAAACCTAAAAAATGGGCAAACCAATCTTTCTACCTGGCTACCTGTGCGGTTACTTGTCACATGTAATTATGATGTTGACACAAGTACTAAAAAAGAGTAGAAGCCTTACCGGTGGCTGCTGGTACCTATTTGCATGGCATTGGTCTCTTAGAGGCGGCGTTCTCAATTAGGTGCAGTGGGTCGAGTTGTCCATTTATGTGAAGGCATGACTTTAAGGTGGGGGAATACACTATGCATGTATGCCTTGTTCTACCGTCTCCGTCAGCCAATGGTCTCTGTAAATAAGAGCGCAGTAGAAGGCATTTTTGCTGACAAAAGAAGAATTTTAGTCAAAATAGTGAGTGTAGGCCTGTAAGTAAACTCTCTAGGTTTAAAGCGTTTGATTTATTGGCCGAAGAATATGCATGAAAACAGATGTAACTTGCAGTGTAATAAAGTTTCACGCTTTGAACGCTTAGTCTAGCAGTTAAGCTTCTGTCATGCTAGAAAGATAGTAAACGTAAACTCTCCGGTGCAAGAGTAACAATTACTCTCTTAAAGTTGTTGGCTAAGCAGTCAACCCGGTGGGTCATGATTTCGGCCATCTTAGTAAACTCTCTTTACATGTTCCAAAATTTCCCATCCTGCTTCTTTAAGTGCGCTTGGATTTTTTTAAACTCGACAAATAGGAATAACAGTATATCTCTGTTACTTATTTAAAGGCAAAATCAGCTGGTAGTGAATTCATACTGGAAAAAATGATGAATTAATTAATCAAAAAAAAAAAAATGTTTTAGTAGTTAGACTTTATTAGTAGTTAAACACAATCAAGTCATCTATTGCCGTTGTTGTATTTATTTAGTTACAAATAAAATTGCATATAATTCCAAGATGTGGGCTTTTTTCAGTCGGGTAATGAAGTAGTCACTGTCTTGGTGTGGACGTGTTGTTTAGTCGGCAGCTTACCGTTCACCGCTCTGGTCAACTAAGTGAACTGTATTTTGAATGAGGAGTAATTGTAAAAGTTAATAATTTAATAAGAATAAAGAACAAGTGTAATGCCAATGATAGAGAAAAGCTCAGTCCACTCGCTACATCAATTCTTCTTATTTTTTCAGACTGAGTTTTTGACTCTTTCTGTGTAGAGATGGTGTCTCGGTATTGTTAAATGTTTGGTTCCTGCACTATGGTTGTGACAAGAATAGTTTGCGTTCAATAATAAAAAGTATCTACTGGGATGCTACTATAAGTTTGGGTGTTGCAGATTTAAATTGTCTAAAACACTTGCAGCACAAGTTATTCCGTAATTGATTTACATTCTAATGCAAAATTGCCAAAGTTGTTTGCTTTGTTGTGGTAAAGGGAAATGACAGTGTTAATAATTTGCATGTTGGTTTAAGGACTTTGCCCCGCTTAAGACCATACCGACCGCTACCTTGATTTGTAGTATTTTAACAAAAACGGCAACTTCCCCTTCATCACTGCTTCTACAAATAATTTGATAATCGATTTATTTTTTACCAGTACATTTAGAAAGGATTAAACTATGATATGTCGAAGTTTTTTTTGTGAAATTATATTTGCAAATAGCAACAAAATGCATTCAAAAATACAGAAAAACGCATTTATTTCTATATTTGATGGGTTTTTTCGGCTATTTCCTAACTATTATTTGACTAAAAGACATATCATAGTTTAATCCTTTCTAAATGTACTGGTAAAAAAATAAACCGATTATCAAATTATTTGTAGAAGCAGCGATGAAGGGGAAGTTGCCGTTTTTGTTAAAATACTACAAATCAAGGTAGCGGTCGGTATGCTCTTAAATGCAGTTCTAATTTAATTTTTTTGGTTTTTAGACAAAGACAAAGTGTAGAGGAAAACTATGATCTTAGACGTAAAGCACCATTTTTTTTAATTTGTTACCGGTAAGGTCACTGATGTTGGTAAATGCAAGTAAAGAAAAGCTAAAATAAAAATTCGTTTTGTAGAAAAAGAAGCGTGTTTTGCAATGACTGTTACCTACAGTGTTGTAAGCTGTAACAACATTTAATGTTTATGTTGACCTCAATGAAATGTACTTGTAGCGTTATATATGGTTTTGGTATGAGACTTCTTCTATCTCTTTGGTATTAATATTAAGGTTAACATGTCATATTTGACTTTGCACTGTCAGCTATTTCCATCAATCTATCATATAGTTTGCTACGTCCACTAAATACATGGAGCCTGGTGTGCCATTTGCGGTTTCAAATGTAATCAAATTTTGCAATCATAGTCATTAAGTTTGATATATAGATGTTAAAAGTAAAATCTTTTATTCAATCTTACGTGCTACTACCGACAAAACCTCCCTTAGTAATAAATGTTAAAAGTTTGAAACTTGTAAAGTGCAAATACCTTCTTGTTTAACTAATATTATATACGGGTGTTAAAATTACTTACTGGAAAAGTTGTACTACGTCCAAAATTTAAACTGTCGGGCATTTGTTGCCAACTTGGCTAAAATTGTTTGCAAAAGATATAATAATATTATTAAAATCTTGGTCACTTGCTTTGCACAAGCAAAGTATCAGCTAATTTTTAGCTAAAAATTGTGCGCTTTGTGCTGATTTTGCTAATTTTGCTGCTTGTGCAAAAGATTCTTCTTTGCTAGCGTTGGGTGTGCTCTTGGAAAAAGCAGTTAAGCCTGCAGATTTTGGAGAAAAACATGGTCTTTTAACTTTTAAGTTTCTTAAAAAAGCTAAACGTACAACATTAGAAAAGTGTTTTTGTCCATTTTCATACGTGTCGTGGATTTAGGATTAAACTCTTGCAATAAGATCAGCTTGCATCACGTCTGTTACAAAATATTTCAAATTACATATTTTAAGATTTTTTCCGTTCTTATTTAGTAGGTATATTGTACAACATTATTTTGTGCTCAGTGTTTAATAACTGCACGAACATGCGGATACTATCAACAAGGTTCACTGCGCGGTTAATGGTAATAGTTGCAGACTTGAAAGTTGCCATTAGCCTTTGATAAACAAATTTATCTTAAATAGTAATAGACGGAAGGCGGCAAGTGCCAGCGCCCTCTGTAGCTGCGTGAGAGAAGGAAAGTTTTTTTAGCGGTAAAATCACAAGAATTTAAAGAGGATTTCCCAGTTTTTTTTGTTGGTTTGTTTGTCTTTTTATTCTTTCCGGCGACGTTATTCATAAGCGAGATTTTCACCGGGTTTTTATGTTTGAAGAGGTTGAAATTGACCGGGTTATTAGCAAGCTTCTTAAAAAAAGTCTGGGCTTTGAAATTCAGAGTCTTAGTTGGATGAGGTTTGGTAGGTATTTAGCTGGATAGTGTGCCTGAGAATAAATAAATACGTAACCGCGTTGAAGAATGTTTTGCTCTTTTTTATCTTTTGCTTAATGTCATTACGCAAAGCGACAAAAGTCTTCTTAAGTTTTAGTTTATCCATCTTGATATTTTATCTTTTATCAGCTTCATGACAAATTTTTCGAGGTTGTTGATTTTGGAGTTCATCTTCTTCAGCTGGTTCTCCAGCTTTTGGGTCTTGGCGTATTATTAACTCCAATTTGACTACCGGACAGGTCAAGCTTGAGGCATTTGTTGATGCTGCCATGGCCAACAGTTTCCAAGTCTTTGACGTGACTTATTGCATTTATTTGGGCTGCGGGCTCGCTTTCTTGTAATAGTAAAGTAGGTTGCTCTCGAAGGTGTTGTCTCAACGTTGCTATTACATTTTTTTTAACAAACAACAAAAATTGTGTAGTCATTAGTGAAATGATGCTCTACTTACTTGCAGCATTAAAAATTAATGTAAGTTTAGGTAAACAACAATGTTGCTCTTTATCAGAAAATTCCGCTCCCTAGAAAAGGAATTTACACTAGTGAGCAATAAGAAAAAGTTGAAGAATTAGAAGAAGGATACAGGTAAATTATTTATAGCAATCTTTGTTATTACACTATTATCCAGCCTATCAAGCCAAGTGTCTTTTACATCATCAACGCAATCAACCACCAAAGCCAAAAGCTCCCTAACCCCAAAAGCCTAAGCAACCACTTCAAGTCAGCCCAATAGCTTTTTAGGCCACTCAACAAGCTTTCGTATTGTAGCAGCATCAGGGTTTACAATCGTAAACGTAACCATCAACCGTTCCGTAAACGTGGTTGATAGTACCCGTATGCACCCGCATTCATAAGCAAACTTCCGAGCTGCAACTGCAAAAGCAATAACTCATTTTATTACAGTCCAAAAACTCTAAAGTTTATCATAAAGAACATATTAGACTGCACCAAGACATGTCCCCTTATTGATGAAGTGCATAAAAAAGAATGGGAAATTTTTCTTTGTGCTCTACCTTTACCGCACACCGCAAGTTATAAAAGCTGCTCAGCTAACTAAATTTTTCTAAAGTTTTAAACCAAACCACTTTATTCTTAAAAGCAGATTCTCGCTTCTTCCTAAAGCGCTCATAACGTCCGCAAGAAAAAATCCTATGCACAGAAAATAGAAAAACGCAACGATTCGAGGCAAAAATTGCAAACTTAAAAAAAAAAAACAAAAGAGGTGTAGTCGGTAAGCTTGTGAGGGTAAATCTAGCACTAGTAGGTCTTTAGAAAAAATTTAGAAAGAAATAGTACGGTTGTTAAAAGTACGTTGGAAGAGGTAAAAAATAACGGAATGATGTAAGATTAAATAATGTATAATAAATTTTTTAGCAAAAACCCATTAGTTTGTGGTTAGATTTTACATTTAAAAACAATATTTTGTAATTTTAGCAGGTTTTAACAAATTGCTTTATTAAAAAATAAAGTTTTAGTCGGATTTTATAAAATTAATAATCAATTAACTTAAAAAAAAATTATAGTAACGGTCATCATCACTCACTTTTCTGTAGATAGTAGCTTTATAACTCAGATCTGCATACAAACTATTAGATTTCCTAATCATTTTAAAAAAATAAAATTAAATGAAAATATATTTTTAAATTAAATTCATCCTTCCACACAACAAAGTATAATCCAACTCGTTCATCTTCTAGTCTCTCATTCTATCTCATTTCTATCATCCTTCTTTTGCATTCCTTGAATTATAAAGAAAGTGTATTGTGCCAGGATGTCTCTCGCTAAGATCCCCTTCTTTTTCCTTAGAAGTGGTTCATTAACTTAATGCATCAAGAAATGTTAACGTTCTTGTAAGTTTTCCATTACAAGGTGTATTTTCTTTACCCCTCAAGAAAACAGCGCCAAAATAGTAATGGGACACTGTAGAGATAAAGTTAATAGAAAATTAGAACGATCAAACCGGAATTAATTTAAAATTGAATTAACAATTTAATTGAATTAATTTTATAAAAATAAATTGATAACATTATAATATATAATATGGGTCTAGACAGGTACTATTGTTTACCTGTTACTTTTTACAGTGTGACTAATGTTTAAAGAGTATAAAGTATAGGGTGGGTTTAGAGTATGACGGATGTGGGGGCGACTGTGGTGGCAGTTAGCGGCCGTGAAATATAAATGATCCCCTTTACAAAACAGACGCTCGATTTTCTATTTTGCCTTTATTCATTCCGCGCACTCAGTTAATAATTTACCTTAATTTCGTCATCAATCTTCACTTCAAATGTAAGCAAAAATGGTCTTAAAATTATACTGTAAACCGCAATTAAAAGAACGTTTCAAATTAAATACATCACAAACAAGTCTTATCTTTCTATTACATGCTGGCAATAGCAAACCGTCTAGAACCGCTATTAACATTAACGTAAGTATTGTCACCACAAACAAATATTTTATTCTAAAATTGAATTTTTGTATGAAATCCATTAACAATAGTATTTGTTTTTGTAATAATATTGCAATTATATTTTATTATTTAAAATACTCATTTTATTTGCAGGTATCTGGTTGATTGCAGAACACAATCAACACACAATAACCCATTATTCCGCACCGTATTTAATTATGAGTAATTCACCGTCGATATATTATAAGCATTCTAATCACGCGGAATTATCCGATGCCGTTAATGGTGAAACAGCATTCGGGTTAATTATTACAATATTTTGATAGCAAGCGCATTATTAATGTGGCAATTATTATTATTCGATTCCATTTATAATTTGAGCAAAACAAAATATTTTAATATTTATAGTTAACTGCATGAACGGTATTTCTGATCATAGAAAATAGATTATGATATTAAAATGTAACATTGAATTAGAATATTTGGCACGTACTTGAAGACTCAATAGATTTCAAATGAATTAATCAGTGCGAACTTTGACATAAATTCAGTTGGCTGTATAGACCTTTGACGTTATTGCGACCGCCCTTCCCCGACGAACCCGCAAAGTTAATAATGGGTCGAGATTGAGAGACGTTTCTTGAATGGCATTACCTCCATTGTCGCAAACTTCTATTTAAAGATTTACCAGCCAACCATATTTAATTGTTTACAATCAATTTCTGTATTGTACATTAATATTACTTGCGTGTGCTTCGCATGTATATAAAATTTATTCTGCCTTTTTATCTGTTCATTTGCGTTTTGTTGCCGTGCACTTTACTCGAGGTTCATTTAATCGCGTACTGGAATTGCTTATTATTTTGCTTTATTTACATTTTTTCTTCGTTTCATCATCCATCCATACAGAAAACCAGGACCCCCCACAAGACCCGCAACCGCGTGTAATAAATGAGCTCCGTTATTTGAATTCCTCACGAAACTCCTCGTTTGCATTTCATGGGAAAATTGCAAGAAACATATACTAACAAGTTCATTTTTAGATCATGAATAAATAATTTACATACAGTGTCTCTATGGCAAGTCTTCTGCTAGTAATGGAAGCACAATATGAAAAGTTATAGCTTTTGAAACTTTATAAAAAGAAGTAATAAAATCAACTACAAAGAGATTGACAATTAGTGAATCTATCGAGGCATTCTTACATTAAAAGTATAGTGAGCACAAATATAGAGTAAGAGGTATAATACACAGTAAAAGAAGGAAAGAAAAAAGCATTGTATATGCGATGTAAGGTTGGGTGCCATCGGTAACCAGGGGCGTCGCTACTTACTATGGTGTTTGTCATTTTCACAATTATTTGACATTTTTTGTCATGCACTTTTTGTCATTTTGACAAATTTTTAACTAAAATATAAAAACTAATTTGACAGTTGATAAAATTGTAAGTAATTTTTTTAGGTTAAATGTGTTATTTTTTAGGTTATTTTTTTATTAACTGACAATTTAATATTTTTAAATCACATTTTAGAAAACTTCTATACTAATTATACAGATTGTTTGACATTTGTGGCATTCTTTTAAAAGTTGCATGTTTTAACATCATAATTTTATCTGTCATTTTAACATTTTTTGACATGTTGACAATTTGTTTGACACATTTTGTTATTTGTCAACTTTAAAGTTATTTTGACAGTTAAATATAAGTTTTTTTAAAGTTAACGTTTTTAAAATGAACAAACTTAACAGTTTTAAGATTTTTTCAATGACTTAAATATAAAAATTGTTTTATCAATTGACTAAAATTTTTGTCAATTTTAAAGTAATTTCTTTTAATAAAATCATACTGTCCTTTGTTGAAGTCTACAGACTGCAAATAATTTTGACAGTTTTTGACAATTTTTATGACTTACAGTGTCTGTTATTTTTACAACCTAATTATTTGAAAGTTAATGCAACTGATTGGATTGATCTAATAGATATGGTTAATCGGTTATTGTCCGACAACAAAATAGACTTGCCAACTTTTTCCTTGGCAAAAGGAAAGAAATCAGATAAAATTTTGCCAAATACTAGTGATAATGATGAGAAATTGAGACCTGTCTTTTAGTTCATCTTTTTAACTAAAAAGAAAAACTTTGTTAAAAGTAACCTTTATTTAATCATTAGAGCAACACAAATTTTGTAGATATGAACGTGAAAATCTCAGTCTATAAGACGTTAAGTTTATATAAGGAGATTGTTTCTTGTAGAATTTTTTTAAATTGCATGTTGGAACAAACTAATAAGAACATTGAAAGTGGTCAAAAGGCAAACAGCTTATTACGTACATCAATTGCGGAGGAAAACAATTTGCAAAACTTTGATACCAAAAAAATAATGACAAAAAAAAAACTAACGTACTTTAAAGCATGCAAATTGGAATTAGGCTAACAGTAACAGTACAGTACAGTACAGTTAGTCAGTGTGTTCGTGCACGTATGCGTACACCTCAGTTCGTTAGTTTAACAAAGAAAGTGCTTGATAAATAGTGTAAAAACAATGAAAACTCTAATTAAGTGACTAGTGACAGTTAGTTAACACCCCTCCAATCTGCGGGCGGCACCAAGCACCCGCAGAAAGGACAAAGACTTATGACCCAGTTCCCGGTCACTCACCTCTCTTTGTTTGAAGCCACATTTTTCAAACAAAGGAACCAAGACATTTAAAGTGCAAAGTGCTAATAAACATTTAAGTGATTAGTGATTTTACATTTACCCCTCCAACTGTGCAGCCCAGCAGACCTGGAGACCATCGCCATGGGGGAAAATTCCCAATTCACCCTAACTCAAGACAACGATGCAGATCAGTGTTTGGATGCTCTTAAAGCAAAAATTGATGAAAATTCAATTAAATTTTTCACTAAAATTTCTGAAAACCGAGCAAACTTTTAAATTTTAAATGCTAACCTGAACATTACCAATAGTAACACGGAATGACGTTACTGCTCTAAAATCCACAGTCAATCAAATGCAATTCGACTATAAAAACATCCAAACAGACATGAACATTGGTTTCAATCAACCACCTATCAATACAGATCTCGGCTTTAGTCGAAAAAATCAACAATGTGAATAAAGCCCAACCATGTCACCCCATAAATGATAAATCTGGAGACGTGTCGGACAGTTCAACCAACACGGTCACTCCAAAGAGCAGCCCTACGAAAAAGATATCTAAAAATAAAAAGTCAATTACAAAAAGTTTTTCTCTCTTTTCCTCCCCTACCAATTATTAACTCTAACCTAAACATGGACGATTCCGAAACATTGCCAAATGAGAACGACTCTACACCAGGTTCCAGCAACCCCACCAACAAAACCGAATGGCAACTAGTAGACCGCAAATACAAGGGAAAAAAGAGAGCCCATTCTTCGAGTAGCAGCGAGAATGACGATCCTGACATCGATGATACCACACCTGAACTACCAAAAGTCAAACTTCCTCCACAAATCACAATAAATGACAAAAAAGCATGGAAAGAAATCAAAAACGACATGGACAAATTAAATATCAATTTTGATATCAAATGCTTAAGTAAGTGCATTAAAATATTGCCAAAAACGCCCTCAGACTACCGGAGGGCAAAAACTTACCTTGATGCAAAAGGTCACAAGTCTTTTACTTACCAGCTGGAAGAAGATAAAACCATCAAAGCGGTTATGTACAACGTCCCTGAAAATGTTTCCTGCGTGGAAATGAGTGAAGCGCTGGAGGCAAAAGGTTTTGATGTTAACGCAATATCAAGGTAGCATAACCTTACCAGAACTTATGATAAGCTATATATTCAGCTAAACAAAAATGATAGAAGCGACAAAATATTTAACGTTTCAAAAATCCTTAGCCTCAAAGTTAAAGTCGAGGTTAAATTTAAGTCTGGTGAACCGGCCCATTGCCATCGTTGCCAGGAGCGCCAAAAATCATTCTTCAGCACAATGCCGCCTTACCTCTGCAGACAGGGAGAAAACTTTCTGCGCCAACTGCAGTGGTAACCACCCCGCGTCATACAAAGGTTGCCCGGTCTACCAAAAGATTAAAACTAAAACTTAACCTAAAGGGCAATTCCCCGTCAAAGTCAACTACAAAACCCCTAAACCACGCCCACAACTTACGACGTATGCAAAAGCTGTGCAGCCACAACAACAATCAGCTCCGCTCATGGAAACGAAATCCAACTTAAAACTAGATCTTACTAATGCCATAAACAACAGCAGCAACGACCAAGACTTACTTAAATTAATCTTGGCTGTTTTCCTGAAAAATCAATAATGGCAGTTCACAATAATATACTATCAATAGGACACTGGAACACCAACTGTAGTGCCAAATACCCAGAACAACTGAAACATTTTATCTTGGAAAATGATATTGACATTATGCTATTGTCAGAAACTGGACTAAAACCCAGAGACAACCCAAAATTCCCCAACTTTAATTTATACTGTAATGACCGAATAAACCAAGGCGGAGGCACAGCCATAATCATAAAAAAATCTATCGATCACTCTGAAATTGATATCCTAAACTTTACCAACCTGGAAGCGACTGGAATTATTATCAACCTTTTTCCTATTGGCAAAATAATTTTTTTATCAGTATATCAACCTCCTCCTAAACTACTATTAGAAAACGACTTAAAAATGGCATTCGAAGACAATATCCCCACCATTATTGGGGGTGACTTTAATTCTAAACACGTGGCATGGAACTGTTGCGCCACAAACACGAAAGGCAATCAAATTTATGGACCAGTACAATCTTTCCATACACAGTCCAACTTCCTCAACATTTTACAGCCACGCAGGTCACTCGCCCAATAAACTCGATACTTCAGTATCAAAAGGCATACTCAACGCCACCACTTCCGAAGTGTTCAACAAAATGGACTCAGACCATTATCCCGTTCTACTAAGCATCCATGGCACTTTGGCAAGAAAACAAGAAAAAACCAAAAAACGAACAAACTGGAAACAGTTTCACTTGTTTATGGAAAACGATCTTGGCCCTCTTCCAAAAATCTGCTCCCCTCAAGACTTAGACGCTGCTGTTGAACAACTAACTTCATCCATTCAATCTGCTCAAGACAAAGCTTCCAGCAACATTACCATCAGAGATAATGATCCACTCGAACTTCCCCCATTTTTAAAAAGACTCTTAAGGGAGAAGAACACTGCTTGACAGTAATTTCAACGCTCTAGAACTGCACAGGACAAATTTATAAAAAACAGACTAGAAAACAATGTTAAAAAGGAAATAAAAACTTTCAAAAACCAGCACAACCTTTTCCACCAAACAGACGACAAAATGTCCAAATCATGGCACATTTTGAAATGTTTAAGAAAAAAACATGAGACCATCCCTACCATCCACGGGCAAAACGGTCTGGCACACACTACCCTAGAAAAAGCTGAAGCTATTGCATTGTCCCTTGTAGACCAATTCAGCCCGGCATATAATATCCTAGACGTCGACGTAATAAAAGATGTGGAAAAAGAGATAGCACACCACGAAAATATTGCCGTAGCAATACCACTTTCAAATCCTACGGAAGTGGCTAAAGCTATTAAGCATACTAACCCTAAAAAAGCTCCCGGACACAACAACATATCTAATGCGGCTTTACAAAACTTTCCTAGGATAGTCATTGTAGGCCTTACCAACATTATCAATGGAATCTTAAGGCAAGGATATTTTCCCCATAAATGGAAACATGCCATTATTGTTGTTTTTCCTAAGCCAAATAAGCCGAAATCATTTCCACAGAACTACCGCCCGATAAGCTTACTTCCTACATTCAGCAAAATAGCGGAAAAAATTATTTTGATTCACATAAACATCCTCAGTGAAACCAATCAAATAATTCCTAAACACCAGCACGGCTTTAGGAAACAACATTCTTTCGTCCACCAACTGGCACAAGTGGCAGACCACATCTCTAAAGGGTTCAACAACAGAAAATTAACCGGAACAATCTTTTTTGATATAGAAAAAGCGTTTGATAAGGTATGGCACAATGGCCTGATAGCCAAACTTTATCGTGCTAAATTTCCCCACCATCTGGGTAAACTTGTCAAAAACTTTTTAAAATACAGAAGTTTCCAAGTTAAAATTGCAAATACGCTTTCCTTCGTTAAACCCATGACAGCGGTAGTTCTCCAAAGCTTGACTCTATCTCCAGCACTGTAAACACCTACAAAAAACTGCAGACACCATAACCAAATAGACAGAATAGTGGGGGATTAAAATAAATCCTTCCAAAGGTCAAGCTATATTATTCACAAAAAGACAAATAACACCCTATCGAAACATCATCCTCGATGGCATTCCTATACCCTAGGCTAACCAAGCCAATTATCTTGGCGTAACTCTAGATAAATCCTTAACATGGAGAGCCCATGTTAATAAAATCAAAAATAAATCCAAAGTTTTAATGATTAGTTTGGCACCACTACTAAGACACAAAAAAATGAAACTAAGAACAAAATTGACGCTTTATAAATCCATCATTAGAGCCCAGCTGTTCTATGCTGCACCGGTTTGGGGAACGGTTGCCAAAACTTACTTCAAAACCGTAGAAGCTTGCCAATCAAAAACCTTGAGGATGATTACCGGAGCTCCCTGATATATTAGAAACAAAAATCTCAGAGAAAACTTAAAAATCTCCACTCTGCATGAATTCATCATGAAGAACGCTGAAAAATTCTACTCCAAAGCGGAAACTCATGACTACACCGACATTCAATCCATAACGTACCATCACCCAAACTACACCACCTAAAACAGACCTGTAAACCTAATCAGGCCCAGGCTGTAAACGTCATAAAACAGGAAGTGGATAACCTGTAATAAAAAATTCACAAGCCACAAGGCAAAGCATGATAGGTAGATAATGGGGTACTTCCCCGCAAACTACCACAAACACACAGAAGAAAACAACGGTATTAGGCTCTACATCAATAACCAGAATTTTATAAGTCAAAACTTGTAACGCTTATTATTGCTGTACTAAGCAAACAGTCAGCTTCTTGCAGCAAAAAGACCTACCGGTACTAAGCAAATTAGTCAAGTCTAACATACCTCGCCAAATCTTTCGGGTAACAACAATTAAAGAAAACTGGTGTTCTTAAACATAAACGTAAGAAAAACACCCTTCACACATACTCACGACAGCTTTAAAACCGATCTTGTTTTGGCAAATACGTTAAAATAGTCAGATGATTTTTCTTTTGAAGTATTTTACAACTCTGATGTTATCTGAGATATTATTTTTAAAAATATACTTTTTATTTTTTCTACGTTCAAATATCAAAGTTTCTTTACAATTTTTAATTGTTAGGTATTAATTTATTTTTACATTGTTATTTATTTTATTTATTTATGAATAGTTTAAAATTATGAAAAGAAAAGTACAGTAGAACTGCAACGCTTGCAAACGCAGCTATTGCGGGTTAAAAATAGTTTTGGTAAAGCACATGTTTTTTTTTCCGTGTTTTTCTAGCATAAACACTTTAAACCCCAATCAAATTGGAAATGCACAAAAAATGACGTTTTACCGAATCTGCAAACCGAAAGTAGAGTTGCTATTTTTTTAGAAAAAATTTAAAGTTTACGGAGATAACTCTCAGAACTAGACTCCAGGCAATTGCAATCCGGCTGACTGTCCAATAAAAGCTACAATTTGCAATATGCATTTTTCGGAGTTTAATTAGAAGATATACAAAAACTAATTTTGAAGTTTTTACGTAGTCAAATTCTCCACCCACAATTCGTTTTTAAAATTTTGTAAAAAAAAAACTTGCCAGATTGTTTGATTGAGCATCTTCTCAATCCAAGCGACTTTGTCTGTCTCAACACAGATTTTTCCAAGTTTTTTAGCAATTAATTTGTCTTTGTCAAAGGGATTCTTTGTAGATAGTGCCTTGACTGTGCAGACTAACAAGGTTCTTAAGACAGTTTGGTTCCACCAGAAAAATCATTATTTTCCTCTAAAACCGGGCAAATATTCAAATAAAATCAACAGCTATAAATCAATCTAAATCAATCTTGCTTACTTGCTATATTTGGAAAATTTTAGAAAAAATGAGTAAAAACCGTTTAGTGAAGATGCAAATAGTCTCGGTCTTTTAGCTAAATAATAGGCGGTTTTCAAACAAAACTGCAATAACGCTGATCATTTAATCTACTTAAATAATTCTGTCCAAAACACTTCTTGTTAAAAAAAACACTTTATAGTGATGTTTCTCAACCTAGAATAGCGTATTACATTATTTGTTCTTAAGAAATTAAGAAATTTGAGTTTTTGATGATGAAGATTGCAAATTTAAAACAAAGGTAAAAACCGTTAATTCAAAAACTTTATATCTAGAAAACGGTGTTTTTAAGAGTCAACGATTAGCGTCACTCTGTTTGCAATTGTAATACATAATATTGCTGTTTCGGTGGTTTCACTTGAACTATAATGCCTATATGTTGGCAATTTGGTGACCTTCGTGTCAGAAGTTACTATACCTGCCTTAACACGTCAACTCCAAAACGCCTTAAACAAAGTGGACAAAAAAGCAAAGACAAGAAGACAAGAAGACAAGAACATCAGATCAGCTGCAAAAATCTTTTGCGGAACATCAATTAACAAACAAGACACAAAACAACCAAAGTGGTAGATGTGAAACAGAAAAAGCAAAAATTGAAAAAAACTAAAAAAAAATCTTCAAAAAGGAACTGAACTTACGTACACGTTATACAAAAATACAAAACCGCAATGTTTTTTTTAAAAGTAGTTTGGACATAAAATGAAAGAATTGAGAAAATCTAAAACTATTTTTCAAAATACAAAAATCTAAAAAACGGAAGAATACTAAAAGAAGAAAAAGACATAATAAACAGATAAAAATAATACATTGTAGAATTGCTGGTAGTAAAAACAAAAGAAATTACAAAGCAGGAAGACTAAAGTAAAGTCTACCCACGTTTTCATATTAAATGTATTTATGGTTGCATACGTAGTGTGAGTATATAGGTGTGGTAATGCGCATAATTTTATCTACCTCTCTCTAAACCGTGACGTCAGTGGGTGATAAGCAGTGTTGCCAATGTGCGGGTAATTAGTCAGTTTCTTTGGTTTTTTGTGTATGATTTGTGCACTCATACACAGAACAAGATGGCATAATGAAGTTTTTGATAATTATAATTTGTTAGGTTTTTTTTATTTTTTAGGCAAAGCATATATTTAATAATTCACGGACACTGCCAATAATACACTTATATAAAGACGATTTTAATAATAAGTCTGTGAATTGCGCGTTGCCATAGTTTCTTTTATCTATCTGACATCATGCGCAAACTGAACGGTTGCATAGACACTAATCATGTATTAGTCTAACGTCTTAAATTAATAAACCTTTTAATTTTTAAATTTTTCTGCCAAATTTAAGTTTACACAATAGTTTTTGCTCCTTCAAAATTTCCATTCATCTTTGAGCATATTCTAAAAAGTCTGCTCCCGGATGTTTTGTTTTTCTGCAATAAACAAGTAAAAGTTTTAATTGTAAACAACAAAAAACATAGACAACTTGCTCTAAGCTACCTTATCCAACAACAGGCCATTTTGCACTATTTAAATCGAAAAACCAAATTTGTAAATTTCTTGAAAAGCAAAACTCTTGCAGTTATGCTGCACATTAACAATAAAAGAAAACACAAAAAATAATCCATTGACATCAAGAAATGTTGCTTTACTTAATTTGGATCTAAAGTATAGAGTAGGTAATCAAAAAGAACTTTTACCTAACTAACTTTTAATCTAATTTTATTTAATCTTTTTATAAAAAAAAAAACAGAACTTTTAGCATTACTACATGTTCCGCTTTCCATCGTTGGTTAAGAAACGCACATAATTTAAAATCAATACACAGTTGTGTTATTGTCAATAGAAACAATAACAGTTATATCACAAGAAGAATATTACGTTTGAATAACTTATTAGTATAACAGAAAAAAAAAATAACGTTTTAGACAACCACAGACGTGTTAAAAATAATTGACCATAAGCTTTTTGTTAGTCTGTTTTTTTTTTGTTTATTGGCCTTTTTGGTCTAAAGACTTTGTTTGCAGAAACAAAAAATTATTTTACCATTTTTTTACAAGCATTAGGTAAGCAAAGCATGCTTGAATTTAAATGTACTTTTACAGTATTTTTACTTTTTTTTCTATATTTATCTAATGTTTAATCTATTTGTGTTTTCCGGTGTCAACACTTCATTGTTACTGACAAACCTCCATAGTCATGCATTTGTTTTCTATTTTGGAAAGTTTAAAGAAAACGTTCCCGCCAGGACAATGGCTACTTTTGTTCCAATAGCACACTTTTACTGCTAGTTTTTTTCTGAAAAAGAACAGTTTATTGCGGTACACGTTGCACTTCATTTTTTGTACAAGATAAATAAGCAAGCAACTGCTCTCAAATCCAGCTTTTACTGGTGCTCGGTCTAAGTATGTTGGGTATAATTTTCACCAATGCCGCTAAGTTTTTGGTTGTTTTAGAGATAATTTTTTTTATGTGTGTAGTAAAAGATTGCACCTTATCTATCCACACTTTAAGAATGCACTTTGTCGTGCACTTTTTTTCCCATATATCAAGAGTTCTATTAAGCAAATTTTTTTCCAACTTTAATATAAACATAGTTTTTATCTAGTTTTATCATTATTTGCAGCTTTAATTGCTGCAGTCAGTTTATTATTAAGACAATAACGTGGTCTTTGTCTTTACTTTAGTTTTTGATTTTGCTATTGTGACTATGGCTAAATTGTCGCATATAAAATTAGTATCAATCTCTTTAAAACTGATAGACTTTGTCATTGTAATATAGGTTCTACACCTAAACAGTACCTGCACTGCACTGAGTTGTGATATTTTACTCTTTCAATTTTAAGTGTTTATAAGTGTTTATAAGTGTTTTTAATTGAGAAGTTTTACCTAACGTACTGGTAATTATATTTGTGATTGTTTGTGCTATCTGTCTTAATCATTATTCTGTAAATTTATGGTAAAGTTTGTTTATTAAAAATTAACCTAAATTTATAGCCGCCGCTCGCGCATTCTCATCCGCGCAGCGCAAACCAATATTCTTACCAGTGGCGTAACTTGCTTTCTTTTAATTTGTGGTTTTAAATTTTAATTTGTGATTTTATATTTTAAGCTTGTTTTAAACACTTCTTTGTTTTCTTGTGTTATCCCAACCGTGGTCTGCTTTTATTTGTTTTGTAGTTAGTCACCAGGTGAAGGACCGCACCGGTGTGAATTGTGTATCCTTGTATCATCCTTGTATTGTTTTTTATTCCTAAATATTTAATCACTTTTATAGTTTTTTTAAATTTTAATTTATTATGTCCTGTCAAGCGTGCAAATGCAGAAGTGTTGCACAATCTGGCGTAACATGTACTAGTTGTGGAATTATATTTCATAACAGTTGCACCATTTGCCATAAAAAATGTCACTGTGGTACGTCATTCGAACTTAACGATTCCGAACTTCCCAGGCTTTATAAAGAGACTATCGTACTGTATCAAGTTTTGTTAGATAAAGTTCGGTCTAACAATAAATTGCTATTAGATAAAGTATTGTATCTTGAAGAGAAGATTGCAGACAAAGATAAGGTAATACTTAAATACAAAACTTGTATTCAAAAATCTATGCCATGTGTAGTTACACTAACTATTAATGAGAAAATTCAATTGCTTCCATCTGCAATTCATTCTGTAATTAATAATTCTTCTTCTTCTTTTGCAACCCTTACTGCTCAAACAAAACCTAAACAGAAAGTTCAACCTAAAACCCCAACAATTTTTGGTTGTGGTTCAAGTAACGATAAATTGCAGGCATATGTGCCAAACTCATATATACATGTCTCAAAACTTAAACGCGGAACTAAAAAATCCGATGTTATTAACTACATTAAATTGAAATACCCCGATATATCAATCGACGCTGTAGATCTAGTTGTACAATCTGGAAGCTACAGTAGCTTTCAAGTCTCGGTTCCAGCAGACCATGTTCAAGCTATTATTTGCAAAGACTTTTGGCCAGCTAACATTGCTGTCAAAAAGTTTGTGAGTTATGGTCGTTCACAAAATGTCCCTGCTTTATTTCCAATGGATTTTCGGAGGATGAATTCAGTCAACAGCTTGGACCCATCTTCAGAAATGATAACGGCTTCTCCATCTACTACCAGAACGTCAGAGGTTTAAAAACTAAACTCAAAAAACTCTTGCTAGCTGTAGCCGTATCAGACTACGATGTGATTGTTTTCACTGAAACCTGGCTTTCTACAGACATCAGTGACTCAAAATTAAATCTGAAAGGCTATTATTTATTTAGGTGTGATCGCTTGGCTCTTACAAGCCCTAAACAAAGCGGAGGTGGTGTTTTAATTGCTATCAAAACTTACCTCAAATCTGTATTACTTTACCCCACGTTTATTAGTGTTGAACATTTGTTTGTAGTTGTTAAGTTTAATCTTGTGTCTTATATAATTTGTTGTGCGGTATATTTACCACCTAATTCAACTAGCGACAAATATCTTGACCATTGTTATTTGGTCGAATCTATTACCGACGAGTTTCCAAGCAGTAAACTAGTTTTATTGGGCGATTACAATCTACCTGCAGCCTCTTGAGTTTATGATGATTTAGGTATAGGAGTAATTTGTAATGATAGTTACCCTGCTCATTTAGTAGCTAATTCATTTGGGTTCTTAAACTGCGTACAATGCATTTCTATTTCTAATAGTGAGGGTGTGTTTTTAGATTTATGTTTTAGTAACGATCGAGATATTTCTGTGATAGAAGCTGTAGATGTTTTGTTAAATTTAAGCCAACACCATACTGCGTACTTGTTAACTATAAAATGTGATACTACCTGTGATATTTTAAATTGTAATTATGTTTATAATGATTTTAAACTTGCCGACTACAATGCAATCAATAATTGTTTGTTAAATGTTGATTGGACTGCACTATTTTATAACTGTGATATTGATATGTGTCTTGATGTATTTTACTCTGTAATCGATTATGTTATTGATTGTTTTGTTCCTAAAAAACTGGGGCGTGAAAGCAATTTTCCTATTTGGTTCAACAAAAAATTGATATCACTTACTAAACTCAAGAAAACTATACACAAACGTTATAAATCTTCAAAACTATTGTCGGACTATAATGAATTCCAATCTATTTGTACTACGTGCAAAAATCTCAATGCACATCAATACGAGCAATATATTTTACAAACTGAAAGTAAAATTCAAAATAACCCAAAACATTTTTGGAGATTTGTTAATGAGAACAAAAAAACTAATGGTTTTCCAGCCACAATGCATTATAAAGATCAAACTTGTAATAATGGGAACGACTTTGTAACTAATTATTCAGATTTTTTTTTCTTCAGTATATGATAACGAAACTCATCCAACTCCATTGTATAATTTTAATAATAACGTAATACATTCAAAATTTTCTATTAGTTTGTGTGATGTTTTTAAGGGAATTGAAAACCTTAAATATAATTTGAGCGTTGGACCCGACGGCATTCCCTCTTTACTGTTAAAAAAGTGCATTTATTCTATTGCAAAGCCATTGCACTTACTTTTCAATGCTTCATTGAATGAAACTAAATTTTCTCAAATATGGAAACAAAGCTATATTACGCCTTTGTTTAAATCTGGAGCCAAAGAGAATATCACTAACTATACAGGCATTTGCATTCAATCTGCTATACCTAAATTGTTCGATAAAATTGTAACTAGTCAGTTGCAATGGATGTGCAAAAGCATCTTAATAGAAGAGCAGCATGGATTTCGTGAAGGGCGTTCCACACTTACTAATTTACTCTGTTATGAAAATGATATTTTAAATGCATTTGAATCTAAAGTACAAGTTGACTCAATCTACACCGATTTTTCAAAGGCGTTTGATTGTGTGAGTCATAATATTTTGATTGCCAAGCTCAGTGCTCTGGGATTTCATCATGATGTGACTTCCTGGTTATTCAGCTTTTTGAAAAATTGCACGCAGTGTGTAAAAATTAATAACTTTTTGTCACAGCCCATTCTTGTTTCGTCTGGTGTTCCTCAAGGATCTCATTGTGGACCAATTTTATTTTTGCTTTTCATTAATGATATCCCACAGTATATTAATTTATTGTCATTTCTTTAATTTGCGGATGATTTAAAAATGTATCTCTCAATGATTGCCATCTTTTACAACTGGACTTGGATTCTATAAATACTTGGTGTTTTATTAATAAATTATTTTTTAATGTTGATAAATGTTTTTCAATAAATTTCCATAGAACTTTAAGTAAAATTTCTTTTAACTATTTAATTGACACTAAAGTGTTAAACAAAGTCACACAAATAAAAGATTTAGGCGTTATTTTTTATCATAAACTTACATTTGTTGAACATATAAACATCATGTGCAATCGTGCCATAAAAATGTTAGGATTTGTATTTAGAATGTCCGCGGATTTATCAGCCAGTACACTAAAACTTTTATATTGTGCTTTGGTGCGTTCGCATTTAGAGTTCGCTCCGTCAGTTTGGAGTCCTGTTTATGAAATTCATAAGCGTAGTATTGAACAAATTCAAAAAAAGTTTTGTCGTTTATTGTCCGGCATATTATCTGTAAATTATGAATACTGCTACATTGCTTTATTGTACAATCTACCGCCATTGAAGATTCGCCGCAAAAGAGCTGATTTGTCGTTCTTGCGTAATTTAATTATGTCTGAGATTGATTGTCCGGTGCTACTTGGTACTCTTCCATTCCATGTAGCACCTAATAATAGATATAGCAGACATTCTTCTTTATTTCGCGAGTCTACTCATTCTACTAATTATGGTTTCAACAATCCACTCGGTAGAATGTGTAGATTTGCAAATAATTTACCAATTGGTATTAATGTATTTTATGTCTCTAAATCTACGTTCAGAAGTCAGCTAAGTCATGCTGACTAATGTCTAATATGTGCGCTTTTATAAATGGTATATTTGTATTCTTAATTTTTGTATTGTAAAACATCATTGTTTATGTGTATTTGATGTAGATGTAAATGGTAAGATTAAACCGTGAATAAAGTATTATTATTATTATTATTATTAATACGGTCCTAGTATACCAGTTTAATGTCTACACACGTCATATTATAGCCTTTTCAAGGTTTGAAACTGCTTGTTAAGTCAATATTTCCATGAATCTGTGTTGAAAGCATTTTGGATATCCAAAGTCACTTTTTTTTTTAGATTTAAATGCCAATATTTTAGAATTTTAGATCGCTTATTCATCTACCACACAAGCTACCTTTAAATAAATACCTAAATACAAAATAGAATACTATTGTACTAGTTAATTAAAAGAATAGAGGCGCTATATATACTGACAAGGCTTAGTATCTGGTCTACCCATATTCCTGTTAAATGTAATTATAGTTAAATAGACACTAATCATATATTAAATTAACGTTCCAAATTAATAAATAAACATAATTTCTTAAAATTGTCTGCCGGAAAACAATTTATGCGCCAAGACTTTTCTTTGACTAGCTACGTTGTTTGTGTTTTGGACTTGCATTGCTGTGCACCTAATACCTCTGGTATTGTTACTAACTTCTAGAATTAGCAAAAACGCATCTTTTTTTATTAATTTATCAAAAAAATATTTATAATAAACCCACAAATTTAAAAACAAAACCCAGCCACAAAATATTAAATTTAATATTATAAGTAAAAAATGACAAAAATCTCGTCGGAAAAAATGAACAAAATTAAAATTTAGTCACAAAACATCAAAATTATGACAAATATACTAAAATTTAAACAGTTAAAAAAAAAGAATAAAATTGGCTACGTACTATCAAAATAATGCCAAAAATACTAATTCAATGTAAAAGTAAAAAAATACGACCATTGAAAATTAAAAAATTAAAACTTCAAGATCTTAAAAGTTTTAAAGAAACAAACATAAATCCAAACATAAAATATCAAATTTGATTTTTTCAAAAAACTAATAAAAACAAGAATCTAGTCAAAAACTTTAAAATATTGCCAAAAATAACAAAAATAACAAAATCCAATTATACAAACATCTAAATGATGCAAAAAATGCTTTTGAAATTATTCTGATAAAGTATGTGTCTTAAATCTAGATTATTACATTTTTCTCCGGGTAGTCTTGTCTCCGATAAGTTTATGCAATCTTATTTTACCTGCTTTAGCTCTACTTTTAGTTTCAGCAATCGTTCCTTGTTTTTTATTGTCGAGATGTTGAATGCAGTAAAGAATAATTTGGTTGTCTAGCAATCATGTGTTTGCTTTGGTTTAGACGGTTTATTGTATCTTCCAGAATCTTTAAAGCAGCCTGACATGTTAGTGTATGATTTTGTTTTACCTACCTAGTGTAGTTTTGTTTTATATTCTGTCATTTTTATTTAAAAATTTAAAAAAGGGGGAAGGGGTTGGCTTCTAACTTATTGCGCTAGCATTGCGTGTTAGTGAGATTGTGCTATTATATCTAACTAAAACTATGTATGCTACCGTTGTCTGTTTAACGATATCCGGTACTATACTGACCACCAGTGCTAGATATGGGACTAACAATCCACACTGTTTACAGCCTCTCAATTTGAATCAGTCGCTGTTGCAGATTGTCATTTTTTGATTCACGCTGGGTAATTTATTTCCCAGGTTCCCTCCAGAGAGATATTCAAGGGACGCACTATATTGGTACCAAATTGTATAACTGATTAATGTAATCATCTGCTAGATGATGCCACTGTGTGAAGAAACATGTAGCAATTTTTTTTCGAATAACTCTTAAAACCCAAAACTACCCGTGTTTTAATTATTAATATAATATAGAGTTTCATCATGTATCTACCACATCTATTCAATAAATTAATATTTAATTTTTGTATTTTGTTGTTTTAAGATTATTGTAACTAAATATCAAATAATAAAAAAAAAACTTGATAATAAAACAATGCTCAACTTAAATGCTTTGAAGCTATCTAATTTGGGCTGCAGCTTTGTCACAGTTTTTGTATGACTTTTATAATTTATTTTAAAATTAATAATAATATTTCATGACAAATACATTTTTCTCTAAATAACATGAAAACAGTGCTTCATCCGCACACAAAATATGTCATACATGTTCATACAAAAAAATTAATTATTCCCTCGACAATATTATATTTTTCCATTCTAAGCTCTCCCCTTTTGCATCTTTACGTGTAGAAAAATAAATTACATCAGAATGCAAATATGCGGACTTTAATCTAAACTTATGTGAGATTTTTCTCCGCGACTATCTACCCAAAGCTAAAGCAAAAAAAAAAACTAACAACCTGGGAGGACTGCAAAATGGGGTAAAAAAGTGTATACTCTTGCGTTGCGTGTCGGGAATATTCAGCCTCCAGGCACCGCGCTAGTATGAAAAACTTGATCCACTAATGTTAACCCCAAATGTAACATTGGGCGTTATCTAATAAAGCCAACGGGTTTCTTTTTGCCTACGGTTCCCATTGAGACAAAAAGTTTCGCGCCGCATTGGGGCCGCTGTTGAATCTCATTTGTCTTCGGGACACGCGACACTAAAATGTGTACCACTACGAAGTTGATATGTTTTCTACGTTACTCTAAATGGGCGAGATAAAACTGGACTTGGTTGGAAAAATAAATAAAACTTAATTTACTGTGAGTGCTAACGTGAAATACTTTCAGGGAAATTAAAATCGATTAAAATGAAAACAAGTAATTTACTTTAAAAACAACAGTTTTAGTAAATATCAGATTTTAATATAGAACAACTAAACTAAACACGCCATGGTTTATATTCAAATAATTAACAAAAAACATCAATTTTAAAACTGTTGCATTTTTATCAACACAAATATTATTATGTTCTATAAAATATTCTATTATCTTACAAACTCAGCAATCACAACAATTAAATTCAATAAATTCTGACAGCTAAATTAATTAATTTTTAACAATATATTGTTATTTTTCTTTATTAATCTTACATAGATTTAGTTCAAGTGCGGCCATGCCAATGATTCAGTGGATACTTGAGTAATTTCGGGACTTAAAGGAAGGATTTATTCAAGAGGCCGTAGTCAGTGCTGTAATAAAACAACTACTTGTTTGTGGACCACATTTATAAGCCACTATTTATAAAAGACTAAGTAGAAAATCATAAAAACCGTTAAGGATATTAGTAGATATTTAAGGACTTATTATTATCTTTAACTTGAATTGATTTTAGTTGTATAGATACGACCTAATAAATTTACAACATTTTTTTTATTATGTAGATTTAGAAAGTAATCAGTGAAGTGAGATACAAATAAAATTTACTAACAGCATACATTTTGATTAGATAATCTAAAAATAGCACACAAAAAAAAATTAAGCAAAATAGCACACAAAACCTATTAAAAACATAAATTTAAGTTAGTTTACTTTACAATTGCACAGAAAAGACAATTATACATCAAAATTGCTAAGAAATTTTATTTTCTGCATAAATTTTACTTGAAAATTTTATTTATTAAATGAAATTTATCAAAAAAACGTTTATAAAACACATTTATAGCAAAACATTTGAAAACTTTAAATAAAAGACTTTTATAATATAATTTTAATTAAATTATTCATATTTATCATAAAATTTGCTTAAAAACACTTAAAATTGCACATTAAAGCATTTAACATTTTTAAGTTTTTTATTGTTTATTGTTGTAAAAGCGCAGAAAACAAAATAAAAAATAAATTTGATTACAAAACTCTAAAATTGAACATAAAAATTACACAGAAAACTCATATAAAATAAAATTTAAAACTACACATTTTTTTAGCCGGTTTTTTGCCTCAGGGTACCGTACGTTTTATGTTGTCACTCCACTTCATTTACGACCATCCCGCATTTCTACTGTTTTTCTATAGTCTCCATCTAATTATTTTACCACTCCATTTAGTCTGGTCTCTTGCTACGTGACCGTCAAAGTTTTATTTCATGTTGCCGATATGATCTACTACGTCTTTTATTCCTGTCTTCTCCTTTATCCCGGAATTTGTTTACCGGTTTTTTAGGAATATGCCCTCTTGAGTTTGTGATCATAGGTGGTCACTGGTAAAATACATTGGTTGCATAGTTCTGTTTTTAGAGTTATGGAGATATCCATAGTTAAAATGTCTTTTATCTTTCCATATGCTGGCCATGTTCGTCTTATTCTTTTGTTTATTTCCATTACTTGGTTTGCTTTTCCTATGGGTATGGTTTGTCCTAGATACTTGTATGTGGTTACTTTTTTTATGTTATATATATATATTTCCTTAATTATTTGTTGTTTGCCAGTCGACTGCCAGCAGCCGACCCGTATGCAGCTTTTTTCAATGCTCCAGCAATATTTGCAATTTTCATTGCAACCGACAGCGAACTAATTTAATCTTTTGTTCTGTCTGTTGTATACTTGTATACAGCAAATAGAACAAATTTTTCTTTCAGAATATTGATGGCTGCTGCAATGGCACCCGTGCCGGAGCAGCAGCTTGAAGAAGCCAAGAAGAAGGTACCCAAGGACGTCCCGGCCGGCTTCTTATCCCAGGATAAGAAGATGAAAAAGAAAAAGTCGAACTAGGTTTCTCTCCTTCCAACGTGCATCGTATGAGAAACGAGCACGTTAGGCTTAGCTTGGTTTCGGTGCAGCTTCTTAAAGACGCCAAATCAATCGAAATTATGGGGTTGAAAGAACTCCTTGGTCTCAAGGTTTCAGTTGAGCCAAAAAAACGTGGTGGTGGCATTCCTCAATGCCACAAATGCTAACGTTTGGGCCATACGGCAAAACGTTGTTTTTCTAAAGCGCCAGTTTGTTGCATCTGTTTCGGCCCCATCAATCTATGGTCTGCCCTAAAGACACACCTCCAAAGTGTGCTCTTTGCGCGGGTCCGCATCCCGCCAATTTTAAAAAATGTTCTTTTTATCAAAAAATGTTGGTCTCGCACGGCAAGGCAAATAAATCAGCCTCTTCGACTCCCGCGGCCGCTCCGGTTTCGGCTCAGTCATTACCTAAGCCCGCAGGTCCACGCAAACCTGATGTTGTCAAGGGCAAATCTTTTGCAAGCGCGGTTGCTCTTCGGAAGGGGGTTACCTGGGGAGGGTGAAAATTCCGTCATCCGTACGGATTGGCCCCTCTTCTCACAATCCCTGGAAGAGAGTATCGGACGCATGACTCCGGTGAGAACGGCCGCGGACATCGATAGGGCCGTCAAACTTTTTACGCGCCAAATCCAGCAGGCTTCGGAAAAAGCCTCTAAAACCCATCAGGTTTGCGTGGATAATCCTCTCGGACTATCTCGGGACGTGAAAGTTTCCGTAGACAAAATGCCGCCAGGCACCTTTGGCAGGGGCATCGCGACTCCTTAGATGGCATGACATTAAACTCTTTTCATGGTGAGGTGAGAAAAGCCATAAGGTCCCACAAAGAATTGTGTTGAAAAAATACCTTGGAATCCTTCACGGAGGACGATCATGCAATGTGGAGGGTCTCCAAGTCCTTAAGGAACAGGCCGGGTACAATACTCGCTTAAGGGAAAGGCCGAAGCATTTGCTGACAGCCTAGAACTCCAATGCTTCCCGAACAATTGTTTGGACTCGGAGCACGCCAAAAGGGTTAAAAAGGTGGTTAGGAGAGCCCTGAATGCTGCTGACGATGACGCGCCGCTGCAAAGCGTGAGACCGTCTCGAATACGAGAAATTATACAAAGACAAAAAATTTGGTCTGCTCCAAGCTCTGACGGAATACCTAATCGAGCGCTAAAATGGTTCTCGCACAAAGCGATAATGGTTCTCACCAATATTGCTTATTGCAATCCTTCGCACTGGGCATTTTCCTACGGTTTGAAAAAGCTCAATTGTAATAAATATCCCAAAACCTGCGAAAGACCGGCGGTTTTCTCAAAACTACCAGCCTATCAGTTTACTATGCACCTTGAGTAAGGTCATAGAAAAGGCTATCTTAGATATTATTCAGGATCACGTTGATTCGAATAATTTACTTCTTTCGCATCAGCACGGTTTTTGTTGGAAGCATTCTTTGGTCTACCAGTTAAATCGGGTGACTGATTACATTGTAGATGGTTTTAGGTTGAAAAGGGCCACAGGGATGTTCTTTTTGACGTGGAAAAAGCCTTTGACAAAGTCTGGCATGAGGGTCTTCTCTACAAACTTTACAGTCAAAAATTTTCTCTACGTCTCATAAGGCTGATAGCCACATATTTAAACCGTAGAACCTTGGCTATTAGAATTCAAAAACACGTTTCAACCACGCAAAATATCACGGCAGGGGTCCCTCAAGGTTCCATTCTCTCTCCGGTCCTTTTTAATCTTTTCGTTGCTGACATGCCTTCGGGATCGAAGCACAGGGTTAAAATGGCACAATACGCAGACAATACTGCATTTTTGTACTTGTCAAGGTCACCTCTGGTAATCACCTCTAGGCTACAAAACTGACTGACTGGCTAGTAAAGGTCAATCCGGAGAAAAGCAAAGCCGTTTTCTTCACTCGACGACGGATCGCACCTCATGATAACGTCTGTCTCGACGACGTTCCCATACCGTGGTCCGATTATGCCAAGTATCTTTACCTTTGACAAGGGGCTTACGTACAAGTTGCACGTGCAGTCAATACTCGATAAGGCTAAATTAGCTGAAAATCTTCTGGTTCCGATGCTGCGGCGGAACAGTGGTTTCTCTCTCCGGAATAAAGTCCGGTTATACACGTCTACCATCAGACCCATGATGACGTACGCGTGCCCCGTCTGGGGAACCGCCGCAAATACGCATCTAGATAGGTTAGAGTCGTTCCAAGGCAAGACCTTGCGGTGGCTCACTGGAGCTCCATGGTTCGTCCGAAATTGCGATATTCAAAGCGATCTCGGAATTCCACCTCTGCGCAGACATATCGAAGCTTTGGCCGCAAAGTACTTTGACAATCTCGCGGTTCATTCCAATCCTGATCTGGCCCAACTCGCCGAGCCAGATAAGGAAGTTTTGCGACACAAGCGCCCGGTTAATCAATCGATTAACATATCCTAAAACTACTTTCCTTTTCCCTCAGCCTATAAGGCGCATATGTCCCCTCTTTTTTGACACTGCCTGTCTTTCAACTATCAACGGAAGGTTTATGAGCTTAAAGTCTCGAACTTCCAGGCATACCACCGGGGGGGAGTTTAGTTGGTAGGCGCCTGCCTCTTGTAGGTAAATCCGACACTTGCAGTCTTTAGAAGATTCTCCTCCCAAGCCACACACAAAAAAAAAATTGTTGTTTGTCTTCCTCGCTTGTTGTCCACTCAGTTTTGTCAAAACTAATTTCAAAGCCTTTGCGCTTGGTTGCTTTGAAAACGTCGTTAATTTGTATAAATAAGTCCTTTTTGTCTGACTTTAGTTTTTTGCCGTTTATATTAATGCCTTTATTCTGCCAATTATTGTTTTTAAGGCATCTTCTAAGGCAAGCGTGAACAACTTGAGTGACATTGTGTCACCCTGGCACATTTCTCTGTTTATATTAACTTTATCCAATGTTTTGTGCTGTTGTATTTGTAGAGTAGCGTTACTGTAAATGTTATTGATTAGGCGTGCATATCTCTCACGTTGACCTGACTAGTGGCACAAGTGAAAAAAATGCCGATTTCATGTTTTCATTGATCTAAGTGATTTTGAGCGCTGAATTGAATAAAAATAGTGACACATCTCTAAAATGTATAGAAAACCTTTTATAGCAAAATATGCCTATATTATTGCTTTTAAAATACAACTTTAATTTGTTTGAACAGTGGCACATTTCATTTGGGACTCTGTTCTTGAATATTTTTATTCAGAAAAATGATTTGCAACAACACTGGCACATCTATTTTTCATTCGAGAAAAAGGGGAAAATGGGATATAAAAAATAATAATTATAATAAGGTAAAAGAAAATGCAAAGTAATTAAGAAATTCTGGAAAAAGCTATAGAAGTTCTAAGATGAAAATTGTTGTTGAAGTACAAAAAATCCGATAAAACCGATTTACAACAAAATAATCTAAATACATTGAGTATAAATCTAAAGACAATCAGAACAGTAAATGATAAGATAAATGGGGGATTTCTAGAAAAAGACAAAAGAGGAAAACATGGAAATCACAAAAAAGTTGATCAATCAATTAAAGATAAAATATATTTTCAAATAAATTATATTCTTCAAATTGAATCCCATCATCTAAAAACACAAACCACGCGAGAATTTATAGAAGGTGGAACAACTCTTATGGATTTACATAAAGAGTTGTGTAAACAAACGAAGTTGAAATTACACTTTATATACAAAAAAATTTAAAGAACATTTTAACATTTTTTTTTTAATCCCAAAAAAGACTAAAGTAGCAAGTGCGCAGAACATAAAAATTCAGGGAAGGAACGTCAGTTAGAAATGCAAGATGATATGGAAAATCATCATTTACAAAAAGTACTTTCAAGAATGCAAAAAAAGATGGATATTGCAGATGCAAAAGAAAGGAATTGTGTTATTTGTTGTTTGCAGGCAGTATTGCCATCACCCTCTTTAGAAATAAATAGCTTTTATTATAAGTTAAACTGGCTACATATAATTCTACTGTGTATGATTGCGATAGAAAAATTTGTCATTGTTTTGTATAAAGTGAGAGTAAAGGAAACAAAGAGGTCATCAAAATCTGTATATGTTTATACCTCTTTTTTTAAAAGCCATTGTCAAGAAGATAAGCCAGTAATTTGTTTTGCTGATAACTGTTCAGGTCAGAACAAAAGCAAATACTTAGCTTGTATGTTGATGTATTCAGTACTTTAAATACACCTTCAATAGTTTTTAATTTCTTAGTTGTTGGCTACACGCAAAATGAGGGCGACATGATGCGTTTGCTAATTGAGAAACAAACAAAAAATGCACTAAAATCAGGACCAATATACGTACCAGCATAGTAGGTTTCAATTATTAAATCCTTTAAAAAAAGAAAAGAGCCGTTTTTGGTGTACAAGTTGGAATTTTTCAACTTTAAGAACTTCAAAATATTAATTGAAGAGATGGGGGAAAACTTTACAATAGACATAGACGGACAAAAAGTAGTATGAAATAAGATTTGTTCTATGAAAGTTGAAAAAATACTTTATTTCTTTTAGAATATAAAACCAGTTACCAAGAGAAAAACTACAAAGTAATAAACATTAGAGAAGGAATGAAAGGTCGGCAAAAGAAAGTTTTCAAAATCCACTTAAAACCAGCATTTAAACCCAAAAAGGACATAACTATTTCTTCATTAAAGTATAAACACCTAAAAAAATTATGTCAGAAGAATTTAATTTTTCCAAAGTACTATTTTTTTTTATAAAAATTTAAATTTAGGAGGTGCAAAAAAAAAACCAAAAACAATAAAATGACTAATAAATGACAAAACCCACATTTAATAAATTTTTAGTTGTTTAATCAATAAATTACTTTAATACTTAATCAATTTTTCATTTTTATATCAATAAATTACTTAATTAAAATACATTAACTTTATATTTTCTATCAAAACCCTTACCATGTTACATTAGGTAAAATTGATTTTCGGAAATTACGGCACATTTAGCTGTATTATCGCTAATTATAGTTATTATTAAATTTTTATCATTACTATTATAAAATTTAGTGTAACTATTTAATATAAAAAATAAAAAGTAATAGTATTTTGCAACAAAAGCTTTTTTAAAAAAATTTAAAATGTTTAGAGGCTGTTTACACAAAATCAATTATTTTGACTCTTGCGTTTTTTAGGGCTTGCTGAAGCGCCCATAGTTCTATAGTGTCAAAAGCTTTTTGAAAATCAACAAATGCCATCCTTAAGTTTATATTATACTTTACTGCTTTTTCTATCAGCACTCTCACTGTTTGTAGATGTTCTGTGGTGCTTAGTCTTGGTGGGATATATTGCTTTGTGACTTTGTTGCATATAGTTTGTTGTAGAAGTTCTGGACTACCTTCATTATTCTCTGTCTTTCTTCTAGTAGTTGTCCGTTCTTATTTCTGGTTTTGGAGACCTTGTTTTTTTGTGTTTTTTGTTCTTTTTCTATAAATACTTTTTCACTTCTGTGTTGTTCTAGAACTCTGCTTGCTATTTCTATTTTGTATTCTCTAATGTACTTTTTTGCCATTTTTCTTACAGATTATTTTGATGTACTCTGCTGTAGATTTTTTGTTCTGCATTATTAAATCCTTTCTTTTTTGTAGCATTTCTATAGTTCTTAGGTTGAGTTTGCTCAGATTTTTTGTTTTCGGCACGCTGTAGTGTTCCGCTGCTGATTTTAATAAAAATACACATAAATAATAAGAACAAAATCACATTTTTATCATAATATATAACATAAATATTAAGAAAAAAAACTCATTTGCATATTTAAAAATTACGATTACCACAAAAATTACTTAAAAACCTCAAAATTGCATTAAAGACATTTGTAACATAAAAACTGCGTAGAAAACTTATTTTTTTCATTAAAATTAACTTTGAAAGTTACGTTTAATAAAACTGACACTCATTTCCAACATGATATTTACGTTAACTACATAAAGCCGGGAATATACAAACCATAAAATTTGGGAAGTAGCTTGCATGCTCAAAAATGGCATGTGCCAATTATTGGCACAGAAAGAATACATGTGCAAGTAAAATTGCATGCAAGCTGCTCATGGCAACATGGCAAGACTGCTAAGACAAGTAGCTGGCAAGCGGGGATACACATGTCATATGTTTGTCAAATTATAATAATTTATTTCTTATAATATTTTTTGGTAAGCATTCTCACGGGTTATTTGATTTTTACATAAATTTTAATTGCTCGAATTTCAACGACAATCAAAATTTTTATATAAACTAATAAACTTAATAGTTTTTTCATCTCCCCATCTACTCATTTTGAAAATAAAATGTAGAAACAAAAATACAAATTGTCACCTTTGTGTCAGCTACTATCTACTGGCAAGCCAGTACCTGTTGTGTGCGTTTTTACATGCCATATGACCATGCCATTTGTCGTCTCCCATCACCTTACTTGCACATTGCATGCCAAAAAATCAACACATTTTGATTTTGTGCAATTGGCTTGTATTTGACAGAATACACATGTTAGTAGCTTGCATGTGCAAGTAGCTGGTATAAAATTGTGCAAGTAACTGGCATGTGTATTTCCGGCTTAAAATTCAACAAAATTATCCTTGCAAACCCATTTATATTATAATGTTTACGTTCATTACATAAAATTGATAAAAGATAAAGCAAAAAATCTATTTATAGCAAACATGTTACTTGTAAAACTTTAAAAATGCACATAAAAATCATTTACAACAAAAATTTAGAAAAAAACATGTTTGAAAATTAAGTTTACTTTAAAAATGTAGTCAAAACAGGTTCAATTAATTATAAACATAAATTAGCTTCAATTTTACACAAATAATATAAAAATTGTGCAGAAAACTCATTTTTACTTAAAAATTATTTTGGAAAAATAAAATTTAACCAAATTAGCTTAAAAAACCTAGATATAGCATAAAATTTATTGTAAAAATCTAACGTTTTATACAAAAGGACAAAAATAAAATAAAATTTGTTTAGAAACTGATTAAATTATGAGAAAAACTCATTTTAAGAATAAAAATATCAAACATTTACTACACAAAATTTATCAAAATGACCGCAAAAAAACGTAGTTATAGCTCAAAGTTTTTGAAAATTTAATTTAAAGTTGCATAAAATATATTTATAACATAAAAATTTACACAAGAAACCTACATATAGCATAAAATTTAATTTAAAAACCTTAAAGTTGCACAAAAATACTTTTTATAAAATAAAATTTTTGTGAAAAGCTTATTTTTTGCATAATGATTGTTTAAAAATCACGTAATACATTTATTAAAATTACCGCAAAAACCTTAATTATAACATTAAAAAGATTAATTGTCTAAATTGAACGCCACTGCTAACTACTGTTTGTTAATCGTATGCTCGCAAATTATTTCATTTATCTTATTTTTGGCTACGCTTGCTTGATAAGCAACCTAGATTATACGTGTGTTTTTTGAAATCAACATTTGTTTAAAAGTTTTGTTTATAATGTAATTAAAAAGAAAAAAATAATCAGATAAATGCAGTTCTTACTGCAATAAGTCACGCCGAGGTTAGGTTGCGCTGACTGAGAGTCATGGCAATCTCTAACAGCAATGACCCCAAACTCAACCTGAACAATCAGCGTATCATTGTCCTTGAGATTGTATCCAACATAGCAAACAGAGAACGACCGAGTAGAAGATGCCACCGACGAGTAAAGAGAGGCGCAAGCCGCCTAAAAAGAAACAACAACAACCAGTCAACAATACGTTATTTGCTCAACTCCTGAGCGAAATCAAAAACATCAATGAACGTCCTACCGTCATAGAAAACGTCAACTTGCAGAAGAAATCCAAAATGCCTAAAACCGCTACCGACACCAAAATGACAACCACTGACGTATCTGACTCTGACTCAAGCTCAGACTCTAGATCTACCACTTCAACGATTCAACCCGATAAACTGAGCAAACTATGCAAAGATGCTAGAACACCCGCAATAGATATAACCGAGCATGAATTTCAGCCGGTCAAAAAGAGGCGACACAAAAGAGCACGCCGCACTAGCAACAAAGCGATAGATAAAAGTGAGTACCCACCGCTTAAAACTATTAATGTCAGTCATTCAGATCAATTTAATACAAATAGTCAACACGCCGCGACGGCTCCTCAAGCCAATAACATTGATAATAGCAATATTACCGATGAAATTAATTATGTCAGCACGCACCTAAATCCTTTAGATTTAAGTTCAACTTCAACTCCCTATGGAAGCAACAATGTAAATTTTGCCGGTCTTAAACTAAAAATGTCACCTTTGCAACAAAAAACTAATGATAATAAAACAAACTCAATTGCCAAACCAAAAGCTCCCGTTTCAATAGTGCTACATAATAAGGGCTGATATCTAAAATTACCAACCCTCTTCAAAGAAAATGGCATTAACATTTCTTTCGCCACCAATATAAAAGACGGAATCCGCCTTCAGCCTGCAATTGTTATCGACTACCGAAGGGCAATAACTCGCATAGATGGTAAGGAGGACATCCACATCTACCAAGGTAAGGATAATCTAAATCTTAAAGTTGTTATCACACATACTCCAGATAAAATCTCAGTCGCCTTAATCACCAAGGAATTAAAAGAGCTAGGCTTCAAAATAGTAAAAACTACATGATTTGGGACACTCCCAATCATCTATATTCAACTTTCTCGCTGCTCTAAAAGCAACGAGATGTATAACCTGACGCAACTATTCAACCTAACCGTAGCAGTCAAAGCAAAACACAAACCTTTAGTTGTTTTGCAATGTCACCGCTGCAAAATGTTTGGCCAAAAATTGCTGCACAGCGCTATATATATGCGTAAAATGCGCAATCAATCACGCTACATATAATTGTCCAATTAAAAACAAAAAATCACCGGCTCCACCCGGCCAGCTACAGGCAACGTCCTGTTTATCTCAAACAGACACCACCTAAAGTTTCTTAAGAAACCAAGTCTCCTCAAGACACTTTGAAAACTCCCGCAGTTCCAACCCCTGCCCGGACGTCCCCGGAGACCTTCTACGCGCAGGCTACATTTCCCTCAAAAGCACCCGTCAACAGATATTAAAAGACCTATTTAACACAGATAACATAACTGACTTTTTAGGTAAGTTACTCAAGTCATATGATATTATCCGCGCCCAATATGGATCATAATCCTACCCGCGCACGCTTAACCATTGCTTTCTGGAACGCAGATGGTGTCACCGAGAAAAAAAAAAAGAACTCGAACTCTTTTTACAAGAATACAAAGTAGACATTCTATTACTAACGGAAACTTTTCTAAAACCTCACCTTAAATGCAACATCAGCAACTACTACTGGTATAGAGCCGACAGGCTGAACAAGTTAAAGGGTGGCACCGCGATTTTTGTAAAAAGATAGTTAGACCACTCTGAACTGGACACTCCTGCTCTTACTCAGATAGAAGCTAATTTCATTATAGCTAATCTTTCAGGCATAAGTAGCATCAAATTTGTCTTGGCTTACATTTCTCCCAAAAACAACCCGGTCCCTACTATCTTCGCAGGCAACCTTAACGCCAAACACAGCAGCTGGAATAATAGAATCACTAACGGTAAAAGCAAAAAACTGTACGAATACGCGCGGAGTGAAAATTTAACTGTTCTCGGCTCCAACCGCTCGACACTATACCACTCAAGCAGTCACAAACTTGACATAATTGACCTAGCAATTCTGAAGGACATAACAGTTTGGGTGACCGTCGAGATGTTAAACAACCTTAGCTTCGATCATCAACCAGTTTTGATGAAAATTGCGGCAGGTGCAATCCCTGATGGAGCCCCCCGGATTGTCCACAAAACAAACTGGCCACTCTATCAAAAACACCTGACCAACATCATGGGCCCGATCCCCACCATTAAAACCATTCATGATCTGTAGCGGGCTGTGGACCCCTTGACGATATAAACTACAGAAGCTATTGCTCAAGCAAATTACACGATTACACTAAACCGCAAAGATTCTTTCGGTTTGCCCCAAGCTGTAAAAAACCTTATCAGAGACAAAAAGTTTGCAAAACCCGTTGGCAATTTACCTGCAATCCGGCAGACAAGCAAGAACTTAAACGTCTTCAATCTCTAGTTTGCGAACAAATTTGCAACCATAAACAAATGTGCTGGCAGAAAAAGCTAGAAACTATAGACGAGGATAAACCCTTAATGTGGAAGATAAGAAAAGCTCTTTGCAAAAAGAGAACTCCCCTACCCGCAATACATAGTAAAAACGGCATAGTTTACACTAGCGCTGACAGTTTGGAACTGCAATGCTTGTCATTATATTGCGGTATTGATCTAGACCATATAGATAACATTCACAGGTCAGTGTGCAGGCAGCTTAGGGCAGTCCCCGATACACCACTAGACAGCGTGCCTCCTTATCGCATTAAAAAGGTGATAAAACGCCTGCACATCAGAAAGGCCTCCGGACCAGACGGCATCTCAAATATGGCACTCAAATCTTACCCACAAAAAAAATGGTTTACCTCACAAACATTATTAACGCGGTCCTTCGTCTGAGTCACTACCCCAATATGTAGAAAAGTTCCCACGTTATTAATCTCCCAAAACCAAGGAAAAATCTTAAATTTCCGCAAAACTACCAACCCATTAGTTTGCTAAACACGATGGCAAAAGTAACTGAGAGGATTATTATAGAAAAACTACAGACACACACGGACAAACACTACGTACTGCTAGCGCACCAATTTGGATTCCGGTCAAAACACTTCACAACTCACCAACTGCTGAAAGTGGCAGATCAAATTATAGCCGGATTTAACTTAAAAAGTTTGACAGGCGCAATCTTTTTTGACGTGGAAAAGGTTTTTGATAGATCTGGCATAAAAGCCTGGTTTACAAACTATTCATAGCAAACTACCCCGCTAAATTGATCAAACTAATAGTTTTATTTTTACAAAACCGTTCGTTTTGCGTCAAACTAGACGACAATATTTCAACCTCACGCTTAATTAGCTCCGGGGTTCCGCAAGGATCCGTCTTATCACCTTTACTTTTTAATATTTATGTAGCCAATATACTTATCCCAACCAGCGGAGTCAGAATAGCGCACACCAACACCGCGTTCTTATACACATCGAGGAGTCCTTAAATGATCACTCTACGACTACAAGCAGCCACTGACGCGCTCGAACAGTGGCTCGCGGACTGGCGTATTCGGATAAACCCGGAAAAAAGCACGGCGGTTTTATTTACAAAACGTAGACATACTCCATTCTAACACGTAAACTTAAACCAAAAATCAATCCCGTGGAAAAAAGACGTAAAATACATAAGAGTATCTTTTGATAAAAGATTGACGTGGTGCTTGCACGCAAACAAAACATTACAACAGGCTAGTATGGCAACTCACAAGCTCTGGCCTCTTATAGGCCGACAAAGCAACTTGAGTCTTAAAAATAAGTTGTTGATCTACTCTAGCGTTGTTGGACCGGTTGTCATGTACGCCTGCCCCATTTGGGGCAAGACTTTGTGAGCAATTCTCAATGCCCCTCCCTACGTCAGAAACACCGTTATTCGCTGAGATCTTGGTATTCCGTCAATTATTAACTATATCAAAACAAGCTCTATAAAGTTTTTTGATAAATTAGCTTACAATTTGTATGATGACTTTAATAGTTTGAAGGCGTACGATCAAGCCACACCACTAGGTGACTCTGAATCAAATCAACAAGTCTGCCCGCAGGCAATAACCGCATAACATGATGGATAGGCAATAAGCGCAAACGCGCCGAGTCGTTTTAAGAAGTTGATAAAACTGAGTGAACGTGGTCGATGACATCCGCATGCGGATTTCCTTGCTGTGATCAAGTATTGTAACTTAAACAATGTATATCACTACACTAAAAAATCCTAAAGTATGTTGTATGTTGATTTTTAAATTAACAAAATATTTAAAAAATATTTACAATAAGCAATTTATTATTATATAAAATCTATTTAGACATTAAGTAAATGTTTTATAAAAATCTTTAATAATTTATTTAGTTTTAAAATTTAAAAGTTTTATGTTTACTATCTAAAATAAACTGTTTAAACGAATGCAGCTGCTTATCTTCGATTGATGCTTTATTTTTAGAAAGTGGTCACTCCTTCTAACAACAAAAATTTATAACATAAAAATTACGCAAAAAACTTATTTCAAACATAAAATTTACACAAAATTAATCAAAGTTAGCGCAAAAAACCTATTTATAGCAAGAAATTTATGTTAAAAATTTGATAATTACACAAAAAATTATGTGTAACATAAAAGTTGCATAGAAAACTTATTTTCACGTCAGCACAGAATTTGCTGAAAAAACCTTAAAAATGCACAAAAAAGATGATTATAACATAAAATTGCGCAAAATTATTTTATAAAATTGTACAGAAAAAACAATTATACTTTGCTTAGAATATTTATTTTTTGCATAAAAGTTGCTCAAAATTACGTTTATCACATGAAATTTATTAAAACTGTCTAAAAAACGATTAACAATTAAAAACATTAAAATTTCACATAAAAGGCTTTTATATTGTAAAACGCGCACAAAATTTATTTCCAGTATAACATTTTATTAAAATCTTAAAAATGTTTTGTTATAAATAGCAAAAAAGTATACATAAAACTTGTTTCCAGCATAAAATATACTTAGAAATTACGATTAATAAAAAAATGTATCAAAATAAGCACAAAAAATCAGCTAATAGCATAAAATTTGCTTAAAAAAACTCCAAATTGCATGTTAAGAACATTTATTATATAAAAATTGCGCAAAAAAATTATTTTTATTATAATAACTTAGCGTAGATAACCTGGATACAGCATAGTTTTTTTTTTAATTATTAAAGTTGCTTTTAAAAGTCATTTATAATATAAAAACCGGGCAGAAAGCATTGAATTTGCATGAAAATCAAGTTTATCAAATAAAATATATTAAAATTAACTCAAAAAAAGCCAATTACAACAAAAAATTTGTTTAGAAAATCTTGAAAAGACATTAAAAAAGTTTTCATCCAAAGCTTGCTTAGAAAATAAATAAAAAGTGCACGTTATATCTTATTAAACACACACACAAAAAAAAATGAGAAGAAAACTAGCTAGTAACATAAAGTTTGCAAAAAAATTTATACAATTTATCATAAATAAACATTTATTACATGAAAACTGTGCCGCTCATTTTCTACATAAAATTACTATTACGTTTGTTACAAAGCTTAATTATAGTATAAATAGTTATAGTATAAAACTAACTATAAAACACTTATTTTTACCATAAAATTTACTTTACTATAAAAATTATTTAAGAAGTATGACAAACTAAACAAACCCCATTTAATGCATAAAATTTACTTTAAAAACATTAAAATAGCACATTATAAAATAACAATAGCACAAAAAATCAATTAACAGCATGAAATTTGTTTAGGAATTACGTATTTTAAGAGAACAATGGTTGCGTTCAGGTCAGACAAAACGTCATTGCTGACTATCGCTGGGTAATCATTTGCAAGCAACTGTAATTTTATTGATCATACTTTTAGATATGGTTACATTCTATTTAAGCAACCGCAGTATGTTAACTACAAATGAAGATTTTTGTACACGATTACAAAAAGTTTGTTGTCATTAAATAATTTATAAAATATGTTTTAAAATATTTACTATAAATGATTTATCGTTGTATAAAATTTATTTGGACGCTAAGTAAAAGTTTTATTTATCAATACACACTGTTAAAATAAATCGTTTTGATAAATAAGCAATTGATTATTTTTTATCGATAAAGAAAAGACAACTAAAATTTCTAAGATAACTTATTTTTAAAATTTATTTTTTTAAAATTTAAATATATTTATAAAAAATATTTATAGCAAAAAAATGTTCATAAAACTGAAACTCCAGCATAACATTTATTTTAAAATAACGTTTACCACAAGAAATGTATTGAAATTAACGCTAAAAACTAGCAGATAGCTTAAAATTTGCACAAGAAACCTTAAAATTGTACATAAATTTTTCTCATGGTATTCAAGTTTACTATAAAAATTACTAAAATTAGCATAACATTAAAATTACACAGAAAAGTCAAGTAATTTATTTTAAGCATAGAATTGAATTTGCATTAAAAATACGTTTTTCAAATCAAATATATTAAAATTGACCCAAAAAACCTAATTATAGCATAAACTTTGTTTGAAAAACTTCAAAAGACAATAAAATTATTTTTATTTACAAAAAATTTATTTCATTAAAAAATGATCGAAAAACCTTTTGTATAAAATTATAGCAAAAATTTAATTCACTTATTTACGTTCACCACATCAAAATTGGTTCAGAAATTAATTATAAAATACTAAAATTGTCTATTGTGACATTAAAATCACTCCAAAAATTTATTTTTCATAAAATTTGTTTAGAATAACTTAAAAATGGACATACAATATATTTATAATATAAAAACCACACAAAAACTAATTTCTAGCTTGATTTTTACTATTTGTGGTGAATATAAAAATTATGCTGATCATCCCTATCTTTTGCCAATAAGTCATATTAAAAACTTGAATATTATTATTTAGATGCCAACCTAACATTTGTAAATCATATATCAAACTGTACCAGTAAATCTATAAAAACTCTTAATTTAATTTCAAGATTTGATAATTTGATAATACTTTTAATTCTGTATTGATCATTTGTTTTCCAATCCTTGAGTACAGTTTAGAATCTATATACTATCAGATTTATAAAAATAAAATTAAAAAGTTTAAAATGGCATTTTTTTGATTAATTTTTTTAAATAAACTGTTCAGATAAACTCAACTGATTACTTTTGATTGATGCCTCATTTATAAAATTTGCGCAAAAAACTTATTTTGAACATTACTTAGAGATCATCTTAACCATACAAAATTAATTAAAGTTGACCCATAAGATTTATTTTTATCATAAAATTTGCTTAGAAAACCATAAATTTGTAAATTTTGTTGCATAAAATTAGTTTAAAACTACGTTTACAGTATCAAGTTTGGCCTTGAAAACACATTTACAGCGCAAAAATTACTAGACATTAAAAACTTTAAAATGTTGTAAAACACCTATATTTAGCATAAAATTTGTTTGAAAAATGCATAAAATTGATTAAAATTAGCACAGAAAGCTTTTTATAGCATAAAATTGATTTGAATATAAAGTTTACCATACAACATTTATTAAAATTGACACAGCAATTTCATTTACAGTTTAAAACTTACTTTAAAACTTAAAATTTGCTTATGAAACATTATTCAAGACAGTTGCACAAAAAACTTATCATAAAATACGTTCAGATATCGTTTATTACTTGAAAATTATAAAAATTAATGTAAAAACTTTGCAAACTTCATCATTCATTGCAAAGGCATTTGTAACATAACAGTTTTTAGCATAAAATTTGCTAAACAAACCTTGAAATTAAATTATAGCTTAAAATTTGCATAGACTTTTCTTCCAGCATAAAATTTAATTTTAAACAACAGACAAATTTAATCAAAATTAGCATTAATAGCGTAGATTTTCATTAGATAACTTTAAAACTGTACTAAAAAGGCCGTTATACATTATAATTGATTAGAAAACTTATTTTCAGAAAAAAATTTACTTCAAACTTACATTTAAAACAAATTGGAACACAATTTTTGCTGACTTAAAAATGATACTTGTTTTTAACTAATTTTGGGGTGATAATTTTCAAAATGATTTTGCTTATTACATCAAGTGTTTGTTTGTTTTTTGTCAATTGTTATGCTTTTATCGTTTAATTTTATATATCAATGCTATAATAATTTAATTGATAAAAATTTAAAGAACAATAGTACTAATTAAGTTAAAAATATTCATAAAATTTCAATGAGACTGTCATATAAAGGAAATGATTTAATTTACAATTTTTTTTGTTATCCGAAATGAGAAAATCAAATAATTTTAATTTTTAAAGAAATAATTTAAGCTTGTAGGATTTTTTGGACTGCACCATTCTCAAGCAAACTATTTTAATGTTCCAACAGTAGTCAGATATCATGTAAGTATCCCACTTTCTTTGGTATTGCCCTCTCCATATCTCTTAAATCTTGGTAGAAATTTGTTAAGATAATTTTTTATTTTATAGAAATTTTTTGTCAACTGCCACAAAAGAATTCCATGCATTATTTTTCACCTTATTTATGGAACTTAAAATTTTTGAATCGTTTTTAATTTGTGGCACATCAAAAATTCCAGTTTTTAGTTTTTTAAAGCTCAGTTTGAAAAATTCATTGCATATGTATTTAAAACATTGACCAATTTTAAAGCTGTAACAAACTGTTTCATTAGACCCAGTTTTATGTGAAGATGAAGAAATATAATCTTTGAACGCTCTACTAAAGGTTGTTGTATTGCATTTGGGTTTCCAACATTTATACCACTTCTTGCTGGTCAATCTTTTTATATACAATGTTTGTCACTGGTTCTGTTGTCCCATAAACACAAAAAATATGGATACTTTGTAAATTTCTTTTCTTAACTAAGTAAGTAGTAGATCATTTTAAGATGCACGCAGATGATCCACTTATGATCTTCATACTTAATTAGCGGCATCACCTTTTTAATTCAGAACAAACGGAATAAGAAAACGGCAAAAGGAACAAAAAAATTAAAAGAATGCTTATGCCAAACAAAGGAAGACCAGGAGAAAGAGCAAAGAGGCTAATAGCAAAAGCGGCTAGAAGTAAACTACTGTACGCCGCAAAAACATGGAGAAATAAGTTGAAGACAAAAAATAAACAAAAAAGAAATAAGAGGAACCACAAAAACAACCTCGTTAAGGATCTGCAATGCTTACAGAACAGTGTCACTAGAAGAAAGCACTAGAAGTAATTGCGGTAACACTACCCGCAGATTTGATTGTAGAAAAAAGATCGGGCATAAAGAAATTGATAAATAAAGAAACTAGTAATAAGTAGCAAAAGATGGGCAGAAGAAAATACAATAAACAATGGCAAATACAGTAAAAAGAAATAAAAAACGGCGAATGAACAAAAGAACTAATACCAGAAATAAATAAACAGGTAAAGAATAAACCAGCAATTTGTTACTATATAACACAACTACTCACCGGACATAGAGCTTTTGATACGTATTTACAAAAAATAAATAAGATTAAGAAAAAAGAAAGATGTATATTTTGTCCAGAAGACACGCAAAACAATAGAAAGCATACACTAGTAGAGTGCAAAGCTTAAAAGGAAGATAAGAAAAAGTTAGAAGAAAAATTAGAAAACAAAATCAACAAATTCACAATCATTAATATATGCGTGAGTGACAAAAACAAATAGAAAGCACTAAGAAACTATGCAACAACAATACTGAAAAAAACGACAAAGAAGTGTGAAGCTTTAAGATTTAGATAAACTAAAATGAAAAAAAAAAAAAAAAACACAGATCAAAGGCCACAAAAGACAAATAAAAGAGAAGCAATAAGTTAAATGAAAGCAAAACAAAAACAAAAAAAACCAAGACAATTATGCCTATCAAGGAATGATCAGTAAAAGGATAGACAAAAGAAAAACATTTACTGAAAAATTGGTACCAACCAAAACTGTAGAGATAAAAAGAAGAAAAAAAACTGCTCAAGAATAGCAAACTGAATAAATTGACTAAGTAATTTCCATACGGCAAATACGCCATCTTGAGGTTAACAGACAATGCAACTGATAAAATAGATGTATTCTATCTGACAACAAAAAATTAATTCTAAACGGAGATTCTAGAATCTAACTAAAAGTAAAACTGGCAAATCTAAGACTACCAAAGAAGTTACATTTAATAATTAAATCAAGAAAATACAACAAAAAAGAAGTTAATGAAAATAGAAAAGCTAAAAAGATTCCTAAAGACAAAGCAAATATTTAAGCCAAATAAAGCAAGAATAAGAGAAAGGAGAGATGGATATGTAAAAAGTAGGACAAAAAAAAAAACTATAGGGAGAGATGAGCCGGGGACAGCATGTGTTGCCGCAGCAACAACCCACTTCAAACAGTACCGAAAGGTATTGCCATGCGCTAGTCAATTAAACATCAACTCCTGATACACATCAAATGAAGGAGTGTCAAAAAATAAAATTTATACAGAACTCAAATAATATAACCTAAAATAATTAGAACCAATATTATTCTATAGTAGGATATGTGATATTGAAACTAATGATTTATGGGGAAGAACAGTGGAAGATCGAGTCCAACTGATTATATACCTTATTGTTAATTTATTTGTATAACAATAAACATCGCTTATTATTTTTATTATTAATATTCTCAAGAGCTACTTGTTGAGACCAACTCTTAAATATCAACATTATTACAAAAAAATAACGCAAAAAAACAGCTAATAGCATAAAGTTTATAAAACTTATTTATAGCAAAAAAAATATTTTATTAAAATACGTTCTCATATAAAAATGGCAGCATTGTATAAATATTGTGCAGAAAATTCATTTCTAGCATAAAATTTATTAAAAATATCAAAAAAAACTTTATAGCATAAAATTTACTTTAAAAACTTTTAAGATACACACAAAGTTTATTTATTACAATAATAACTGCACTAAAAACTTATTTGCAGTTTGAACATTGATTAAGAAACTTTAAAACTACACATAAAAAATATTTATAACATAGAATTTGCACAAATAACTAAAAATTTATCGAGCAAGGAAAAGCTGTTTATAACTTAAAGTTTACTGAGAGTAAAGTAAAACTTTAAAAAATACATGTATATAAAATTTATTAAAATTAGCGCTGCAAAATAATTCATAATATAAAATTTACTTAGAATGCCTTAAAATTGCTCAAAAAACTTATTTCTATTATGAAATACGGTCATAAATTACGTTTGTTATTTGATAGTTACAGAAATTAGAGTAAAAACTCATTTACAGCATTAAAGTTTGTTTGAAAATCATAAAATTACTCAGCAAAAACATTTATAACATTAGTTTTTTTTTCGGCTTACAATTTAATTAAAAATCACGTTTACTACACAAATTTGATCAAAATTAGCTTAAAAAATAAATTAATAACATTCATTTTGCGTAGATTATTTTAAAAATGTACAATAAACATTGTTTTGCCCGCACAAAAAACTTTTCAGTATAAAATTTGATTAAAAAAACTCAAAAGTACACATTCAAATGTTGATTTTAGCATTAAATTTAATTAAATATTTCGATTATTTATAATAATAATAGATAGTTGTGTACCCGTTTCAAAAATGCATCTATTTGCTGAAATTTTAAAAAGTAAGAAAGTTTAAAATGCTAATCAATTTTTTTTTGGAACAAAGCTCTAAGGACGTAAAACATTTTAAATTTTCCAAACCTTTTCCTAAAAATAAAAAGTTATCAAAAATTTATTTATTATGTATTGGCCGGATTTTATGCTTTAAGTCATTCATTTATATGTAGAGGCCGGATTTATAATTTTTAATTTATTTTTCATAATTTGCGACTTGGATTCAACATGTATTGACCGGATTTATTATTTATATGCCGGATTTTATGGCTTGGGAGACAAATTATGTTATTCAAAATCCCAATTTATAATTTACAAGCCGAATTTATCATTTACAAGCCGGATTTTATGGTTTGTAACGAGAAACTTGTATTTTATTAAGCCACTGAATGGATTTTTACAAGTTTTTATTTGGCATAGGAAAATTTAAAGGGTTAGTATTAGTTGCAGTTAAAAATTTTGGATAGATGATATATGCCGGATTAATTTTTTTAAATAAATTCCATTTTGTTGAACAACCTATAGATATTTTTAGATTTTATTGAAATATTTGGATTCGGAAAACTTGATTCTGTCTAGAAATTCATTAAGAAGCCTTACTTGCGACCGCAAAGGCACAATAAAGTTTTTTTAAATGCAGTTAGAAATATGGATTTTCAATACTTAATTTTATAAAAAAATACATAAAAGAACTCTTAATTATAGTCATTTAAGACACAGTAAAGTCCGAACCTAACCGTAATGTTATAAACCAATATTTTCTTTATACGTAAAATTCGTATTATTTCACAACCATAGGAATTTTAAAAATTTGTAATTGAAGGCAAAAATCACAATCAAGCAATAAATGCATTTTATCAAACAACTGATATGATTTATAATTCTGTTTTGGCAGTTATTAGACTTAATTAGATCATAAAATATTTATTGCTTCATTTGTTAGCCTTAATTAAATTAAAATACTATTGTTTACCGTTTGTTTAATTATTTGCCAAACTTTGACTTCTATTGTTTACGAGTTTTACTACACATCATCTTAAATATAAATCTAAACGCGGATTTTTTTTTTAAATTAAGTATCTTCATTTTTTTTTTAAGAAATGTGTATTTGCAATAACTTTTACAATTTTTTAAAGTTTTTTTCTCGTTTTTAATTATTACTTTAAAAAATCACATTTTTTGTATAAAATTTGTAATTTTAACTCAAAAAAATGTTACTATTAAAATTGATCAGACATTTTTTGTAGAATCCAATTTTGGCGTTATTTTATGTATATACCTTGTTTATAAGACGCAAAAGTCATAAAACCAATTTTTTGTTTACAGTGGGCTGTGCAAAAAGATGCAATTTTTGAATTTTTTTTTCCGCCGTTGACGTATTTTAATGTAAGTTAGTTAGAAAAAATATTTTTTTGGGTATTTGGGTTTTAAGGGTCTAAATGTGAAAAAACTGCAAAAATACAGTAAAAATGCTTATTTTTCAACATTAACTTTTACAAATACATGTTTAGCAGTGCTGAGCCGAACTATAGACCAAATATTATTAAAAATTTAAATTTTGCGGACAATTCTACATGAGAAATAGTCGGTGTTGTGCTTATCGGCCGTAAAATGTCCATCTAGAAAAACATGTAACAAGTGAAGACTTTTCTTTTTTTTATTTAAAAAAACAATTATTTAATTATTTTATGAGATTATCTGGCTTATATTTTTTTGTCTCTTAAACCAATTTTAGGCAATTTTATTCTTTGCTGCGGCATCATTTAGATTCAATCTATTAGCGCCATAACTTTGACAATATTATTATTTTTGGCATTAAAACATAAATTCACGACGCTAAAAAAGTTTGGCAAAAAAAATGTTAAAATCACCCAAGTTACACACTTTGTAAATATGAAAAAAAATTTAACTTAAATTAAATTTTTTAATAAACTTTTCTAAGGCCGATACCGTGCGTACTAACTATTTTATAGGTAAAATTATCTGCAAAATTTATTTTTTTTTATTATGTTTGGTCTATAGTTCTTCTGAGCGCTGCTAAACGTGTATTTGTAAAAGTTAATGTTGAAAAATAGGCATTTGTACCATGTTTTTGCATTTTTTTTTTTTTTTAATTTTTTGACCTCTTAAACTTAAATACACAAAACAAATTTATGTTGTACTTACTTACTTATCAAAATACGTCAACTTTGGTAGTTAAAAAACTCCAAAAAATGCTTCTTTTTGCCCAGCCTACAGAGAACAAAAGCATGGTTTTATGGTTTTTGCGGATTATATCCAAGGTATACTAAAAATGGTCCTAGAATTATATTTTACAAAAAAATTCTGATTGATTTCTCTAGTAAAATTTGTTTTTTGAGTAAAAATTGCGATTTTTAAACCAATAATGCAATTTTACAAAACCAAAGTTAAAATTAAAATACGACAAAAAAAATAAAAATTTGTAAAAATTTTAAGAGGTTTCACACCTTCATAAACCGATTAAAAGACTACTAATTAGATATAGAAACAAACAAAAAAATACTAAAGCATATTTTTAGACGCACCCTCGCTCTGGTCCGTTTGAAATGAAATTGACCATATCAAACTCCCTGTTTTTGTGTAGAAACGTGCACTAAAATACAAATTTAAAAATGCGATTTTACAAACCATAATTGGACTTTTAAACTTTATTTGAAGCAAAAATTAGTTTTTAATAAGTTTTATTTTAATTTGTGGAATTTGACTTGCAGAAAACTTATTTATATAAATATTACTTCAAAATTTATTTTTAGTATAAAATTTATTTGAAAATCACGTTTACCACAATAGTTTTATCGAAATTAACGCAAACAACTTTTTTATAGCATAAAATTTGCTTAAAAAACTTTTATAATAAATAAATCCTGCATAAAACTTATTTACAGCATGATTTTTACGTTCACCTAATTCAAAAATGCAACGCAATTTTTTAAAATAAAATTAATTTGCGCAGAAAACTAGTTAAAAACAAACAAAAATGTTTAAAATTTTATTTTTAGTATGATGCTTACGTTTACTAGAATTAACAAACATAAACCTAGTAATAGCATCAAATTTACTTCTTCAATTTTTTTCTGAAACAACTTTTATCATAAAAATATTAAAATTGAGGCAAAAAATAAGTACTGTAAAATTTGCTTATAAAAATTTAAACTTGCACATTAAAGATATTTATAATATAAAATCCGCACAAGAAACTTATTTCTATCTTAATTTTAACATTAGTATTTATTTATTTTCTCTCTTAATCACCTTTCTTTAGATATTTATATATAATGTTGTTGTATATTTTTTAACTTATATAACTTATTTCATCTGTAGAAGGTTTTAAGAAAACCAAAACTAGTAATAAATTTGTAAGATTAAATTTGTGATAAAAAAACTTAGTAAATAGTTTTATTATTTCATTATCATAAATTCTCACGTAGTAGAGATCACAACTATCAATTATATTTAAAACAAATAATTTAAAGTAAATAATTACATCATTTAGAGCATTAGGGTTATGCAAATTTGATTCAATTAAATAGAATACCAAATAAAAATGGTGTTTTTTAACGGAAAATAATTTAAGTATATCTACAGCCAAAAATTTAGTTTGTGCAAATCTTAATTGGGTACAGTTGATTTAAGATTTAACATTTCTACATAAATTTAAAACTGAAACTAATGCTTTTGATGAAGCAAACTATGGAGACATTAACAAATTACTTTACAACTTTATATAGATAATCCACAGCAAAGTCTATAGACTGTTGATGATAAGTATGATAACCTTTTTTATGCCAATAAGTTATATTAAAAAATTGAATATTATTATTTAGATCACAAACTAACATTTGTGAATTATATAACAAACTGTACCAGTAAATCTATAAAAACTCTTTATCTAATTTAAAGATTTGGTAATAATTTATCGGATATTTCACTTTTGATTTTCTATCCACCATTTGTTTTACTGATTTTGCAGTATAGTTGCACAATTACCAGATTCATAAAAGTATAATTAAAAAACTCAAAATTTATTTATTTAACAGTTTATTTAAATGTTTACTATTAATAATAACATATTATTATTATTATGTGCACATTAAAAACTTATAAGATAAAAATTGAGCAAAATACTCATTATAACAACAAATTTACTTAAAAATTACGTTTAATAACAGAAAACTAGCTAATAACATAAACTTTGCTAAAAAAACTCAATACTGCATCTTAAAAACATTTTTAACATAAATGATAAGCAGAAAACTTTTTTTTTGTATAATATTCACATAAAGTACATCAATTGAATTTATGTTCACAAAATTAGACGATTTGATGAAACAAAATATAGAAATTAAAGATGAATTAAAAAATGTAGAACAAGATAATCAAGAACTGAAAAATAAATTATCAACAAGGGATATCAAAATAAATGATATAGAACAAGAAAAAATCAAAAACAATCTAATATTTAAAGGAATTGATATACAAGATAAAAATGAAGATGCTATGAAAATAATAACTAAAGTAACACATAGAATGGGAATGAAAATTAATAAAAATGATATAAAAAATTGCTACCGAAAACTAAACGATAAACAGCCAGGAGATATCGTTGTTGAGATGAGAACTGAAGACCTAAAAAAACAAATTATAGAAAAAAGAAAAGAAATTAAAACCATTAAAATTAAAGAATGTGAACTAAAAGGAAAGAAAAATAATAACATTTACATAAATGAGCAACTTACTAAATACAACAGCAAAGTATATTACGAATGTAGACAATTAAAAACAACAAAAGCATACAAATACATATGGACAAAAAATGGAAAAATCTTTGTTAGAAAATCTGAAAATGATAAGATCTTACAAATTCATTGTCTAGAAGATATAAAAAAACTAAAACAATAAAAACCAAAATAAATAATATACATTACACTATATAAACAATCACCCATCCAAATTGAACTCTTTAACGTTATATTTTCACAATATTAGAAGCGTTAAACAAAAACTAACGAACTAGAAATTATCCCAAAGTTATATAATGAGCCATCAATAATATCGATAGCAGAAACATGGCTATATGAAGATCAGGAAGACTACTATGAATTAAAAAACTACAACAGCGTACAAAAACGAAAGGAGGAGGTGTAAACATGTATATTAAGAAAAATATAAAATATAAAATAATAACTAACAAAACAATTAACTTTTATAGAATTAATTACAATATTTCTAACAGAGCTAAACATATACATAACATCAGAAATAACAAATACAGAACTACTAAATGTTCTTGAAAACAATATACTTAACACAAAAAAAACACACATTATTATGGGAGATATGAATATAAATCTAGCAGAAAACTCAAATAAAACCAACACATATAAAATGATGATAACAGAACAATGATATCAATTAATGAATACGGCTGATAGTACAAGAACAAGCAAAAATAACAAAATATCAATAATAGACCATATAATAACAAATAAACCTGTACTAATGGAAAGTTTTGAAATAAAATATGCTCTATACTCTGACCACCATGCAATAATGACCACATGGAACATCAAAGAGATAAGAAATGAATATAATATAACAAAAAAATATAAAATAAATTACGTTAATATTAAAGAAACATTTGTTAAACATATTAGAGAAAAACAAATTGAAACTTTTGATACATTAATTGAAATAATGACAAAACTAATAAAAAATAACACCAGAGAAGTAAAACTTAATTATAAACAAGGAAATGATTGGAATAATACCGAAATACTAAACGACATTAAGAAGAGAAATGATTTATATAAAGAATATAAACAAAATCAAACAAACGCTATAATCAAACAAAACTACATTACAATGAAAAATTACGTTGATAAAAAAGTAAATGAAAAGAAAAAAATGTACTATCAGAATAGAATAGAACGTGTACAAGATAATCCAAAAAAAACATGGAATGAAATAAATCAAATTATAAAAAATAAAAAAAGAAGCAAAGATATATCAACAATCACCGACGAAAATGGAACAATACTCACAAATCCTGAAGACATATCTAATACAATTAATATATATTTTGCAAACATTGGAAAAAATCCTTGCAAACAAAAAACCAAATAATTCCACATCACTCAAAACTATTACATTACAAAAGAATATAGACTCAAACGTAACATTTAACCCAACGACGGACGCAGAAATTGAAAATATTATAAACAAACTTAAAGATGGAAAAGCACCTGGAAAAGATATGATAACATCAGAAGTTATTAAAACTGTAAAAAATGAGTTGATACCGCTACTAACTAATTTAATCAACAATACAATATTACAAGGTATATATCCAGAGTGTCTAAAACCAACTGTTATTATACCTATATTTAAAAAAGGAAACAAACATCTACCAGAAAACTATAGGCCTACTGCATTACTCTCTATTGTAGCCAAGATAGTCGGTAAAATAATTTATGAACGAATATTAAAACATGTAGAATCACATAATATTATAAACACTCGGCAATACGCATTCCAAAAACAAACCGGTACAGGCTCTACACTTACTGACATAATGCACAACGTCAACAATGCACTTGATGTAAGAAAGGAATGTCTCACAGTATTTATAGACATGCAGAAAGCGTTTGATACTGTATGTAAACAAAAACTAATTACAAAACTAGAAAAAATGGGAATTCGAAAAAAAGAACTAAATCTAATTCAAACTTATTTAAAACAAAGAACCTTACAAACAAAAATTAAAAATACACTGAGTGCAGTAAAATATAGTGACTACGGTATACCACAAGGTGGTGTGCTTGCACCACTTCTATATATTTTATATATTAACAACATATTTGAGTTAAAGCTAAACGGAAAACTATACATATACGCAGACGACACAACTCCAGTACATACAGAAATAAACAAAACAAAACTGCAACACGAAGTACAAGAAGACTTAAATAAAATTAATGACTGGTATAATAAAAACCTGTTAACAATTAATGAACATAAAACAAATTTTGTGTTAATATCACGAAAAAAAAGAAATAATAACATCTTGCTATCTATAAATAACCAACAATTATGCGAAGTTTCACATACAAAATATCTTGGAATTACAATTACCAAGAATTTAAAGTGGGACAAACACATACAAAACCTTATAAGAAAAAACACAATAGCTATAGGAGCCCTATACAAACTGAGCAACCTAACTACACAAAAAACAAGGAACATTATTTATAAAGGTATCTTTAGCTCACAAACTAATTACATGATGACCGTATGGTCACAAACCAACATAACAAACATAGACAAGCTACAACGACAACAAAACAAGGCAATAAAAACACTATATCAAATGGACAAACTAACACCTACAAATAAAATTCACAAAAAACCAACCAACTTACAATAAAAAACAAAATCTCACAACAATGTATTATCTTAATAAAAAAAATACAACTTGGTCTAACTAAAACAGAATTAAAACCAACAACTAGAAAAGAAATTCATACACACAACACACGAAGAAAAGGACACTTAAACATGGAAGTAAACCGAACAACATCAAAAAACCAAAGTATAACTGTCAAAGGCATTAAAGAATTTAATAATATACCAGAAAAATTTAAAAATATATACAACATAAAGAATTTTAAAATGAAACTAAAAGAATATCTGATGAAAAAACAAATATAAAAGTTAGAACTACTAATACACATCATAACACCACACGATGAGAAAAAAAAATTACAATACCAAGCCCCAGGATTCCTTACGGATGGATGGCGGTACTGCAGGAATGGTATATTTATATGAAAACTATTTTTAAACAATTTTGTAAATATATATATATGTATGCATAAATAATTTTAATGAATGTATAAAAAAAATTAAAAAAAGTTTACCAAAATTAATGCAAAAAAAAACTTTTATACCATACATTTTACTTAAAAAACTTTAAAAGTTTATTTAAACGTTGTTTATAAAATACAAATTGCACAGAAAACTTGCATCAAATTCACTTGGAACTTACGTTTACTAAAAGGAATTAATTATAGTTAATATAATAAATTTATTATAATTGATAAAACAAACTAGAGTAAAAGCTGCTTACTAAAGTTAACTCAGAAAACATATTTATATCTCAAAATTAATGTAGACAAATTTAAAAGCAAAAAACTTACTTTTAGCATAGTATTTAAAAAAAAGATATTTATAACATAAAAATTGCACAAAAATATTATTTTTACCATAAAAATTGCTTGAAAACTAAATGCAATTTATCAAAATTTGTGTAAATAACGTATATACAGCATAAAATTATAAAACATTGAGCAAAAATACACTTTCATAGAAAATGCTCAAAAAAATTATGTTTAGCCTTAGAAAACTACAAACAAACACTAAGAAGCTTTCCCCATACATATACATATTTAATTGCATTCTATATCATTTAATAAATCTAGCAAAACCCATAGATAAGCATATTTCTATAAACCCTATGCTTTACATATTTCTCCTGTTAACATGACATTTTTATTCTAAAATTACATCACCAAAATTATAATTTGATTCTCATAAATCTAAAACTGTTACGTATAATTACTTGTAAGCTAAACTAATAACTTAAAAATCAATAAACCATAAGTAAACTATCTAAAATATAAGAAAATAATATTGAAATTATTAATTTTATATTGCGTTTGTAAATTTTATAAATAGGCAAAATACTTTCTAGAACATCAACAAAAACATTGAAATAAAAATAAATGTTATCAACAACTGCCTTAAAAATAAAATAAAATATTATCATAAGCAATAAAAAGCAAAAGAAAGAAACTGCGTCGAAGTTATATACGCATATCGGCATGACTCACCTTACTGGGATACGGTCCGTTGCAATTTATTCCGAGTATTAAATCAAATTAGTTTTTCATTGGAGTTTTAAGTGTAAACTAATAAGTGCTGTTAAGTGATATTATTCAATGAATGTGTTATGAGGTTAGTAATTTATTTTCTATTGAAAATCGGTTTATGGTTTAGACGCTATCGATGTGATATAATCCGATTTAATCAGGTCGTACAAAGTTATTTGTATTGATTTTCTTTGTTTTAAGCAAATTTCTATTAAAAATTTTAGTTCCCAATAATTTTCCTATTGTTGAAAGCTTATAAAATTTTATTTACTTCCGACAATAAAGGTTACCGTATAAAATATAATTTTATTCAAAATGTTTTTATTACTGAAATCAATTTATTAATATTTTATTCATAAATCTTGCTTGTATATTGTCATTTTAATAATTGAAATATTGTATGGGTCTAATCCAATTTTTCTTCCTTCCACATTTACATATGTAAAATCGTGGCTGATTGCAATTGAGCAAAAGGATCCTTATACATATCTCATTTTCCTATCCGGAATTTCTATTCAAATGAGACGAAACTGCAATATCGACATTTTGATATGGTCCCCTCTGTATGAAACCCTTAAATTTTCGACCCGTCGTCATCTAGTTAATGAGACCTGCATTCGTTACTGTCGCAAATGCGCAGCAAATAAAAGCGTGACGTGTAATTTTCAATTTTGCCAGTTGCACGTTTCAGTCAAGCGGAATTTATACTACCCGGGGATGGATTATGATGTATTACTTAAATTGGGCGGCAATTGTCTTTATTGGTAGAGAGGAATGTTCAAAGCGTTTAATTATATTATTGTCGTAAATGAAGAATAATATGCATTCATTTACATTTTATTCAAGTACAACTTTTTTTTAAATTTATATAAGTATATATTTCTCAAAATATTTTAAGAATTGATTCATAACTTGAAATAATAATTACCCCACTTAATATCATTCATCTATAAATTTACACATAATATGAATAGGGGTGGGGAAAAATGGGGCAATAAAAACAAAGCACCCTTTCATATTCAGCGCTTCCAATTACCATCCCCGTTTCATTATTTTTGCCTGCCAATTGAACAAATGGAAAATCTTCGGGAGCAGATTTCCTTTATTTTTAAATCGCGTGCTCGACTACGATTGTTTAATACATTACCCATCTCTCTCCTTCTACATATTATTTTTCAATCCTTCATCCTTTCCCCTCCAGTCACAATTGCGAACATGAATGCCTCTTATTGCTTATTATACTCTGAGATTTATAGCGTTCTTCTTTCTTTTGTTATAAGAAAAATATTTCTTAAAATATAATTAATTTAAAAGACAGATTTTTGTTTAAAGATATTGATTATATTAAATTGTATAATATTTGAAAGCATAATGTGAAATAGCAGCGGTAAACATCTCGTCTCGATACGTTGAGTGCGAGTTTGCTGGGGGTAACGAGTGGTGATGAAGTCCTCCAGGTTGATATGCCCCCGGGGAGTCCTGCCGCCCCTGAAATATCCCGCAAGTCCCGTTATCCTGGAGGGCTTACCCACTCCAAACATACTACCTCTCCCTGTTTATCCTGTCGCCCGCAGTTCCGCATCAGAACACTTTCGGAACACAATTTCACCGAGATGCTCATCTCGTCTTCACGTAATTTAAATCGCCAGATTTATTCGATAAAAATTTATTATATTACATATCTTTATCCGGAAAGATTGAAATTAAATAAGATCCGGCGAACGGTATAAATTTCAATTACAAATGGATAAATATCAAGCTATAACCAATTGCATTTTCAAAGCAATCAATATTACGACAGACGTAGAAGATTGAAGATTTTGCTACATATATTTTAAGTTTATAATATTGATTTAAGTTAGAAAGTAGAAACCATGCTACATGAGATTTTATTAAATAAATATTGATTTTGAGCATGTGGAAACTTCAATATTCCATTAATTCAATTAACTCTCGAGATTCTATCACCGACAAATCTATTCTTACAAAGTTTGGCAGTATTCATCAATGTATAAAATTAAAATCAATTTATTCCCATTAAAAATATTCTTTTAAAATATGCAATTTATGTTATTTTTTAACTTGTTGTATAACTCAAAATATTAATTAATCTTCCTAGTTTGTATATGTAAATAAAATAGAGATTTGCTATTGTAATTATAATAGCTCGTTTACAAATGGAGCGTAATTAATATTAGATAATTGCACGGTAAAATAAACAATTATTGTAATTAACTGAGATCTACAAATAATAGTAATATAGTGAAACAATATTTACACATCATTATATAGGGATTTTCATATCAAAATTATTAACAAAATATAATTATATGTATACGTGTATTGTGATAGATAAAGTTTTTTTTGTAATAAATGTCAGAAATAGTATTTTCAATTTATTTTGTAACATAAATGTTGGTTTAAATCAAATCTGATGAAATTTTATAATTTTATAAATAAACATAATTTTTGAATTTTTACAGTAATATAGTTTTGCATAGTTTTGATTGCTAATGTGTGTTCATGCATTTTTCATTTAAGTCAATATCTATATGCAAAGTAGAGAAATTTGTATCATTGATAGTTTTATGAAAAACTTTTGAAATTTGCAGTCAATAGTTAACTACAATACTATTTTTCTACCACCGCAGCTATAGTTGGATTATGTTCACGCTTCGCCATGTTGATGTCTTTATGTAGAAATGATTGTATTATCCAAAAAAAAGAACATCATGTACATCTTTAATGTGAGTTTATTATTATAAATAAAGAACTAATAAAAAAACGACAAAATAATACAGTAAAAAAAACTAAATAAAAAATAAAAACAAAGTTGGTCCAGAATAAAATATTTAAAGAACCACAGATGGAACAATAATCGGTTGCAATAAAAAGTTAAAAAAGTTATTAATTTTTACACACTGAGTACAATTTGCTAAAGTTTCACAGTAGAAGAAGTTTTTTGCTCACAAATATAAACTTGGTTTCCGCCAGCCCACCCAAGCGTTAGTTATCAAAAAAATTATGGTTAAACAACTCTCTAAATGACATTTGACATTAAATCTCTTGTATATAATAGCTCTCAGAACACAAGAGATGGGGGAAACGTAGGATCCTTTGATGACTAACACTTGGGTGGGTGGGTAGGCCACAGTAGAAGAAGTTTTCCGCACACAAATTTAAACTTGGTGTCCGCTCGCTCACCCAAGCGTCTAAAGCGCGTCCGCCGGCGATAGTTCTGGACGATACAGGTTCATACCCAGAATTATCTAAAGTCTTCCGCGAGAAGAAAATTAATATTTTAACCGCGCGTAATACCCGGGATGGTATTCGCATTTCGCCTGCCACGGGCGCCGATCACAGAGGGGCAACCGACGTCCTAAACGCGCGTCTTAACGGCTTTCACACTTGGGCGACTGCCGGTGAGAAATGTCTGGAATATGTTATCAAACATGTTCCAGAGTTCCTCACTGAGGAAGACGTGGGACGGGCCTTGGAATCCGCAGGATATTGCCCGTCAAACGTCCATCATATGGGGAACGAATTTATTCGTTTCCATATGATTTCGGTTCAGTTACCGAAATCCTCGAAAAGCGCAGAGATTATAGATCTCGATGTATTGTGCGGCTTTAAGATCGACGTCGCAGTGGCGGCATTCCCCAATGCCACAAGTACCAAAGGCACGGCAACACAGCAAGTCGCTGTTTTGTGAAGACACTCCCGTGTCGTATTTGCGCGGGGCCCCACCAGTCGGCGGCCTGCCCCAGTGACTCCACATCCAGATGCGCTAATTGTAATGGCCCGCATCCCGCTAATTATAAGGGTTGCAAGGCCTACATCTGAATGATGGCCTCGAACGGCAAGAAACTAAGTCCGGCAGCACAACCCGCGCCGGTCCAAGTTCCCTTAAGGGCTCAAGCGTCCGCTCAGCCAGCAGGTCTTCGCAATCCTGCTAACGTAACAGCGAACAAATCGTTCGCTTCTGCTGTGGCTCTTCCAGCACAGCAAGCTGTCGCGGATCAGGTTGCCGCTTTCTTAGAGGCGCAAGGTAAGCTGATGATTTCCTTTTTGTCTAGTTTAGCTAAACAATAATGGATAATACGCTCCGTATTTGTTTTTGAAATGCTATTACCATTCTTATGAATAAAATGAGCGAGGTGGAAGAGTTTTTCTTCGATGAGAACATTGATATCATGTTGGTATCAAAGTCGGTTCACCGACCCAATCAAGCGCTGAGAATCCCAAATACTTTCACGTACTTAGGATCGTCGCCGGTGCCACTGGGGAGGGGTACATTGATCTTAGCTAAAAGATCATTGGACCACCCCAGATACTCTTTCGCTAGAATCAAACGCGATAGTGGTGACTGTGCCTGGGTTAGGCACACTCAAAATTGCGTCTGCCTACATCAGGCCACAAAATCGCATTGAAATGAAAGATTTTGATGCAATTCTCGACAGTCCTCACCCCACAATTATTGCTGGGAATTTCAACTCTAAGCACCCGGCGTGAAATAGCTTTAGGACAAACTGCAAAGGTCAAAAGTTGTTCGATTACGCGCAGGAAAACGATTTGTAAGTGGTGGGCCCAGATAAACCCACCTTCTACAGCCATGGAGGTCTCATGGGGGACGTTCTTGACATAGCAATATTCAAGAACGTCAACCTAACATACGATTTACGCGCTGTCGATGCAATGAGCTCCGACCACAACCCTGTAATATTGGAGCTCTACGGAAAGGGGACAGGTGAGGGAGGAAGATTCGTAACTCGTACGAATTGGCCTCTCTTTTCTCGTTTTTTGGAAGTGAGCATAAGCAGGCTTGCACCAATACATACAATCGATAATCTGAAAAAACCGTTGAAACTTTTACTACTCAAATTTGCGAAGCCACGGAAAAGGCCTCGAAGACCAATCAGGTTCGCGTCGATAATCTTCTAGGACTATCTCGCGACGCTAAAGCATTGATAAGACGCAGAAATGCCGCCAAACGTCAATGGCAGAGGCATCGCGACCCCAGAGATCGCGAAATTATGAACGCGCTACACAGCGAGGTAAGAACAGCGATAAAGTTGCACAAAAATGTGTGCTGGCAAAATACCATGGAATCTTTCACAGAGGATGATCATCCAATGTGGAGGATTTCCAAGGCTTTACGCAACAGGCGAGTCCCCATTTTGCTATTCTTGGCGAAAATGGGGTTCAATTTTCTATTGAGGAAAAAGCTGAGGCATTTGCCGACTGCTTCGAACTCAAATGTTCCGAGGTATTTACATGGGACACTGATTTGGATTTGGCTGTCAGAAACTTCCTGAACCCCGAGGACGACGACGAACCGCTGGAAAGCGTTCGACCGTCTCGTATCAGAGAAATTATCAAAAGATTTAAAGCTCAAACCGCCTCTGGTTTCGATAAGATAACGAACAGAGCTTTGAAATTGTTCTCGCACAAAGCAATAATGGCACACACCAATATTGCAAATGCGACTCTTTGAACAGGGCACTTTCCTTCATATTGGAAAAGCTCACTGATGATAACAATCCCCAAACCTGGGAAAGACCGAAAATTTCCACAAAATTACCGGCCTATCAGTTTACTATGTACCTTAAGTAAGGTCATAGAAAGGGTGATCTTGGACAGATTACAGGATTACACGGAAGTTAACAATCTTCTCCCCCCCCCCCCCCCCCACCAACATGGGTTCAGATGGGGCCATTCAACTGTCCATCAATTAAACCGCGTGACAGACCAAATTATCGGAGGTTTTAGACTGAGAAAGATCACAGGAGTGGTCTTTTTCGACGTCGATAAAGCTTTTGATAAGATTTGGCACAAAGGTCTTCTTTTTAAATTGTACAGGGATAAATTCCATCTGCGTCTTGTAAGGCTGATTGCTTCATATCTAAACCGAAGAACACTGGCAGTCAGAATTTCTGACCATATATCTACTTCTCGAAATAACGAGGCATGGGTGCCTCAGGGGTCTATTTTATCACCTTTGCTGTTAACTTATACTTTGCCGATATGCCTTCGGGATTGACGCATGGGGTTCAAATGGCACAGTTTGCTGATGACACAGCTCTTCTCTATTCTTCTAAATCACCCGATGTGATTATTTCAAGATTACAAAAAGCCACGGACGACCTGAATGAATGGTTGGACGAATGGCGAATCAAAGTAAATCCAGAGAAAAGCAAGGTTGTTCTCATCACACGCCGGAAAATTACACCCGATGAGAACGTCAGTCTTAACGATATTCCCATACCGTGATCTGATTCTGCTAAGTATCTTGGGGTTATCTTAGACAAGATAGAGCCAAAATGGCAAAAAATCTTCTTGTTCCGATGTTGCGTCGAAACAGCGGCATGTCGATTCGGAACAAAACCCGGCTCTACACTTTTACCATCAGGCCTATGCTGACATACGCATCCCCGATCTGGGGCATGGCCTCGCTCTGTCATCTCGATTGTCTTGAAGCATTCCAAAGTGTCAGTTTGAGAAGCCTCCTCAGTGCTCCATGGTACTGTCGGATATATTTGGGCGGACCTAAGGTTGCCTCTTCTGCGCCATCAAATCGAAACTTTAGCCTTAAAGTACTTCGATAATCTCGCGTTTCATCCGAACCCCGATTTGGCCCGACTCGCCGAGCCAGACAGGGAGACTTTCTTTTATAAACGCCCGGTTAATCAGATATTTGGGCGAACCTAGGGTTGCCTCTTCTGCGCCATCAAATCGAAACTTTAGCCGTAAAGTACTTCGATAATCTCGCGTTTCATATGAACCCCGATTTGGCCCGACTCGCAGAGCCAGACAGGGAGTCTTTCTTTTATAAACGCCCGGTTAATCAAATAGCCGCACTCTAACAGTACTAACAGGGTTCAGGTTTACCCACCATCTTTCGCAGCCTATAAGGCTTAAATCTAACTTATACTAACTATCTAATTAAAGGAAGGTACATGAGCCGTAAGGTCTCGAACTTCCATTTGGCATTTATTATTGGGCGGTTTTTAGTCGGTAGGCATTTCAACCTGAGGAAATGAATCCGACACTTATAGAAGATTTTACCGCCTAACCCTAAAAAAAAAAAAAAAAAAAACATTCAAGCGTTAGATATCAAGAGAATCATTATTAAACAATTTTCTGAAGTTTATATGACATTCATGCCCGTATTCATAAAAGCTGATTAAATTTAATGACTATTAAATGTGACAACATAACCTCACAATTCGATAAAACGTCAAAACTATTTTTTATAAATTTTATAAAAATGCATGTTATTTATTTGTAGTGTGATAGTAGGTTAGGCTTAATTAGTTATGGAGTGTTTAGTCCATATCGGTGGTTGGTTTGTTTGTGTTGTCCTCTGGTGAAGGTGCAGACCAGAGGAAGGGGTTACAATAGCCTCGGTCTAACTCAGAGGTATCTATCGTGAATGCAAAGTACATGTCGGAAGCTGCAATGGTTATGGGTAGTGGTTACCGGATAACCCAGACAAAATTCCGGTCTATGTGGATTGGGTAATGTGGTTACCATATGTTCTCTGCTTGACTCTCGGAGATCGACTAACTATGGCTGTGAAAGTTGAGTATTTATAGGAGCAAAGGACAAAAGATTAGGATACTATTGGTGGAGTGAGGTTCCGCCCACAAAGCGGCATCAATTCCCCTCACTCTCTCAAACTGAGCTTCTGACTCTCTAGTATGATGGTGGTATCCAGGTGTCTTCGAGTTGTTTGTTAACTGCATTATGGTTGAGACGGGAGTAGTTTGTAATGTAAAAGTGTTGTTGGCAAAGTTCACCAAAAACATGTGCAGGTACGCGACATGCGGGTTGCAAATGTACTACAGATTCTTTATTTTTGTCAGTAGGTCTGTTATTATACGTAATAACTTATGAATGTCGTTGTAGCTGGTGGTATACCAGGTAGGTCAGATGTCCCGTCATGTCTGAGGGGGTGATGGGTAACGGTAATCAGTCCGTTCTCATAGGCTATAGTGCCACCGTACTTTGTGATGACGGCGGATATAGCGCTAAGTATCGGTTTAGTAGTCCTTTTTACCATTAAAAAAAAACGTCCAATACTTAAAACACATCACAAGAGACAAAAAATACGGATTATTTCAACTAATAAACTAAGGAAAAATTTAAATAAAACGCAGCGTGGAAAAAAGACGTATATCCTGACTACGTAACCTCAGGGAGTGGTTTGGAATGTCATCGACAGACTTATTCCGTTCAGCCATCTCAAAAGTTAAAATAGCTACAATGATCAGCAACCTCCCACGGAGAAACTGATTGCAAGGAGAAAATCGGATCAGGTCTTAGTGGTTCCGAAAGTGGCGACGTCGCAGAAACGTAGCCGTTTGGGGTTTGTCCGGTAGAGAAGCTTGGACATGTTTTATGGCGGTATGGGTTGTGCTGACTGTGGTCACAGCGGTTCGGATGACAGAGATTTTAACCTGGTTGAGGACCGTGGTAGTATGGTCATCCAGATGACACTTTGTTCTGTCTTTATTAGAGACAGTTTGCTTGAGTTCTTTAGAGCGTCTCTGTTGCTTAGTTTTCCTTTTCTTGGGTTGTGTGTTGCGGGAACGCAAAAGCACAATGCTCTTTGACGCCCCACGTTGGGCGCCATTTGTCACAGAATGCGTTTTTCTAGGTGCTAGAGGTGTAGCTGTGTGTGCCCTCTATAACGTTGGGTTCTCTCTCAAGGTCGTAGTATTTATGTGAAAAAAGCTATCGTTCGCGATATGGTCCATATCGGTGCTTGGTTTGTTTGTGGTGTCCTCTGATAAAACTGCAGACCAGAGGACGGGGTTACAACAGCCTTGTCCTAACTTAGAGATATTTATCGTGTATGGTTGACGGCACTGTGGAAGGTGGTACATGTCATGTACATGTATTGGTAGTGATCACCAGCCAGTTTCACCGCAGTTTTGAGGTCACAAACATCCATTTCTGCTACCATCAGAAACAACCTGGCATACTGCTGTGTTGCATCATTTAACATCGATGGGGCAGTCACCCGCACCAGGACAACCTGGAAAGTGACCTGCCGACTTCCGCCAAGACCTAGAAACACCATCACTACAACTACTGTCTGCGACGGGCCTGAGGTACATTCGGAACATACCGGGAGAATATCTTTGTCGACCTTCGCCGAGACCTTGTGGTACCCTGGAAGATCAGAGCACCTTTCTACTCTCTGGAGCATTTCCAGGAGGAATCAAACCTCATAAATTGCGCTAATTCCATTATTTACTTTCTAATAGCAAAAAGGTATAACACCAGCCAAGAACCGCCGTACATTTATTAAAATTGGCACAACAAAACCATACAAAATTTAATAGCTTGAAGTTAGCTTAAAACTTTTGTGTAATATAAAAATTATCAAAATTGGCAAAGAAAACTCTATTATACGGAACATCTTGTATTCTATACAATAATAGATTTGTTATTATTATCTAAAATCATACAATCTCTTAAGGAAGTTTACGGTGAGATGGTTCAGTTATAGATCGTTAGCTTAGCACGCCAACAGTCCGTGATTTGGTCCCCTGAAATATGACTAAATAATAACTTGCTCTATATCCACCGGGATGATTCGAAAGTCATCTAATAAGCCGTAGGTTTCATCAATCTCCTTCAAGTCGTAAGACTTCTGGGGCCATGTAAAATTGTTGTAAAAATGCACAATACAAAAGATGTCCTATAAATACATAAAAGCAAGTGCTTTAACATGCTAGCAAACTCAATTTTTTTTTGTGACAATTATATATTATATAAATGCTGATTTCTCATGTGTTCTAATTGAACGTAAAAAGTAAGATTGATTTATTTTGAAAACAGTTTCCTGTTATCAATATTCAGAAAAGCATAGACCATAAAAAGTCTCTTCCATTAATATTGTTTCCAGTTATAATATTTGATTTGTAATTTACTAGAATAATAATTTACTGAAGAACACAATTTTTAAAAATGATAACAGTTTTTGCCTATTACATCATTTTTTTGTTCTACAACATATTGTCGTTTTTAGTCAATTTGCTTTTATTGTTTAGTTTTATATACTAATGCTATAATAACTTAATTGATTTAAAATTTGGAAACAATAATTAAGTTAAAAATATTTATAAAATTTGATTGATAGTGTCATATACAGAATCTGATACAATTTATATACTTTTTTTGTTGTCCGAAGTTTTAATAATTTTAATTTTAAAGGAATAAATTTTTGATTGTAGGATTTTCTGGAGTGCTTCATTTCCAAACAATCTCTTTTAATGTTCCAAAAGTAGTCAGCCAACATGTAAGTATTCTACCTTTCTTGGTATTGCTTCTACATATCTTTTAAATCTTGGTAGAAACTTTCAAACAAATTTGAATCGTTGACTAATAATCACAATTTTTCTAAGCTTTGGTTTTAGAATTCATCGCATATGTATTTAAAACATTAATCATCTAATTTTAAAGCTCTAACAAGCTGCTTTATTAGATCCAGTTTTATGTGAAGAGGAGGATATATAATTAATAAACGCTCTACTAAAGGTTGTTGTATTACATTTGGGTCCCCAACATTTATACCAACGCTTGTCCCTAGCTCTGCTGTCCCATAAACATAAAAAAACATGGATACTTTGTGAGTCCTTCTTGTTGACCAAGTAAGTATTTGACCATTTTAAGATTCACGCATATAATCTACTTATAGTCTTCATACTTAATTAGCTCCATCACCTTTTTAATTGTATCATAATCCATTATGGAACAAAATGCACTTCAAGCTCCTCTTCAAACTGTCCAAAAACAATCGCCACTTACTTGGGTTGTATAGTATCACATACATAAAATTTAATAAGCCTGGCATATCATGGCATATCACTGTCCACTTTAAAATATTGTAAAAAAATCTGTTTCTCTGGTACTATAGATTGTAACTTTAGTACCTGGGTCAAACAAAAAAAAAATCAAAAAACCTGGAAGCTAGCAATTCTGATGCTTTTTTTGAAAGATTTAAATCTTTTGCTAAGTTATTTAATTTGGCTTGGATAAATCTATGAGGTGTAGGTTGTGTAGAAGAACCGCATTCAAAATTTATATCAGCATATTCGTTTGTCAATTTCATCTGCAAAATTTCTCGCGTCCTCAAGTAATGAAGATTCTTTAAACACTGGCATAGGTACTTTTTCAAAATAAGGTATTAGGCACCTTGCTGATTTTAAGTTCGGGTATGTAATTTTTTGTCTAGTTTTATTGTTGTAGCTACTAGTTTTTGTTGAATAGAAATAACAATCATCTGAGTGATTTTTAGGCTTTCGCTTTATCATTGAAATGCTGTTGTAAATTTTTAAGACAAGGTTTACATACCTTATGTGGAGCCCAAGACTTATCTTGGTCTGCAAATTGCACTTTAAAATATGCAAAGTACACCTGCTACAAAATTGCTAATATTTGTTTTCTGACTAGGTACAATGAAGCTTCCACATATATTACAAAATGTATCTGGCAAATTTAAACAGTTTCTCCTAGTAGCCATTTTACTTGCTCACGCTTGTATATTCAAGAAACTAACAGTAAACACGTCTAAAACTTTTAATTGTAAAACAACAACTGACCATTTAAGAGATGCCAGGGTCATGCTAATTACCTGACAGTGCACCCTCCGCAGTTGTAAACAGGTTGGCGACTGCTACCTGCAAGTGAGGTTCTAATAGGAAACATATTGGACAACAAGATTTGAATTACAATTAAAATAGACGCATTATGAAACGTGAATAAGTGAAAAAAAATATTTTTGAAATCAGCATTAAGTATAAGTCAGCAAAAAAAGTTAAAACTTGTTAAATCAATATGAATGTTTTTTTTATTTACTGTGGATATAGTGAGTGTAAAAGATGCGCCGGGTTTCACAATATATCAGAACGTCGTATGGGCACACAACCAAAGTGTGTGCTCAAGGTATCATTCTATAATGCTTATTAGAGATTACGGCAAGTTATCACCATTCGCGACTAGCTCCAGCTGAATTTTCATGACAAAAACCTTCAAAGAGTATTAATTCTCTTAATGGAATTTTTGGGCAAACATTTTTTGCACAAGTTATAAATCCTATTCGCAATCAAAAGGCTAAATTTCATAACACAATTTTCACAACGTTAATGGATAGTAAACTTATTAAGGTTTTTCTTAATGCAGGTAGCACATCAAGTAAAATGAGGAAAGTAGAAAAGTTTTTTTTTTATCAACAATTAGATGCTTTGCGAGTCTCGGACTATTTAACTACTACAACAGATTTTGGCAATGTATTAGGTGAACAATTGCTAACTATAATTGCTGGCAACTTTATCGCAAAACACCCTATATAAAACAGCTTAACAACAAAATCAAAAAAGCGCGCATTTCTTAGGTACACTATGCAAAAAACAATCTAAGCTATTAGAGCACAACCTAGTAATTTTTAAGATTAGTTAGTTTAGATTTTTGGCGTATCTAACTATAAAAAGTGTAAAATAATACGCTATAAAATGGCATATTAAAGAATAAAAATAAATAAATAAATAAATAAACAAACAACAAAGATAAAATAAACGTTCACAAACTTTAATGACTATAGCAAAAATGACTAGATAATTGCAACAGTGTCTAGGGTGTAAAAGGTCCTAAACACTGCTGGATTTTACGATACACAAACAATAATCACAATAAATTAACAATTATATCCATGCACCCAATTTGCTCCGTCAAATAAATTCGAGCAGACGATCGACTTCAACGATCTGATCGTCCAAGACAATCGACAAAATGGGTGATAATTCAGACGCAACTCTTTGTCCCGAAAAATGCCGACAATCCAATAAGATATGACAAACAGTTAATGGAACATTACAAGTATTACAAACTGGCGGCACCTCAGATGCCAACAAATGCCTGTAAGTCCATCGACAGTGACCGATGCGAAGTCGCGTGGGGATAATCTCTTCTATACGCTTCGGCCTGCATGACAAACTCCACGGTGTAATGACGGTTTTAGTACATTGCAGCTTGTTGTCTTGAATAGCAAACCACTCAGTTTGCCAGCTAAACAGCAGCTTTTGATGTAGACATTTACAAATATCCCTAACGCAAACTTTAAATGAAACATATTTAGCGCTAGTTATTGCCAATTTGGCAAACGCATCAGCTTTTTCATTGCCACTGATACCTACGTGACTGGGAATCCAGACAAAGTTAACAGTAACGTTCATCTGAGACACCTGAAACAAAATTGAATGAATTTGCCTCAGCAAGTAATGATCAAGATATTGGTTATCTATGGCGTTTAATGCACTCAACGAGTCTGTACATATAACATAAAATGTACCTGCGCTTAGTTGGATGTAGAGAAGAGCCTGATAGATAGCATACAATTCTGCAGTATCTTCTTCTTCATGTGCATATCCGATTTCGGATGTTTGCGATGAGAATGACTATTTTCACTTTATTGGTTGCTATTCTGAAGAGCTCGTTCGAAGTCTTCCCGTACCACGCCCTGAGATTCTGCAACCATGAAATTCTCCTCCGTCCAGGTCCTGGTTTTCCGTGTATCTTGCCTTGAATGATGGCTTGTAATAGGGCGTATCTGTCCTCGTTCTGCATGATGTCGCCTAGATATTGGAGCTTGCGGGTTTTGATGGTGTCCATGATCTCCTTCTCTTTCTTCATCCTGTGGAGGACTTTGATGTTTGTTACCCGGTCCTTCCAAGATATTTGCAGGATACGTCGATACAGCCACATCTCAAAGGCTTCAAGCTTTTTTGTTGTTGCATCATTTAGTGTCCATGACTCGACTCCGTAAAGTAATATTGGGAAAATGTAACACCTCAACATGCGAACTTTGGTTTCAAGATGTAGTTCGTGATTTTTGTAGAAGTTATTTATTGTATTGAAGGCAGATCGGGCTTTTCCAATTCTACATTTTATCTCTTGGCTATTGTCCCAGTTTTCGTTCACAAGTGTACCTAAGTATGTTGTTTGTCTCACTCTCTCTATTTGTTGGTTGTGAACGTAGAGATTTGCATTAGTTATATTGTCTTTGCTAATGACCATGAATTTTGTTTTGTTGTTATTAATGTTAAGTCCATATTTTTCACTAGCCGCTACAATTCTGTTCATTAGTGTTTGGAGTCCTTCAAGAGAGTCAGCGAATACCATTGTGTCGTCGGCATATCGGATGTTATTCAATCTGACTCCGTTCAGTAAAATGCCTTCTTCTATGCCTTCTAGCGCTTCATTAAAGATCCGTTCGGAGTATAGATTGAACAGAATCGGAGAAATAATACACCCCTGCCTTACCCCTCTAGCTATTTCAATGTCTTCTATTTGTTCCTCTTCAATTTTCATGGATGCGGTCTGTTTCCAGTACAAGTTAGTGATGATTTGTAGGTCTTTGGCGTCAATTCCCACTTGTTTAAGGATGTCTATCATTTTGTGATGTTGCACTCGATCAAACGCTTTCTGATAATCGATTAGGCATACGTAGATATCGCAGTTTACGTCTCTAGATCTTTGAAAGAGCACCTGCACTGCAAAAAGCGCTTCTCTTGTGCCTACGGCGTTGATGAATCCAAATTGATTTGCTGAGATTTGTTCTTCACATTTGTTATAAATTCTCTTGTGTATTATTTTTAGGAATATTTTGAGAAGATGACTCATGAGACTGATACTTCTATATTCTTCACACCGTTTTGCTCCTACTTTCTTTGGTAATACGATGAATTCTGACTTCAACCACTCTTCTGGTATGCTGCCCGAGTTGTATATTTTGTTGAAGATGTTGGTAAGTATTTTGATATGTTTGTCACTTAGCAGTTTCAGGATTTCAACTTGTATATCATCCGGCCCCGCCGCCTTCCCATCTTTCATTCGTTTTATTGCTACGTCCACTTCCTCTTCCAAGATAAGCGGTCCCGTTTCTCCTTCGATGATTGGTGTTGCTATTCTCTCTTCATCTTCAAATAGTTTGTTGAGGTATTCTTTCCACGTTTTCTTTTTGTCTTCTAAGTTTATGATAATTTTTCCCTCGTTGTTCACCAGCTTTCCAAAGTTCTTTTTTCTTGTTTTGCCTGTCAGTTCTCTAATTCTTCGAAGCACGTTAAAATCATCATATCTTTTCTGCAACTGTTCTATCTCTTGACATGCTTCGTCTCTTTCTCTCTCTTTTGCCTTTCTAATTTCTTGTCTAATTGTCTTGTTTATTTTTCTGTATTCTTCATTGTTGTTCTTTTGTTCACGTCTCTGATCCATTAATTTTAGTATCTCGTTTGTTATCCATGATTTCTTCTTTTTATTTTCTCCTTCCTTCATATGTGTCTTCTTGGTATTTTGGATGATTTTATTTAAAACTGTTATTTGTTGTTCTACTGACGCGGTTTCATCAATTTCTTTATTGATTTTCTCGTTTAGTTCCTTTTCTACCTCTCTTTTGATGTTAGGATCCTTCAGTATTCTCATGTTATATTTGTTATAGCTTTTGGCCTTCGTTTTCTTAAACCAAACTTTAAATTCCCCAACCACTGGTACATGGTCGGAGTTAATATCGGCACCGGGGAATGTTTTAGCACAAGTGCAGCTATTTCGGAATCTTTTATTTATCAGTATAAAGTCAATCGGATTTCTGATGAGACGGTCTGGCCTGCTGAGTGGAGATTTCCAAGTATAGAGCTTCCTTGGGGGCATCTTGAATTGCGTGTTTAGTACGACGAATTCATTCTCCTCGACGAAGACTTCCATAGTATCCCCCCGATGGTTTCTTTCTCCTGACCCGTACTGACCGATGTATTCCGACTTGAATCCTGCTCCAAGTTTTGAATTAAAGTCCCCCATCGTAATGATGATTTCTTGTTTTGGTAAGGCTCGTACTAGTTCTGTGATGGATCCGTAGAATTCCTCCATCTCTTCTTTTGGTTTATCCGCAGTAGGTGCGTAGACCTGGATAATATTGATGTTTGCGGGAGTTGCGTCAAGTTGTATCAGTATAACTCTTTCTGATACCGGTGTGAAGTTCTTCACGCTTCGAGCCATTTGTTTGGTCATAATGACGCCAACTCCATGTTCGTGCTTGTTATTAGATGTTCCAGAATAAAATACTTTGTGTTCGTCTATATCTATAACTCCTGTGCCTGGCCACCGCATTTCACTTATCCCCATTATGCCAATATTTAGTCGTTTCATTTCTTTCATTGCGTTGTATATTTTTCCTTCTTGTGCCATTGTTTTAACATTCCACGTACAGATTCTCATTTTACTTTTCTTTGTATCTATTGATGTAGTTGGTTCGCTCTTCACTGTCTCCCCCGGAGATCCGAATGGGAGACTTGAAACTCCGGATTGAAATTTAGTTCTGAGCATAAAGTATAAACACTGCTAACACTTTGCAAGCCAAATGTAAACTGCAGCTCATCTACCAGAAAAGCAGAACCCACACCGTCGTTACTTTTTGAGCCATCGGTATAAATCCAAGTGGTATTTACGTTCCTTGCTTGAATTTTTGCAAACTCAGTTCGATATTTGACTGGTAAAGTAGAAGCTTTGCTCATTCTCGATAACGCAGTATTTAACCTTGGACGTTGAAAAGTCCAAGGAAGATCACGACAGTAAGACAGTTGATATACATCAGGAAGTTGGAAATTCAGTTCCTAAAGTAAAAAACCGGTTGCTGTAAGAAATTACGCTAATTTCTTACAGCAACCGGTTTTTGTGACTGTATCCTGATGTTGTATAGATTGTTGAGACCAATATTGTACACGACAGGAAACGTCGAATGCAAGCATTTAGCTTTTAGTTTTGCGGCGTACCTAACAGTCAAGATTTTACGCCGAAGACAGAGTGATGGTTCAGCTGCATCACACAAAACACTGGCAATAGGGCTAGTGCGGAATGCGCCAGTTGCTAAACGAATTCCAGTATGGTGAGCAGGATCAACAATACGTAATGTGGATGGAGCTGCGGAAGCATAGATTATGGAACCATAATCTAGCTTTGAGCGCACCAAAGCGCGATGCAAGAGTAGCATTGTTTTCCGATCCGTTCCCCATGACTTTCCACTCAACGACCTGAGCAAGTTTAGTGCCGGGACACATCTTGTTCTCAGATTTATTAAATGAGGACGCAAAGTCAGCGCACGGTCAAATGTGACACCAAGAAATGAAACACTATTCTGTACAGGAATAGGTTCTTCCCCAAGATATAATAAAGGGTCACCGTGTGGGGTTCGCCTTCTACAAAAATGAATAAGAAACGTTTTACTAGTAGAATAAGTGAATCCATTGTTATTAGCCCAGTTCAAAATGTGATTGATTGTAAACTGAAGTTGACGTTCTAATGTTGGCATGTTTCTCGAGGCACAATAGATAGCTACGTCGTCAACATACATACATCCGCTTACCGGATGCTTAATGATCTAACTTATGCCGTTAATCGCTATCATAAATAGTGTCACGCTTAGAATAGACCCCTGAGGAATACCATACTGTTGCTGACGTATGCCCAAGATGCTGTCACCTACACGTACCTTAAATGAACGGGAAGTTAAAAAGCTTTGTATAAACATTGCCATGCTTCCGCGAATACCCCATGAATGAAGCGTTCGTAGAACATTGTACTTCCACGTCATGTCATATGCTTTTGCAATGTCAAAGAATACAGCGACAAGATGTTGATTCTGTACAAAAGCATTTTTAATTGCTGTATCCAACCGAACAAGGTGATCAGTCGTAGAACGATGACGCCTTGAACCACATTGTATGTAAGCAATTAAACCTCTTGAATCTTATAACCAAGTAAGACGCTTATTGATCATTCTTTCTAGTAACTTGCATAAGCAGCTAGTTAGAGAGATAAGCTTATAACTTATCGGGAGCTTTTTATCTTTACCAGGTTTAAGTACTGGTACTATGATAGCAAGTTTTCACAACTCAGGACAATACCCTGCTGACCATATCCGGTTATAGAGTGCCAACAGTTGAAGTTTGGCAAAGCGACTTAATTGCTTAAGCATAGCATTGTGTATCGAATCGACACCTGGAGCAGTATTATGTGCTTCAGATAATGTCGAGTCAAATTCCAAAACCTTAAACGGTGCGTTATATAGTTCATCTTTAGCAGAGACAAATGACAGAACGTTTTTCTCCATGTTAATTTTAATATCTCGGAAATTTTCATCGTAATTATTATCGCTGGAAACGTCAAAATAAACATCGGCCAGGATATTCGAAATGTCAAGGGGATTGGTAATAATTTGACCACCCGATAATAACCCACTAATAGGTAATGATGCGGTTCGGCCAGAAATTTTTCTGACTTTTTCATACACTTTCCCGACGGGGGTTCTCGAATTAATTAAAGTAACATATTCTGACCATGATTCTCTTTTAGCTTTTCTGCATGTTCTTCGAGCAACAGCTTTGTATCTCAAATAAAGTAATAGGTTCTCTTCTGTTGGAGAGTGGTTAAATCTACGAAAAGAACGGCGTTTGTTCAGTTTAGCTTGCTCACAATCAAAATTCCACCAAGGAAGGGGCTCTCTGCGAGGTTTTCCGGAAGGTAACGGTATACTCGCATGTGCTGCCTGTATGATAGAATCGGTATAAGTTTCAATATTTTTGTCGATAGTGGCTTGGACACTGTCATCGTAATCAAACACTTGAACAAACATATTCCAATCGGCATCTTTTATTTTCCAATTTCGATGACGGTTTTCATTAATTACATGACCAAGCACGCAAATGAATATGGGAAAGTGGTCACTATCATAAAGATATTCCAAGACTTTCCAATCTAGCAATGCTGCGATACTTGGAGAACAAATGGAAAGGTCAATAGCCGAGAATAATCTATTGGCCACGGAAAAGTAGGTATTGTTACCTTTATTTAAGATAACTAAATCCGTTTCTGAAAAAAGATTGGCCAAATTACGACTTTGCACATCAGTTCGACTTGAGCCCCACTAGTGTTATGAGCATTAAAATCGCCCATTAGCAGGAATGGGGACGGAAGTTGTTCAAGTAATTGATTAATCAATCGAATGTCCAAACTGACATTTGGCGGAATATAAATTGAGCAAATGGTCAGTGCAAAAGGGATATGTAGTTGAACGGCTACTGCTTCTAATCCAGTGTTGACACGAAATTCTTTACTGAAATCCGTATCACAAACCAATAAAGCCGTTCCACCCTGAGTACGATCAACATTTGCACGATCTTTTCTATAAATAGTATAATCACGAAAATTAACAGAACAGTCAACCTTAAAATTTGTTTCCTGTAAGGAAACGCAGATAGGTGAATTTTTGGCTAATAATATTTTAAAAGATTTGTAGTGTGAAATATATATGTTGCAGTTCTATTGTACAATGGTTGAAACCATTTTTAGTGTTATGTTGCGAACGTAATTTTAACTCTTTGTTTATTAGAGTTTTTAATTTTAACTTCTGAATTATCATCTGGGGGAGTAGAACTCCCACTAATTGGCATAATTTCATCTGTCAGAGTAGATGGCGCGGAAAGAACTTCCACATTCATCGACTCTGGGCGCAGGATCGCTAGAAACCTGCACCTCAGGTGGCGGTAGCCTAGATTGGGCTGCCGTCTTTGCAGGCTTTGACTCGAACTGAGTTTTTGTCTGTTTAGGCTTTGACTTGGAAGTCGCAACCTCAGTTGGTTTTGGCGATACGAGCCAATACCTTAGATGGTTTAGGCTTTGAATAACCCATCTTGAGTGGTTTTGCTTGAAGTCCCACTCGTTGTGACCTTGATCCGGATTAGACCGTAGTCAATTTTGGTTTTGAGCTTAATTGGCCCGCAACCGGTTTTTGACCCTTCACATTAGAGTCCTTGTTTTTATTTAAAGAAGTTTCTGCAATAGCAGTAAATTTCATAATTGGTGGTTGTTGAACAATAGGCGTTTCAACAACTGCAGCAAACGATCTAGAAATAGTAGAAGCCGTAATTGCTCTATACCTCTTTTGAGCATCGAAGTAAGAGAATTTGTCTGTTACTCTGATCTCGGCTATCTTCCTTTTCTCTTTCATTTTTGGACAATCTCGGAAATAGACAGGATGCTTACCACCACAATTCACACTTAAACATTTGCATGGATCGGGGTCATGTTTCTCCTTACTGCATTTTGCACATGTTGCAACATCTGGACACCTAACTGCAGTGTGTCCAAAACGTTGGCATTGAAAACATCTCATTGGGTTAGGAATAAACGGACAAACCGGGCGAGTAACATGCTACCTTAACTTCATCTAGGAGCCGTTCGGAATCAAATGTTAAAATTAAAGATGTTGTATCTCTGACCTCACCATCCTTTCTACGGGTTAATATTTTGATATCGATAACGCCTTGCAAAGCCAGTTCTTGTTTGCATTTGTCAACAGTTGTGTATAACAACTCATACCATGAAATAACTCTCTTAGAAATATTTACTAACGACGTGCATTCCTGCATTTTACTGCTCTGCATTTTGTCTTTTACCTTAATAAGCAAAGTACCGTCTATTGACTTCTTACACGATTTTAAGGTTCCGTTATTAATATTGGAAATGGTTCTATGAATTAAGAAGGGAGATACTTCCTTCAGACTCTGGCTATTTTCAGAACATTTAACAATTAAATATCTAACAAACTTTCTACTTGTACTCATACTATCTTTTTTTGCTCTCTCGTCCGTAAATAGGCGAGATCGTTTGGTTGGAGGTTTAGAATCTACCATAATAAACTCCGTCAATTTCTGCGCTCAATCTCCCCACCCACCACGGAGCCACATATGGGACGCTACATCACAAACTGATGCAGTCGCCAGGGCTAATCAAACGATATAGGTTTCATGAATGTAAATGGGCTTCAACCGTAGCACAGTATGAACCTTTCATCTATCATCACATAAATAAATCCTCACCCTAACGTTAAACAAAACAAGCCAATTGATTAAAACTGGGTTAGGTTTAACCTCCCGTTTTACCAGAAGCTAATGCCAAAGCATTGTGTTGGAACTAACACTCTTTTAAATCTGAGTATTAGCCCCTTAACTACCAGGATTATCTTTTCCTGGCTTTCGGGTCACCGCGCACGGCAAACACGCAGGTGAGTTTTACAAGATGTTCGGTAAATTGAGTCAAAAATTAACTCACAAATAAGTTTCACTTGTCTCAGACAAACTGTGGGTTTTTTAACGAGGTTATCTCCTCGCCTATTAGTTGCTTTTTTCGACTAGCAAAGGGGCTAGCGGAAGTATTTTTTTGCACCACCCCCTCCCGCAGGAGAGAATTTTTAAGATTAACTACTTATTGGAAAGAAAGATCAAACTATTTTTTTTTACAGTCAACGGCACAGATTTGAAACATATAGGAAAGGTACACCGAGAAGTCTTTAACCGATTGGCAGATTGCAACAATCACGTACTATTACGCTTGTCTACGCAAGGTAGCGCAAATAATTTTGCGACTAAAATTGCAATCGGCATTTGTTACAGACGGTATTTTAAACAAAATTTTGAAAGCAATTTTTCCAAAAGCATTTGTGGCCGTCACTACACAATCCTTTAAAATGTTCACTTTTTGGAAACGGTCTACGTCATCAACATTCTCAAACCAAGAAAGAACAGAAACTTTCATCTTATTTAAGGTCATTCTGGACATAATCTAAGTTAGTCAGAGTAACAGACTATATTGCTAATGCATTTAGATTAAAAAAGATTACAAGGGTAGTATTTTTTATGTCAAAATGTCTTTTTCTGATTTTTTTTTAATTCAATTTTATTTGGTAAAATTTATTGCATTTTATTTGAAGAAACAAACTTTAGCAGTCAAGCTAAATTGACACATTTTAACGCTGCGCAGTTTAACTACAGATATATCGCAAGGTTCTATTCTCTCGGCGATACTATTCAACTTGTGTGTTTTTGACACAATCTTTGGCGTTAACGGAGTAAAAACAGCGCAGTACGCTGATGACACGGCATTATTCTGTAGCTCAAAGCCAGAGTAGTCCTCTTAAGAATACAATAAGCTACAGAAGCACTAGAAAACTGTCTGACGGTAGAGCAAATCAAAGTAAATCTTGAAAAAAAAACTATTTTTTTTGCGGCAAAAAATTTTTGAATTACTTTTCAAAAAGGGCTGATTTAGAATACATGTGCAATCAGTTCTGGTTAAAGCTAAAATGTGAAAATCTGTTTAATATCGGTTCTAAGGCAAAGCATTAGAATGCTACTTAGCAATGAAATGTGCCTTTACACGTCAATTATTTGCCTATAACTTACTTTTGCGTCGTCAGTATGGAAAACAACCGCTACCTCATGTCTTAGAAGAATTAAAGCTCTCTAAAGCTTAACTTTGCGTTGGTTTATTAAAGCGTCATGGTACGTCTGCAACACTAAAATCTGCCAAGATCTTAAGATCTTATCGATATGCAATTATATCATTGAAGACGCCGTTTTTTGAAAACTTGCAAATCTCTTTTAAGCATAAATTTTGTAGATTAAATAACTTAACTTTAAATTGCCTGACGTATTATTTGGAAATATTGCAACAAACTTATGTATGTAACTTAATTTTGATATTTTCAATTCAGGCAGATAATTATTTGATTTTTAATTAATTAATTTTCTTTGAATAAATAATATATTAGCTTTTTTTCCAGATAGGTAAACACGGCTCAAATTTGGTCTATAAACACAAATAAAAGATTAGAACATAAACTTAAATAACTTTAATCTGAATAAATTGTATGTTAAGTAAAATTAAATTATTTTGCTGACATGAATCATAAATTTTAATTAATCAGCATAAATACTTCATGAGTTTATTTTCAGTAATTACCCTTCTCTCTTGATATATAGATAACAAGTTAAAAAACAAATGAAAAATCATGGATAGTCCATAATTGCCCCCCGTCGCAGTTTACAAACCACACAATTCACGTTTGTGTATCATCAATTCATCCGTGATTTATATCTCATGCGCCGTCCTCGTTACCGACAAAAGCGATTTATTCTGATTCAATGCTCCGTACATTCGGAAGAATTACCACCGCTGCTTTTTCCGGACGGGCACATACGGGGCCGCTTTTCCACCAGAAAGGGTTTTTATTATTTATGGAGCGCGATGCTATCCATCAAACAGGAATCTATCTCAAGCAGAACAAAATAAATTTAAAAATATTAATTATAAATTGTTTCAATACCATTTTTTCAGCTCGATTAACGGGGCGCGAAAAGTCATCCCATCAATTAACTCAAACAAATCGCAAACAAGCACGGAAAGAAGTCCCGCAGGGGGTTTCTACAAACAAGGAAAAAATAAAAATGTGGGAATACAATCGATACAGGCTGCACGTACCCGACATCTACCACCCTGCCGATTCGTGTAATTAATTTAGTTAGGGGCGCGTCACGTAAGAAGAGTCCCTGCATCGTCGTGTGAACGGTGCATGTCAATGGGCACCTGAGGAATCAATAATTCAGGTAAATTGGCCTCAGTTTCGCATAAATCAACGAATGTTTGCGTATATGTTGTTGGTGGGTTGCTTTTAAGCGGTGCGTGCGGTCGACTCGTAAAACGCATTTAATGTTGCGATAATGGCCGGTTTAAGATGATGTTAAGCTTTATTAGACACGGTCATGGGGAACTTAATGAACTACTTGGAGCGTACACAATGTGATACCTTGTACGACGGCTTGTAATCGCATCATAAACATACAATGTCTGATGGGTGGTGAGTGCTGACGAAATGTAATTAGAAGAAAGTGTCGCTAAATATTCCCATACAATGTAACGTAAGTTTCTAGTTTCTATATTTACTCAACATGTAATTTACGTCATGCTCTAAAAGAAGAAAATAAAGAATTTGTAGCTTTATAATTGGAAATAATACAACATCAAGTTAAAGTCGCAATAACTAAACAAAACCATAAATTAAGAATTATAAATTTATTTTTAATCTAGCAGAGCAATTTTATCTAATTGTAATACAATGTATTACCTTACTTGAGTAGGCGGGAGGGTTGCATCAATACAAACTTCCCGTCCACAACTATGCACTAAGTAATCTCTTGCTGTGATTTAATAATAACTGACGTTTATCACTCAAATGTGATAACAACAGATTATTTTTAAATACTATATCAAAAACATATATGGGTGTGGGTAATTGAAAATATACGTTTTACATACATACAAAACTGTTTTATATAATAATTTTTAATGCCCTGAAAATGAATTAAATCAATAAAAAATACAATTAAACTTAAATTAATTATAATTATATTAAATATAAACATAAACCAATTATAATTATAACATACCTGAGGCAGATCGTGGGTCTTGGCCTGTGCTAAAAGCGCAAAGGCGTCTTAAATATAAACTTGCAAATGTTTGTTTTATATGCCCCAGATTGATTAAAATCTTGGCTTGCTGTTCAGCAACAACGTTTTGCACGGTAACTTCTTCTGCGCAATGTAACAATCTGTACGCAAACCATAAATGCTTATTGGCTCTAGATATAAGCTTCGTACAGCGGCATTAAATAGACGACGTTGCACTTTGCTTTTTTCTTTATCATTTTAGATTTACTAATGTTGGCCATCAGTCCGGTTAGCATAGCGGTATTATTATTAGTCTTCTCTGCTTCCGGGAGTTAACAAAAATTACCTGCTACCACATCATCAGGCTACAATTTGAGACAACGGACAACCAACATTTATCTACTTGATACAACAACTCGATAGCTCTTATCTATTACAAAAAAAACAACTGTTGGAGGTAAAACTTTGGCAGAAATGGTACGCCAGTGCCAGAAAAAATGCGCTCAAACACAGAGCATTATCAAAGAATATAGTAAACAGCTTACATTGGTTTAGAGAACAAGGTAAACTAATACGCTTCTCCGCCAGCTGGGAACAACTATTAGTGCCACTAAAATTTTAAGCAAAATTACCTCACGTTTCACCACGACACTGACACGGCAAGCCACTCAGGGCGGCCATCTTGCGCTCGTATCATTGGCCGGGAGTCAGAGCAGATGTAACATTTGCTGTTGACTGTCATGATCTTGCACTAAGCCTAACCCCTAACAACTAAAGGCCCCGCTTAAACTGCACTCTTCTAGCAAGCTCTGAAAACAGGCCGCTGCCAGGTTTGATCTTTTAGATCTTTTTATTGACCCCGCCTTTCCCATGCGCGTCATAGAGTGTGATTTATTATACCCAGAGCAATAAGCTTTGTCTGCACCTTATCAGCCTGAATGTAGTTGTGTATTATTTGAATGAAGAACTTAAGCATCTTTTTAGTATTGTCTTGATATGTGTAATTGTAAATATTGTGCTCCACTCAATATGCAAGTACTTAGTTAAAATCTAAATGAGATGTTTGATGCATTTGGAAGCTATTGACTACGTTTACGGCCTATTCGATTTTGTAGTCCAATCTTAAACTTTTCAATTCTCAAAATACGTTTTTAAAACAAATTGTAACAGGAAAAGATGTGGGACGAGTTGCTAGGAGCAGAAAAAAACAAAAAATAGTTAGGTTGTCTTAACCTCAAGAGCTGGCTGGGGTAAAGACTTTTTGGTTTTGGAGAATGATTGCGCCTAAAGTGGAGAGGTTGATGATCTTTTAGAATTAGAATTAGAACAAGTAACCTTACTTTAGTTTTTTATCACCTTTGACTTTTTTTTAAAGCACTTCATTATTTTTTTTTTCTATCCTGGGTTTGCGGTAAAATTTGTTGATTTGTTTTTTATGACCATTTTTTTATTAGAGGTTTCTTTCGAGGGTTACACATTTTTTTTATGAAAACTTGAGTTAAAACTTAAGATTTAGAAGTTAGTGGAGTTGGCTAACCTAACCTAACCTAACCTAACCTAACCTAACCTAACCTAACCTAACAGAACCAGGAAACTGAAAAAAAACAAAAAAAACAACCAAAATATTTAAAAAAAGACAAATACAACAGCTTGATAACGGCAGGCGACATTAAAAAACCAATGCAAATTTTGCGCAAGTAACTACAAACCTGCAGAAAAGTCTTAGCAACAAATGATTAATACCCAAAAAAATTATTACTACAACTGGGTCTCATGTTATTAGGTTGAAAACCATCCTTACAAATTACTGCTTAAACTAAACATCAATGTCCTGCAAACAACGCCGCTGACAAAACAAGCCACTACAACACTGGACAATGCTGCCGCAAACTAGAAAATTAGATGGGATTGATATCAATGAAAAGCAGACCGATCGTTACCATTTTTCTAAACCTTAACCAATTTACAAGTTTTATTGTACGACAACAACGGAAGGATTGTCTACGTTTTTTGGTTACATACAACGGTATTGCACCAACTACCGTAAAAAACTATTCAACTTCAAAAATACATTACCAATCTCTCATGACAACAACTTTTGCATTGACCTTGGATTATTTGAAATAAATTTAACACCAATATCAACGTACCAGCCAAGAGCAAGCTCCACTCTTTCAAACCACATCCAGTTTGCGGCATTGCATTACTCACCACAGTCTTTTTTCTAAATCTTGGCAAAATTAATAATAAGTGTATCCTTAAGGATAGTCTCGCACTTTTTATCCCTTCAACAAACACTATATACGCCGAAGCGAGAAAAGCTTTAAACATCTTCTACGTGTTTCTAGACCAAACCAAGTCAATCTCAAGATGCATGATTTCCAAACCACAAACAACGTTAAATAACATTCTAACTACCACCCACTCAAACGACATGTCTTTCTACCAACGGACAATTCCCTAGGAGTTTGCAGGCAACATTGGATAGGAAAATCTTGATGTTATTAAACGTTAAATATTATTGATACCCCATACTTATTCTGTTTTTTTTTTAAGTTAAGTTAATGATTTGTTAACATTAAAAAATTATTTACAAAAGTGCAATCAAGATTGACTTTAAAAAGCCTAAACGTTGCAACTTTTACGCGTTTACTATTAAGACTGAAAAACAACTATTTTAATCAATAAGATGTACAGATTCTAGCACCAAAAGTACTTCCGCGCAGGTCACCAGAAAATTTTTCTACTTAATTACAAGTTAACCTCATTCTGTCCATAAATGTAGTGAATGACATGAAAGAAGATGGACTGTTAGAAAATGGGTTTTTCTCTTTGCTTGACTATTGGACAGAATATAAGGTAGTTTATCTAAAGATTGCATGCCAGCAGAAACAAAAGTTGCCGCTACAAAAAAGTAATCAGGACCTTTACCGTTTGGCTATCACACGCAACCAAAATGCTTATTTGTAAGCGTAACGCTATCAGACGTTTATAAAAATAGAATGCTGAAGCTAAACTAAAAAACACAAAAATGCTTTAGAAGAAAACACTTGAATTTACCACTATAGACAAAATTCCAATGAATGTAACGTATTACGTATTGCACTTCATAACCGAGTGGCTCTGTATCAGTTATCTATGACAAAAATGGTCTGGAGTAGAAAAAGGAAAAGGTTGAAACATTTGTTAAATTCTTAGCATTGCATTTTTTTGTTTCAGTTACCGGCTTGCGTCCACAAGGAGTAGCGGGGGCGGTTGGTTCAGGTCCGAGGTTGATGGAGTGATTTTTGGTGGTGTTTTTCGGAGCGTCGGAGGTCATTATGAGGTAGTTTAGCATAGTTAAACAAACTTAAAGTTTTGACTAACGTTCTTACACAGAGAACTTTAAATACGCTTATGCAAAGCGCTACTAGCGCCTGGTTTCTCTAGCATGTCTCAAGCCCTAAGCAGCATAACGAGTATTGGCAACATTACAAAATCAATTCGGATCCTAACAAAAGTGTCTTTTCAAAATGCATGGTGCAACACAAACTCGATATGAGCTGAGCTTGGTCAAGCTACGTCTTAAGTGACGGCGGGGTGTGCAAGCACATGATGTATGATGGTTGATTTTTTGCACTGTTCCCGCACATGTACTGTAGCGCGGTAGAGCACAAGATTTGCCTGACTTTGCCTTAATCTGCCTGACCTTGCCATGTTGTGCTGCCATTGCCAGAGTATCCGGTCCGACGTTGTCTTTATTTGTAGAGGTGACTGTAACTTTGTGTTACAGTCACAATTACTGCGTCATAAAGTGTTAACCGGGTTTAATGATCGGAATCTCTGGAACGATCCTTTTGGTTAGCCATCGGGTGCTCGATGATTGATGGTTTTATACTAGTTTTTTTTTTATCTTCTGTTATTCTTGGAGCAGACTTGTCTTGACATAGTTGTTGTTTTTTTTGTCATGTTTGGGGTTTTTGTAACTTGAAGTATACGGTCAGTGCAGTGGTTTTTGCGGGTTGTGATTAGTGACAACCGCTGTTTCTACCACGACTTATTTATTAACCACTGGTTGTATATTGATAGTGTTCAGTTTGAGTTTCAAGACGTTTTCTATCTTTAACGTGATTTTGTCGATGGTCGCGGTTTGTGCAACTGTATGAGTATTTAATATATTCTGCCAGTCATTCAGTTTAGTTTATTTTTTTCATGAAAAAGTTGGCATTTTAGTGCTGCAAACGTAGTTTGGATCTATGGTTCAGTACATTATCTAATTAGTTTTTTCTCGCAGGTAATTGAGTTGTTTATAACTGGGGCAGCATAGTAAAGCTACTAACCAGACATGTAGTTGCCCAAAGTTATGTTGGAACTGGTCGGTCATATCAGCGCACCCAGGTGCCGAGTGTTTAATGGCTAGCGAAGTCTGGTTAACTGTGGTTACAGCCAATTGTTGGTTGACGGTGTTTTCAAAGTGCAAATGTTTGGGACAGTGGTACCAAAAAGTTATAAAAGTTAACCACAATGTTCCGGCGCTGTTATCTCCGGATATTTTTCTAGGTATTTGGCCAGTTCTCTGTAATCTGCTACATAGTGGCGTGTGCAGGTCTCTATGACTTCGTTTGATAGATTGTTGTTGTTATTGTACTTCTCATTGTTGACGAGATGTTTTGTCAAAACTTGCGTGTTTAGTTTTTTGCGGCATTTTTGTTGCCGGTTTTTTTAAATTTATTTTTCTTACGTTAGACGTTATTTGTTATAGAGTTGAAACCGTTGCCTAAAAGCTGCAACTGCGTTGGAAACCGTGACATTTAAGATTACACCTTAGTCAAATTCAAGAGCTTAAGCAGACAACATGTAATGAAGAATCACTTTGGCCACTAATATAAACTAAAACTTTGTCTAAAGCTACCAGGTGACTATAGTCACACATAACTGCAGCTTGTTCATGAACACCAAGCCAAGCATTTGTACTATCACAGCAAACAAAAACTGGTATAGAAAAACAACCCTTCATCAAACTTGAAAACTTCCTTTGCCAAGCAACTTTGGTTTTAGATAATACAATGCATTTAAAAGTATACACGGCCACACTTTTATCATCTAGGGAAACGCAGCCGGAAACAAATAGCGCCTAACGTAGGACAGCAACAAACGTATTACTTTTACGATTCCGCAACTAACAACTTAAGAAAAACCTGGCAACAAAGACGTTCAATAATAAACCAATAGTCATTTGGATGACCGCAACAATACAATCTTTAACTAAGTTAACCATATTGCTGTACAACATGCTAACCTCAACGCTATTACCAAAAAAAAAAAACGATTAAAATTTAACAAATAAATAATTGAGATCAAACATCAAAAGTTTGAGAAACTCACAACATCCCAGGTAAAAGCTACTACAGAACATGTCAAATATTACAAAAAAAATTACATTTTTGTTTTACACTATCTTGCAGTCACTAACAGCAGTAATCTCACTGTGCATAACAAAGTTAAGCCCAGCTAAACACTCAACGCGACTTGCATAGTTCATATGCATATTATGTACACCGTCATTGCCGTTTACCACAAAAAAGCAAAAAAAAACGTAATACGTGCTCCCAATAAACAAAAACATTAACGATAACCGCCTTAAGTGATTTTTTTTGAGACAATGAACTACCGCGTAGCGACATAAGATTTTGTGCGCAAAACGTTAAATTAACTTAGTACATACCACCACAATGCAAGACACCGCAAAAACTACCGCTTAAATTATCAATTACGGACTAACTCGTGTCAACAGTGTTTCAGACAATTTAAACCCGCGACACCCTAGTAGACACTTTTGTTATTAAAAACGAACTACTCCCGTTTCAAACAAACTGTCAACAACATTTAAACACTATCTTTATAATTAATTTGGGAGAGTGGAGAGTATTTTGCTATTAGCATCACACTTTTTTGTCCCTTATTCCTATAAATACCCGATTTTTACAATTGTTTCTTAGTCAAGTTCCGAAGTTTAAGCAAACCATTTGTACTAAAGAATTATTCTGGCTATTACAACTTTAAATTTTGCGTTTTTACTTCTCATTAGAGTACAATCACAACAAACAAGAACAGATATGGAAAACAACCTCCAACCAAACCCCAAAGCCTTTTTTGCCAAGCAACTTTGTCTTTGAAAGATACTACAATGTTTTCAAAGGCATACACGACTATCTTATCACCTACAAAAACACAGCTGGTAAAAGTAAGAGTCCACCGCAAAGTCTCCAACGCCAAACCTGTACAAAGGCCAGTCTTTTCAGGGTCAAGCAAATAATTACACAAAGCATGCATTTTTACCAAAAACGTTTATAAATGGTAACCTAACAAGAACAGAAAGCTTCTTTAAAACTTATTAGTTTAGTATGGACCTTAAGCAAAGTCATAGAAAGAGTCATATTGAACTTAATTTGGAATCATATAGACGCTAAATGAATGACTTGTCATATTGCTGATACCTTTAGATTAAAGAGGAATACTGGTGTATATTTTTTACATATAAAATAAAGCACATATCAAGTCCTTGTAATACATCTGCGGAAGTTTGCCAAGGCTTTTTACTATTATTTTCAATTTGTATATTTTTAACGTGCTGTCTGAAATAAACTGTATTAAAATAGCACAATACGCCAACGACAGAGCGTTTATGTACATTTTATTGTCTTCCAGAATAGTCACATAGAAGCAAGCAATCAATGTACTCAAAAAGTTAGCTAGTGGAATGGTGCATCAAAGTGAACGCATAGAATAAAAAACTAATTTTTTTATCTCTAATTTGCAAGCACATTAAACTGCCAAGTACTACAAAAACTAACATTCTACTTCAACCGTAATCTGATCAGAATTGAAGTACTATGTTTCAGGAGTATCATATACAAATTTCAAGTCTCCAGGTGTAGCGGAATCGAAGATATCAAAGTTTCAATAAAATAGTTTTTTTTTTCATTTTTCGCGTAAAATTTTGGTAAGCCAAGAGCGGGATCGTGTTCTACGAAAAATTTCCTAAAAGATACACTCTTTTGAATATCATTTTTTACTATTTTTTGCTTGTTTACAGCACATAAACTGAAAGGAAACAAAATATTTCTAAAAAATTAAAATGGTCGCCTTACACTGTATTGCACCTAGAGATCTAAAATTTTAGGAATCGTCATATTTTGGTACCTCAAACATGTGTACAAAATTTAAGCAAGATGTCAATGTGGGGACGTTTGTCCGAACATCGTGGAATTACCCTGCTATTAGATGCATACTAATAATTTGATGAGGAAAATATAAAATTCCAGTTATACAAAATAAGATTTTAAAAGTTGTTATAAGCTGTGTGCAAGTGATTACTATTGAAGTGGAAAAATAATGCAGTGAATTAACCGTAAATCAGTATATTTATTTCAATTGTAAACTATTTTATAGTTTCACAGTTTTTTGCCTGTAGTGTGGTAGATACACTTACGTATTCAAATCATGTACATTCGAGTTAAAAAGTCAAAATTATTTAGTTTGTAAAAAAAATAATTATTTATTTATATTTATAGATATCTCTTTGAATTATTTACACAGCAGATTCTCCATACTTCAATTTTCTTCCTACTACGCACCTGCAAGAAAATTTACGGTTATTTTATTTAGTGACATAACAGTTTTAAGGGCGCCGAAACATAAAAGAGACATGGGAAAATAATAACACTTCCAGTTTACGCCCAAAGAACACAACAACAACACAGGCACGACCCGTAACATTAAATATAAATCTGAGGGGGTGCCCATCCGAAGTTTCTCTTAATTGTTATAACCAATTAAACCTTTGATAGCCGCATACGTTTCAACAAACAATATTAAAACGAAATGTTATAATAAAATGGGAGTAAAGTCATATTACGTTTGATTGCAGTATTTGTTATTGTTATGAAGGGTTTAATATCTCTAAAGATGGTAATAGAAGATAGAGTTTAATATTATAATTATTTGATTTTGGCAAAGTTAAGACATTATATTTTCTAATTACTTGTAATGTATTTTCTAATACTATTGAATTTGTGGTGGATTAAATACTGAATTTTTTGTGTTGCTTCTTTAGTCGACTGTTCGCAGCAAATCCCCTCCTAAGGACCCCGACCCGGTTGACCCTTGTATGTGACAGGTTTTCAACGAGCTGTGGTCGAATCAATGGGCAGGACTCAATCAAAAGGACGCAAAATCTGAATACATGACCCCGGGGTCGCTTTGAACGACATCGTTAGATTCAGTTACACACAACACACACATACATATAGAAAGGATAGCAGGCTAAGGTAAAAGGGAATAGAAAGATCAAAACTGTTGCTATAAGAGATTTTTTTTATAAAATATTGAAACATATTTTTTTCTAAAGGTGGATATATATGTATATATATTATAAATATATTTTTAGTTTCTATTAAATTTGTAAAAAAAAGTTTAAGATATTAAAAGAAATAAAATATAATAAAAACTATCAACAAACTAATTATATTTTAATTAACTTTATAGCTTTGAATTCAACATAAAAAATATTTTTATGCTGTTTTATCTCTCTTGTAATTTAATATTCCAAGCATAAATATTATTACAACACTTTGTGGCTTCGTCCTAAAATTTAATTAACAATTTACGTCCCTCGCAAAAAAATTATATACAGGATTAGCTCATTTTATTTTTTTAATAACGGATTATTAAATTTTCATATGATGGTAGCAAATATTGGAACATTTGTTTAGGATTTATTAACAGATCCGGGGCGTTATTATTCACACACAAATATTTATGGAGCGTTTGTAATGAAGAGATCAGTACGGGATAGATTCCTCCAGGATATAGGGATCGGATGTACGGGTTTATTTTATAATAATATTAATAAATTTTGTTGAAAGTTAAATAATACAAAATATTTTAGATAGATTAAAGTTAGGAATAAATCTGATTTGATCCTGGCTAAAGTGCTTTGGTTACTGGACACGCTAATCCTACGTGGGAGCCCATGGAAATGCGCATTTAATGCCGAAACATAATGCCGCGCCTCATACATTATCGTATACCTGCACTTAGTCCAGGTCTAGCCGGCCCACTTGCCGTATAATTGTATCTTAATATCAACAATTATATTGTGATATCACGTGTAATGCACACCAGATCCGCATACAATCCCCTAATTTAACCAATTTGCATGAATTAATTTCGAACGGTTTTGTTTTGCATCGACCCAATTATTAGCACTTCAACAATGGGAATGCTACGTACATATTTATTCTCCATATCGATCTCCCAGATAGCTCAATTAACAAGGATTGTTGTGGTAAATACACAATTAGCACGTTAATGAATCGCGTCTTTCTTTTAAAACCGCTTAATTAAAATCCAATCGATTTCAATTTGAGTAAAGCCAAAGGCAAAAAATAAAAATACGTAACGGATATATCTGGAGTGGTTAATTCGTTTAAAGCCCAATTTGAGCAGCCGCCGGCCATTTTAATTGAGTCAATGCCTTCGGATTGAATTAATTCATGCGTCCTCTTTCGGAATCGCATTAGGCCTTTCGATATATTTAACCGCTTAATACTAATCACATTTATCCGTCGCTTGGTCTCCACGTCCTTTATGGCTACACTCAAAATTGTGGCCGTATTGATGTTGCCCGAAACTACAACCCAAACTGATTCAATTATAACATTATAAATGCATCTTTAGATGATCAAATTAATGATAATTCAATATATTTATAAATAACATTTCAACTAATTTCAAAAGATTTACAGTAATAAAAGCATAAATTAGTACTCAAAAATGTTACTTAATCTGAAATTTAATTTAAAAATAAATTGGGCTTTAATATATTACTTACAATGATCTCAGATTGAAATAAAATGTTTTACATTTTACAAACAAAAACCAATTTGCTTATTCTACTAGCTTATACTAATACTAGTTGTAGTAGGTTTAATTACATAAAAATAAAAAATTATTTTCTAAATCTGACAAGAATTAGGCATTAATTATGCAATTTAAAACTAATCTTTTATTACCAAAACAAACAAAAAAAAATTTTGTTGATTTTAACTACAAACAATTGCGTTTCTTGGTCTTATAGTTTAAAAAACAAAAAAATTTTAATCCAAAACATAAATGTTAAAAATATTGTTGAACTTCCAAAAACGTAATTAAAAGTCAAATTTACGTAAGAAAGCACAAATAGTTTTTTTTAAACAAAATATTGATTTTTTTTAATTTGAGTTTGTTTTCTAATTGATCTAAAAACTTTTTTTAAAATCTGAAAAAAAATTGTCTTTAAAAATGCAAAAAAATGCGTTTTTTTACCTTTTTGAGCTTTGAAAACAATGAATAAAAAAACTCAAACTAAATAATCGTTTTTTTGCATTTTTTAATGTAAAATTGATCATTAATTATGAATTTTGTTTTTTGTCATTGGTTCATTAAAAATAAAAGCGTTTTTTGTATTTCCAACACTGGGTTTGGGTATTTATTAAAAAAAATTTAAATAAAAATAAAACAGTTTTTTTGCATTTGTACCGTAAAATTGACTTCTGAACACATTTTAAAGAATTTTTTGGTTTTCAAAAAACTTAAAAATTGCGTTTTTAGAAATTTGGTTAGCACTGCTCAAGATTGAAAATCATTTTTTTGCATTTTTTGGACATTGGCGCCGGGTTGTTATTTCAATTTATTTATTTTTTAATTAAAACAAAATTTATTTTTTATGGTTTTCAGAAAAATTAAAAAAAAATTAACTGGACTATTTTTTTTTTCAGATACAAGAGCCAATATTTTATTGCTAATGCTTGTTACTACATCACAGCTGCCTTTCAATATATACATGTAAATTAAAGAAAACCAATGTTGTTCAAAAACTGAAAAAAAAAACTATTCGTATTGGACTTGGATAGTTTTTATGTTAGCAAATCCCAAACAACACTTAAAAACTGTTTTTTAAGTTTTTTTAAAAACTAAAAAAAATGTTATAAATATTAGTAATAGTAGTATCTAAATTGTAATTAAAAGTCATTTTTTTTTAAATGCAAAAAACTGCTGTTTTTCAGTTTGAATTAAAAAAAAATTAATGCTTGCACAAAACCCAAAACAAAAAGTGTCCAACTTAATTTAATAAATTTATATTCAATCAGAATTTAAAAATGTTAAAACCTTTAAATTGTAATTAAAAGTCAAGGTCAATTTTGTTCTAACAAAAGCCAAAAAACATTTTTTTTAATATTCAATAGTTAATTTTATGTTTAAATGCCAAAAAAAAACCGCTTGCCAATGCTTGATCAAAATCCAAAATATGCATTTTCAAAAATGTTAAAAACATTGATGTTAGATTCCTTAAATTGAAATCAGAAGTCAATTTTACGTTAAAATAGAACCAAACAAAAATAACGTATTTCTATGGTTTTCAAAAAATGAAAGAAAAATTAAATCAGTTTTTACGTTAATAAAGACACAAAATTATTTTTTCGATTTTCGAAAAATGCAAAAAACTGCTTTGTTTTAGTTTTGATTTTTTTTATATAAATTAAAACTAATTTATAAAAAAAATCTAAAACATAATTTTTAAACTAAAAATGTAATAAGAAATTAAATTTAGGTTAAGAAATACAAAATAACGTTTTTTAAAATTAAATTAATCAAATTTTCTGGATAAAACGTGCATTTTAATGTTTTTTAAAAACTCAAACAAAAGTTAAAAGGAAACTTTGATTGAAATGTATAAAACCTTTGTCAATTCTTAAAAAATGCAAAAATCTACATTTTCAGTTTTTGGTTTTAAAAATAAAAGCTAAAAAATGCATTCTTTATGCTTTTCAAAAACTGGTTAGTGTCGGTAATTCAAAAAACTCTAACTAATTTTTTTTAATAAACAAAAACTAAATTACGATTTTTTTTAAATTAAAAATTTAATTAGTTAATTTTACTTTAAAAATTGCAAAAAAACGCAAAAACTGTTTTTGCAATTTTGAGTAAATAATCCAATGCCTAAACAAAACACAAAAAAATGCATTTTTTATTAAAAAAAAAAAAGAAAATATGTTAAAAATATTTGTTGGGCTTTTTAAATAGTTAAAAAATACAAAAAACAGTTTTCCAATTAAAACGATTGAATGGACCTTCGAAAATTGATGAACCACTTGCTTCTGGCTAAACAAAACGCAAAAAAAATAAGTTTATATAATTTCCAAAAATTGTTCTTCTTCTTCTTCTTCTTCTTCAGCCTGTTGTTGTCCACTTCTGCACATAGGCTTCCCTTAAACTCTTCCACATGTTTCTGTTATGTGCTGTTTGTTGACATTTTTGTCTAGCAACTTCGCGGATATCGTCCTTCCATCTTTTCTGGGGTCTTTTTGCACTGCGAGTCGTTATTCTAGGTCTCCACTGTATGATTCTTATTTGATAGATCCTGCTTGGCAACATGACCTGCCCAGCTCCACTTAAGGTTTGCAAATCGTACAATTACGTCTTTAACGCCAGTTCTTCTGCGGATTTTGTCGTTTCTGATGTGGTCCCTCAAGCTTATACTAAGCATCGCACGCTCCATAGATCTTTGACAGGTTTTAAGTTTATTTGCAGATTTTATTGTGAGGGTGGTTGTTTCGAGCCCATACGTTTTGACAGGAAGGATACACTTGTTATAAACTTTCCGCTTTAGACCGTATAGGATGGTCTTATTTTTTAAAATGTATCCTAGTTTACCAAAAGCTGCCCAGCTCATTTTTACGCGGCGTGATATTTCCTCTGTTTGGTTGTCCTTCCCCAGTTTAATAATATGATCAAGATATACATATTCGATTGCCTTTTCTACCATTTGCCCTTCTACGCTAATAGATGTCTCATTCTCACTCATGATCTTAGTCTTCTTAACGTTCATTTTTAGACCGACTTCTTTAGATGCTGTATTTAGGTGTAAAAGCATGTCTTTTAGTTCACTGTAATCTGAACTAATGAGGATAATATCGTCTGCAAAACGTAGATGGTTAAGGTGTTTTCCATCTATGTTTATGCCTTTTTTATCCCAGTCTAGTCTTTTAAAGATATCTTCCATTGCAAGAGTGAAAAGTTTTGGTGAGATCGTATCACTTTGTCGCACCCCTCTTCGAATGTTAAAAAAAGTTAAAAACATTGATGTTGGGTTCTTTAAATTGTATTCAGAAACCAATTTTAAGTTAAAAAATGCAAAGAACGTTTATTTAGTTTGAGTTTTTATTACATTTAATAATTGAAACTTAATTTTACATTAAAAATTTTTGAAGAAAATTATTGGTGGATTTTAAGGAAATTCATAATTTTTTTTGGCAATGCTCAAAAGTTGCAGTTTTTTTTAAATGAACTATATAATATAATAATATATATAATATATATATATTTGTGATAACTAAAATGTTTTACACAGGTCAAAGGTACATAGATATGACATAAAATACATGTACATACAATTATTTCAAAATTTAATTTAAACATACTTAGAACTAAAACTAGCAAATTTTTAGTAACATATACAAGCATTAAAAAAAACATTATATTTACATAATAATTTGACTACATCAATAGATAAAATTTTAGTTATACATATCAGGCAGCTAAAAATACATACTAGCAACTACTAAAAGACAATACAACACATTAAAATTTAATAAGTTAATTAAAATTGTGATTAAAATACTCGTTGAAATTATAATAAGCATTAGATAGTAAAATAGCTTTTATTTTACATCTAAAAACATTAAGCGGCAATTGTTTTAAATAAATAGGCAGTTTGTTAAAAAACTTAGATGCATAGTAGTTTTGACAGTTTTGTGATTTTGATAAACGTAGAAATTTAGGACATAAGTTGCTCTTATTGCTAGTATTGTATTCATGATTAGTTGAGTGTTGGGCGTATAATGTGTAGTTTTTTTTTAGATATACTAAACATTCATAAATGTAAAGACAAGGTAGAGTTAAAATTTTAAGATGTTTAAATTGCTCTCTACAATCTTCTTGATAACCTATATTTGCTATTATCCTCACAGCTCGTCGTTGTAGTGTGAATACTCTTTCTTTAATGTTAGAATGGCCCCAAGCTAAAAGACCATAAGAAATGTGGCTGTGACATAGCAAAATAGGCAGTTTTAAGTACACTTTTAGAAACGGCACAACTGAGATTTCTAAGCAAAAAAACTTTGTATTTGCACTTAAATTAACTTCACAATGTTTTAACGTAAATAATAGCATTGATGACTTGCTATTGTTTAAGCACAACCTGTTGCTTAAAAACCATTCTGAAGCTTTTGATTCAGCATGTTCTTGCTTAGAAACAACTTTGCTCAACGTTTTTCCGTTGTTAGTGATTGTGGTATCATCTGCAAAAAGTATAATTTTTGCTATAGGATCGCAATGCGGTAAATCATTAATATAAATTAAAAATAAGAGTGGTCCTAGGATTGAGCCTTGTGGAACACCTTGAGTTATGTTTAAATTAGTTGATCTGTTACCACCATGGTTAACAATTTGAGTCCTATTTGTCAAGTAAGACATTAATAGCCTACAACTTTTAGGGTGAATATTATATGCATTTACTTTTCTTATCAATATGTCATGTGATACACAATCAAATGCCTTAGACAACTCCATAAACGTTGATAACGAGTATAAACCATTTTCAAAGCATTCAATTGTGTTTTCAATAAAATCTAAAACTGCATCAGAAGTACATTTATTCTTTCTAAAACCATATTGTTTTTGGTTTAACAAATTACAATCTTCAAGATACTGAAGTAATTGCATTTTTAAATTTTTTTCTAATACTTTAGAAAAGATTGGTAGTAAAGCAATTGGTCTGAAATTGCTAGGATTATTTACATCACCTTTTTTGTATACTGGTATTACATTTGCAGCTTTCAGAGCATCAGGAAAAATGCTATTTCTGATACAATTATTTATCAGCGTTGTTAGAGGCTGAGCAATTAAATTAACAACGTCTTTTACAACTTCTGAGTTTATTTCATAGATATCTCTACTATTGGACTTTTTTAGACTACTAATAATATCACAGACATGTTTACAATTAATTTCCACAAAATTAAAATAGTAGTTGCTAGTATTACACACACTATTACACGTTAAAATGAGTGGATCAATGTTAGGTTTAGGCATTGAATTAGAAATGTTCTCAGCTACACTTGTGAAATATGAATTAAAATCATTAGCAGATATGGATGACTTTCTTTCCAACGGTTCATACAATTATTAATAACGTTCCACATTGCTTTTGGTTTATTGGTACTATTAGTGATATAATTGTTATTAGTTATTAACTAATTCTTAATCAAAATTAGAAACAATGCAATTTTATGTTTAAAAAAAACAAGACGTTAAAAATGCAAAAAACGTTTATTTAGTTTGAGGTTTCTTTGAAACATGGATTAATAATGAAAACAAAACTAAAAACATATTTTTAAAATCTTTCTACAACATAAAATGAAATTAGAGCTGAGTTTTACGTTAGAAAATGCAAAATTTGTTTTCTTTGATTTGAGTTTTTTAATTGAAAATGTATTAGAGATTTTTTACGTTAAAAATGCAGCTCAGCAATCTTCTCTATAACAAATGTTTGAAAGTATTCTTATTGCTCGACGCTGTATGTTTAAAGAGCCGATTCATAATTGCTAAATGTCCCCATGCAAGAATTCCGTAGGTTAGATGTGACTGACACATTGCAAAATAAACTTTGCTCAAAACTGATTTTGGTAAGATATTGTCAAGTTAGCAAACTAGAAACACAGATTTACATAATTTAGTGGTAACAATATTACCATCTTAATAGAAGAGCAGCATGGATTTTGTGAAAGGCGTTCCACACTTACTAATTTACTCTGTTATGAAAATGATATTTTAAATGCATTTAAATCTAAAGTACAAGCTGACTCAATCTACACCGATTTTTCAAAGACGTTTGATCGTGTGAGCTATAATATTTTGATTGCCAAGCTTAGTGCTCTGGGATTTCATCATGATGTGACTTCCTGGTTATTCAGCTTTTTGAAAAATCGCACGCAGTGTGTAAAAATTAATAACTTTTTGTCACAGCCCATTCTTGTTTCATCTGGTGTCATTTCTTTTATTTGCGGATGATTTAAAAATGTATAGAAGAATATCATCTCTCAATGACTGCCATTTTTTACAACTGGACTTGGATTCCATAAATTCTTGGTGTTTTATTAATAAATTATTTTTTAATGCTGATATATGTTTTTCAATAAGTTTCCATAGAACTTTTAAGTAAAATTTCTTTTAACTATATAATTGACACTAAAGTGTTAAACAAAGTCACACAAATAAAAGATTTAGGCGTTATTTTTGATCATAAACTTACATTTGTTGAACATATAAACATCATGTGCAATCGTGCCATAAAAATGTTAGGATTTGTATATAGAATGTCCGCAGATTTATCAGCCAGTACACTAAAACTTTTATATTGTGCTTTGGTGCGTTTGCATTTAGAGTATGCTCAGTTTGGAGTCCTGTTTATGAAACTCATAACCGTAGTATTGAACAAATTCAAAAAAAATTTTGTCGTTTATTAATAAGTCTTATAAATTTGGCATATTATCTGTAAATTATGATTACTGCTACATCGCTTCATTGTACAACCTACCGCCAATGAAGATTTGCAGCAAAAGAGCTGATTTGTCGTTTTTGCGTAATTTTATTATGTCTGAGATTGATTGTACGGAGCTACTTGGTACTTTTCTATTCCATGTAGCACTTAATAATTGACATAGCAGACATTCTTCTTTATTTCGCGAGTCTACCCATTCTACTAATTATGGTTTTAACAATCCACTTGGTAGAATGTGTAGATTTGCAAATAATTTACCAACTGATATTAATGTATTTTGTGTCTCTAAAACTACGTTCAGAAGTCAGCTAAGTCATGCTGACTAATGTTTAATATGTGCGCTTTTATGAATGTTATTTTTTGTATTCTTTATTTTTGTATTGTAAAACATCATTGTTTATGTATATTTGATGTATATGTAAATGGTAAGATTATACCGTGAATAAAGTATTATTATTATTATTATTATTATTATCCTTCTGCCAATTTAACATATTATCTAAGAGCATTCCTAAGAAAGTGGTGCTGTAGAGATTATTGGCATTTATTCTTAATGAAAACGTAATGTTTACCGTTTTATTTTGATTTAATGTTAGATTGTTAGCTGTTAACCATTTACTAGTATTGAGCATACAATTATTATTATTATCTAATGCTGTTGAAAGGCTATCAGACCCATTGATAAACGTGGTATCATCGGCAAAAAGTATAAATATTTGAGGTAGGTCATTTACATAAAGTAGAAAAAGCAGTGGACCAAGGATAGAACCCAGGGGTACACCGTAACTTAAGTATATCTCTTTAGAGTTTTTTTTTATTAATTGAAACTAATTGTTTTCTCTCGTGCAAATACGACGTTATCAAACGGCAACTACTAGAATGGAAGCTGTAGTAATAAAGTTTTTGAATAAGTATATAATAATAATAATATTAATAATAATAATAATAATAATAATAATAATAATAATAATAATAATAACAATAATAATAATAATAATAATAATAATAATAATAATAATAATAATATTATGTCATCAACAGGTATAGTGCCACTGAATCTAAAGGAAAACCTAAATGAATTACAGCTTAAAGAATATGTTATAATACCTATGCAAAAGGCTGTGATACTAAAAACATGTAACATCGTTAGGTCTTTTCTAAAACAATGACAATCTTTACTGGACCTGGTCCCGTACCCGTCCAATAAATAACTCCCAGGATAATACCTGTGAAAAAAAAAATAATAATAATAATAATAATAATAATATATATCAAATGCGCTAAATAGGACACAATATGGATATAAACTAAAAGGTACAATAACAAATCATACTATAAACCATCTACTTTACATGGACGACCTCAAACTATACGGAGCCAACAAACATCAACTCACACATCTCATCAACGTAGTAGAAAAAATGAGTAGAGATCTACATATGACATTTGGCTTAGATAAATGTAAAATAGTAACAATGGAAAAAGGCAGTTGGAGCAACACAGAAATGATCAACCTTGATAATATCCAAACAATACAAAATATGAATGAAACGGAAATTTACAAATATTTAGGAATTATGCAAAACACAGTTACTAACAACAAAGAAATGAAAGAAATGATAAAACTCAAATTTAAAACTAGACTACAATCTATAACTAAAACCAATTTAAACTCAAAAAATTTAATGAAGACAATAAATACATACGCAATTCCCGTACTAACATATTCGTTTGGTATTATTAAATGGAACAATACAGAACTCAAAGATCTAAACAGACAAATTAGAACAATACTAACTAAAAACAGGGCACATCATCCTAAAGCATGTTTACAAAGAATTACTCTTCCAAGATTTAGAGGAGGAAGAGGTATAATTGATGTAACACACTTACACTACAAACAAATTAATAATCTAACGACATATTTTAAAAACCAGACAAACGGCACTCTTTATATGACCATATCAGAAGCGGACACTCAACTAACACCCTTGAATCTAAACAACAACATTCAAGTTAATGAAACTAATACTATACAATACAAAGAATTGGAATGGTCACAAAAAGAAATTCATGGTAGACATTTCTATCAACTACATAAAGAAGGCATAGATGTAGAATTATCAAACATGTGGCTAACCAAAGGTAATTTATTCCCAGAAACAGAAGGATCTATTCTTGCAATCCAAGATCAAGTAATAAAAACTAGGAATTATGAAAAATATATACTGAAAGCAAACATAACAACAGATAAATGTAGAAAATGTTATAAAACTGCAGAAACTATAACACATATTATCACAGGATGTGAAAAACTAGCTCCAACTAAATATACAGAAAGACATAACAACGTAGCGGCAATTATACATAAAAAAATGATAAGTAATTCAAATTTAGAAGAAGAAAATGACAAGGTACCATACTATAAATACATTCCAGAACCCATTAAAGAAAACAGCAATCATAAGATACTATGGGACAATTCTATACAGACTGACTAACAAATAATACATAACAGACCAGATATTATTTGGACCAACAAACTCACAAAAACAACATATTTAAAAGACATAGCAGTTCCAGCAAGTGAAAATATCATAAAGAAAACCGATGAAAAAATACAAAAATACACAGAACTAGCATATGAAATAAAACGAATATGGAAATTAACAAACATAAAAATATTACCAATTATAATTTTTGCAACAGGATTAATACCTAAGGAAACGGTAAAAAATTTAAAACTAATAGGAGCTGAAGATACACTGGCAGATCTGCAAAAATCCGTTTTGCTAGACACAGCACATATAACACGTGCTTTCTTAAACTAAATTCAGTTTTTAATAAATAACATAGTTATATATACCCTTGGGAAACCCGCGTATATATCGATAAAAAACGACAAGTTAGTTTAAAAAAATAATAATAATAATAATAATAATAATAATAATAAATAATAAATGTCATTTACAATGAATTTGAAACATCTCTTTATAATTGGGTAGGTAGTGATGCAACATGTAGACCAAATTTACCAAAACTAAAAATAAATAAACATTCACTTCTACTAATAAATAAAGTTAATGATCTGATACAAACACATATAAACAACACACATGAAATAGAAAGCCTTCACACTATAATATACTGTGCAGCATATACAGTACTAAAATTAAATAAACAAGAACCATATATAAATGAAAATCAATACAAACAACACAAAATACCTAAATGGGAGCAGCGTATAGTACAAAAAATATCAAAAATAAAGCAAGACATTGGACGCCTCACACAGCTGCTAAAAAATAATACTAAAAGAAATATTTTTAAACTCATAAAACATCTCTTCCCAAATGAAAACAATCTAACAAAGGAAAACATAGTAGAAGCTTTAGATACACAAAAACAAAAATTAGCGGTATATTCAGAAAGACTGAGAAGCTATAAAAAAGTCATAATAGAAAAAAAGATAACCTGCTTTTCCAAAACAACGAAAAAGTATTTTACTCTTACTTAAATCAAGACAACAGCATAGTAAACTCATCAAATTTACCTTCTAAAAATGACTTAACCGCATTTTGGAAAAACATCTGGTCTAGTTATACAAATCACAACCAAAAAGCAGAATGGATAAACAACATTAGAGAAAAACATAAACATATCAATAACAATGAAGACATTATCATACAAATAGAAGATCTTAAGGCTATTATAAGTAAAACTCATAACTGGAAAGCACCAGGTACAGACAAAATCCAAAATTTTTGGTACAAAAAGTTTACATCAGCCCACAACAAACTAGCAAAGTATATAACATACATACTAAATAATCCAGAAAGTATGCCAGTTTTTCTAACACATGGTATAACATATTTAAAACCAAAAACTGCCGAAACAGAAGATCCATCCAACTACGTCCAATCACATGTCTACCAACATTATATAAAATTATCACTGCTCTAATAACAAAAAATATTCAATACCATATTAACAAACATTCAATAATAACTGAAGAACAAAAAGGTACCAAACAATTATGTCAGGGATGCAAAGAACAATTGATAATTGACAGCGTTATTCTAAAACAAACCGAAATACAACAACGTAATCTATACGAAACTTTTATAGACTACAGAAAAGCATTTGATAGCTTTCCTCACAGCTGGTTAACTGAAGTCCTAGACATATATAAAGTCAATTCAACAATAACTAAATTTCTTAAATATACTATGCAAACATGGAAGACAAAACTACACCTTCGATCAACTACACAGGTGATAGAATCAGAAACAATACACATAAAACGTGGAATTTTTCAAGGAGACTCATTAAGTGCGGTCTGGTTTTGTATGTGTTTAAATCCACTATCTGAACTACTAAACGACACAAAAGCAGGGTTTCAACTTAAGAAAAACAAAATTACAATGCATAAAATTAACCATCTTTTCTATATGGATGACATAAAACTGTATGCTAGTACCAAAACACAACTAACATCACTATTAAAAATTACAGAAACAGTCTCTCAAGATATAAATATGGAATTTGGCATTAACAAATGCAAAATTAACAGAATGGAGAAAGGAAAGTGGACAAAAACAGACGGTATAAATACAATAAATGAACAAACAATCTTATCTATGGAAAAAGGAGAAACTTACAAATATCTAGGCTTTGAACAAACTACCAAAATAGACCATACAAACCTCAAAACTAAATTAACAGAAGCATACAATAAAAGGCTTAAACAACTTCTAACAAAAAATTTAAATGCAAAAAATCTTTGTAAAGCTATAAATACATATGCAATACCAATCCTCACCTACTCGTTTGGTATAATTAAGTGGTCAACTACAGATCTTAATGCACTAAATAGAAATACAAGAACTCTTCTAACTAAACACAAAATGCACCACACAAATGCCTGCATAGAAAGAATAAATTTACCAAGATCGGACGGCGGCAGAGGTCTAACAAATATACACAGTATACACAACAGTCAGATTACAAATCTTCGAAATTATTTTTATCTCCAAAATGATAGTGAATTATATAAAGCAATTGTAAATATTGATACAAATTATACCTCACTTAACCTGGCTGACAAAGAACAGATACATAAAGATTCCAATACAATACAACAAGAAAATATTCAAAAATGGGCAGCAAAACAACTACATGGCAGATACTACCACCAAAGTCACAAAGAGAACATAGACAGAATAGCTACATTTACATATCTTGAGAAAGGATATCTGTTTCCAGAAACCGAAGGATTTCTACAGGCCATTCGAGACAAGGTAATAAACACAAAAAGCTATAGACTGCACATAATTAAAAACCTACAAAACACAAACGATAAATGCAGACGCTGCAAAGACGAACAGGAAACCATTGAGCATATTACAAACGGCTGTAAAATTCTAGCTCCCACACAATATACAGAACGGCACAACTCGGTAGCTAAAATTATTCATCAAGATTTAGCACTTAAATACAAATTAATTAGCAAATGGGAACCATACTATAAATATAATCCATCAATTATCCTAGAAAACGACGTGTGCAAATTATACTGGGACAGAGCTATTCTGACAAATAAAACAGTTGCACATAACCGCCCAGACATTACTCTTACTATAAAAAATGTAAATACTACGTATCTTATTGATGTAGCAATACCAGCAGACCATAACATCAAGGTCAAATATAACGAAAAAATTGATAAGTACTTACCTCTAGCGCACGAAATAGAAAAAATATGGAAAGACAAAGTGAGAATAATCCCCATAATTATGTCATCAACAGGTATAGTGCCACTAAATCTAAAGAAAAACCTAAATGAATTACAGCTTAAAGAATATGTTATAATACCTATGCAAAAGGCTGTGATACTAAAAACATGTAACATCGTTAGGTCTTTTCTAAAACAATGACAATCTTTACTGGACCTGGTCCCGTACCCGTCCAATAAATAACTCCCAGGATAATACCTGTGAAAAAAAAAAAAAAATAATAATAATAATAATAATAATAATAATAATAATAATAATATGTCTTTATTTCAAATAAATATTATACATGAAATAGGCGAAGTTCAATGTAATACTGATCTTCCACTTAACCTTAATTTGCACAAAAATTTAGTTTTAAATCTTGAGTTTTCAAAATCTATTCAACTCTCGGCAGTATATATTTAGTCTAAAACGTGTTTTTTAACATTTTATCATTTAAACTCTGCAGTAACTATTATTTAAATATGTATATTAAAAAATGTCAATTGTGACGTTATTTCTAACGTTATCATGACATACAATCAAAAGCCTTGCTGAGATCAAGGAACGATGCCACAGTATGCTCACTCATTTCAAATCCCTCAATAATTGTCTCTGTAAGATCTATCAATACAAACAATATTGGGATGTTAACAGATTTATATCTTTAATAAACTTGATCATTTAATTGTAGAGTAGTTTCTCATAAACTTTTGATATTACAGGTAATATAGATATGGGTCTGTAGTTATTAACGTCTTCACTATTGCTTTTCTTTAATATTGGTATAACACGTGCTTTTTTTAATGAACTTGGAAACACTTTACATCTAATACATATATTTATTATTTAAGTCAGTGGATAAATAATTACGTCAATTACCCCTTTAATTAGACAATTCATAAATATCCTTGCAAGTTGAGTTTTTAATGCTATGTAAAATATCTCTAATTTCGATAAATGCGATAAATGTAGCTTCACTAAACTTAAAGTAATTAGAAGAGTTTACAGAGCCAGCATTAAACATGTAATTCATAGGATTATTACTTGATGCAGGTAGGTTTTCAATTAGATTTTTGGCTACATTACCAAAAAATTGATTATAAGTGTTAGGGGAGATATTAGATACGTGATTAGGTTTTAATTTTTTGCAAGTATTCACAAGTGACCAGATTGCTTTTGGCTTATTAATAGAATGTTTAATAAAATTAAAGTTTGCATCTATTTTTGCAGTTTTTAAAGTCTTTTAGAACTAATTTTGATACTTGTAAAAAATTCTGGTTAGTGTTTCCCGTAAATTATCGGTAAACCATTTAATAGTTTTGCCATTTCCTATTTTAAGAATTCTCTCTGGAAAAGATTTTAAATATGACTCTTGTTAAGTGTCTATAAAAAGATTTAGTTTAAGCTCTGGGCTAAAGTTCTTAATATCTAAGAAATTTCAATTTGTTATCAACGTTACAATGAATGTTAATTGTAGTATGAATGCTAATGTGGTCCGAAAATCCTGGATCACATGGTTTGACTATTATATCATGCATGTTCAAAAAAACATTGTCAATACAGTTTACTTAAATTAACTTTTATTATCAGCCCATACGTCGCTATAATATCACACAGATGTCGAGCATTATTGTCATTAGAATTAAATCTACCGTTTTTCTTGCTAATGTCAATATCATCCATTAATTTAGATAAAACTGAAAAAGTATTGAAGTCACCTTTAGTTGATCTATATATACATATTATTATCAAGTTATGAATTTGTAAAAACAATGTTTTTCTACAGGTAAATTATTGAGTGCGTCTTCGAAAGTATCTACAAAAATAGGATTTCATAATAGAAAGTTTTTTACTTCTGTTTAACTTTTGCATATAAAAAAAACTTATATTTGTTCTTGTATTAAATATTGTTTTCAACAAGGGACTGAGCATTGAAAACTATATTATCTTTTCGTAGATACTTTACAATACAGGAGTAATGTTGCAAATCTTTGCATTTTCTATAAATGTTTTAATGGACATTGTTCAAACAAAATACAAGACATTTTGCTATCTAAACAAATATTTACTCGTAGTACAAGGCTTTCTATAAATTCTAATAAATATTCACTGACAGTTCAGAGATGAAAAACCGAAACTTTTAAGAGAAATTTAAGAGAAACTGTACTATCGACAAATAGAATAAAATTCTAAATTCAGTATTTCCTGAGACTGCTTGAATGTAGTCTTTATTGTGATAGTTTCAGCAAGAGTGGTTTTACTCGTTAAAATTTAAAGGTATTTTTATGTTGTAGCATATTATGTAATTTCTAAATATCACATTTTAAAATTAAAAAAAAAAAACAAAACAAAATTTTGGGTAACAAAAGTTTTTATAAAAAATGAAATAAACATATGTCAACCTTAGCGTTACTCATTTTTCAATGATTAAAAAAAACAAAAATTTGCTTTCAAAAACAAAACAAAAAAAAATGCATTTTTATGTTTTTTGAAAACGCAAAAAACTCTTATTTAGTTTGAGTTTTTTTTTTTAATAAATCAAACTTTAAAGCATAGTTTTTAGATAAATTAGTAATTAAAAGTTAAGGAATGCAAAAAAACTGCTCTCAATGACCAAAAAGTGCAAAAATTGCTTTATTCAACTTTAATTATGTTTAATAAACCAATGTTCATAAAAATAAAAAAAAAATGCATTTTTTAAGTTCTTCATAAACTCATTGATGTAGTGTTTTTAAAAACAGAAAGTATGTTAAAAATATAGGTTGGGTTTCTTAAATTGTACCTCATTTAAAAAAAATAATTGTTTATTAAAAACTGATAAAAAAATTTAAAACGCTTAAACTTTATTCAAAAATCAATTTTAAGTTAGAAGCCACAAAAAACGCTTTTTTAGTTTTTATGTTTTTTTTAATTAGATATTATTTTTTAAGTTAGTAAATAAATAATCCCATTTTTCAAAAAAAAAAAATGTTTTTTTTTTTAGATTCAAGATTATTTTGAAAAATAAACTAATACTTTGGGTTTACATTCAGTTTTTCAAATACTGATTAGTATCGGAAATAGGAAAAAACCGCTTATACGTATTTTATAATAATAATTTTACCAAAAAAACTAAACAAAAAATGTTTAAATATTTACCAAAAATCAATGCGGTGTGGAATACTCCCAAAACGACTAATTTGTTTTTAATTACAGTGTCTATAGTCGTTCTTGTGAAGATAATCTCCAAACACACATGATTATATATGTTTTTTTTTTTTTAATTAAATTAAAATTAAAATTATGTAGTCAGAAATTGTAATCAATTAGTTTTTGTTATGTTATATTTTTTTAACAAAAAAAAAATGTTAAAAATGTTGGTGACAATAAACTGTAATCAAACCTCAATATTATGTAAGAAACTGTAAAAACAAAACCCATACATTTTTTAAAAACTATAATATAATAGTTAAAATATTAGAGTCTGATTTGTAATTAAAAGTGAATCTTACGTTGAGAAACGCAAAACATTTTTTGCTAATGCCCAAACAAAACCCAACAATAAATTAATAAATAAAAAAAAAAAATTAAAATGTATTACAACGAGATAAATTGTGAAGGTTAATTTTACGTTAAAAATTAAACAAATTGCTTGCAAATGCCCAAAAACTTTTTTTAGATTTTTTCAAAAACTACAAAAAAATGCAAAAAATATTGTTGTTGAACTTCAATTGTAATCAGAGCTCAATTTTAATTTTAAAAACGCAAAAACCGCTTTTCAATGCAAAACAAAATTTTTAAAAAAGCATTTTTATGTTTTTTAATGAAAAAAAAAATGTTAAAAATATAGATGTTGGACTTTCTACAAATTTTTATTTTATATTAGATAATGCAAAAAACCGTTTGCTAATGCCCAAACAAAAACCAAACAAAATTATTTTATTGGTTTTTTAATTTTTTTTTAACATTGTTGTTAGGCTCATTAAATTGGATTTGAAAGTACTTTTTTGCCTTTTTAGTTAAGTAAAAAAAATCTAATTAAACTAAACAAGGTCCAGAACAATGTGTAAAAATAAAAATGCTAATGTTTGAAAAATGCTTTCTTAGTTTTACAGTTTTTTTTTAATAATTAAATAAGTTTCTAATTGAAGAAATTAAAACTTAAAAAATGCATTTTTATAATTTTTATAAACTAAAAAAGATTTAGTTTAGAACTTTGACTTTAGGAAATGCTTAAAACGATTTTACCAATGCCTAAAAATGCAAAAGTCTACATAAATTAAACAAGACTCAAAATGATTTTTATATTTTTTAAAAACTGAAAGAAAAATGTTAACTAATGGTGTCGCACCTTGTAATTTGTAATTAGAAATCAATTTTTACGTTAGGAAATGCGGTAGCAAGCGCCCGAAGAAAAACCAAAAACTGCATTTTTTTGTTTTTTTTTTTAATAAATGAAAAATACGCATGTTGGACACCTTAAATTGAAATAAAAGGCCAATTGTATGTTAGTTTAAGTTTTTTAATACTCAAAAGTAATTTTTGTTTGAATTAATTTTAATTTTGTTTTTGTTGTTATATCCTTTCTTTATTAATTTTAAGATTAATTAATTTGGTAATAAGATAATTAAAATAATAATTAGCTTATAATTAGTTTTTTATTGCTAACGTTTCGGTAACGTACTTTCATCAGAGCTAAAAACAAAAAGATTTAATTAACAACAGCATTTACAATTATAATACATTATTCACAAATATAATAAACTATTCACATCAATGTCAATTTAATTCAAATATATTATTGCTCAGTTTTTTTTTTGTTTTTCAAAAACTGAATAAAAAATGTTAAAAAAATTAATAATTAAATTTGTAATAAAAGGTCTAGCAGTTGCAGAAATCACTCGCCAACATGTAAAAAAAATAGTAAAAATATTTTTGTCAGACGAAGTTTTTTTTTAAATTGAACCGAACAAAACCAGTTTTTTTTTTAATCTAAGTAAAAATTGTTTTTAATTGGATTAATTAAAAAAATACAAAAAAAAACTTTTTTGAATGTCTAATGTAAAATTGACTTCCAACTTACAATTTAGATCTAATAAGTAAAAAAATAATCAAATTTAAAAAAAAACTTTTTTAAATTTTTTAATATAAAATTGATTTTTGATTACAGTTTTACAGTTTAAAAAGTCTGACTACATTATTTTTACTATGTTTCTTTTTTTAATTAAAAAAAAAAAAAAAAAAAAATAGCTGTTGAATTTTGTTTGGGCATTAGCAATCGGTATTCTTTATTTTTTAACATAAAAATTTACTTTTGGCTACAATTTATGTTCAGCTTTTGAAATCCATAAAAAATCTTTATTTTCATATTGTTTGATAATTACAATTAAACGTAGTTTGTTTGCATTTTTAACGTAAAATTTGACCTTTGAATACAATTTAAACCGTTTGACATCAATTTTTTAACATTTTTTTACTGTTAAAAAAAATTAATTTTGTTTGAGCATAAACAAGCGTTTTTTTACATATTCTAACTTGAACAAAAAATTACCTATAACTACAGTTACAACTAATAGTTTTTAATAGCAATCAGTTTTTTTTGCATTTTTTAATGTAAAATTAAACTTTGACTACAGTTTACAAAAATTAATATAACAAATTCAAATTCGAAATTTGAAAAAACCTAAAAACATAGTTTTTATGTTTTTTTTTCAAAATTGATTTTGTAATTAAAAGTAAAATACCGCTTGCCAATTCTTGAATAATGTAAAATGTATATATTTAAAAAAATATATTTAAAAACAAAAAACAATTGTTAAAAAATTTAAAATTTATTTTTATTGTAAATTTTCATGTTTTTTTTTGATAAAATATTGCTGTTGAAATTACTAAAATGTAATCAGAAGTCAATTTTACGTTAAAAACGTTTGCCATTTTACGTTAGCAAATGAAAAAAACTGCTTGCTAATGCTTAAACAATACCAAAAAATTTGCATGTTTTTAAAAATTGAAAAAAAGTAATAAATTTATAGGTTATGGCAGACAGTGGTTTGATAATATACTATAATTGTGATTACAATATTATCAAGATAAATAAGTCATAATCTGTTAATTTATAATATGCACAATTAAAAGTTTACTAAGTTTAATGTTCAATAAAGTATCATTTTTAAAGTTTAAGCAAATATTTCGACAAAAAAATACAATTTAATTTCAAAATTTAATAGAGAATTGAAGGTTTTGGATTTTTATATGTATTTCATTTCATTTGGAAATTTCATTCTCTACACGTTGCAAACAACCGATTTTAAAAAGGAGTTACATTGCATGAGTTCTGCTCGTAGTTTTATGACACTCCTTAAACTGAAAAATCTGAAATTTGAAAAAAAAATTGTTTTAACTAATTTTTTAACTTTCATTTACTATAAAAAATAATAATGTTTTTAGCACGTTAGATGTGATGTGAACTTTAAAATTATAATTAAAAACTGCAAATTGTAAATAAAGTTAAAAAAACCAAATCAATTTAAAAAAATAGTATTACTTTTTTCCAATATCATTGCTTATTTTAGTACGTTTGGTATAAATTATAAAGTATAATTTTTTAATATTTTGACCTCAGCATAGTTATAATTAAATTTGTCTTATAAAATAACTTAAAATTAAAATTAAAAAAATGTTTTAATTTTTTTTAAATAAATTTTGAGTATGTCTCTTATACATTAATTAGACAAAAAATGTACGACTTAATAACTTCGTTACTTTTTAATCGTTTTGATTGATACAAAAACTTTTTAAATGGTTTTTTGAGTACCATAAAAGCAGGTACACACATATATTTTTTTTTTAAATTTAGGATACTTGCACTAACAACCAACAGTAATTTTTAAATATAATAATAAAGTCAACAGAAGTCTTGATTGCTAACAAGTATTCACGATGCTTTCTATTGTTTTGATTGCACAATTCTGCAGGCAAAATAAATTTTAATACGGATTTATATTTGTTTTTCTTTGCGTTGAGAAATGAACATCAACACAATCCCCAATCAGATTTATTTATTGTGTACGGAGTCAAACTTTTTTTAATTTGTATGGGTTAGAAACAATTTTTTTTTTTAATTTATTTGTTTTCTCTCATTTAATACAAAATATTTTACGGCAATAAGCCTTGAACTAAGCTACACAAATTTTGCATTAATCAACTCAACCGTGTTTATATGAAAGTAAATAAAACATAATTTGAAAATTATAATTATTTATTCTTCACGGTATAAGAAATATAAATAAATTATAGACATTAATTTAGCTTATAAAATAATATAAATATTTAATCATCTTCCCATTTAACTTAATTGAATTCTGTCAAGTATACTAAATCCTTGTCTCTCCATTTTGGGTTTAATCAAGAAAAATATAAAGTGAGCCAGACTGCGTTCCCCATGTTATATGTTCCAGGATTATTATTAGTTTTGATTTATATTAAATTTGAGTTCCGTGCAGACTTGCTCGCAGACGAATTTCCACGAAACACTGTAGAGCCAATAATATATATCGAGGAGGGTAAATTACTCTTCCATTTTCGCCCATTACTCTGATATATTATGCATTAATACACGGTGATTATAGCCCTAATTCATTTCAATTTACTCAAATGAAGTGTGATTTATATAAATCGCATGCTTTTTAAATTTATCAATCAAATTTCTTAACCAATTAAGCATTAATTAACACGAATCTGTCCTGTGCCTAACCAACCATTTTTCATGCAAATATATTCATAACTCTATCTTTTAGTTTGCGTCACTGTTCCACCACCCCTTACGTATATTTACACTGGCCCTGGAGGTGCCTTTGCTTGTTTTCTCCCAAAAACGAGTCGTTGTACTTTCCTTTCTCTGTCTTTTACTGTGCGTGTTATTCCATTTGAGATTGAGTGTTTTAAATTAGGCAAATCAATGCGGAATTTTCACGCATAAATATCACCTACCCCTTTAATGGAAATGTCTTGTCGTTTCCCCTGTTTTCTTGTTAACTTTAAATTAGATATGCGCCGTTTGTACGCAATCAGGCCGGGAGTGTTTGGGCAACAGAGACGAAGGGTTTTGGTTGCTACTTTAACCCGGGGATCTGCTGTGAAGAGATGAATTGCCCATTAGTTTTAAATGTTAAAAAACGAGCCATGAATTTTACATGGAACCTGAAAGGGTGGAAGAGAATGTGTACTAGTTTTCAACTTTAATTAATTATCATGAAAGTGTTTAAAAAATTATATTTTTTTGAAGAATGTGAAACGCAACTTATCTTTTTAGAATGAATTTCAATACACATGGTGATTATGATGTCTATTAGAGTAATAAAATAGAGATTTTGGGTTATTTAATAATACAAAATAATTACGTAAGCAATTCTGACTAGTTGTTTGCGGTTTTCTTACTGAACAATTTGATAGAAGTCAATTAGGTGTTTTAATAAATAAATAAACTTTTTCTGATAGTTTCACAAAATTGTTAATTCAATATTTTTCAACAAATCGCAGTACTGCGTATAACATATCAGTTTTGCGCAGATAATAATAATAATAATTCTTTATTCCAGTTGACCTTTTAGCAAGGTACAGTCAGGTTATATTAAAAATTAATTTACAATTAAGAAAACATTTAAATTAAAAATAAAATAAAATAAATTACAAATTAAAAATCACATAAAACTAGTGTCAGTCATAAAACAAACTTCTTTTTCTTCTTCTTCTTTAATTCCTGGGCAACTTATGTTGTTCCCCAGACCACAAACTTGGTTCTATCTGCAGTGTACTTTACTGCAATTTAACCACGGTACTTATTTGTTACTTTTGTTTTCTTTTTTTAATGTCACTCCTGATCAGCTGTCATGTCAGTCTGTTTAACATACACATTTTACAGATACCTATAATACAAACAACACAACATATATTAATAGTTCTACCATAAACTAACTCAATTTCTACTCTTTGTGCCCATCACACATTTTTGCTCTGCTTATTTACATGTATGTACATATATACCTAACGTATATTTTCAAAAATAAATTAAATGTATAACCTACCCAAAACAAATTAACCTCAAAAAAAGGAACAATAAACAAAACAAAAAACAAAAAAAAACAACAAATCAACAAAACAACAAAAAAAACAAAAAAAACAAAAAAATAACAAAAAACATACAAAACCATACTTTTAATAGTAACTACCCGTATTGTACCCCACCTGCATACCCCTAGGAGTAGCATGCAGCCGTAGATACACACGTTCAATCACTTCCCTTCTCTATTCCTTTTTACTCTTATTATAAGGTAATACAGTTTTGTTTAATCCATCTGAATAATACACTGTAAGTCTCAAAACTCTGTGAGTATAATATAGAAGGAAATGCCAACGGTGTTATCTCCCCCTGTTGGATCAGGTGAAAATATACACTCCCTGAATTATGTAAGAGGCATTCAAAGAAAATATGATTAAGACTTCCTTTCATACCACCTTCACAGAAGTCATTAACAATTATTTTCATTTTATGTAGATGTTTAGGTGATTTGTTGTGCCCAGACCTAAGTCTACACATCAGAACTATCATCTCCCTGCTAGTGAATTTATTGCTGTACCAAGGCGTGTTGTTAACATTGCTAAAATTTGCAAAATATTTTTTTCCTTTATGAAGAGATCTATTTTCGTAGAGCAATTGCCACCGCTCTATTTCGCTGCGCTTATGCCAGATTGTGAGGTCTGTATGGCTTAGTTTTATGTTATTAAGCTGTCCCCCATGCTCTAATTTTGCTAAACTATCAGCCTTTTTATTCCCTAAAATGCCAACATGGCTCGGAATCCAGGCTATAACTACTTCATAGCGCTGGTCTTGCAATGCCGAGTCTAATCAGTGCTACAAGGTAATTTTTTTTTTAATTTTAACAATTTTATTTCTTATTGCCTCCACTGCACTTTTAGAGTCTGAGCAGATTATAAGTGCTCTTTGATCCATTTTAAGTACTGCCGTATAGATGGCAAACAATTCTGCTGAGAAAATAGACATCTTATCAAGAAGTTTGCCCCATTCTTTGTCTTTGAAGGTAAGGGATCCAAACCCAGTATGCCACTAATCTTTCCGGATCTATTCGAACTGATCCATCCGTAATTATTTCGTGATACTCTGCCCATTTGTTTATCCGTAATTCCCTGAAATGGGTTTGGGCTGATACTTCCTCTTTTACTTTTACTGTAAAACACATTTATATTGGTGTGGATGTTCTTTGATGTTTGGTGCACTTTAGTGTTTTCTACTTAGTTCTTGAACTGTGCTACCTGTTCCAGGGCCAGTACCAAAGATGGAGTACCTCTGCTTACCCAGAAAGGTTTATCCCTAAATGTTTCTGCCATATGTTTAATCTTGTTAATACCGTTTGTCCCCATTGCCATCATTTTACAAAGCTGCCTTTACAATAGCATTTCTTTGCAAAACTATAGAGGCACTAAGGAAGCCTTTCTCTCCAAAATGTGAGTTGGGGTTGATCGCATTGCGCCAATAATGCTTCTAATTGCTGCATATTGGATTCTGTCGCGTTTGACGATGTTTTGTTTTCTGCAAATGCCTTATTAAATACTGCCATGGTTACTGAATTGCTTCCCCAAGCTGTTCTACTAATGACTCTCAACATATTAAGCCCTTGACTGCATGCTTTCACCATACTGTTTACTTGCCTATTCCAATTTATTTTGGAGTCTAAGCAAATACCCAGATATTTGTATGATGTTAGGTAAATATGGGGTCTTTCTTCTTGAAAAGATCATAGCTTTACATTTGCTTCCCGACAGTGTCAAGACCCTCTCTCACACAAACAAGCTCAGCAGACGCATTGCAGCGTTTATTTGAACTGGTGCCTGGAGCGGATCCCTATGGCTCGTGTAAACTACCAATTTGTTTGCGAAAGAAAACAGCTTCACACTGGCAGGAAGATATGTATTAATACTGGCCATATATATGTTAAAAAGGAGTGGGCTTAATGGGCTACCCTGTAAGAGTCCAGCATAAGAAACTCTTTTAATGAACCCAGTCCCCATTTTCATTTTAAAAATTTTGCATTTTATCAAATTGTATAGCACTCTGATTATATGTGAATCTAAATTCTTTGCTTTGAGGATGTCAGCCAAAATGTCTATATCTACCTTGTCATACGCCGCTTCTAAATCCAAAAATGTTGCAATCAAGTTTTCATTTTTTGCTAATGTACGGTATATGTCTGAGCACAAGATAGGTTGCTAGGTTGTCCATAACACTCCGCCCCTTCTTAAAACCAAAAAAATTGTCCGGTATTAACTTAGTTTTGTCCGCCCATTCTTTGATGCGGTTTTTCAACATGTTCTCTAACGTTTTTCTCACCACTGAAATTAGAAAAATCGGCCTGTACGCATTCGCATTGCATGCTGCCAATCACCCACCTTTCTTATGGCTACTAATTTTACTAATCTCCAAGAGTCTGGAACTTCCTCTTTCTCCAAGATTTGATTGAATTCGCGCAGAAGGATAGATTTTGCTTTCTGTCCATGTTCCAATAACAAAATGTATGCAATGTTGTACTCACCAGAAGCAGTGCTTCTAGTCGTTTTAAGACACTACTCTAACTCATCTTAGGAGAAACTTGATTGGGTACTAAGTGTTGGTATTATTTTGTTAGAAAGGGGTGTTGTGTCTAGAGCAATCTTTTAAATAAATAGTTCTTTCCAATCTTCTGTGCAACTGGGGATGTTCCTAGGTTGGAAGAATAATCTATTGAACCTCTTAATTTTCGTCCATACTTTCGTAGTTCTGGACTCTCTGTTCAATGATACACAAAATTGTCTGAAATTGGCCTTCTTTTTTTCCTTTAACCCTTTCTTAGTTAATGCCACTTGTTTTTTTTTTATTTGATCAAGTCCTCCAATCTACCAAGTCTTTGGAAGATCTTCAAGAACCTCTTTCTTCTTGCCACTAAGCCACTGCACTTGTCATCCCACCAGGGGCATGGATTCCGAGAAGCTTGCAGGTTTGACTGTAGGTGCACACTTTTTGCCGACTCCCACATAATTTCTGTAAATTTCTCTAAATTGACATTGTACTGCTTTCTATTAAGTGCTTGGTCTACTTCATTTCTGTACATATTCCACTTCACTCTCCTAAGGTTCAATTTGTCAGGTCGTGGTAATACTCTGTTTTCATTTCTATCTAAGATTACTTTAGTCATTATTGGAAAGTGATTACTTCCCATATTGTCATCCATAGTAGTTGTTCTCAAGCTAATAGCAATATCAGGTGAGGCTATTACCAAGTCAATGATGCTTGATCCGGTGGTAGTAAAATGTGTGTGTTTTTTATTATTCATCAGTACCAGGTCCATATTGTTCATAACCCTTTCAAGATGGAGCCTATTCCTATTATGGAACGGGTGGTCCCATCTTGGGCTATGACCGTTAAAGTCTCCCATAATGATAAACGGAGTTTTACACAAAGAAATTAATTCCTTCCAATTATCCGCGTTTATATGCGTATCAGAGGGTACATAGCCTGATACTACTGTCAACCAGTAAATACGAATTCTGACAAATTGAGCCTTAGGTGGGCGATTGAAGTTTGGAACGTCTGTTGTAAAACGATGATCATTTTTCACTTGCAGAGAACACCCTTCTCTTTCGTCCTCTCTCCCAACCTGCACATTAGGGTAACCTGGTACATTGTTGATACTATCAACTGGCCACCAGGTTTCAGACAGTGCTATCACATCTGTGTTATCATAATAGCAGTATTTAATAAGGTCTTCTTTATTACTATTATACGATCTAATATTCCATGACAGCATCCTCAAACGTTGGCGATCCTGGCGAGTCATAATTGGAAATATAATTTTTATTTTCTGTATAATGTTCAGTGGCGTCCAGGTCAACAAGGTAGCTTACTATTTGGTTGATACAACCTTTCTGGGTTTCCACATTAATTTCCAGTCTGAGGCACTTTCTCCTAAATTTTTCAGTTCAGACTTTACATCATTTTCTATTCTGGCCATGTAGGCCTGAGTGTCCGGAGTTCTAATTAATTTTGTACCTTTGAACTATATTTTGCTCTTTGTGGGGGGGGGGGGAGGGGGGTGACCAAAACTCTCACTCTTTTTTGTTTTTTCGGAGACGATTTTTTTCTGAAGGCATATGAGTGTTCCTGTACTACAGGTGGACTCTTTATGCTTGTTCTAAGTCCTGAGGTGCTTGGTCTTTGAAAGTCTCCTACAGTTTTTGAGAAAAGTGGTTTGTTGATTATTTGTCCGCAGTTAGTCTGCTAACCGATTCTACCTCCTCTCCAATCCTTGATCTTGGAAAGTCTTTCTCCTTCTGTAGATTGGTGGTATTGCCTGTTTGTTGCAAAGCTTCATAATGCGAGCAATTGTGTAGGATCATAATCTCTTTAATTTTTGTTTGTTTGAGAAATTCAATACATTTCCTATCCTCAAATTTACAAATCGGTTCAGTTGCTTCATGGTTACAATGTATACATACTGGGTTCCCTTTGATTGGACATTGTGCTAAAGCATGTTCTGTGTCTCCACAGGCCACAGGCATTGCACCTTGGTTTCTTTTTGCAAAATTTGCTTATGTGCTCATATCGAAGACATCAGACAGCATTGTACGACCCTTTGTATGTATGTTTCAACTATCCTATAGTTATGGTAAATGCTTACTCTCTGGTAACACTTTTCCCCTAACTGTTATTATTATGGTTCTAGTTGGAACCACTGTTGCTATATTATTTACATCTTTTTTTTTTTTTTAATGCGTTTAACATTTAATATTTGATTGCCATTGCTACATTTAAGTTGTTGTAAAAGTTTTTCTTCTGAAATATCAAAATCAATATCATTAACAATCCCCTTGCAGGATACTGAATGCATCGGAATAAAAGCTTTTAATTTATGTTTTATCAAAAATTGAGAAAAAAGAAAATTATTTGCACATTTTGCATTATTAAACTCTATGGTAGAGGTTATAATAATATCCTCTTTTCTTAACAGATACAACTCCTTCTACCTTTTCATTTTGTAATTTCCTGCCTAACGAGATAGATGTTGAAACACCTGAAAATTCTTCGGTAGGTTCCACATAAATAATGAAAGGACCTTTGTCCTCCGAACTGAAATTCTCCATCCTATTATTTTTATTTAACAATTATGATCATCTATGTTTAGTTTTATTATTCATAATACATAAACCCCTATCTGTTCCCACAAAATGACCGGTGGCAATCACCCCAGAGATCATCTGAGCAACACCATTCAATAGTATAATTTTATCTAGCAAAACTTTAGCTTGATCTTCGAATTTTATTTTTTCTAATTGTACTATAAGAACATCCAATTCCAATCCAATCAGAAACACCAAACTAAATTTATAATAAAACTTGTTTACAGCAAAACATAACTCACAATGGCTGCTATCAAAAATCGTTATTGGCCATTGACAGAAAGAAACATAATACAACAGGTTCTAAAAGATGCATGAAATGCTTTAGGTCAAATTCCATGAGTATTCACCTACAAATTATGGGATCTTTTAAATTCACAAACAAACAAAACCATTTATAGTGACCAGTGTGGACTACTGTGGACCATTTTCAATCAAACTAAGAAATAAACAATTAAAACAGCATGTCGTATGCTGCACAGCTTTCCAGAATTTATTGGCCCGTTGGAAATGTTGGCTGGTGAAGTGGAAATGTTCTAACATCTCTTTTGATTCCTGGCCAATGATAAGCTCTCAGGATGGCCGTAGTTGTTTTATCACGTCCTGAGTGTCCCGCGGTAGTTGCAGCGTGATGATGTTTGATCACCTCTTGCAGTGCTTGTACCGGCACTACCATTTGGTTGGATCCGGCACTTGTCCGCAAGAGTTCTCCCTTCTTGCTTATTTTGTATCCTTGGTCTTTGCCTTCTGGGCGCTCCGGATCTTCGGTTATTTTGTAATATTTTCAAATTATGTTTTAGACACGTTGCATCATTTGGCTAATGTTTTTCCTTCCAGAAGACATAACTTGGCAAAGTCCTTTCTATAGATTCTTTCCAGGCGCGTGTAGAGGTGGTTTAACGTGAGTGCCTGTTGTTCCCCCGTATTTTCTGATAAAAACAACCTCTTTGTTTTCGCAGCCACGTCCGTCATTTTTTCTAAACCAGGGTATTTGCTGAGCGCATATGGTTGGTCTCTCCGGGCGTATGTTTGAAAATAAAATCCAGTTCTTGCAGGATCAACAACATGCGTGTGAATTTGGCCTTTGCGTTGAATACATTTTCCAGCTAGACAAGGGCTTAATGTTTGTTTGAAGGATGAATTGTTCATCTTTCAGATATGGCTTGTACTTATTAATTGCCCACATTATTGCCATACACTCGAGTTTGTTGGAATGAAAGCGTGTTTGGCACGGCTTTAGTTTTGAGCTTACAAACGATATGATGTGGCGTTAATTGTCTATTTTCTGGTACAGGACCGCCCCAATTCCAACGTTACATGCGTTCGTTTTTAACACAAACGATTTCTCCTGGTTGTGGTCTGGCTAGCTTTAGCGGTTTTGCCATTGCTACCTTAATTTTTTAAACGCCTTTTCTTTGACTTTGGACTATTTAAAGAGTTTCTTGTTTACTTGTAGTGTCATTAAATGCAGCCATTTTTGTATATCCCGGCACGTATTCTCGTACCCAATTGCACAAACTAAGGAAGCTTCTCAATTGCTTTTTGTTACGAGAGGCATCAACTCCCGTATCACATCCAGGTGGTAGGTGTGGCTGGTTACCGTCTGAGATAATGTGCTACAGGTATTCCACGGATTGTTCTCTAAACGAGCACTTCTTGATATGGCATTTTAAACCAAATTCTTGAAGTCGTAAATGTCCTGCTTGGCATAGTTGTTCGAGTATACTAGAATTATTAAGCCCGAACAGCATGACCTAAAATTAATAAGTCCCACCGTCGGGGGCTGCAAAGACGGTGAAGTGTTTGTGTTCTTCAGCCATAGGGATTAGCCAATATCCGGTTTTTAAGTCTCTGAATACTTTGGCGGGACTAAAATCATTTGGCGTCTCGTGGATCTTGGAGAGAGGGGTTGTTTCCTTCTTTATGAGTTTGTTCAACTTGCGGTAGTCAGCACTACCTTAGCACAATAGCTGCTTGAGCTTTGTTCAATGATCCCACTGGCTAACAATTCTGCTACTTATGTAAAGATTTGTGTTTTTTTGGGAGCATTTTATGTATACCTCGCTGTTTGCACGGGCGTCTGGCCAACCACTTTGATTGCATGGCTCGCTGTTTTTGTTGTGGTAGAAGTCACCCCTTCATCAAAGGAAGGAAGTCTCTTACCCTACACGGTGGATCGGCGGTCTCTACCGTAATGTACGCATTTTCGGATGTAATCTATTGTAGCTCTGTTATTGTTTATCTACGGGTTTCTTAGGATTACGGTTTCTCCTAGGGTTGGTGCAATTAGGAGAGAGATTGTTTAAGTTTGATTTCTTATGGTTACCATCGTGCTAGCCTCTCCGGTCGTTTTTATGATGGCACTGGGGTCTGCCTGCTTGACCGTGATGTTCTGTTATCGTACGTGTGTAAACTTTATAGACGTGAAGTTATGTGTGGCTCCGCTGTCCACCAGAACTTGAACGGATTGGCCGTTATCAAGATAAAAATTTGGGGTAGGTTGCTTGACCCTATCTCTGGAAATTTTTCCTTTGTCGTTTTTTTTTGCTTCTCCGTCTCTTTCATTTTCTTTTCCGTCTCCTTCTTCTTTTTTCCGTTTTCTTCTTCTCCGTCTTATTCTTTTCTTCTGGTTGCTGTGGACCGTTGGGTCTATTAGTCTATTGTCGGCTTCCTACTTGTTTCCCAACTTCTGTGACTAATTAGCGGGGTTTTTTGTCTTATGTTTTGTAAAGAACGCCTGTCTGCAAGCAATGTTTGCTTTTATCTTGCTGGCCATGACCACCAGTTTGTTTAAGGTTCTGGTCAGCTCATTAGCCGAGTGTTGCAACAATAGTTGGCAATACACTGCCGCTTACCTCCTCAAGAAGCTTTTTACTGCTTTCTGAGGATCGTAGTGCTTGTTGAGCAGGTTTTTCATTAATTAAGTGATCATCCCGGAGTCAGTGTACTTCTGTATCAGGCGGGCCTTGGTGATTTTGTACAACGGTTCCGGTTCTTACTTATGTCGCTCTTTAAAAGTGCAAGCGTCGTCCTTTAAACTTTTTACTAGCATGTCGTGGCACGCTGTGTTGTGCAAAATGGTTTTCCATTCTCAAAATGAATCTGTGCAGGTCTTTGTATGCTAATCTCCTAAACTTAGGTAGCTCAGGTGAATACAGTTGATCAAGCCTCGGACAACATATAGTTCGGCTCTAAAGCGTTTGTTGACTTTGCGTCCTGCCACAGTTTGGCCTTCTTAGTTTGCTCTTTTTTGGTTTTTCCGAGTGTTTTAGTGCTATGTTTTCATCGTACAATATTCTTAAAATTGAGAATTAATTTTCTTAAATTTTATATCTTGTCTTTTGTTACGATGGCCACATTTAATATTTTTATCAAAAATTTGTTTTGACGTTTTTTTACGCAGCTTATAGGTTGAGATAAACATTTTTGGACAGCCTATAAGTTGTGTTAAGCATATTTTGCTGATTAACATTTTTATGGCATCTTTTAACTTGACTATACTTACCAAATAAATAATAATAATAATAATAATAATAATAATAATTTATTTACTGTTTTAGACCACAACTGCGGTATACATTTGTCAAAAATTACAACTAAAGTTTAAAATTAAAATTTAACTAATAAAACTAAAACATAACATACATAAAACACACTAAAAGTTAATAATAATAATATATAAATTACAATTAAATCTATAGACATTAACATAATATAAAATGTACTATTCTAATGTGTTTAAAAATTCATTCACGGTATAATAACATTCAGATAGTAGTATTTTTTTAATTTCATTTTTAAAACTTTTTTTGCTGGTAATAGTTTTGTGCTAGTGTTTAATTTGTTATATATAAGGCTGCCTGTGTAAACTGGGGAGTATTTATACATTTCCATATATGCACGTTGTTTTAGTATATTTGATTTATGCCGAGTATCATAAAGATGCATATCTCCATTGTGCACAAATTTATTTGAATGTTCATGAATGTATATTAAAATTTTATAAATATATATTGCACATGCTGTCAATATCTTGTTGTTTTTAAATGTTTCTCGACATGATTCTCTGTAGTCGAGATTAAATATTTCGCGAATAATTCTTTTTTGTACTACAAGTATTTGATGTTGTTGGTTTGATTTGAATTTACATCCCTATACGGTTATACCATAACTCAGCACGTTGTGAACCAATCCGTAGTACACTGTCATCAAACTACTATTGCTCAGTTTTTGTTTTAAGCTGCAGATTGCGTAGTAAGCTTTGTTTAACTTATTTAAAACATTAGTAATATGAGGTTGCCATGATAAATTTGAATCTAATAAAACTCCAAGAAATTTTGTTTTATCCATAACTTTTATCTGCTGATTATTAGCATTAATATCTGTAATTGTAGTGTTGTTGTGTTTATTAAAAAATTCTACTGCTACAGTTTTTTCGATATTAAGTATTAACTTATTTCTGTTACACCAATCACTGAATTGATTAAGAATAACGTTTGTCTTTGTTATGCATTCATCTGTGCTTTTTCCAGTAACACATATTGTGATGTCGTCTGCAAACATGCATAACTTTTTACAATCTATAAATTCAGTAATATCATTTACAAACAATAGAAATAGTAATGGTCTACCTACACTACCCTGGGGTACCCCCATATTCATATCAAAATTATGAGATTTTGAACCGTTTATTTTTACATGAAAATGTCTATTTAGGAGATAGGAACGAACCCAGTTATGGATAGGGCCTCTTATACCCAACACATAGATTTTGTTTAAGAGAAATTCAGAATCCAAACAATCAAACGCCTTAGAAAGGTCAAAGAATAATCCCAAAACTTTATTACTTTGATTTATATCATCATAAACTGTTTGGACAAAATCAATAATAGCAGATTCAGTAGATCGCTTTTTCCTAAAACCATGCTGTGCGTTGTTTAGTATCTCATTTTTATTTAAATAATTCAGTATTTGTGAAAAAAAATTTCCATTATTTTTGAAAATACACTTAACAATGATATAGGCCTATAATTGTTTATATCATTGAAATTGCCTTTTTTAAAGATCGGTATTATTTGTGCCAACTTTAACATATCAGGATATTGCCCTAACTGTACAGATAAATTAATTATTTCGGCTAGTATGGGAGATATTTCCTGTTCACATTCTTTTATTAATATCACTGGTACATTGTCAGAACCAGGTGCAGAGTTTGACTTCAAATTTAAAATAATTTCTTTTACATCCGATGCTGTTATTGGTGCAAAAAACATTGATTTTGATTGCATTAAATTATGTGTAGTACAAGTTGTTGACAGGTTATTACTAAAATGTTTGATTTGATATGATTTTGTAATAGATGAAAAATATTCACCAAAAATATTACCTATCTCTATATCGTTATCAATTATTTTGTCATTTGTTTTTAGTGTTATAATACTATGTTTGGTTTGTTTTTCGCTAACCATCTTCCAGATAAATTTTTGTTTGTTATTACTATTATTTAGCTGGCTTTGATAATAATGTTGCTTTGCAATGTTAAGTTTTTGTTTATAATCTGCTTTTAAAAATGTATATTCTCTATTTAGTTGATCGTCAGTTATATTTTTTCGTAGCCAATTTAGATTTAGGAGGTTGGTGGACATTACTTTTAATTGAGTATTATACCATGGTAAATGTCTAACATTATTATTATTATTATTTTTTATTTTAGTAGTTTTTAAAGGGAAGCTGCCAATGAATGCGTTTTCAAAAACATTCCAAAAGATATTATAAGCTGTGTTGATGTTTTCTGCAAATTTAATCTGATTTATATTTTTGGCGCAGTCTATAGGTTCAACATACTTTGCACACAGACATTTTTAACTTAGCTCGTAGGCAAAACATACTTTGCAAGTATGTAAAGATATTTGACACAACTTATAGGTTGAATTAAGTATACTTTGTAGATAATCAATTTTGCCGCAATCTATAGGTAGAGTTTTTTTCTATAATCTTTGCTTGCAAAGTAAGCTAAACATAAGTAAACATTTTTAGAGCACCTTATAGGTTGAGTTGAGAATATTTTGCCGACAAACATTTTTCACTGCATATATGTTAAACATACTTTTCAAATAAACAATTTTTAAACATTTTATAGGTTGAGCATGCTTTATTCACAAACTTTTTTGACACAGCTTATAGGTTGAGCATACTTTTGAAATTACAGCGTATAAGTTGAATTAAGTATACTTTGCAAATAAACATTTTTGAGTTGAGTTAATTTAAGTTTTTTGACAAAACTTATAAGTTGAAATAAGAATAAACATTTTTGCAAAAATTTATAATTTGGTTATAGTTTCAAGATAAATATTTTTGGCGCAGTTTTAATAATGAGCATACTTTGCACACAAATATTTTACGCCAAGCCTATAAGTAAATTAAATTAAATTATTATTAAGCATTAAGCAAATTAAAAATTAAGTATACTTTGCAAATAAACAATTTTGAATCAATCTATACTTTGAACATACATTGCAGATATTTTTGTACACAGCTTTTAGGTTAAGCATATTTTACCAACAAACATTTTTAGCACTGTTTATAGGTTGACCATGCTTTAAATATTTAAAAAAAAAATAGGGTAGTTTATAGCATATATTGCCAATAAACATTTTGGGACAATTTATAAGTTGAGCATACTTTGCAAATAACCATTTTTAACGCAACCCGTAGGTTAAGTATAATTTACACCCAAATATTTTTCTGTTTATAGGTTAAACATTTTTCCGTTTATAGGTTAAACATACTTCACAGATGATATTTTAGACTTAACCTATAAATTGAATTAGTATTCATTGCTTCCTAAATGTTTGGCTCAACTTTTAACTTGGCTATAGTTTGTAGATCATTATTTTTGCGCAATTTATATGTTCAGAACACTTTATGGTTTGCAAAGCATTTTAGGCATAGTTTTTAAGCTGAGCATACGTTACAAATTTATTTAATAAACAACAACAAAAAAGAGAAAGAGTTAAAAACCAATAAAGCGTAATATTTTTAATCATTTTCTTAAAAATCTGTAAATAGACATAAAATTTACGGTTTTCAACTTTTAGATATCTCGACACTAGAGGAGTTTAAGTCGGTAAGCACTTTTTTTAAGTAAAGCCAAGAAGCCGACAAATTGAGTTTTTAGAAGATTCTGTTACTAAATCACAAAAGAAGAAGAAATTGGGTAAGTTTCCTATAGCTACTTTTCATAATAGGCCATCATAGTGATGGGTTGATATTAGATGCTTTAAGCGCCTCTAAAGTTATCAGCCACCAAAACAAACAGGTCTTAATCCTACGGTGGTAGACCTTATCCGTGCCAAGAGGATGCATGGCCAGAAGAAAGTCAGTCTGGTCCGTAACGAAAGGAAACCTGACAAAAGGTATAAATTGCACCCCCCTCAATGGATAGTGAAAAACAAAGAAATATCCACCAGGTGGGTACGGGCAGCAGCTCGGACTCCCACCCTGCGCAAGCAGGCCGCCCAATCAAATCTGGTGTGGGCAACAATCTATTGTCGGAACAAAAGTTCCCCGTAAAGTCTACCCGTAAAGGGAGACCTTCGTCTTCTAAGGACGATACAAGCAACAGGCTAATGCAACCCGGGCCTGGCACTAGCACTGATGCAGTGCTAAATAAAGAGGCATTCTGCAAAAAAGAGGTGAAACCGTCCGTCAGAGCCTATAGGGATAGAAGGGCGGCTTACAAACTCCTCGATAAATTTAAGGGCACCCCGGAGAAAAAACGGTCTGATTAAAACAAGGCGAAACTCGAGTGGGCCCTTAAAGTAACAGAAGAACATAAGTCAGCGGCAACCCAGGGATCGTCCAAAAGAAAGGATAGGCCGATGGATAAATCCCCGCTCGTAGGAAAGAAAATGGCACGGTTAGGTCCCTTGCCACAGTCCAACAAAAAGGGACTCCCAAAACGCTCATACAGCGAGGTCATGAAAGCATCGCGCCAGCCAAATGGGGATTGGTGGAAGCAGTTCTCTTGAGCAAATACCTGGACATTCTCCAGAAGAATCCAGGCCCAGCTCCTTGCTGCAGAAAAGCAGGTTGGCACCAAGGACACATCAAGCTGGTGGTTTGTGCAGATCAACGATCAGCGGACCTGTATAAGCAAGCCATCATGGAAGTAGGGGAAGTATGCCCGGGCGCCCAAATTGAGGTTGTTTCAAGGGACACGATTCCGAGCAGACCGAGATCGAGAGCTTGGATCCCGACGGAACCCTCTGACCCGAGGGCAATACTGAAAATAATTCAGACCAGCAATCCCACGCTTCCAACTTAGGATTAGAGCGTAATTAAAGTAAGCGAGGCAACGGGTATGAGAAGGCAAGTAATTGTCATCTTCAACAAAGAATCCTTAGCGCCACTGGCTGAAAGTAAAGGAGTGATCGGCTACGGCTTCGGCTCCACTACCCTGAATGTCTACAAAAATGACCAGAGAACTCCAATCCTCTCAAGAGAAGAGAAGCCTCGGTCACATTCAAACAGTGAGATGTCAGACATGGGGATCAGCAACATGCTCGAACCACTCCAACTAGGTAAGATAAGCAAAGCAGAGGAGAATCTGACGCTAATCTCTAACACTAAAGACGACAACGACCAAACGATTGTCGAGGTGCCAGAAATACCTTTTAGCGATGGTGGGGGTTCTACAATGTAACCTTCACCACTCCAAAGCAGCTTCGGCTGCTCTGCTCCTCCAACTGACAAAGGGAAAAGTCGACATCGCCCTAATCTAAGAACCCTGGGTCGTGGGAACCAAGATCTGTGGGCTGGGCTCTGATAAGTACAAGTTACTGTACGCAAAAATTGCAGATAAGCCACGCTCGTGTATCCTGGCAGATAAAAGTATCAACGCTTTTATGATGCCTAACCACAGCGATTGCGACACTGTTGCTGTATCAATGGAACTTTTTAACCGTACTACTTTGCCCAGGAGATGGAAAGCCTCCCAAAGGGTTTCCATGGCATTATCAACGAAGCCAACCAAGTAGGGGCGGACGTGATTATTGGAGCCAATGCTAATGCCAACCAAACCATATTGGGCAGCTCGGAAACAAATTACAGAGGTGAGTCTTTATTAGAAAACAAACAAAAGACTGACTGGGGTAAGTATTAAACTACTTTATTGGGTCTTCTATCGGAAGAGCCGCCTCCAACACCAAAAACGGAGGATGAGCTAGACAGAACTGTAAAGCAGTTTACAGCTGCCTGTAACAAGGCCATACGCACATCATGCAAAATTTTGAGCAGAAAAGATAACCACGGTGGTGGACACCGCCAATAAGCAACCTAAGAAAGGAATGCAGGAGGCTGTTTAACGAGACAAAAAACACCAATGAGTGTACTGTCTATAAAAACAGCCTGCGGAATTTTAAAACGGAGGTCCGGAAGGCCAAAAAATCATCTTTTGCTCAGCTTTGCGAACAGATAGAGGAAACCTCAGAAACCAGTCGACTGCACAAAATATTATCTAAGAATCCGGCAGTCCAAAGCTTCATACAGAAGCAAGATGAAAACTGGACAACCTCATAAACAAAAACGCTGGAGCTACTCATAGATACACACTTTCCAGGAAATGGAATAAGTGTAGTGGACTCCACCATAACTGCTCCACCTCGGTATCTTGCTGACAGAATTGTAGGTGGAAACAATTTAATCTGGAGCATCAAAAGCTTCAAACCCTTTAAGTCACCTGGACCTGACGGGATCAGTCCAGTTGAGCTGCAAGAGGCCATTGATATAGTTATACCTTGGTTGGAGACTATGTTTAAGGCATGTATAAACCTCTCAAACATTCCAAAAATTTGGAGAAAGGTCGAGGCGGTCTTCATTTCAAAAGGAGAAAAGGCCTCACACACCTCCCCCAAAGACCTGAGACCAATCAGCTTATCATCGTTCCTGCTAAAGACGTTTGAAAGGCTGATTGACTTGCACATGAAGGAGGCACTACACCCTGAAATACTGTCAAAGTCTCAGCACGCATACACAAAGGGAAAATCCGTAGAAACGGCACTCCATGTCTTGGTTAACCAGATTGAGAGCTCGATGAGACAAAAAAGTTTACGATGGTTGTCTTCTTCGATTTAGAAAAAGCATTTAACAACGTGAAGCCTGACGCCATAGAATCAGCCTTAACTGAACTAGCAATAGACAACGCTCGATGTCACCTGATCGGAAAAATGCTCCGTGAAAGTAACATCAGAGCCACAATGGAAGAATCCCACATAAAAAAGAAGGTGAGTAGGGAAACCCCACAAGAGAGCGTTCTCTTGCCATTGCTTTGGAACAACACGCTAATTAAGCTGCTCCTTCAACTTGCGGATGACGTAGCAATAGCAGCCTTAAGGAAACACCTTAGTATTATGTCGTAACTTGTCAAAGGGGCCCTATCAAAACTAGCGCTATGGTGCAAAAGGTGTGGCGTAGATGTCAACCCGACAAAAACACAACATCCCAGAATTTAAGCTCCTAATGCTAAAGGGCACTAAACTGACGATCAAGGAGAGCGCCAAATAGTTAGGTCTCATACTAGACCGAAAAGTATCATAAAAGGTCAACATAGACAAAAGAGTACGGAAAGCAACGGTGGTACTGTACTCTTGCAAGAGAGCGGTAGGAAAATCTTAGGGCCTCAACCCCAAGATTACATTATGACTATACAGAGCCGCAGTTACACCAATACTCTACTACGGCGTATTCATATGGTGGCCAGCACTTAATAAAAAAATCCATCAAATATGATAACGGGAGCCATAAGAACGACGCCTACGAAAGCTTTGAAGACAATTTTGAACATAGCAAGCAACTTGCCCTTACCACAGCACTCAGACTAAAGTCGGTGCAAATGTTGACATTGAATCATCGTGGTCACGCCGGAATAATCAATGAATTTAAAGGGGTGCCCAAAAACATAGACCGCTGTCTAGCAACACCTACTTTTGGCAACAAATTCTTATACCACATATCCTCTAAAGAGGAGTGGATGGAGAAGAAAGGTATACCAGCAGGACACACGCAAGTCTACACAGACGGCTCACGGAAGGAGGACAAAAGTGGGCTGCGGAGTTATCTCCAACGACCCCAACCTCAGAATCAGCCCACGCCTGCCAGACTACTGCAGCGTTCTACAGGTGGAGGTAACCGCCATAAAAGAGGAAGCAGAGTGGCTGATGGTAAATGAGAACCCTGGTAAACAGATCCACATTTACAACGATAGCCAAGCTGCTCTCAGAGCAATTACTAGCGTGTGCACCAATTCAACAGTGGTCTCTGACTGTCGGAGGAAGCTGAACCAGCTGGCAGCACACACAAACTTGAGACTCATGTGGGTACCAAACCACAGCGGAATTCCAGGTAACACAGAAGCGGATGAGCTTGCAAAGAATGGCACAAGCCTGCACTTAACCGAAGTACTACGGGATATTGGTATTCCATTTGCCTCGTGCAAGGAGACCATAGCCGTAATAACCTTGAACCTAACAGTGCAAAGGTGGAGAGATGAAAACACCTGCGAGGTAACCAGGCAAGTATGGCTTCACCGAAACAGGAAAAGAAGCACCAACATTGTTTCTCTAAAAAGAAACGATATCAGACTGGCAGTAGGAGTCATCACAGGACGCTGTCCCATTGGCAAACACGCGGAGAGACTGGGTATAACGAAGCGGGACTACTGCATAGACTGCCTGAACGAAGAGGAAGAGGAGAGTGTTCAGCATTACTTATGCTAATGCCCTTCTCTGTCTGCAACACGATTGCTTTTCTTAGGCCAACGTTTCTTTGATGACCTTTCTGACCGCGCATCACTAGATGCGCAGACTCTCATGAGGTTTATTTACGGCTCAAAATGGTTTGACAAAAGGAGGGTTGTACTTTTAAGTACTGTGGTAACACAACGGGCCCATATGAGGCCTATGTGAGCGTTAGTTGCCACTTAAACCAAACCTAACCTAAAGCAAACAGGTTTTTATTTCGGCCGGCATCTAAGGCCAAGTAAACCAACTTTGGCCTAACAACTAGTTTCTTGAGTCTTCATTCAAACTTTACAAATTTGTCAGCATCTGCAGAGGGTTCTGTTTGTAATTTGAAATAATCCGTTTTGCAAGATCTGTTGGCAACGATCAGTTTAGTTCATGAACGTAACCGCGGTTGATAAAATTCAAAAGTATCTCTTTTGCTTTCGGACTTTCGTGCAGCAATTGCACATTGCAAAACCAACATTGTACATCATTGCACATATTAAGTAGGTGCTGAAAAGACGCTAAAATATGTCATTCGGATGTAGTGCAGATAGAGGTTATTGCTCTGAGGTATAAACCAAAATCAAAAACGCGCATAGAAAAAACTGAAGAACTTTTTTAGTGCTGTACGTTTAGCTTTTGCAAGAAGCAAAATAGAGATTCTGTTTCTTACCAAGATATGCAGAAAATAAGAAAATAATAACAACTTAAGCGCAGTCTCTCGGTCTATTAATAATTGGAATAAAAAATGTTTTTAATTTTGTTTTGATTTACGTATTATCCACTAATGCTTTTTACAAAAAAGTTTTTTTTTTATTCTTAACATTTAATGCAGTTATTTGTTTGCATTTAAATCATACATATATGTACGTTTAAAAATATACAATAATAAAAAAACAAAAAAACTATGATAAAACCATCATTCTGTAATAGTTTGTGTAATCGAAGACGGATGTATCCATCCGTCATTCACAAAGGATGCAAAGCCTCGAGCGGATTCATTGATATCCTCTACTTTCTCTTTAGGGGACAACAAAATAGCCCCACTCGGATGGCTTAGCATACTTATAAGGGTATATTGTTTCACACAGTCCTCCAGGGAAACCCTCTGTACACACACACACACACACCCCATCATCGGTGTCATCATTAACACCACCTGCGGCATTTTTACGAATACCCTTCACACCACTAATTGAGCAGAATTCGACACAAAAGGAAAACCTTAATGCGAAAACTAATTTAATTATGTAAAATAATAACTTAAAAAAATATATGTAAAGCAATTTAGATTAATTAGCGTTTTCAATAAATACATCAAAGTGGGCCTAATAGATCTAACATGAACTAAGTTCAAGTAGTTAGCGTATTAAGGTAGTTAGCGGGATTATTCGGTGGAAAGTAGGCGATTAAAACAGAATCCCCTGATGGATGATTATTATTTCAGCTAATTAAGAACGGTTCGAGCATAGGATCCTACGATTCAATTAGGTCCAACGATGATTTTAACATAAATATACTAAAATTTAATTTAAATTTATTCTGAATAAAATAAATTCTAATTTATTATAATTTTTTTGCTATGTTCTCATATTTCCAAACAAAACATATTGCTATTGATATTATATAGTAAAAGTTTTGAACTAAATTGATGCAAAATATTTCTGTTTGTAAAAATGATGTAGTCTGCCGTTTTGATGAAATAACACGAGAAAAGCATTCGCTTCATAAAATATGCATTGCTTGGAGATAATTTGTGATATGGATAAGTGATATTTACGTCGGATTTAACCATAATGTGACAGGTGATGCGGCTGATAAATATTTAAATTGGGTAGATTTGTGAAGTATTTAATATAAATTTAATTTGTCTTAGAAAATTAATTTTTATTTTTACAAATTGTATTATATTTAATTTTAATTGAAAATATTATTTTTTTTATGCTAATGATATTACTTTTAGTTTAATTATGCATCAAGAGAGTTTTAATTTTTTAATTAAAAAGCGTTATTTTTTATTTTATTACCTCCAAAGCGTACAATTATCTGATGTATAACTTGTAAACATTACATTCAACTAACCTGTCATATAAACTTCAATTAAAAAAAAAACAATTGCAATCTATTATATAACCTGTTAACTATCAATTCTACAAAGCAACAGCTTCACAAATCAAATACACTGTCAATTGTCAATTCAACAAAATAACATGTAACTCGAAGACTTATCAACCCTTATGTCATTGTAATTGTTGAAAAAGTTTCTTTCTAAAAATAAATAAAAGAAAATACAGGGTGTTCCATTCAGTTATATTACGCAAAGTGTGCTTTGTACTCCTTAAAAATCAAAATACGTCACTAAATAGATTAAAAAATATGCAAAAAATTTTATGCAATCATAAATTGGGTGTTTCCTAACATTTACCCAACCCTGTATAAAGTATTAACTGTCAGTTTGACATCTGCCAACTGTCTCACAAAGTCAAAGTCATATGAACTGCAAACTTTAATTTTGACAAATTTGTCCATTTGGGAATGCAACTATAAACTAATTTAAAAAAAGTTGAGTAAATTATTTGAATTTTTAACAAAATTTTATTATAAAATGTCAACTGTCAATTTATCAAAAAATTGTCAACTTGACTGATTTACAAATTTGTCATATGAGTTGTCTGTTATATAAGCTCTGAACTCTTAGTTTGACAAAACAATTGTCAAGAGTTTGACAATTTTTTTAATTTTAAATGTTAACTTTAATCTTTAGCTAGTAATTGTTAGTTAGACAAAACACTTATTCTCTCAGATGAATTGTCAATTTGACATAATAACTGTCAATTGTTTCAAAGCTTTTTAAATGAAGTTATGTTTGATCTTAGACTAGCAACTGGTAATTGAACAAAGCATTTGTTGACTATTTTACAAGTCTGTTAAACAAACCTTCTTACAGATAAACAAAACTTCTGTCAATTTGACAACACATCTGTCAATGTAAAATACAAATCAAGCATGTGAACCGTACATATAAAGTATCAACATTTTTCTTGACAAATGTATCATTTCAATTCTGTTATATAGATTAACAAACTTTTTGTTAATGATTTGATCCGTCAACATCAAGAGCATCACCCGTCTAAAGCAATTCCAAAAAAACAGTTAAATACATTTTATATTGCACCAATAAATCAAAGCACAATTGATTTAATTGCGTATTAACTTACCAATCAACGTCATCTACACAATTTAACCAAATAAACTAATTAATTATGCAATTAATTTAGTTAATTTAGAATTTTTTGGATGGATCTCAAACTGAGCAATGACCACATCATAGTGATGTATGTTTAACTCTAAAAGTTAGAAGATTACCTGTAGAAACAAGATTAAAAATTAATAAATTCAAAAAGTTTATGGTCGATTTTAAACAGATCAGGCTAGAACATAAAAAGGTATTCTTGGAAATGCAAAGAACATTTTGTAGATAATTCATCACCAGGCAAACTACGCAACCACCCACGTTACCAAAAGTTTTGACACTGGTCCCAAAAAAGTCCTGAAGATCCCAGCGCCTTCTTCAGTTAAGCACCAGCTTACCAAAAGTTTCCAAACCAAACCATACTGTAACCAAAGTTGTAACTAATAGATGACAGCGGAGCAACAATTTTGTGATAGGATTAGCTGGAGAGACAAAATTTCCTTTGTGCCAACGGTGGCTTTTTTGGCAGATGTTAGCTTGTTGTTTCTGAATAGTCCTAGAATGATGTTGCTTGTCCAGCCGCTTATAGAAGACTAACTGGATTTTTTTGTTGGCTAGCAAAGAAAATCTTTAAAAGACTTAATGTGTCAGAATCATTTACTAAAAGTATAGAAACGCTTACCAACTAAACTTCCCCTTTTTCACACTAAAAAGTTTTACACATTTTTGTGTACAATCTTCATATCTGACTGTGCTTTGTAGGTGACGTTTTTAAAAGGTCATTAAAATTAATTAATTAATTTTGCGCCAGCTTTGCGTCGATTTAGTGTAGTGGCGGTTAAAGAGACACAAATCTTCCTTATACAGCAAGCATATTGATTGGTCGTTTGTATTGGGAAGTCTGTTTGTCTTGCACCTCACGAGATAATTCAATATCTGAGTAATTAACATATCTGAAAATTTTTGATTGCACTTTTTATAGTATGCGGTAGCTTGCAATTGGCTAATGCGTATCCCAAAAGGGTGTGTTTTGTGACGGCTTGCGTTTTCTAGCGGCTATAACACGCTACTTCCAAGGACAAAAAGCAAATAAAGATCTGCCTTAAAAGAAGGTCATCAGCCAACAAGATCAAAAAGTTCACAACTCAGCCGGACCCTAAAACCAAACGACCAATTTAGGTACGTTTAATAACTTCTAAGGCCTCTTAATAAGACCATATACTTTGGGAGCATTTACAAAAGGGTTTCACAAAAGTGTTTTTTATCAAACAAAATTTCAACATCATGTTGGTATCCGAGTTGGTCCACAAACCTAATCAAGCGCTCCTAAATATCTTTACGTATTTGGAAATGTCGGTGGTACCCTTAAAGCGTGGAACACAATTCAAACCACATGAGCACTAAATTCCCGCCCGCCCATCAGTGTTTGTGATCAAAAAATTGAATTACAAACACTTGGGCGGGTGGGTGAGCAACACAAATCCAATCAACACGTCCACTAATTTAAACTTAGTTTTTGCACACCCACCCAAATGTTTGTGAACAAAAAAATTAATCACAAACACTTGAGTGGGTGAGTGGGCAACGCAAATCCAAACCAAACTCCCACTAAATTTGAGCATAATTTCCACCCACTCGTCTAAGTGTTTGTAATCAAAAAATTAAATTACAAACATTTAGACCACACGCGCAGTAAATTTGAACTTAGTTAGATCAAGAAAGTGGATCACAAACACTTGGGCGGGTGTGTTATCAACACAAATCTTAACCACACAAACGCTATTTTTAAGCTTAGTTTCCAAAATTTAAAAAAAAATGTACACAAACAATTGGGCGAGTGGGTGGACAACGCAAATTGAAACCACATGCTCACTAAATTTAAACTTAGTTTCCGCCCACTCACCCAAGTGTTTATGAGCAAATATTTAGATCACAAACATTTGAGCGGGTGGGTGAGCAACGCAAATCTAAAATAGAAAGAAGCCAACTAAATTTAAACTTAGTTTTTGCCTACCCATCCAAGTGTTTGTGATCAAAAAATCATTTATTACAAATACTTGGGCGGGCAACACAAACTCAAACTACACGCGCAAAAAAATTGTACTTAGTTCTCGCCCGTCTACCCAAATGTTTGTGAGCAAAAATTTGGATCACAAACACTTGGGCAAGTGGGTGGGCAACACAAATCCAAGCTAAACGCCCTCTAAATTTGTATTAAGTTCTCACTTAACCGCACAAATGTTTGTGATTAAAAAAAAAATTACAAATACTCGGGCGGGTGAGTGAAAATGCAAATCCAAACCACGCGCTTACTAAATATGAACTTAGTTTTAGCTCACCTACCCAAATATTTGTGAGCAAAAAGTTGGATTGCAACACTTGGGCGGGTGGCTGAGCAACACAATTTAAATCACACGCCCACTTAATTTGAATTTAGTTTCCGCCTACCACCCAAATGTTTGTGATCTATAAACTGGATCACAAACACTTGAACGGGTTTCCGTCTATCCACCCGAGTGTTTGTGATTAAGAAAGTTTATCACAAACAACTTAAGCGGGTGTGTGGGCAACAAAATTCCTAACCACACAAACTTAATTGTTAGTAATAAAAAAAATTAAAACACAAACAATTGGGCGGGTAGGTGGACAACGCAAATCCAAACCACACGCCCACTAAATTTAAGTTTATTTTTGCCCACCCACTCAAGTGTTTGTGAGCAAAAATTTAAATTACAAACACTTGGGCGGGTGGTTGGGCAACGCAAATCTAAAACGGAAGCCTACTAAATTTAAACTTACTTTTTGCCTTCTCACCCAAGTGTTTGTTATCAAAAAAATTTATTACAACTACTTGGGTGGGCAACACAAATTCAAACCACACACGCAGAAAATTTGAACTTAGTTTTCGCCCGCCCACCCAAGTGTTTGTGTGCAAAAATTTGGATTACAAACACTTGGGCGGGTGTGTGGGCAACACAAATCCTAACCACACAAACACAATTTTTACACAATTGTAATAAAAAACAAATAAAACACAAACATTTGGGCGGGTGGGTGGGCAAGATAAATCCAAACCACACGCTTACTAAATTTGAACTTAGTGGATATACCCGACACAATATTGCTTAAATTGCATGCATTAGTAGTGAATGTGCCTAGACTAAACACATTCAAGATTATATTGGCATACATCAGACCACAAGGATATTGATGCTATATTCGATAATCTCTTGCTCATAATAATTGCTGGGGATTTTAACTCCAAACACCCGTAAAACAGTTTGTTTAGCTATGTAGAAAAAAAGTGGATCCCGACAAACTCACCCACTACTGCTATGCCGGCTTCCAAGGGGACGTTCTAGACATTGCAATACTAACGAACGTCAACTTTTATACATACAACATAGACATCATCAATAGCCTTAGCTCCGACCACAAACCAGTAATACTGGAGCTTTACAAAAAGAGATCAACCAAAGCCACTAAAAAAACTTCTAAGACCCATCAGGTTTGCGCCGATAATTTTCTTGGACTACCCCGCGACACTAAGTTATTTATCGGCAGCAGAAATGCCGTTAAGCATCAATGGCATTGCGACCCCAAAGATCAAAAGATTTTAAACTCATTTCACAGCAAAGTGAAAAAGGATATAAGGTTGCACAAAAATGTGTGCTGAAAAAACTCGTTAGAATCGACCACAGAAGATGACAATCTAAAGTAAAAAAATTCTAAGACCTTACAAAACATACGAGTCATTATTCCAGCAACTCATAACAAAAATGGTGTTCAATTCGTTATTGTTCAATGCTCTTCTTAAAAAGGTCCACCAAAAAATATATTTTATTTTAATCAGCTGTCAACGATGAGCCGATAAAAAGCATTTGACAGAACCCAGGACCACACAAAAGTTAACAATCTTTTTCTCTCCCCTCACCAACGTAGGTTCAGATTTGAACATTTAGCTGTCTATCAACTAGACCGTGACGGATTTTATAATCAAAATTGTCCTTCAAGGCTCTATTCTTACTCCGTTGCTATTTAATTTATACGTTGCTGACATGGCACACTATGCTGACGACACAGGACTTCTATACTCTTCAAGGTTGTTTACAATGGTTACCTCAAGGTTACAGAAAGTTATTACTGACTTTGAAAAACGTTTGAAGAAGCGGCAAATCAAAATGAATCCACGGCAACAAATCACCTTTGATGAGAACGTTTTATATATGCCATATATTTGGGGATTACTTTTGACAATGGGCCGCAAACTGTAAACTATCAAGACTGCCCAGTTTATCTCAAGCTGAAAACAAGCTAAATTCCATTTAAAACCCGATCTACTACATCTGCTTCTCAACGGTAAACTCCAGCTTTTCTTCGAAACACACCTAATGAAGACAAATATATAACTCGGTTTTTCCGGATGCATTTAAAGCAGCTGTAGTTGTTCCTACTCACAAAAAATGAAAATAAGAAAAAATACGTTAATAACTAATGCCCTATATTGTTCTTGCTCTTAATATATTGAATATTTAAAATTGAAAATATTATACAATCAAATAACTAAATATTTTGAACAAAATAAAATCTGTTCTAAAAACCAATTTGAGAATCAGAGATTTAATACTACACTAGTTATTAATTGGTTGATAAGTAGAGTTAATAACAGTTTTAAAAAAAAGAGAATACTCTATTGCATTTTTAGATTGGTCAAAAGCTTTTGACCATGTGCTGCACAATATTATTTTAAACAAAATAAAATACTGCAATTTTATTCATAATTTATAGTTTCAAGCTAATTTATTTATATTTATCTAATGGTTACCAATAAGTTTTTAGAAATAAAAATTATAAAAGGTATAGCAAAGCTTTCTGTACTTGGTCTATTTGGTTATCATATTTATCTAATTGTCACCAATAACTACTTGTTAGAAATAAAAATTGTAAAAAGTATAGCACATTGTTTTTAACTTAGTTTAAAGACTGTTGAGCAGGCAGCTAATTCTAATTTGTCAAATATATTTTGATGCGGTCGTCTTTAGTAAACCAACAAAGTATTTGCTTAGTAAACCCACCTCTAGTGGTGTGGTTTGGATTCCACCTTAAACATTAGGTTCCGCATGTTTGTGTAACTATTATTGCACACCACAAACATACAACAGGGGAGCCTACGCTTGTAGCGAGCACGGCACTATAAGAAAAAGAAGAATATACATTAACAACTTGTTACAGTAATCTAATAAATCTATTGTATTATTTGCAAACAATACTACATTGTGCAAGTGTTTGAGACAGCAATAGAGCACAGATTTGCAAGAAAAAGCAACAATATGATGTATCTTAATAGAAAAAAGTTTTAAGAAAAAAATCTTTTGTTCAGATATTGTTTTACCAATCCCTAGCCTAGGATGCATGACGTATTACCTTTGATCTTTTTTCTTTTTGGCTGTCGATGTTTACGCTTCTTACTTTTACGATAACGTTTTTCAAGGTATATTTGCCTGTTAGAATTAGAGCTTTCTTGTCCAACCATTTCTTTTGTTAGCACTTATTTAGCTAGCAAATCTTTATTTTTCTTGCGCTCACCAGTAATTACCAACGCCAAATCGGCAGCGTATGCAATGACCACAAAATCTTTTCCTATACTAAGCAGAGTACACCGTCAAAGTATAGATATTCTTCTTCTATGTGGTTGTATAACTTCTTTCCAACAAACCAAAAGCATTTTTTACATTGACAGTAACTAGCGTTGCATATTTCCTGTAGTTTTTGACTTTTTTTTGAAGATTTTTTCATTTATTTTATGGAGTCTACCGTGGACATGTGCTTGCAAAAGTTATATTGTTTTTTTTTTATTATTTTCTTTATGAGCTTGCTATTTTGTTTCTCTAGCGTGTTGATCAGATATGTAGCATTAGCCGGGTCGCATTTATTCTTTTTTAATTTTTTTGTTAGATAAATCTGGGTTTCAGCAGCTTGTTGAACATTAGTTTTTTTTTTCGAGATTTGTTTTACACAATTTTTAATCACTTTTGGAGAGATCCTAAAATTTGGCCATAGTATTATTAGGCAATGCATTGCATCAGTAAAAATACGTGTTTTCCAAGTTTACTCATTTGTTTTATATTCTTGCTCAGTTTTGTTATAAAATTCTTAAATTTAGCTATCTATGATTATAGAAACTTTCTTTTCTTAGAATAACCTAAAGTATAACCTATTTTTTTTTTTTTTTCAGAAATTTAAAAGTTTTCAAAAATTAGTAAAAATTTTGTAAAACACGAGTTCTTCAACGTGCACAAACTCATAACCAAAACTCTTATATAAAAAAAAATACTAGGCAAAGGTTGGGACCGCATCAGAAAAGTAGACAAATTCTACCAATGTAACAAAATTGATGCTTAGAGATTGTTGTAACGTCAAAAGTAACGCTTGCTACTAATGCGAAGTTGGAGATTAGAAGAAACTTTCCAAATTCAATAAAGTGTTATTTGTAAAAAAAACAAATTTGCTATGGTTTGTCGAAGCGAGCGCTGGCGTAGTTTAGTACTTTTTTTATCTTGTCAATATATTTTTGATACAAAACGATTTAAGTTTAGTCCCAACTAGCACCAAAGTGGCCGCAACTAAGATGAGAACCTTGAATAAGTAACTGCTACGTAACTGCCACTAAATCTGCGACTTTGGTAAATAAATAACTTTATTTAACAAATTTATAGTCGCTGCTACGTAGTTTTTACCAGAAATGGCTACATAACTATAAAGTAGCTATTCCTGGTAAAAACTTATTTATTTTTAAGTAGCTTCCCCGGTAGTTGGGACGTCGTAGTTACCAGTAGGAGAACTTTAAAGTTTTTGAAACTTAACAGTGGCAAACGATAGTAGCAACGACTACTTAATGCTACTAAAATGAAACTTTAGAATTTTAATTACTTTCAAGTAGCATTAATAGTTCCCGCGACGGTTTTGGGACGTCTGCGCAACTTTAACTGCTTGGAACTTATAAGTAATATATATTAGTGTCAATAACGTTGTCGTTACCTGCATAGTTGAATGTAATTATGCTGTAAGCTACTACAAAGTTCGTGTCACCTCTCAAAATCAACATGAAGTAGATTTTACCATACAGTTCTCAATATGCCTATATTATAAAATTAAAAAAGTTAACCTAAAAATTTGTGCTGAGTGCAGCATTATTGTTAAGTGCAGTGTATAGCACACAAATTTATGTTTTTCGATGTTTATGTGATGACACTTGTTGAGAAAGCCATGTAAGGTTAAAACCACCTAGTTCGAGTTTTGAGTCCCAGATGGTACTGTGAAGACCCACAGAGAACTTTAAAGTTACATTGCAGTTCTATTTGGCACTTTGTAGTAATTATTACTTTAAAGTTATACATTCACAGTTCCGGTCTTCTATTGCTAAGTGACGATTACTTTGAAGTTGCTTTTTTTAGTAATAACCACTTTAAATTTACTTTTTTTTTAATTTGCCATCTTATGGACAACACCTGTCACAATATTATTTCAAAATATGTCATAATGACTAAAAAATGGTTAATTTGTTATAATTTCTGCACAAAATATAACAAATGAATGCGTGTAATTGCAAAATTATTATTTTAAAATGTTTTTAGTATCTACGTGCCATATTTTCACATGACATTAAATAAGACAATATTTTAATATAAACATACAATTTTGAATGGCGCAATGTTTAATTTCAACTTGGCACCCTTATGTTTATCAGTAAAGTAGCGTTCGTTTTGATTTTGTTATTCAGACCATCGGGAATTAGAGTGCAAGTTGTTTCGAATATTATTATTTTTTTATTACGTATTCCATTTTGTTTCTGAGTGTTTAAGTAGAAACCAGACAAGGATTATAAAGGAGTGAAACACAAGAATAACAAAGTTTGTTGCAAGACAAAGCAAGCACTATTAAAAGTTTTAAAAAGTAGGAGGGAGGTTCCATGTTCAACACGGCTACCACGCCGCGACGACGCCGCTACGTTACCACTACGTCACTTGAACGTAGCCGTACAAGTTCCAAGCAAGTTGCCGTTACGTTGCAATCACCGACAAAATATTCCTCATTTAGGTCGCACGCACGTAATTGGAACGTTCCTATTAAGTGCTCATAGCTAGTGGCAAAGCACTTTAAAGTTCCTACAACAGTTGACGCTACGTTCTCGCGACTAATTGTGCTAGTTGAGGTGGTTAATCAAAAACAATCTTTTTGAATGGTTGCTATGTTTATACTATCTACTTGAAAAATTTTTGGGTTTTGTAGCTTAATAAGAGACTTAATTTCTTTGCAAAAATGTTCAAATGAACATAATTTCAGATTTATAAAAATGGTTACAGGGTAATTCTACTGAAATCGTCCCCACATCGATATCTCCGATTTTGCTCAAATTTTGTACGCATGTTTGGGGTACCAAAATATGCCGATTCCTAATTTTTTAGATCTCAAGGTGCAATAGAGTGTAAATGGCAGTTATTTTAATTTTTTAGGAATATTTTGTTTTTTTTTTTTGAGTTATTGCGCTTTAAATAAGCAAAAAATAGTCAAAATTCATATTAGAAAAGATGTATTATATAGGAATTTTTTTGTAGAATACGATTCCGCCTTTGGTTTCCTGAGTTTTTACGCAAAAAATTGGAAAATTGACATTTTATAAAAAAATTGAATTCTTTGATTCCGCTAGACCTGGAGACTTGAAATTTAAATATGATGTATCTGAAACATAGTACTTTTGATTGTAAGAATAAAAAACTAGATTTGTTTGCCTTAGGGTAAAATATAATACATAATTGCTAAAAATGGGTTACTGTTAAAAAATTTTGCTCAGATTTTCCGCAGTTTTTCTAATTTTCCGTTTTTTTTTTAGGAGATTTATCAATTTTTTGTTTTTTGCAAAATTATGAAAGATCGAAAAATAATTATTTTTTATCATAATTTTCGGAAATGTATGATATATATATATATACATATAAAAGTATGATTTATATATATATATATATATATATATCATACTTTTTTGAAAACAATTATAATAAAATATAATTATTTTTTTCTTTCATAAATGCGCAAAAAAAAATTCAAAATATTGAATTAGTGTAATCGAAAAGAAATTTCATGTATAACGCAATTTTTATGTCAGGTTTTTTAAATTCTCCAGAAAAAAAAACGGAAAATTAGTAAAATTACGAAAATTCAATGGAAATTCTTTTAAAAGTAACCCATTTTACATTTTATGTATTATATTTTACGTAAGGCAACCAAATCCGGATTTTTTATTTTTGCGATCAAAAGTACTATGTTTTAGGAGTATCATATTTAAATTTTAAATCTCTAGGTGTAGCGGAATCAAAAATATTAAATTTTTCATAAAATAGTATTTTTCCGATTTTCCGCAAAAAAAATTGGAAAACCAAGGGTGGGACCGTGTTTTACAAAAAAATTCCTATAAAATACATCTTTTCCAATATAAATTTTGACTATTTTTTGCTTATTTACAGCGCAAAAACTGAAAAAAAAAAACAAAATATTCCTAAAAAAATAAAATGGCCGCACTATATTACACCTAGAGATCTGAAATTTTAAGAATTGACATATTTTGGCACCTCAAACATGTGTACAAAATTTGAGTAAAATCGGAGATATCAATGTGGGGACGATTGTCCGAATTTCAATGGAATTACCCTACGTTAAATTTAGTTAGTTAAGTTGCGAGCGAGGTTTTTCAGCTAAACAGCGCAGCACTGAATTGATAAGTTGCTACATATGGCGATTTAAAAGCACTAACATGTTTCCTGTTTTCTGTCAATACCCAGACTTTAACTCTATTTTTGTAAATATTTCTTTTATTAGCAAAGGTCAATCAAATTAATCTAATAGTCGAGTTGTGTAGTGTAGTTTGTTTGCTAAAACTCATAGTTTTGAAGTAATCTTGGTATAACGCTTTTAAAATTAGCTTGGTAAAGTCATCTGAATATGTAATCATGATGATTTTAGAGCAAAGACAATTGTGGCAAAGTTGAGCATGACAAAAATATTGGCAGAAATTGCGTAAGTGCCACGGTTTTGGTTTTTATTATTTTATTGTTTGAAAAAACTTGGTTTAAAGCACCTGAGTAATATTTCAAGCACATACGCTAAGATGCATTTTTAGTTGCGTATCGAGCTGGTAGAGGAATGCCTGCTAAAAGAAACGTAAATAACATAATTATTTTTTTTAGATCTTTTGGTTATGCATATGAAAAATTTATTAATTTATATTCAATTAAAATGCCATAAACACGTGACTAAATATTCGTCTTATACATTGTTCCATTCAAATACTTTCACAGTAGAAAATTACAAAATATATCAGCAGGGGTTGATTTCCTCTGAAATGTCGGAATAATTCACTATTTATAGGGGGTGAATTGTAGCAAGAAGGGGTGGCGTAAAATATTCTATAAGTTCATGTAATCAAATTAAAAAGCCATTATTAAAACTTCAGCGGGCGGTCATTAGTTATGGGTTGGAAAATTTTAAATATACATGAAGTTTCGAATTTAATTAGAAAAGCGACCCCCACAGACTTGGGAAGGATTACCATCGAACGGTATTTATTAATAATCGCGCGTTAAAAGATGCAAATGAAGGGGAAAAATGTAATTAGGAAAATATAGAAGGGCACGTATTTAAGATAAGGTTAAATAGAAAAAAATAAATAATAATGTGAATAATAGGGATAAAAACACCTTCATTATCATTTGCGAAACATTTTTCACCCCAAATGGGCATTTTGAACCCGCCGATTTTCTCTCTTTCTCCAGCGAGGACGCGATAAATATGGAGATATGGTGGCACAAGGGGGTGTAAAGAGACGGCGGGAGTTATTAAGGGGTTGGCGTATCAACACTTCGTCGCCACGGTTAAAGAGCTCGCCTCGCGCGCGCTCCTCTTCTTAAATGTAGCGACCTGATAAAATGTGGTAATTCTAGATGTACCAACATCGTATAAGTATGTATTTACTGATACTAACACGTCTCTCTGCGCTCTACAGAATGGGGAATGTGTTTAATGTCACATTTAAGGGATGATTGAATGTCGCGGGATAACTGAATTACAGAATATATACGTTTGTAGGATTTAAGGGCTTGGTTTCTAGTTATAGTAAACGATTTTGTCTTTTAAAAGAAAATTGTTTCAATTTATATTTCATTCTTTTGAAGAAAATGTTTCTTGAATTTAATAAAAACAAACGTTGGTGACTAAAACAATACTAATTAATACTACAAGATTAATTATTAATTATAAATATATTAATGTTTATCCAGTTTTATTAAATTAAATATTTCTGTAGCTTATAATTCAATTATCTCTCTCAACGTTTACATTTTGAAAATTAAAAAACAGCACCACAAGAATATAATAAAATTGAATAAAAAATGTTATTTATGATCCGGTAGGAATAAAATATTATATAAACTAAAAATGTCGTTCAGCAGTTTTATATTTCCGTTTTTTCTTGCTTTCTTTATTTTACACCCCGATAAGCGATATGGAAGATGATATCGTTCGTTCGCTATTTTTTATATATGGAAAAGGAAAAGGGACGTGTCAATTTTTTTCTCTGGGCCACCTTCTCAAATTGAATTTGTATTTGTGGCCGCGTACGTGATGTGTACTTTATTTTATACCATCGGGTTTGTTTGTAGATAAATATAAGTACAGTTTACACAGTACAATATTTTATTTTTATTTGCTTTTATCAATTTGATTAAATTTAAGCTGTTTTAAAAATATTACAAATATTGGTATCGATTTTTTATTATTAATAACAATAATAATTCTAAATCCACATATGCTATTAGTGATTAACCAGCTTATTAGATGAAGCCAAAAATTACTACAAATCTCAAACGCCTTACAATATCATGATTTCAGATTTAATAAATGGGGACACTAAGTCAGAGCATGGTCAAATATAACACCAAGAAACACTTTCCTGTAGAAAAATAGGTTTCCCCCAAGATATAGTAAAAAGTTACTAAATAAAGTTTGTTTTTTACAAAAATAAAACAAGGTTTTGTTGTTTTAGTGAACCTATATTGTTATTAGCTCAGTTAATAATGCGGTTGATAGGTATTTGAAGTTTTTCTATTTTTCTTTTCTCTCTATTACATTGTTATTGTTTTTTTTTTTGGAGCAAACTACTTGCCAATAAAACTAAAAAGGCTTACCCAGATTTTTATCAAGCGTGAAAAGTGCATACAAAAAGCAAAAACTTACACATCTGTGCAAAAAAGTAAAAACAGATTAAAATATTTTAGAAACCGATACTTAGCAAATATGTTTATCAAGCTTGGAACAAAAAACAACGAAAAATAGGCACAGCAAAGATATAGTAATAGACAAAAAAAAAAGTTAAACCAATTACTAGAAAACGTAACAGAAGAAATTAAAAAAAAAAACTGACGTTAGCTTCGAAAACAACATAGCCCAGCTACTTCAACACACTATGTTACCCAAACAAAATGTTAGAGTAATGTACAAGCCAAAAACTAAAACCAAAACAGCTGTCAACGTAAGACTAAAGAATTGTCTGATTGGCTGAAACGGGCAGTACATGGGTTAGGAAAAAAAATTTGACAATTTGTTAGTTAAAAAAAACAACAATTTTAGGAGCAGTTACAAGACTTAACGCTAAAGAATAAAAGAAAATAAAAGAAAAACTGGCAACATTAATGCAAACAATGCAAAGTAATAAATGTAGACCAAAAACGGATACTAAAAGTTATGGACATTTTTTTAAAATGTACAATTAGTAACTAAAGAAGACTGCAATTACAAAATATTCTTCAATTTAAAAATATATAGTAGTCTGATACACAAAGCTCCATTGAAAGTGGATATAATTAGTCTATGTAACAATTATTTAACTCAAGCAACAGAACGGTTGAAAGCAATCAACATTTTTGGCGGCAAAGTCGGGCTTAAAAAAAGGCAAATTAGAGAGAAAAGTTGCTAAAATGGTTCATTCATATACTACTCTATACTGATAAATAAGGGCGTACAAGAAAAGGTTGATGACAAAAAAAAAATTATATATCTCTTACACTATCACAAATCATGCTCTGCAACAACACAAAACATAGTTAGCCGTATTCAAGCTAGAAGATGTAGGAGTGCTCGACACAGTTTATTCAGTTAAGATACGTGTAGGTGATAACATCTTGGGTTTACGTGCACAACATAATGGTATTCTTTAAAGGTCCATTTTATGCATTCCGTCATTTATAATAGCTGTTATTAACATTAATCAAGCATTTAGTAAAGGAATGTATGTATGCTGATGTCGTTGCTATATATTGGGCTTTAAGAAACTTGTTAACATTAATGTACTAAAATAACCTTCTTTTTTTCTACACATTTTACCAACATTCCTCGCCCCCTCCGCTACGGGAGAAGGTGGTGCAAAAGAATACTTCCACTTGCCCCATTGCTGGTCGTAAAAAGCAACCGATAGCCAAGGAGATAACCTCGTTAAAAAACCCACAGTTTGTCTGGGACAAATCAAACTTATTTGTGAGTTAATTTTTGACACAATTTACCAAACATCTTGTGAACCTCACCTCCGTGTTAGCAGTGCGCGGTGACCCAAAAGCCAGAAAAAAGGGATCCTCGTAGTTGAAAGGCTAATACTCAGGTTTAAAAAAGTGTTAGTTCCAACACACTGCTTTGGCCTTAGCTTCTGGTAAAACGAGAGGTCAAACCTAACCCAGTTTTAATCAATCGGCTTGTTTTGTTTAACGTTAGGGTGAGGAATTATTTATGTGGTGATAGATGAAAGGTTCATACTGTGCTACGGTTGGAGCTCAATAGTATTCTGTGTGTTGGCGGAAGTCTTTTATTTACAGCCCTGGCGACTGCATCAGTTTGTGATGTAGCGTCTCATATGTGGATCCGTGGTGGGTGGGGAGATTTAGCGATAAAACTGACGGAGAACCAAACGATCTCGCCCGTTTACGGACGAGAGAGTTATAGAAGATAGTATGAGTACAAGTAGAAAGTTTGTTAGGTATTTAATTGTTAAATGTTCTGAAAATGGACAAAGTCTAAAGGAGGTACCTCCCTTCTTAATTCATAGGACCATTTCCAATATTATTAACGGAACCTAAAAAATCGTGTAAAAAGTTAAGAGACGGTACTTTGCTTATTGAAGTAATAGATAAAATGCAGAGCAGTAAAATGCAGAAATGCACGTTGTTAGGTAATATTGCGGTGACAGTTGAGCCGCATAAATCCTTAAATATTTTGAAGGGAGTAATTTCATAGTATGAGTTGTTACACACAACTGTTGACAAATGCAAACAAAAACTGGAGTTGCAAGGCGTTATCGATATTAAAAAACTAACCCGTAGAAAGAATGATGAAGTCAGAGATACAACATCTATGATTTCAACATTCAATTTTGAACGGTTCCCAAATGAAGTTAAAGTGGCATATGTAACTCGCTCGGTTTGCCAGTTTATTCCTAACCCAATGAGGTGTTTCCAATGCCAACGATTTAAACACTCCGCAGTTAAATGTCCAGGTATTGCAACATGTGCAAAATGCAGTAAGGAGAAACATGACCCTGATCCATGCAACAGTTCACCTTTATGTGTGAATTGCAAAATATCCCGTTTATTTCCGAGATTGCCCAGAAATGAAAGAGGAAAGGAAAATAACCGAGATCAGAGTAACAGACAAACTCTCTTACTTTGATGCTCAAAAGAAGTATAGAGCAATTACGGCTTCTACCTTTTCTAGATTGTTTGCTTCAGTTGCTGAAACACCTATTGTTCAACAAACACCGATTATGACATTTACTGCTATTGCGGAAACTCTTTAAGTAAGAACTATGACTTTAATGTGAAGAGTCAAAAACCGGTTGCGGGCCCATCAGGCTCAAAACCAAACGTGACCACGGTTCAATCTGGACCAAGGTCACAACAATAAGGACTTCAAACAAAACCACTCAAGATGGGGGGTTATTTAAAACCTAAACCATCTAAGAAATTGGCTCGTATCGGGTCAAAACCAATTAAAGTAGCACCTTTCAAGTCAAAGCCTAAACAGGCTAAAACTCAGTCTGAGTAATAGCTACAAAGACGGCAGCCCAATCCAGGCTACCGCCACCTAAGGTGCAGATTTCTAGCAATCCAGCGCTCACAGATCCTAATATTGACAAGTCGTCAGAGTTGATGGATGTGGAAGTTATTCCTGCACAACCTACTCTAACAAATGAAATAATGTCAAATAGTGGGAGTTCTTCTACTCAAAAACCAAAAAACGTTAATAAACAAAGAGTTAAAATTACGTTTTCAACATAGCTTTAAAAACGGCTTCAATCATGGCTTCAATCATTATACAATGGACCTGCAATGGATATAATGCACATTACGAATCATTTAAAATTTTACCATCAGAAGTTTTACCTATCTGCGTTTCTTTACAAAAACTAATTTTAAGATTGTAAGTTCAGTTAATTTTCGTGGTTATACTATTTATCGGAAAGATCGTATAAATGTTGATCGTGCTCAGGGTAAAGCTGCATTACTGGTTTGTGATACGGTTTTCAGCAAAGAACTCCGTGTCAACACTCCATTAGAAGCAGTAGCCATTCAATTACAACTCTCTTTCTCACTGACCGTTTGCTTAATCTATATTTCGCCGAACTTCAGTTTGGACATTTGTTTGATTGATCAATTACTTGAACAACTTCCGTCCCCATTTCTCATAAAGAGGTGATTTTAATGCTAATAACACTATGTGGGGCTCAAGTCAAACCGATGTCAGAGGACGTAACTTGGCCAATCTATTTTTAGAAACGGATTTAGTTATCTTAAATAATAGTAACAATACCTACTTTTCCGTGGCCAATAGACCGTTCTTGGCTATTGACCTTACTATTTTTTCTCCAAGTATCGCAGCAAATGTGAAGTTTTGAAATATCTTTATGATAGTGACCACTTTCCAATACTCATTCGCGTGCGTGGTCGGTTTTTTATCCATAAGAACCGTCATCGAAATTGGACAATAAAAGATGCTGATTGGAATAGTTTTGTTTAAGTATTTGATTATGATGACAGTGTCTAGGCCACTATTGACGAAGATGTTGAAACTTTTACCGATTCCATCATACAAGCAGCTTATGCCAGTATTCTTCTGTCTTTAGAGAAATCTCGCAGAAAGCCCGTTCCTTGGTGGAATTTTGATTGTGAACAAGCTAAATTAAACAAACGCCGTTTTTTTAAAGGTTTAATCACTCTCCAACTAAAAAAAACCTGTTAACTCATTTGAAATATAAAGCGAAGAACTTGCAGAAAAGTTAAAAGAGAATCATGGTCAGAATACTTTAATTCTATAAATTTAAGAACCCCTATCGGAAAGGTGTGGGAAAAAGTCAGAAACATTTCTGGCCAAACTGCCTCTGTACCTGTTAGTGAATTATTGTCAGGTGATCAAATTATTACCGTTCCTCTCGATATCTCAAATATTCTGGCCGATGTGTATTTTGACTCTTCAGTGATGATAATTACAATGAAAATGTTCAAGAGATTAAAACTAACATAAAAAAGAAACATCTGTCATTTGTTTCCGACGATGATAAAATATATAAAGCACCTTTTAGTGTTTGGGAATTTGACTCGGCATTATCTGAAACGCACAATACTGCTCCAGGTGCCGATTTGATACACAATGCTATGCTTATGCATTTAAATCGCTCTGCCAAATTGTCAGCAGGGTACTGCACTAAGTTGTGGAAGCTGGCTATCATTGTACCAGTACTTAAACCTGGTAAAGTTAAAAAGCTCCCGACAAGTTATAGGCCTTTCTCTCTAACTAGCTGCTTATGCAAGTTATTAGAGAGAATGATCAATAAGCGTCTTACTTGGTTATTAGACTCAAGAGGTCTAATTGCTGATATGCAACGGAGTTCAATGCGTCATCGTTCTACGACTGATCACCTTTGGCTGGATACAGTAATTAAAAATGTATTTGTGCAAAATCAGCATCTTGGCGCTGTATTCTATGACATTGCAAAAGCATATGACATGACGTGGAAATACAATGTTCTACAAAAGCTTCATTAGTGGAGTATTCGCGGAAGTATGACATTGTTCATACAAAGTTTTTTAACTTCTCGTTTGTTTAAGGTACGTAAAGGTGATAGCTTCTCGGGCATACGTCAGCAACAGAATGGTTTTCCGCAAAGGTCCATTTTAAGCGTGACGCTATTTATGATAGCTATTAACGACATAAGTCAGTTTATCAAGCATCCGGTGAACGGATGTATGTATGTTAATGGCGTAGTTATCTATTGCGCTTCGAGAAACACGCCAACATTGGAACGTCAACTTCAAATAACTATCAACCGCATTTTGAACTGGGCTAATAACAATAGATTTACTTTTTCTACAAGCAAAACGTTGCTTATCTATTTTTGTAAGAGGCAAACCCCACACGGTGACCTTTTATTATATCTTGGGGAAGAACCCATTTCTGTACAGGAATGTGTTCAAATCCTTGGTGTCACATATGACCGTGCGTTAACATGGCGTCCCCATTTAATAAATCTGAGATCAAGATGTGTTCCGGCACTAAACTTCCTCAGGTCGTTGAGTGGAAAATCATGGGAAGCGGATCAGAAAACAATGCTACTTTTGCATCGCGCTTTGGTACGTTCAAAATTAGATTATGGTTTCATAATCTATGTCTCTGCAGCATCATCCACATTACGTATTATTGATTCTGTCCACCGTACAAGAATTCGTTTACCAACTGGCGCTTTCCGCACTAGCCCTATTGTTAGTGTTTTGTGTAAGGCAGCTGAACCATCACTCCGGCGTAAAATATTAACTGTTAGGTACGCCGCAAAATTAAAAGCTAAACGCTTGCATTCGACGTTTTCTGTTGTGTACAATAATGGCCTTGACGATCTATACAACATCAGGATACGGTCCCAAAAACCGGTTGCTGTAAGAAATTGCAGTATACTTTGGGAACTGGATTTCCAACTCCCTGATGTATATCAACTGTCTTAATGTCGCGACCTTCCTTGGACTTTTCAACGTCCAAGATTAAATACTGCATTATCGAAAATAAACAAAGCTTCAACTTTACCAGTTGAATATCAAACTGAATTTGCAAAAACTCAAGCAAGGCACGTAAATGCCACTTGGATTTATACCGATGGCTCAAAAAGTAACGACGGTGTGGGTTGTGCTTTTCTGGTTGATGAGTTGCAGTTTACATTTGGCTTGCCAAGTGTTAGCAGTGTTTGTACTTCAGAACTATATGCTATATACCAGGTTCTTCTCTACATCCAACTAAGTGCAGGTACATTTTATGTTATATGTACAGACTCGTTAAGTGCATTAAATGCTATTGATTATCAATATCTTGATCATTATTTGCTGAGGCAAATTCACTCGATTTTGCTTCAGGTGTCTGAATTAAATATCACTGTTTACTTTGTCTAGATTCCCAGTCACGTAGGTATCAGTGGCAACAAAAAAGTTGATGCGTTTGCCAAATTGGCTATAACTAGCGCTGATAATGTTACAGACAATGCTTGCGTTAGAGATGTTAGTAATTTTTTACAACAATTCATGTTGTTTAGCTCGCAGACGGAATGGTTTGCTATTCTAGACAACAAGCTACAATTTACTAAAAGCGCTATTACACCGTGGAGTTCGACATGCAAGCCAAAGCGTAGGGAAGAGGTTATCATCACGCAACTTTGCATCGGTCATTATCGATAGAGTCACAGGAATTTGTTGGCAGTTTGTGATACTTGTAATGTTCCATTAACTGTTTGTCATATCTTATTGAATTATCGGCTGTTTTTGGAACAAAAGGGTTGCGTCTGAATTATCACCCAGTTTGTTAATTGTCTTAGGCAATCAGATCGTTGAAGTTGATCGTCTGCTCGAATTTATTCGACAGAGCAAATTGAGTTAATGAATATAATTGTTAATTTATTGTGATTAATGTTTGTGTATTGTAAAATCCAGCAGTGTTTATGACCTTTTACACCCTAGACACTGTTGGAATTATCTAGTCATTTTTGCTATAGTCTTTAAAGTTTGTGAATGCTTATTTTATCTTTGTTGTTTATTTATTTAATTTTATTCTTTAATATGCCATTTTACAGCATATTATTTTATTCTTTTTATAGTTAGAGAAAAAAATCGGCGTTAATAGTCTTCTTAGGTTGATACGCCAAAAATCTAAACTAACTAACTACACCAACATCCGATATAGCATTTCTTTATTGTAAAAGTTATCAGGTTCAACGTCGACTGTTTTTTTTTTTAATAACTTTAAGTAGTTTGGTGTACAAATATCTTCAAGACTACCAAGGTTTCCATTGTGTCTGTAGCATTACAGTTTTTTTCGGATATGTACATTTTACTGATCTGATGTTATTTTACTTAGAACACATAAACAAATTTTAATTTGGGTCATTAACTTTTCAGCAACTATATTTGCTTGTTTTTGCTCTAGCGCGGTTATGTAAGTATTTCCTAAAACATTCGTATCCTGAAAGTGCTTGAAAGATCAAATGATTTACATCCCTATATGGATTGTCAATCACTTTTATGTATCTTTGTCTTATTTGTCCTGCCATCTAACTATTTGGATTTTTTGACAATATTTTTCAATAATTCACTATACACTTTAGCTATTTCCTTAATTAAAAATTTAATAGAGGAAGTTCCAGCAATAACCTCCACAGTTTTTGCCAATATTTACCTGTATACTTATAATGAACATTGCTTTATGTATTCAAATCAGTTTTTAAAATAGCATTTTATTGTTATTAATACTGCTGTCATGCAGGTGCCTTATAAGCAACTGCAACGGAACATTTGCAAAAAAATGTATGCTTTATGTTCTCTAACATTAGGCCACACCTGATAACCAATGTGCATTATATTCGATACAGTTTCAGTCTGAAATCATTTTTAGATTTATAATAAAACATAGTTTTTTTAATTGGAAAAGCGACTTTAAAAGAAAGTAGAAAGTAGAAAACTGGACTAGAACTGAATTAAAAAAAGGTGTCAACGTGAAAAAAAGCATATAAAATAAAAAACAAAAGTAAACTAGAGTATTTTTGTACAGTTACAAAGTTGGATAAACGGAAAATTATGCTTAAAAAAAAACGTATTCAAGGAAGCAATATATTTATTAGTATTGACTTTACAAAAAAAGTAAGAGGAATTCAAAAAGAACTGAGAAATATTGCAAAAGAAGAAAAAACAAAAGGCAATCGTGATATATATGACAATAGTAGTAAATAGATAGAAACGCTGTTACAACAAAACAAACGGCAGAATAGAGAAAACGACTAGGGAGGGAGGAGAAAAATAAAAAAAAATAAAAACAAACAACAAAAATTTAAACTAAATTTTGTTAATGGGAAAAGCAATTAAAATAAGTTAGAAGCTAAGAAAGATGGCCCAAAAATTAAAGAACCAGCAATAAAATAAATATATTATTTTGGAATGTAGAGGATTAAATAACAAAGATAAAGATTTTTGAAAATATATAAAAAATCTAATTGAAATGGTGAAAACATGGATAGATAAACAGAGTTAGAAAGACATGGAAGATCAATTGCCTGAACAGTTTAGATGTAAATGCCATCCAGCTATTAAAGAAAAAAAATAGAAATAACAAAAGGAGGTATCATAACTGGAATAAAAATTGAAATACCACAAAAAGATAATGTAAAATTGGAAATGAAGAGGTTAGTGCAACAAAATTTTATACTAAGTAGAACAAAATACAAAATGGTTACGGTGTACATCAGAGAAATTAAAAGAAAATAGAACAAAGCTAAAAAACTTAATACAAGAAATAGAAGAGAAAAAATAAGAGGAGATTTTAACGGAATAAAAAACAAAGAGAAAATCAAAAGAGAGTCAAAAGATAAACTAAAAAATAAAGAAGTAAATGAAATTATAATTGAAGAATATGAGTGTACATATTAAACAAAATTATAGAAGGATATGAAAAGAAGAATATATCTACATAGAAGCAAAAAAACAATTGGTAATTGATTACGTAATCGTAAATGAAGAAACGTGGCAAGAGTTAGACAAATTAAAGTTTTGAGAAAGAGTAGAGTTGGATCATCAGACACTTGAAGTGAATATAAATGCAAGCATAAAAAGAAAAGAAATAGTAGCAAAAATAGTAACAAAAACGTAGAAATGTACACCCAAAATTTTTATAAAAGACATTTTCAAGAAAAAAACGTAAAACAAAAAAGGACAGAATTAGAAAACACAATAAAGAAAACGTTTATACAAACAAAAAAAAACATTTAAAAAATGCAAATGATAGAACACAGAACGCACACAGAAACAAAATAGGCTAGAAAAAATATTATCAGAAAGCGCAAAAGGTTTACAAAAAAAATGCAAACAAGTTAAAACAATGTATATAAATAAAGAAGAATTAAAGATAAAAGAAATACAAATTTCAATAAAATACTAAAGAATGCACTTCTTAAAATTGTTTGAAGGATCGGACAGAAAAACCGATAGACAACCAATGACAACACAAAAATTTAAACAAAATGTAGATAAAATAACGAAAAAATAATATGAAAGCAAATAAAAACACTATAAAAACAAAAAAGTGTGGATGAAATATAAAATGAAGCATGGATGTATGGTACGGAAGATCTGATTGAAAGACTGAGTAAGATAATATATAAAGTAAAGAAAGAAAAAGAGTTTCCTAGTTAGTGAAAAGTAGGTCTTTTATGTTCGATACAGAAAAAAAGACAATAAAAAGCTTTCAAAAAATTAAAGAGGTGTAACGTTACTAAGTACGGCATAGAAGATCGACGCCATGGTGTAACGGCGATGTCCAGTCAGATTTAGTTTGTTTGCGGCAAAATAATTAAATGTCTGGATAAATATTTTAGAAAAAAAGAGTTGGAAGTAAATGTAAATAAATCAAAAATTTGGGGGGTAAAAAAACAAGAAAAAATAGAGGCTATTCAAACAAGATACTGGAGATGGGTATTAAGGGTAAACAAAAAGACCCTACCATACATTGTAATGTGTAATGAAACTATTCTATAAAATACTTTATTTTAATCAATTTCATACCCAGTCATTTTAAGGGTAGATTTCTTTAAATATTTCAAAGCAAATATTTGATTTACTAATGAGCCAGTTATCTTAATGGTTTATTAAGACTCGAAACAATATAGCAAACCGGAAACTTCACTACGTCATGACTATGTGCCGTTTTCTTTGATGTTTTTTATGGCATCAATTAGAGGCTCACAATTACCTATCAAACCATACGAAGAAGAAAAAGTACCTATCACTGATATTGCGCCGGAAAGTGCTTTGCCAGAAGCCGAATTGGATAGCTTTAAGAAACTGCTTGGATATTATTGCGGTCTTTTTTCAAATAAGCCGGGATTGACACAGCGCTATCATCAAGACATTAATGTAGTAGACGCTACACTATTCTTTGTTAAACAGTATCCCATATCTGTGGCATACAGGACTGCCGTGCAGGATGAGATTAATAAAATGGAACTGTGGAGAGTTATTAAAAGATCTACTACATTATTTGCCAATATTCTACTAGTTACTTCTAAAAAGAATGGGTCAGTGCGCATTTGCCTTGATGGACGTCGATTAAATTTAGTAACCAGATCTGAGACCAAACTTCCTCGTTTGATTGAAGATCTCAAATTGAATTTAGCTAACGTGAAGTACCTATCCAGTCTAAACTTGACTTCATCTTATTGGCAGATCCCCATTAATCCCGAACACCGTCATTATACTAGATTTACAGTTGGCACACGTGCATACCATTTTCGAGTTTTACTATTTGGTTTAAAAACAGCGGTAAGTTTGTTTACACGTTCTGTTGACCAAATCTTAGGCCCAAACTTTAAAGGAATCGTGCTTCCGTATATAGATGAATTGCTCGTCACATTCAGTACCTTCAAAGAGCACATCCATCATCTGGACCTTGTCTTTTCAAGATTACACAGAACCGGCCTCACATTGCGCAATAAGAATTGCAAATTCTTTTGTAAAAAGGTTTTGTTTTTGAGTTATGTTTTAAATTTGGTAAGGTGTACTCCTGACCCTCAGAGGGTACAAGCCGTTCGGGATTTTCCAACTCCAAAAAATTTACGCCAGCTCCAAGCATTTCTAGGCTTTGTTAACTTTGACAGGGGTTTTGTTGAGCATTTTGCTTCCTTGATTGCGCCTTTAGTTCGACTTTTCCGTAAGTCAACCCACTGAAATTGGGGTCTCGAACAGACAAATGCGTTCGAGGAGGTACAATTACAGCTTAGCCAAGAAATACTTTTGTGTTACTCACAGCACCTATGTCCGTTTATTGTGCAGTGTAATGCCAGTGATGTCGGCCATGGTGGTGTGTTATTTCAATTAGTAGATGGTCATAAGCAAATTATCGCGTACTGCAGCCGCATTTTATTAGACCGGGAAACTCGCTACAGTGTATGCGAGAAAGAGTTATTGAGTGTGGTGCACGCTTTGCGTAAATGGAGGGTGTTATTGTTAGGTAAACGGTTTACTATTCTAACCAACCACAGTGCGTTGATCTATCTTAATTCCTGTAGATTGTTGTCGTCTCTACTTGGATGATAGGTACTATCTCTGCAGGAATACAATTTCCAAGCTTAGCATGTGTCCGGGAAAAATAATTTGATAGCTGATATACTCTTACACTATCCACCAATTTGACTTCCGGTCCCACAAGACAAGGAATTCCGAATCGCAACTTTAACCAGTGGTCCCAATATTTCTACTCTATTAAAAAGTTTGCCTCAAGCGCAGCGCTCCGATGAGAATATCGGTAAAATTATAGCTCAAATTTAAGGGGGCGGTATAAATAATAATTTTTTTCTTCACAGAGATTTATTATTCTGCAGCGTACTTTTGTATCCCGTCTAGTCTTATTGACAACTTTATAACCGCCTATAATAAGTTTTTTGGCCATTTTGGGGTGTATAAAACGGGGTTCGCCGTAAATTATGGTACGCAAATCTGTTTTGTTCCGTAAAGCATATTGTCAAGTGTTGCAAATTGTGTCAGCAGAGCAACCATTTTTATCTCCCTAGACCCTCTTCTGAAAGCTCCAACAAACTCGTCTCCGTTGATTTCTATAGTCTTCAACTTACTTCTACGGGTGGTGTAACTTACATATTTGTTTTATTGGACGTTTTTTCTAAACTGGTTACCCTTTACCTTGTTAAGCGTGCTACCTCTAAAGCCATCATCAATTGCTTGGTTAAAGATTATTTTGAAAAAGTGGGTAAGCCAGAGCGAATGCTGTGTGACCAGGGTACCCAGTTTACTTCTAATGCTTGGAAAAACTTCTTAATTAATGAGTCGATTCAATGCATCTACTCCTCTGTCAGACATCTTCAGGGCAACCCAGCAAAGCGCGTGATAAGAAAATTGGGTCGTTTGTTTAGGACCTATTGCCATAGCAAACACAGTTTGTGGGCGAAATCAGTGCCTAACTTTGTCCAGTTTTTAAACAATGTTACGCATAAATCTACAAGTTACTCTGCGGTTGTGCTTCATTTTGGTTGTTTGCTTATGTCTCCTATTAAAGATCCAACTTTTTTTCCGGGAAACGTTGAATTGCCGGGCACAACGTCGTGTGGTTAACGGGCCTTCCGGTAATGTTAGAACGTTCTTCATCGGTGAGCTAGTCTGGTTACGTGCAAATCCGTCTTTGTTTGATATTTCGAAGGAAACAAAAAAATATCTACCTCTTTATGAAGGGTCATATGCCATCAAGTCATGTGTGGCTACCAAGAGATATGTCTTGGCAAAACCTGGTTCCGCCGTCGAGCGTGGAGTTTTTCATATTTGTCACCTCAAACCATTTGTTGTTGCCTGTTCAAAATGACACACATTTGAAAGTCAGAAATTTTACAATAAAACGTCATTTTTAGCTTAATTTTTATCTCAATTTTTGGGCTTCTGGAAAATGATAAATAAGTCTACAATAGCTCAAATTATTCCTTATTACATGTACTTTAAACCCATATTATTATGTTTAAAATCTTGGCAGTCATTTTGATATATTAAGCTTTAAACATTATTCCAAAAAAACCAGTAAATTTAGCAAAATCGCAAAACTTTGCTTTTTTTAAACCGTTCTAACTTTGTCAAATCTTAACAAAATTTTATTCGCAAGGTCTAGATTTCCTCGTGTTTAATCTCTTTTTGAAGTGATCACACAATACTTATAGAATCAATACGTATACACCATTATTTTGATGCAGGAAGTTGCACATGTTTTCGCGATCTTCAAATCTTGTAATTTTCAGGTCCCGAAAAAGCGTTGTCACCCTATGTCGATTTTAGTCAAAATTTCAGTATATACTCTTTAGAACACAAGAAAAAAGGTTATTCATATGAGAAATGGTATATCGGGCATTATCAAGAAATTTTTAATATTCAAAAATTGTCAAAATCGGCAAACCGCACATTTTTGTATCTCAATTTTTGGGCCTCTGAAAAAAGATAAGAAAGTCTACGTTGGCTTAAAATATTCCATATTGCATGTACTTTAAAACCCATATTCGTATATTTAATGTTGGGGCAGTCATTTTGATATATCAAGCTTTAACCATTAATTAAAAAAAAAAAAAACGCAAATTTTGAAAAATTGCTAAATTATGCTTTGTTTAAACCGCTCTAACTTTGTCAAATATTAAAGAAAATTGATCCACGAGGTCTAGATTTCTTTGTGTTTAATCTTTCTTTAAAGTTATTACACTAGACTTATAGAATCAATTTATATTCACCACAATTTTGATGCAGGAAGTTGCACATGTTTTTCTATTTTCAAAACTTAATTTTCAGGTCCCGAAAAAACGCTGTCACCCTATGTCGATTTTAGTCAAAATTTCAGTAAATACTCTTTAGGCTACAAGAAAAAAGGTTATTTATATGAAAAATGGTATATTGGGTATTATCAAGAAGCCATTGAGAAAATGCAAGTCGTTGTGCTGCGTCGCCTGGTTGTAGGTGTTTTACTTTTGATAATAATATTGGTAAACATTTTTATTAAAAAACGCGTTAAAAAAGTTGTTTTCTGTCAGGAAATCTCAATTGCTAGGGCATTACCATTACAGAGTCCGTAAACAAAAATGATATTTGCGTATTCTCTATGTTGAACAGCATTTTTATCAAATTTCACTAACCGAACCAAAGAAAACTGTTTTAACAAGTATCAAAAGCTTGCATCAATGCACACTTGTTAAAGTAATGTTTTTTTGTTTGTGTTTTTTTGCTAAGAAAAAAGTTTTTTAAATATTTTGTATTTGTTGACTATCTCAAAAACAAAGCAAGATAGACGAAAAATGATTTAGATTTTCTGAATTTTGACGATTTTTGAATATAAAAAAATTCTTGATAATGCCCAATATACCATTTTTCATATAAATAACATTTTATTTGTGGTCTGAAGAGTATTTACTGAAATTTTGACTGAAATCGACATAAGGTGACAGCGCTTTTTTGGGACCTGAAAATTACAAGTTTTGAAGATCGCAAAAATATGTGCAACTTCCTGCATCAAGTTAGTGGTGAATATGTATAGATTTTATAAGTCTTATGTAATCATTTTAAAGAAAGATTGAACACAAAGAAATATAGACCTCGTGGATCAAATTTCTTTAAAATTTAACAAAGTTAGAACGGTTTAAACAAAGCATAATTTTGCAGTTTTGCTTAATTTACGGTTTTTTTTTTAATAATGTTTGAAGCTTGATGTATCAAAATGACTACCCTAACATTAAATAGACAAATATGAGTTTTAAAGTACATGTAATAAGGAATATTTGGAGCCATCGTGGACCTTTTTCTAAAAGCCCAAAAACTGAGATACACAAATGTGCGGTTTGCCAATTTTGCCAATTTTTTAATATTAATATTTTTTTGATAATGCCCGATATACCATTTCTCATATAGTTACCCTTTTTTCTTGTGCTCTAAAGAGTATTTACTGAAATTTTGACTAAAATCCACATAGGGTGACAGCGCTTTTTTGGAACCTGAAAATTACAAGTTTTGAAGATCCCGAAAATATGTGCAACTTCCTGCATCAAAATAGTGGTAAATACGTATTGATTCTATAAGGCTTGTGTGATCACTTTAAAAAGAGATTTAACACGAAGAAATCTAGACCTTGTGGATTAAATTTTGTAAAGATTTGACAAAGTTAGAACGGTTTAAAGAAAGCAAAGTTTTGCGATTCTGCTAAATTTACGGTTTTTATTGGAATAATGTTTGAAGCTTAATATATCAAAATAATTGCCACGATATTAAACATAAAAATATGGGTTTTAAAGTACATGTTATAAGAAATAATTTGAGACATCGTGGATCTTTTTATCTTTTTCCAGAAGCCCAAAAATTGAGATACAAAATAAGCTAAAAAAGACGTTTTATTGTAAAATTTCTGACTTTCAAATGTGTGTCATTTTGAACAGGCATTATTCTAAGGTCCAAAATTTTGGAAATCTTATTTTTTTCATCTATATTTTGATCGCTGAAAATTTGAGCAAAATCAAAGAGGTCGACTTTTTCAAATTGGTCGAAAAGTAATGGAATTACCCATATATATAAAATACTTAATTTTAATAAATTGAACATACAGTACAGATTAGTGGTGACATCTATTTCAGGTATTGCCAACTATTATTATAGGTGGCAATATCTAGTTTTCTTCCTGCTCTTCCTCTGGGTCCTTCTTCTGCTGGCTTGTTTTTTTCTACTTTATTTCCTGCTACTGGCAACATCTAAAAGCAATAGTTAATTAGTATAATTTTATATTTCTGAAGCTTATAGGTTCCTTAAAATACCCTTCACTCAACGGTGGATTTAAACCCGCACAGGTTAGTAATTAATATTTATGTTTTGTTCAACATCTATATTGATAAATATGCATGTGCTTTGCTTTCTAATCTGTACGCCGCATGACCCGCATGCTTGTTTGGCTTATTGTAGTTTTCTTTACAGATTTATTTTTTCTAACATAATTAATGTTATCTTTATACGTACCTATTGGATTGATGTATTTGCTGTCTGAAATAAAATATTAATGGCATTGCTGTATTCATTCTTATTGAATGGCGGACAGTAACTTGATATTATTGTAATCACAATTATATTATACTATCAAACCACCATCTGCTATAACCTATAAATTTATAATATGACATTTATTATGATTTTAATTAATGTGGCAGCAGTACCAAACTGTTAGAAAAATTAATACACGCGGGAATTTCAAATTTCACATTTTATCATACATTCACAACTACGAGCAGAACTATAACAATTGTTATTTTAGAAAAATAACTTATAGCTCAATAAAAAGTCTACTAAGTTTAAAGTTCAATGAAGTATAACTCTTAAAGTTTAAGCAAATATTTCGACAAAAAAATTACAAATTAATTTCAAAATTTAATAAACAATTGAAGGTTTTGGATTTTTAAAAATTTCATTAGATTGGAAAATTCATTCTCAACATGTTTCAAAAAACCGATTTTAAAAAGGAGTTAAATTGCGTGAGTTCTGCTCGTAGTTTTATTACGCTTATCAAACTGCCCCCTTAACAAATTTTTGCCGCAGTTGCCTAGCTTAACAACAATTAACTTATGTAGCAAATATTGGGATAACGTGTTGAAGGTTGTTTATTGATTGCTAGCCCTGTTTGTTTGTTTGCTTTTTTTTTTTGCAATATTTTTTAACAATTTTTGTTTTGTTTTGTTTTTTGGTTTTGTTTTTTTACGCAGAATTGTTTAGGTAACACGTGATATAGTTTAGATTATTAACACTTGGGTGATTAGGCAACACATTCTAATTAAAACTATTTTTTTCCAATCTGTAAACAAAGATTAGATCTGTCATCTTTTTTTACATCTTAATAAATTTTAACGTTTGCAGAAATAAAAACACTCTAATTAAAACTAATCAAACTGCAATCAATAAACAGATGATCTGGCTATTCTTATATGTTTTCAATGAATGTCTAATCTGTTGTTGATTTATCTCTTTCATCTCAACCATCAACTGCTATCGCACGCTAGTTTCTATAAGGAAATTAATTTGCCTCCAACGGCCATGTTATTTCTAGAATAATACCCGTAGAAATGGCAAGTAAAGTTAGTAAGAACATTTTTTTAAACGTTCAGAACTACTTATGAGAGTAGGAAAGAGAGCAACAACCAAACTGGCTTGACTCCACCTATTACATTTTATTTACACATGCAACCAACACTACACTCCATTAACACATTATACCAGATACCAATAAAACTTTGGACTCATCTACTAAAAACCAAACAACCGTTTATTGTATCTACAACATACTCTAACCTAACCTACAAAAGAATCTGTAACTTGTTGACAAATGAAGCAACCAGGTTGGTATTATGCTATTTGCTAGCCAATGCTATGTTTTGACTGTCAGTTGTAACACCGTTTAGGAAACTTACTTGTTTCTGAACTATGTTTTTAAAATAAAACTACATTCAATTTTTTTTCTAAATTTTTTTAAATTATTATTATTACAACAAAAAAATTTTTAAATTTTTAAATATATATTATATATATTTTTTTTAATTTCAAAATCTATTAAGCAACTATTGAAATTTAAAAAAACTATCAAAATACACAATAAAAAAAACAAATTTGATAAAAATTTTGTCAAAAATGTTTGATCTTTAAGCAATTTGGAAAATTAAAAAAAATAAAAATAAAAAATGTAAGAAAAAAACAAAGCTGGAACCCTAAAACATTTTTTGAAGTTTAGAAAAACTAACAAACATGTAAAATATGTTTTTATTTTAAGAATAATGCACATTTTTTTCAAAATATTACAAATTTGTTTCAGTATTTATCGAAAAGTTTAAAACTTACAAAAGTTAAGAAAGAATTTGCATTTTTGTATTGATATTTTTAGAGATTTACTTTTTGAGGTAGTAATATTTTTTTACAAACAATTTTGGCAAACGCCAAATTTTTGAAAACATTTTCAAAGTTGTTTGTTTTATGGTTTAATTTTTTTTAATTATTAATATCTAAAGTATATTTACATATTTACAATAGATTTGTATTTTATTGGCAAAGCCGTTCACATTATACATTTTTGATACATTGCAGTA